>OY756961.1:2415000-3615000 GCA_963580455.1 Euonymus europaeus
CATTTCGGATTTTGATTTCAGAACTCGTGGCTAGTAGGTCTCGATTCATCTATTTAGCCGCGAAATGTGGTTTCTTTACGTAAACGGTTTTATGAATATCCGTTGACTCCGAGTTCTGAATTCGGTGATTTTTAGCTTGATTACACACTACTTTTCGAGCTCTACAATCCTGGCGTTTCGGATTTTCATTTCAGAACTCGTGGACAGTAGGTCTATTTTCACCTAGTTAGCCGCAAAATGTGGTTTCTTTACATAAACGGTTTTATGAATATCCGTTGACTCCGAGTTCCGAATTCGGTGATTTTTAGCTTGATTACACACTACTTTTCGAGCTCTACAATCCTGGCGTTTTGGATTTTGATTTTAGAACTTGTGGCTAGTTGGTCTCGTTACACCTATTTAGCCGCGAAATGTGGTTTCTTTACGTAAACGGTTTTATGAATATCCTTTGACTCCGAGTTCTGAATTCGGTGATTTTTAGCTTGATTTCACACTACTTTTCGAGGTCTACAATACTGGCATTTCGGATTTGGATTTCAGAACACGTGGCTAGTAGGTCTCGATTCACCTATTTAGCCGCGAAATGTGGTTTCTTTACGTAAACGGTTTTATGAATATCCGTTGACTCCGAGTTCTGAATTCGGTGATTTTTGGCTTGATTTCACACTACTTTTCGAGCTCTACAATCCTGGCATTTCGGATTTTGATTTCAGAACTCGTGGATAGTAGGTCTCGATTCACCTATTTAGCCGCGAAATGTGGTTTCTTTACGTAAACGGTTTTATGAATATCCGTTGACTCCGAGTTCTGAATTCGGTGATTTTTAGCTTGATTACACACTACTTTTCGAGCTCTACAATCCTGGAATTTTGGATTTTGATTTCAGAACTCGTGGCTAGTAGGTCTATTTTCACCTAGTTAGCCGCAAAATGTGGTTTCTTTACATAAACGGTTTTATGAATATCCGTTGACTCCGAGTTCTGAATTCGGTGATTTTTAGCTTGATTACACACTACTTTTCGAGCTCTACAATCCTGGCATTTTGGATTTTGATTTCAGAACTCGTGGCTAGTAGGTCTATTTTCACCTAGTTAGCCGCAAAATGTGGTTTCTTTACATAAACGGTTTTATGAATATCCTTTGACTCCGAGTTCTGAATTCGGTGATTTTTAGCTTGATTTCACACTACTTTTCGAGCTGTACAATCCTGGGTTTTCGGATTTCGATTTCTGAACTCGTGGCTAGTAGGTCTCGTTTCACCTAGTTAGCCGCGAAATGTGGTTTCTTTACGTAAACTGTTTTATGAATATCCGTTGACTCCGAGTTCTGAATTCGGTGATTTTTAGCTTGATTTCACACTACTCTTCGAGCTCTACGATCCTGGCATTTCGGATTTTGATTTCAGAACTCGTGGCTAGTAGGTCTCGATTCATCTATTTAGCCGCGAAATGTGGTTTCTTTACGTAAACGGTTTTATGAATATCCGTTGACTCCGAGTTCTGAATTCGGTGATTTTTAGCTTGATTACACACTACTTTTCGAGCTCTACAATCCTGGCGTTTCGGATTTTCATTTCAGAACTCGTGGACAGTAGGTCTATTTTCACCTAGTTAGCCGCAAAATGTGGTTTCTTTACATAAACGGTTTTATGAATATCCGTTGACTCCGAGTTCCGAATTCGGTGATTTTTAGCTTGATTACACACTACTTTTCGAGCTCTACAATCCTGGCGTTTTGGATTTTGATTTTAGAACTTGTGGCTAGTTGGTCTCGTTACACCTATTTAGCCGCGAAATGTGGTTTCTTTACGTAAACGGTTTTATGAATATCCTTTGACTCCGAGTTCTGAATTCGGTGATTTTTAGCTTGATTTCACACTACTTTTCGAGGTCTACAATACTGGCATTTCGGATTTGGATTTCAGAACACGTGGCTAGTAGGTCTCGATTCACCTATTTAGCCGCGAAATGTGGTTTCTTTACGTAAACGGTTTTATGAATATCCGTTGACTCCGAGTTCTGAATTCGGTGATTTTTGGCTTGATTTCACACTACTTTTCGAGCTCTACAATCCTGGCATTTCGGATTTTGATTTCAGAACTCGTGGATAGTAGGTCTCGATTCACCTATTTAGCCGCGAAATGTGGTTTCTTTACGTAAACGGTTTTATGAATATCCGTTGACTCCGAGTTCTGAATTCGGTGATTTTTAGCTTGATTACACACTACTTTTCGAGCTCTACAATCCTGGAATTTTGGATTTTGATTTCAGAACTCGTGGCTAGTAGGTCTATTTTCACCTAGTTAGCCGCAAAATGTGGTTTCTTTACATAAACGGTTTTATGAATATCCGTTGACTCCGAGTTCTGAATTCGGTGATTTTTAGCTTGATTACACACTACTTTTCGAGCTCTACAATCCTGGCATTTTGGATTTTGATTTCAGAACTCGTGGCTAGTAGGTCTATTTTCACCTAGTTAGCCGCAAAATGTGGTTTCTTTACATAAACGGTTTTATGAATATCCTTTGACTCCGAGTTCTGAATTCGGTGATTTTTAGCTTGATTTCACACTACTTTTCGAGCTGTACAATCCTGGGTTTTCGGATTTCGATTTCTGAACTCGTGGCTAGTAGGTCTCGTTTCACCTAGTTAGCCGCGAAATGTGGTTTCTTTACGTAAACTGTTTTATGAATATCCGTTGACTCCGAGTTCTGAATTCGGTGATTTTTAGCTTGATTTCACACTACTCTTCGAGCTCTACGATCCTGGCATTTCGGATTTTGATTTCAGAACTCGTGGCTAGTAGGTCTCGATTCATCTATTTAGCCGCGAAATGTGGTTTCTTTACGTAAACGGTTTTATGAATATCCGTTGACTCCGAGTTCTGAATTCGGTGATTTTTAGCTTGATTACACACTACTTTTCGAGCTCTACAATCCTGGCGTTTCGGATTTTCATTTCAGAACTCGTGGACAGTAGGTCTATTTTCACCTAGTTAGCCGCAAAATGTGGTTTCTTTACATAAACGGTTTTATGAATATCCGTTGACTCCGAGTTCCGAATTCGGTGATTTTTAGCTTGATTACACACTACTTTTCGAGCTCTACAATCCTGGCGTTTTGGATTTTGATTTTAGAACTTGTGGCTAGTTGGTCTCGTTACACCTATTTAGCCGCGAAATGTGGTTTCTTTACGTAAACGGTTTTATGAATATCCTTTGACTCCGAGTTCTGAATTCGGTGATTTTTAGCTTGATTTCACACTACTTTTCCAGGTCTACAATACTGGCATTTCGGATTTGGATTTCAGAACACGTGGCTAGTAGGTCTCGATTCACCTATTTAGCCGCGAAATGTGGTTTCTTTACGTAAACGGTTTTATGAATATCCGTTGACTCCGAGTTCTGAATTCGGTGATTTTTGGCTTGATTTCACACTACTTTTCGAGCTCTACAATCCTGGCATTTCGGATTTTGATTTCAGAACTCGTGGATAGTAGGTCTCGATTCACCTATTTAGCCGCGAAATGTGGTTTCTTTACGTAAACGGTTTTATGAATATCCGTTGACTCCGAGTTCTGAATTCGGTGATTTTTAGCTTGATTACACACTACTTTTCGAGCTCTACAATCCTGGAATTTTGGATTTTGATTTCAGAACTCGTGGCTAGTAGGTCTATTTTCACCTAGTTAGCCGCAAAATGTGGTTTCTTTACATAAACGGTTTTATGAATATCCGTTGACTCCGAGTTCTGAATTCGGTGATTTTTAGCTTGATTACACACTACTTTTCGAGCTCTACAATCCTGGCATTTTGGATTTTGATTTCAGAACTCGTGGCTAGTAGGTCTATTTTCACCTAGTTAGCCGCAAAATGTGGTTTCTTTACATAAACGGTTTTATGAATATCCTTTGACTCCGAGTTCTGAATTCGGTGATTTTTAGCTTGATTTCACACTACTTTTCGAGGTCTACAATCCTAGCATTTCAGATTTGGATTTCAGAACACGTGGCTAGTAGGTCTTGATTCACCTATTTAGCCGCGAAATGTGGTTTCTTTACGTAAACGGTTTTATGAATATCCGTTAACTCCGAGTTCTGAATTCGGTGATTTTTAGCTTGATTTCAGACTACTTTTCGAGCTCTATAATCCTGGCATTTCGGATTTTGATTTCAGAACTCGTGGCTAGTTGGTCTCG
Organism: Euonymus europaeus; assembly: GCA_963580455.1. Classification (NCBI taxonomy): domain Eukaryota; kingdom Viridiplantae; phylum Streptophyta; class Magnoliopsida; order Celastrales; family Celastraceae; genus Euonymus; species Euonymus europaeus. Next base: position 2,419,196 of record OY756961.1, read on the forward strand.
TTTCACCTAGTTAGCCGCGAAATGTGGTTTCTTTACGTAAACGGTTTTATGAATATCCGTTGACTCCGAGTTCTGAATTCAGTGATTTTTTGCTTGATTTCACACTACTTTTCGAGCTCTACAATCCTGGCATTTTGGATTTTGATTTCAGAACTCGTGGCTAGTAGGTCTATTTTCACCTAGTTAGCCGCAAAATGTGGTTTCTTTACATAAACGGTTTTATGAATATCCGTTGACTCCGAGTTCTGAATTCGGTGATTTTTAGCTTGATTACACACTACTTTTCGAGCTCTACAATCCTGGCATTTTGGATTTTGATTTCAGAACTCGTGGCTAGTAGGTCTATTTTCACCTAGTTAGCCGCAAAATGTGGTTTTTTTACATAAACGGTTTTATGAATATCCTTTGACTCCGAGTTCTGAATTCGGTGATTTTTAGCTTGATTTCACACTACTTTTCAATGGTCTACAATCCTAGCATTTCGGATTTGGATTTCAGAACACGTGGCTAGTAGGTCTTGATTCACCTATTTAGCCGCGAAATGTGGTTTCTTTACGTAAACGGTTTTATGAATATCCGTTAACTCCGAGTTCTGAATTCGGTGATTTTTAGCTTGATTTCAGACTACTTTTCGAGCTCTATAATCCTGGCATTTCGGATTTTGATTTCAGAACTCGTGGCTAGTTGGTCTCGTTTCACCTAGTTAGCCGCGAAATGTGGTTTCTTTACGTAAACGGTTTTATGAATATCCGTTAACTCCGAGTTCTGAATTCGGTGATTTTTAGCTTGATTTCAGACTACTTTTCGAGCTCTATAATCCTGGCATTTCGGATTTTGATTTCAGAACTCGTGGCTAGTTGGTCTCGTTTCACCTAGTTAGCCGCGAAATGTGATTTCTTTACGTAAACGGTTTTATGAATATCCGTTGACTCCGATTTCTGAACTCGGTGATTTTTAGCTTGATTTTACACTAATTTTCGAGCTCTACAACCCTGGGTTTTCGGATTTCGATTTCAGAACTCGTGGCTAGTAGGTCTCGTTTCACCTAGTTAGCCGCGAAATGTGGTTTCTTTACGTAAACGGTTTTATGAATATCCGTTGACTCCGAGTTCTGAATTCGGTGATTTTTAGCTTGATTTCACACTACTTTTCGAGCTGTACAATCCTGGGATTTCGGATTTCGATTTCAGAACTCGTGGCTAGTAGGTCTCGTTTCACCTAGTTAGCCGCGAAATGTGGTTTCTTTACGTAAACGGTTTTATGAATATCCGTTGACTCCGAGTTCTGAATTCGGTGATTTTTAGCTTGATTTCACACTCCTTTTCGAGCTCTACAATCCTGGGTTTTCGGATTTCGATTTCAGAACTCGTGGCTATTAGGTCTCGTTTCACCTAGTTAGCCGCGAAATGTGGTTTCTTTACGTAAACGGTTTTATGAATATCCGTTGACTCCGAGTTCTGAATTCGGTGATTTTTAGCTTGATTTCACACTACTTTTCGAGCTGTACAATCCTGGGTTTTCGGATTTCGATTTCAGAACTCGTGGCTAGTAGGTTTCGTTTCACCTAGTTAGCCGCGAAATGTGGTTTCTTTACGTAAACGGTTTTATGAATATCCTTTGACTCCGAGTTCTGAATTCGGTGATTTTTAGCTTGATTTCACACTACTTTCCGAGCTCTACAATCCTGGCATTTCGGATTTTGATTTCAGAACTCGTGGCTAGAAGGTCTCGATTCACCTATTTAGCCGCGAAATGTGGTTTCTTTACGTAAACGGTTTTATGAATATCCGTTGACTCCGAGTTCTGAATTCGGTGATTTTTAGCTTGATTTCACACTACTTTTCGAGCTTTACGATCCTGGCATTTCGGATTTTGATTTCAGAACTCGTGGCTAGTTGGTCTCGTTTCACCTAGTTAGCCGCAAATGTGATTTCTTTACGTAAACGGTTTTATGAATATCCGTTGACTCCGAGTTCTGAACTCGGTGATTTTTAGCTTGATTTTACACTACTTTTCGAGCTCTACAATCCTGGGTTTTCAGATTTCGATTTCAGAACTCGTCGCTAGAGGGTCTCGTTTCACCTAGTTAGCCGCGAAATGTGGTTTCTTTAAGCAAACGGTTTTATGAATATCCGTTGACTCCGAGTTCTGAATTCGGTGATTTTTAGCTTGATTTCACAATACTTTCCGAGCTCTACGATCCTGGCGTTCGGATTTTGATTTCAGAACTCGTGGCTAGTTGGTCTCGTTTCACCTAGTTAGCCGCGAAATGTGATTTCTTTACGTAAACGGTTTTATGAATATCCGTTGACTCCGAGTTCTGAACTCGGTGATTTTTAGCTTTATTTTACACTACTTTTCGAGCTCTACAATCCTGGATTTTCGGATTTCGATTTCAGAACTCATGGCTAGTAGGTCTCATTTCACCTAGTTAGCCGCGAAATGTGGTTTCTTTATGTAAACGGTTTTATGAATATCCGTTGACTCCGAGTTCTGAATTCGGTGATTTTTAGCTTGATTTCACACTACTTTTCGAGCTGTACAATCCTGGGTTTTCGGATTTCGATTTCAGAACTCGTGGCTAGTAGGTCTCGTTTCACCTAGTTAGCCGCAAAATGTGATTTCTTTACGTAAACGTTTTTATGAATATCCGTTGACTCCGAGTTCTGAACTCGGTGATTTTTAGTTTGATTTTACACTACTTTTCGAGCTCTACAATCCTGGGTTTTCGGATTTCGATTTCAGAACTCGTGGCTAGTAGGTCTCGTTTCACCTAGTTAGCCGCGAAATGTGGTTTCTTTAAGTAAACGGTTTTATGAATATCCGTTGACTCCGAGTTCTGAATTCGGTGATTTTTAGCTTGATTTCACACTACTTTTCGAGCTGTACAATCCTGGGTTTTCGGATTTCGATTTCAGAACTCGTGGCTAGTAGGTCTCGTTTCACCTAGTTAGCCGCGAAATGTGGTTTCTTTACGTAAACGGTTTTATGAATATCCGTTGACTCCGAGTTCTGAATTCGGTGATTTTTAGCTTGAATTCACACTACTTTTTGAGCTCTACAATCCAGGTGTTTCGGATTTTGATTTCAGAACTCGTGGCTTGTAGGTCTCGTTTCACCTAGTTAGCCGCGAAATGTGGTTTCTTTACGTAAACGGTTTTATGAATATCCGTTGACTCCGAGTTCTGAATTCGGTGATTTTTAGCTTGATTTCACACTACTTTTTGAGCTCTACAATCCTGGTGTTTCGGATTTTGATTTGAGAACTCGTGGCTAGTAGGTCTCATTTCACCTAGTTAGCCGCGAAATGTGGTTTCTTTACGTAAACGGTTTTACGAATATCCGTTGATTCCGAGTTCTGAATTCTGTGATTTTTAGCTTGATTTCACACTACTTTTCGAGCTCTACAATCCTAGCGTTTCGGATTTTGATTTCAGAACTCGTGACATGTAAATCTCGTTTCACCTAGTTAGCCGCGAAATGTGGTTTCTTTACGTAAACGGTTTTATGAATATCCGTTGACTCCGAGTTCTGAATTCGGTGATTTTTAGCTTGATTTCACACTACTTTTCGAGCTCTGCAATCCTCGAGTTTCGGATTTTGATTTCAGAACTCGTGGCTTGTAGATCTCGTTTCACCTAGTTAGCCGCAAAATGTGGTTTCTTTACGTAAACGGTTTTATGAATATCCGTTGATTCCGAGTTCTGAATTCGGTGATTTTTAACTTGATTTCACACTCCTTTTCGAGCTCTACAATCCTAGCGTTTCGGATTTTGATTTCAGAACTCGTGGCTTGTAGGTCTCGTTTCACTTAGTTAGCCGCGAAATGTGGTTTCTTTACGTAAACGGTTTTATGAATATCCGTTGACTCCGAGTTCTGAATTCGGTGATTTTTAGCTTGATTTCACACTAATTTTCGAGCTCTACAATCCTAGCGTTTCGGATTTCAATTTCAGAACTCGTGGCTAGTAGGTCTCGTTTCACCTAGTTAGCCGCGAAATGTGGTTTCTTTACGTAAACGGTTTTATGAATATCCGTTGACTCCGAGTTCTGAATTCGGTGATTTTTAGCTTGATTTCACACTACTTTTGGAGCTCTACAATCCTAGAGTTTCGGATTTTGATTTCAGAACTCGTGGCTTGTAGGTCTCGTTCCACCTAGTTAGCCGCGAAATGTGGTTTCTTTACGTAAACGGTTTTATGAATATCCGTTGACTTCGAGTTCTGAATTCGGTGATTTTTTCCTTGATTTCACACTAATTTTCGAGCTCTACAATCCTGGGTTTTCGGATTTCGATTTTAGAACTCGTGGCTAGTAGGTCTCGTTTCACCTAGTTAGCCGCGAAATGTGGTTTCTTTACGTAAACGGTTTTACGAATATCCGTTGACTCCGAGTTCTGAATTCGGTGATTTTTAGCTTGATTTCACACTACTTTTCGAGCTCTACAATCCTGGTTTTTCGGATTTCGATTTAAGAACTCGTGGCTAGTAGGTCTCGTTTCACCTAGTTAGCCGCGAAATGTGGTTTCTTTATGTAAACGGTTTTATGAATATCCGTTGATTCCGAGTTCTGAATTCGGTGATTTTTAGCTTGATTTCACACTACTTTTCGAGCTCTACAATCCCCGTGTTTCGGATTTTGATTTCAGAACTCTTGGCTAGTAGATCTCGTTTCGCCTAGTTAGCCGCAAAATGTGGTTTCTTTACGTAAACGGTTTTATGAATATCCGTTGATTCCGAGTTCTGAATTCGGTGATTTTTGACTTGATTTCACACTCCTTTTCGAGCTCTACAATCCTAGCGTTTCGGATTTCGATTTTAGAACTCGTGGCTAGTAGGTCTCGTTTCACCTAGTTAGCCGCGAAATGTGGTTTCTTTACGTAAACGGTTTTACGAATATCCGTTGACTCCGAGTTCTGAATTCGGTGATTTTTAGCTTGATTTCACACTACTTTTCGAGCTCTGCAATCCTCGAGTTTCGGATTTTGATTTCAGAACTCGTGGCTTGTAGATCTCGTTTCACCTAGTTAGCCGCAAAATGTGGTTTCTTTACGTAAACGGTTTTATGAATATCCGTTGACTCCGAGTTCTGAATTCGGTGATTTTTAGCTTGATTTCACACTCCTTTTTGAGCTCTACAATCCTAGCGTTTCGGATTTTGATTTCAGAACTCGTGGCTTGTAGGTCTCGTTTCACTTAGTTAGCCGCGAAATGTGGTTTCTTTACGTAAACGGTTTTATGAATATCCGTTGACTCCGAGTTCTGAATTCGGTGATTTTTAGCTTGCTTTCACACTAAATTTCGAGCTCTACAATCCTAGCGTTTCGGATTTCAATTTCAGAACTCGTGGCTTGTAGGTCTCGTTCCACCTAGTTAGCCGCGAAATGTGGTTTCTTTAAGTAAACGGTTTTATGAATATCCGTTGACTCCGAGTTCTGAATTCGGTGATTTTTTCCTTGATTTCACACTAATTTTCGAGCTCTACAATCCTGGGTTTTCGGATTTCGATTTTAGAACTCGTGGCTAGTAGGTCTCGTTTCACCTAGTTAGCCGCGAAATATGGTTTCTTTACGTAAACGGTTTTACGAATATCCGTTGACTCCGAGTTCTGAATTCGGTGATTTTTAGCTTGATTTCACACTACTTTTCGAGCTCTACAATCCTGGTTTTTCGGATTTCGATTTAAGAACTCGTGGCTAGTAGGTCTCGTTTCACCTAGTTAGCCGCGAAATGTGGTTTCTTTACGTAAACGGTTTTATGAATATCCGTTGATTCCGAGTTCTGAATTCGGTGATTTTTAGCTTGATTTCACACTACTTTTCGAGCTCTGCAATCCTAGAGTTTCGGATTTTGATTTCAGAACTCGTGGCTTGTAGATCTCGTTTCACCTAGTTAGCCGCGAAATGTGGTTTCTTTACGTAAACGGTTTTATGAATATCCGTTGACTCCGAGTTCTGAATTCGGTGATTTTTAGCTTGATTTCACACTACTTTTCGAGCTCTACAATCCTAGCTTTTCGGATTTTGATTTCAGAACTCGTGGCTTGTAGGTCTCGTTCCACCTAGTTAGCCGCGAAATGTGGTTTCTTTACGTAAACGGTTTTATGAATATCCGTTGACTCCGAGTTCTGAATTCGGTGATTTTTAGCTTGATTTCACACCACTTTTCGAGCTCTACAATCCTGGGTTTTCGGATTTCAATTTCAGAAATCGTGGCTTGTAGGTCTCGTTCCACCTAGTTAGCCGCGAAATGTGGTTTCTTTACGTAAACGGTTTTATGAATATCCGTTGACTTCGAGTTCTGAATTCGGTGATTTTTTCCTTGATTTCACACTAATTTTCGAGCTCTACAATCCTGGGTTTTCGGATTTCGATTTTAGAACTTGTGGGTAGTAGGTCTCGTTTCACCTAGTTAGCCGCGAAATGTGGTTTCTTTACGTAAACGGTTTTACGAATATCCGTTGACTCCGAGTTCTGAATTCGGTGATTTTTAGCTTGATTTCACACTACTTTTCGAGCTCTACAATCCTGGTTTTTCGGATTTCGATTTAAGAACTCGTGGCTAGTAGGTCTCGTTTCACCTAGTTAGCCGCGAAATGTGGTTTCTTTATGTAAACGGTTTTATGAATATCCGTTGATTCCGAGTTCTGAATTCGGTGATTTTTAGCTTGATTTCACACTACTTTTCGAGCTCTACAATCCTCGTGTTTCGGATTTTGATTTCAGAACTCTTGGCTAGTAGATCTCGTTTCACCTAGTTAGCCGCAAAATGTGGTTTCTTTACGTAAACGGTTTTATGAATATCCGTTGATTCCGAGTTCTGAATTCGGTGATTTTTGACTTGATTTCACACTCCTTTTCGAGCTCTACAATCCTAGCGTTTCGGATTTCGATTTTAGAACTCGTGGCTAGTAGGTCTCGTTTCACCTAGTTAGCCGCGAAATGTGGTTTCTTTACGTAAACGGTTTTACGAATATCTGTTGACTCCGAGTTCTGAATTCGGTGATTTTTAGCTTGATTTCACACTACTTTTCGAGCTCTGCAATCCTCGAGTTTCGGATTTTGATTTCAGAACTCGTGGCTTGTAGATCTCGTTTCACCTTGTTAGCCGCAAAATGTGGTTTCTTTACGTAAACGGTTTTATGAATATCCGTTGACTCCGAGTTCTGAATTCGGTGATTTTTAACTTGATTTCACACTCCTTTTCGAGCTCTACAATCCTAGCGTTTCGGATTTTGATTTCAGAACTCGTGGCTTGTAGGTCTCGTTTCACTTAGTTAGCCGCGAAATGTGGTTTCTTTACGTAAACGGTTTTATGAATATCCGTTGACTCCGAGTTCTGAATTCGGTGATTTTTAGCTTGATTTCACACTAATTTTCGAGCTCTACAATCCTAGCGTTTCGGATTTCAATTTCAGAACTCGTGGCTTGTAGGTCTCGTTCCACCTAGTCAGCCGCGAAATGTGGTTTCTTTACGTAAACGGTTTTATGAATATCCGTTGACTCCGAGTTCTGAATTCGGTGATTTTTTCCTTGATTTCACACTAATTTTCGAGCTCTACAATCCTGGGTTTTCGGATTTTGATTTTAGAACTCGTGGCTAGTAGGTCTCGTTTCACCTAGTTAGCCGCGAAATATGGTTTCTTTACGTAAACGGTTTTACGAATATCCGTTGACTCCGAGTTCTGAATTCGGTGATTTTTAGCTTGATTTCACACTACTTTTCGAGCTCTACAATCCTGGTTTTTCGGATTTCGATTTAAGAACTCGTGGCTAGTAGGTCTCGTTTCACCTAGTTAGCCGCGAAATGTGGTTTCTTTACGTAAACGGTTTTATGAATATCCGTTGATTCCGAGTTCTGAATTCGGTGATTTTAGCTTGATTTCACACTACTTTTCGAGCTCTGCAATCCTAGAGTTTCGGATTTTGATTTCAGAACTCGTGGCTTGTAGATCTCGTTTCACCTAGTTAGCCGCGAAATGTGGTTTCTTTACGTAAACGGTTTTATGAATATCCGTTGACTCCGAGTTCTGAATTCGGTGATTTTTAGCTTGATTTCACACTACTTTTCGAGCTCTACAATCCTAGCTTTTCGGATTTTGATTTCAGAACTCGTGGCTTGTAGGTCTCGTTCCACCTAGTTAGCCGCGAAATGTGGTTTCTTTACGTAAACGGTTTGATGAATATCCGTTGACTCCGAGTTCTGAATTCGGTGATTTTTAGCTTGATTTCACACCACTTTTCGAGCTCTACAATCCTGGGTTTTCGGATTTCAATTTCAGAAATCGTGGCTAGTAGGTCTCGTTTCACCTAGTTAGCCGCGAATTGTGGTTTCTTTACGTAAACGGTTTTATGAATATCCGTTGACTCCGAGTTCTGAATTCGGTGATTTTTAGCTTGATTTCACACTACTTTTCGAGCTCTACAATCCTGGGTTTTCGGATTTCGATTTCAGAACTCGTGGCTAGTAGGTCTCGTTTCACCTAGTTAGCCGCGAAATGTGGTTTCTTTACGTAAACGGTTTTATGAATATCCGTTGACTCCGAGTTCTGAATTCGGTGATTTTTAGCTTGATTTTGCACTAATTTTCGAGCTCTACAATCCTTGGTTTTCGGATTTCGATTTCAGAACTCGTGGCTAGTAGGTCTCGTTTCACCTAGTTAGCCGCGAAATGTGGTTTCTTTACGTAAACGGTTTTATGAATATCCGTTGACTCCAAGTTCTGAATTCGGTGATTTTTAGCTTGATTTCATACTACTTTTTGAGCTCTACAATCCTGGTGTTTCGGATTTTGATTTCAGAACTCGTGGCTAGTAGGTCTCGTTTCACCTAGTTAGCCGCGAAATGTGGTTTCTTTACGTAAACGGTTTTATGAATATCCGTTGATTCCGAGTTCTGAATTCTGTGATTTTTAGCTTGATTTCACACTACTTTTCGAGCTCTGTAATCCTAGCGTTTCGGGTTTTGATTTCAGAACTCGTGGCATGTAGGTCTCGTTTCACCTAGTTAGCCGCGAAATGTGGTTTCTTTACGTAAACGGGTTTATGAATATCCGTTGACTCCGAGTTCTGAATTCGGTGATTTTTTGCTTGATTTCACACTAATTTTCGAGCTCTACAATCCTAGCGTTTCGGATTTCGATTTCAGAACTCGTGGCTAGTAGGTCTTGTTTCACCTAGTTAGCCGCGAAATGTGGTTTCTTTACGTAAACGGTTTTATGAATATCCGTTGACTCCGAGTTCTGAATTCGGTGATTTTTAGCTTGATTTCACACTACTTTTCGAGCTCTACAATCCTCGCGTTTCGGATTTTGATTTCAGAACTCGTGCCCTGTAGGTCTCGTTTCACCTAGTTAGCCGCGAAATGTGGTTTCTTTACGTAAACGGTTTTATGAATATCCGTTGACTCCGAGTTCTGAATTCGGTGATTTTTAGCTTGATTTCACACTACTTTTTGAGCTCTACAATCCTAGGTTTTCGGATTTCAATTTCAGAACTCGTGGCTAGTTGGTCTCGTTTCACCTAGTTAGCCGCGAAATGTGGTTTCTTTACGTAAACGGTTTTATGAATATCCGTTGACTCCGAGTTCTGAATTCGGTGATTTTTAGCTTGATTTTACACTACTTTTCGAGCTCTACAATCCTTGGTTTTCGGATTTCGATTTCAGAACTCGTGGCTAGTAGGTCTCGTTTCACCTAGTTAGCCGCGAAATGTGGTTTCTTTACGTAAACGGTTTTATGAATATCCGTTGACTCCGAGTTCTGAATTCGGTGATTTTTAGCTTGATTTCACACTACTTTTCGAGCTCTACAATCCTGGCATTTCGGATTTTGATTTCAGAACTCGTGGCCTGTAGGTCTCGTTTCACCTAGTTAGCCGCGAAATGTGGTTTCTTTACGTAAACGGTTTTATGAATATCCGTTGACTCCGAGTTCTGAATTCGGTGATTTTTATCTTGATTTCACACTACTTTTTGAGCTCTACAATCCTGGGTTTTTGGATTTCAATTTCAGAACTCGTGGCTAGTAGGTCTCGTTTCACCTAGTTAGCCGCGAAATGTGGTTTCTTTACGTAAACGGTTTTATGAATATCCGTTGACTCCGAGTTCTGAATTCGGTGATTTTTAGCTTGATTTTACACTACTTTTCGAGCTCTACAATCCTTGGTTTTTGGATTTCGATTTCAGAACTCGTGGCTAGTAGGTCTCGTTTCATCTAGTTAGCCGCGAAATGTGGTTTCTTTACGTAAACGGTTTTATGAATATCCGTTGACTCCGAGTTCTGAATTCGGTGATTTTTAGCTTGATTTCATACTACTTTTTGAGCTCTACAATCCTGGTGTTTTGGATTTTGATTTCAGAACTCGTGGCTAGTAGGTCTCGTTTCACCTAGTTAGCCGCGAAATGTGGTTTCTTTACGTAAACGGTTTTATGAATATCCGTTGATTCCGAGTTCTGAATTCTGTGATTTTTAGCTTGATTTCACACTACTTTTCGAGCTCTGCAATCCTAGCGTTTCGGGTTTTGATTTCAGAACTCGTGGCATGTAGGTCTCGTTTCACCTAGTTAGCCGCGAAATGTGGTTTCTTTACGTAAACGGTTTTATGAATATCCGTTGACTCCGAGTTCTGAATTCGGTGATTTTTTGCTTGATTTCACACTAATTTTCGAGCTCTACAATCCTAGCGTTTCGGATTTCGATTTCAGAACTCGTGGCTAGTAGGTCTTGTTTCACCTAGTTAGCCGCGAAATGTGGTTTCTTTACGTAAACGGTTTTATGAATATCAGTTGACTCTGAGTTCTGAATTCGGCGATTTTTAGCTTGATTTCACACTACTTTTCGAGCTCTACAATCCTCGAGTTTCGGATTTTGATTTCAGAACTCGTGGCCTGTAGGTCTCGTTTCACCTAGTTAGCCGCGAAATGTGGTTTCTTTACGTAAACGGTTTTATGAATATCCGTTGACTCCGAGTTCTGAATTCGGTGATTTTTAGCTTGATTTCACACTACTTTTCGAGCTCTAAAATCCTGGCGTTTCGGATTTTGATTTCAGAACTCGTGGCTTGTAGGTCTCCTTTCACCTAGTTAGCCGCGAAATGTGGTTTCTTTACGTAAACAGTTTTATGAATATCCGTTGACTCCGAGTTCTGAATTCGGTGATTTTTAGCTTGATTTCACACTACTTTTCGAGCTCTACAATCCTCGAGTTTCGGATTTTGATTTCAGAACTCGTGGCATGTAGGTCTCGTTTCACCTAGTTAGCCGCGAAATGTGGTTTCTTTACGTAAACGGTTTTATGAATATCCGTTGACTCCGAGTTCTGAATTCGGTGATTTTTTGCTTGATTTCACACTAATTTTCGAGCTCTACAATCCTAGCGTTTCGGATTTCGATTTCAGAACTCGTGGCTAGTAGGTCTTGTTTCACCTAGTTAGCCGCGAAATGTGGTTTCTTTACGTAAACGGTTTTATGAATATCAGTTGACTCCGAGTTCTGAATTCGGTGATTTTTAGCTTGATTTCACACTACTTTTCGAGCTCTACAATCCTCGAGTTTCGGATTTTGATTTCATAACTCGTGGCCTGTAGGTCTCGTTTCACCTAGTTAGCCGCGAAATGTGGTTTCTTTACGTAAACGGTTTTATGAATATCCGTTGACTCCGAGTTCTGAATTCGGTGATTTTTAGCTTGATTTCACACTACTTTTCGAGCTCTAAAATCCTGGCGTTTCGGATTTTGATTTCAGAACTCGTGGCTTGTAGGTCTCCTTTCACCTAGTTAGCCGCGAAATGTGGTTTCTTTACGTAAACGGTTTTATGAATATCCGTTGACTCCGAGTTCTGAATTCGGTGATTTTTAGCTTGATTTCACACTACTTTTCGAGCTCTACAATCCTTGGTTTTCGGATTTCGATTTCAGAACTCGTGGCAAGTAGGTCTCGTTTCACCTAGTTAGCCGCGAAATGTGGTTTCTTTACGTAAACGGTTTTATGAATATCCGTTGACTCCGAGTTCTGAATTCGGTGATTTTTAGCTTGATTTCACACTACTTTTTGAGCTCTACAATCCTGGCGTTTCGGATTTTGATTTCAGAACTCGTGGCCTGTAGGTCTCGTTTCACCTAGTTAGCCGCGAAATGTGGTTTCTTTACGTAAACGGTTTTATGAATATCCGTTGACTCCGAGTTCTGAATTCGGTGATTTTTAGCTTGATTTCACACTACTTTTTGAGCTCTACAATCCTGGGTTTTCGGATTTCAAATTCAGAACTCGTGGCTAGTAGGTCTCGTTTCACCTAGTTAGCCGCGAAATGTGGTTTCTTTACGTAAACGGTTTTATGAATATCCGTTGACTCCGAGTTCTGAATTCGATGATTTTTAGCTTGATTTTACACTACTTTTCGAGCTCTACAATCCTTGGTTTTCGGATTTCGATTTCAGAACTCGTGGCTAGTAGGTCTCGTTTCACCTACTTAGCCGCGAAATGTGGTTTCTTTACGTAAACGGTTTTATGAATATCCGTTGACTCCGAGTTCTGAATTCGGTGATTTTTAGCTTGATTTCACACTACTTTTTGAGCTCTACAATCCTGGTGTTTCGGATTTTGATTTCAGAACTCGTGGCTAGTAGGTCTCGTTTCACCTAGTTAGCCGCGAAATGTGGTTTCTTTACGTAAACGGTTTTATGAATATCCGTCGATTCTGAGTTCTGAATTCTGTGATTTTTAGCTTGATTTCACACTACTTTTCGAGCTCTGCAATCCTAGCGTTTCGGGTTTTGATTTCAGAACTCGTGGCATGTAGGTCTCGTTTCACCTAGTTAGCCGCGAAATGTGGTTTCTTTACGTAAACGGTTTTATGAATATCCGTTGACTCCGAGTTCTGAATTCGGTGATTTTTTGCTTGATTTCACACTAATTTTCGAGCTCTACAATCCTAGCGTTTCGGATTTCGATTTCAGAACTCGTGGCTAGTAGGTCTTGTTTCACCTAGTTAGCCGCGAAATGTGGTTTCTTTACGTAAACGGTTTTATGAAAATCCGTTGACTCCGAGTTCTGAATTCGGTGATTTTTAGCTTGATTTCACACTACTTTTCGAGCTCTACAATCCTCGAGTTTCGGATTTTGATTTCAGAACTCGTGGCCTGTAGGTCTCGTTTCACCTAGTTAGCCGCGAAATGTGGTTTCTTTACGTAAACGGTTTTATGAATATCCGTTGACTCCGAGTTCTGAATTCGGTGATTTTTAGCTTGATTTCACACTACTTTTCGAGCTCTACAATCCTCGAGTTTCGGATTTTGATTTCAGAACTCGTGGCATGTAGGTCTCGTTTCACCTAGTTAGCCGCGAAATGTGGTTTCTTTACGTAAACGGTTTTATGAATATCCGTTGACTCCGAGTTCTGAATTCGGTGATTTTTTGCTTGATTTCACACTAATTTTCGAGCTCTACAATCCTAGCGTTTCGGATTTCGATTTCAGAACTCGTGGCTAGTAGGTCTTGTTTCACCTAGTTAGCCGCGAAATGTGGTTTCTTTACGTAAACGGTTTTATGAATATCAGTTGACTCCGAGTTCTGAATTCGGTGATTTTTAGCTTGATTTCACACTACTTTTCGAGCTCTACAATCCTCGAGTTTCGGATTTTGATTTCAGAACTCGTGGCCTGTAGGTCTCGTTTCACCTAGTTAGCCGCGAAATGTGGTTTCTTTACGTAAACGGTTTTATGAATATCCGTTGACTCCGAGTTCTGAATTCGGTGATTTTTAGCTTGATTTCACACTACTTTTCGAGCTCTAAAATCCTGGCGTTTCGGATTTTGATTTCAGAACTCGTGGCTTGTAGGTCTCCTTTCACCTAGTTAGCCGCGAAATGTGGTTTCTTTACGTAAACGGTTTTATGAATATCCGTTGACTCCGAGTTCTGAATTCGGTGATTTTTAGCTTGATTTCACACTACTTTTCGAGCTCTACAATCCTCGAGTTTCGGATTTTGATTTCAGAACTCGTGGCCTATAGGTCTCGTTTCACCTAGTTAGCCGCGTAATGTGGTTTTTTTACGTAAACGGTTTTATGAATATCCGTTGACTCCGAGTTCTGAATTCGGTGATTTTTAGCTTGATTTCACACTACTTTTCGAGCTCTACAATCCTCTAGTTTCGGATTTTGATTTCAGAACTCGTGGCAAGTAGGTCTCGTTTCACCTAGTTAGCCGCGAAATGTGGTTTCTTTACGTAAACGGTTTTATGAATATCCGTTGACTCCGAGTTCTGAATTCGATGATTTTTAGCTTGATTTTACACTACTTTTCGAGCTCTACAATCCTTGGTTTTCGGATTTCGATTTCAGAACTCGTGGCTAGTAGGTCTCGTTTCACCTAGTTATCCGCGAAATGTGGTTTCTTTACGTAAACGGTTTTATGAATATCCGTTGACTCCGAGTTCTGAATTCGGTGATTTTTAGCTTGATTTCACACTACTTTTTGAGCTCTACAATCCTGGTGTTTCGGATTTTGATTTCAGAACTCGTGGCTAGTAGGTCTCGTTTCACCTAGTTAGCCGCGAAATGTGGTTTCTTTACGTAAACGGTTTTATGAATATCCGTCGATTCTGAGTTCTGAATTCTGTGATTTTTAGCTTGATTTCACACTACTTTTCGAGCTCTGCAATCCTAGCGTTTCGGGTTTTGATTTCAGAACTCGTGGCATGTAGGTCTCGTTTCACCTAGTTAGCCGCGAAATGTGGTTTCTTTACGTAAACGGTTTTATGAATATCCGTTGACTCCGAGTTCTGAATTCGGTGATTTTTTGCTTGATTTCACACTAATTTTCGAGCTCTACAATCCTAGCGTTTCGGATTTCGATTTCAGAACTCGTGGCTAGTAGGTTTTGTTTCACCTAGTTAGCCGCGAAATGTGGTTTCTTTACGTAAACGGTTTTATGAATATCCGTTGACTCCGAGTTCTGAATTCGGTGATTTTTAGCTTGATTTCACACTACTTTTCGAGCTCTACAATCCTCGAGTTTCGGATTTTGATTTCAGAACTCGTGGCCTGTAGGTCTCGTTTCACCTAGTTAGCCGCGAAATGTGGTTTCTTTACGTAAACGGTTTTATGAATATCCGATGACTCCGAGTTCTGAATTCGGTGATTTTTAGCTTGATTTCACACTACTTTTTGAGCTCTACAATCCTGGTGTTTCGGATTTCAATTTCAGAACTCGTGGCTAGTAGGTCTCGTTTCACCTAGTTAGCCGCGAAATGTGGTTTCTTTACGTAAACGGTTTTATGAATATCCGTTGACTCCGAGTTCTGAATTCTGTGATTTTTAGCTTGATTTCACACTACTTTTCGAGCTCTGCAATCCTAGCGTTTCGGGTTTTGATTTCAGAACTCGTGGCATGTAGGTCTCGTTTCACCTAGTTAGCCGCGAAATGTGGTTTCTTTACGTAAACGGTTTTATGAATATCCGTTGACTCCGAGTTCTGAATTCGGTGATTTTTTGCTTGATTTCACACTAATTTTCGAGCTCTACAATCCTAGCGTTTCGGATTTCGATTTCAGAACTCGTGGCTAGTAGGTCTTGTTTCACCTAGTTAGCCGCGAAATGTGGTTTCTTTACGTAAACGATTTTATGAATATCCGTTGACTCCGAGTTCTGAATTCGGTGATTTTTAGCTTGATTTCACACTACTTTTCGAGCTCTACAATCCTCGCATTTCGGATTTTGATTTCAGAACTCGTGGCCTGTAGGTCTCGTTTCACCTAGTTAGCCGCGAAATGTGGTTTCTTTACGTAAACGGTTTTATGAATATCCGTTGACTCCGAGTTCCGAATTCGGTGATTTTTAGCTTGATTTCACACTACTTTTCGAGCTCTAAAATCCTGGCGTTTCGGACTTTGATTTCAGAACTCGTGGCTTGTAGGTCTCCTTTCACCTAGTTAGCCGCGAAATGTGGTTTCTTTACGTAAACGGTTTTATGAATATCCGTTGACTCCGAGTTCTGAATTCGGTGATTTTTAGCTTGATTTCACACTACTTTTTGAGCTCTACAATCCTTGGTTTTCGGATTTCGATTTCAGAACTCGTGGCTAGTAGGTCTCGTTTCACCTAGTTAGCCGCGAAATGTGGTTTCTTTACGTAAACGGTTTTATGAATATCCGTTGACTCCGAGTTCTGAATTCGGTGATTTTTAGCTTGATTTCACACTACTTTTCGAGCTCTGCAATCCTAGAGTTTCGGATTTTGATTTCAGAACTCGTGGCTAGTAGGTCTCGTTTCACCTAGTTAGCCGCGAAATGTGGTTTCTTTACGTAAACGGTTTTATGAATATCCGTCGATTCTGAGTTCTGAATTCTGTGATTTTTAGCTTGATTTCACACTACTTTTCGAGCTCTGCAATCCTAGCTTTTCGGGTTTTGATTTCAGAACTCGTGGCATGTAGGTCTCGTTTCACCTAGTTAGCCGCGAAATGTGGTTTCTTTACGTAAACGGTTTTATGAATATCCGTTGACTCCGAGTTCTGAATTCGGTGATTTTTTGCTTGATTTCACACTAATTTTCGAGCTCTACAATCCTAGCGTTTCGGATTTCGATTTCAGAACTCGTGGCTAGTAGGTCTTGTTTCACCTAGTTAGCCGCGAAATGTGGTTTCTTTACGTAAACGGTTTTATGAATATCTGTTGACTCCGAGTTCTGAATTCGGTGATTTTTAGCTTGATTTCACACTACTTTTCGAGCTCTACAATCCTCGAGTTTCGGATTTTGATTTCAGAACTCGTGGCCTGTAGGTCTCGTTTCACCTAGTTAGCCGCGAAATGTGGTTTCTTTACGTAAACGGTTTTATGAATATCCGTTGACTCCGAGTTCTGAATTCGGTGATTTTTAGCTTGATTTCACACTACTTTTTGAGCTCTACAATCCTGGTGTTTCGGATTTCAATTTCATAACTCGTGGCTAGTAGGTCTCGTTTCACCTAGTTAGCCGCGAAATGTGGTTTCTTTACGTAAACGGTTTTATGAATATCCGTTGACTCCGAGTTCTGAATTCTGTGATTTTTAGCTTGATTTCACACTACTTTTCGAGCTCTGCAATCCTAGCGTTTCGGGTTTTGATTTCAGAACTCGTGGCATGTAGGTCTCGTTTCACCTAGTTAGCCGCGAAATGTGGTTTCTTTACGTAAACGGTTTTATGAATATCCGTTGACTCCGAGTTCTGAATTCGGTGATTTTTTGCTTGATTTCACACTAATTTTCGAGCTCTACAATCCTAGCGTTTCGGATTTCGATTTCAGAACTCGTGGCTAGTAGGTCTTGTTTCACCTAGTTAGCCGCGAAATGTGGTTTCTTTACGTAAACGATTTTATGAATATCCGTTGACTCCGAGTTCTGAATTCGGTGATTTTTAGCTTGATTTCACACTACTTTTCGAGCTCTACAATCCTCGCGTTTCGGATTTTGATTTCAGAACTCGTGGCCTGTAGGTCTCGTTTCACCTAGTTAGCCGCGAAATGTGGTTTCTTTACGTAAACGGTTTTATGAATATCCGTTGACTCCGAGTTCTGAATTCGGTGATTTTTAGCTTGATTTCACACTACTTTTCGAGCTCTAAAATCCTGGCGTTTCGGACTTTGATTTCAGAACTCGTGGCTTGTAGGTCTCCTTTCACCTAGTTAGCCGCGAAATGTGGTTTCTTTACGTAAACGGTTTTATGAATATCCGTTGACTCCGAGTTCTGAATTCGGTGATTTTTAGCTTGATTTCACACTACTTTTTGAGCTCTACAATCCTTGGTTTTCGGATTTCGATTTCAGAACTCGTGGCTAGTAGGTCTCGTTTCACCTAGTTAGCCGCGAAATGTGGTTTCTTTACGTAAACGGTTTTATGAATATCCGTTGACTCCGAGTTCTGAATTCGGTGATTTTTAGCTTGATTTCACACTACTTTTCGAGCTCTACAATCCTGGCATTTCGGATTTTGATTTCGGGACTCGTGGCCTGTAGGTCTCGTTTCACCTAGTTAGCCGCGAAATGTGGTTTCTTTACGTAAACGGTTTTATGAATATCCGTTGACTCCGAGTTCTGAATTCGGTGATTTTTAGCTTGATTTCACACTACTTTTTGAGCTCTACAATCCTGGGTTTTCGGATTTCAATTTCAGAACTCGTGGCTAGTAGGTCTCGTTTCACCTAGTTAGCCGCGAAATGTGGTTTCTTTACGTAAACGGTTTTATGAATATCCGTTGACTCCGAGTTCTGAATTCGGTGATTTTTAGCTTGATTTTACACTACTTTTCGAGCTCTACAATCCTTGGTTTTCGGATTTCGATTTCAGAACTCGTGGCTAGTAGGTCTCGTTTCACCTAGTTAGCCGCGAAATGTGGTTTTTATTACGTAAACGGTTTTATGAATATCCGTTGACTCCGAGTTCTGAATTCGGTGATTTTTAGCTTGATTTCACACTACTTTTTGAGCTCTACAATCCTGGTGTTTCGGATTTTGATTTCAGAACTCGTGGCTAGTAGGTCTCGTTTCACCTAGTTAGCCGCGAAATGTGGTTTCTTTACGTAAACGGTTTTATGAATATCCGTTGATTCCGAGTTCTGAATTCTGTGACTTTTAGCTTGATTTCACACTACTTTTCGAGCTCTGCAATCCTAGCGTTTCGGGTTTTGATTTCAGAACTAGTGGCACGTAGGTCTCGTTTCGCCTAGTTAGCCGCGAAATGTGGTTTCTTTACGTAAACGGTTTTATGAATATCCGTTGACTCCGAGTTCTGAATTCGGTGATTTTTTGCTTGATTTCACACTAATTTTCGAGCTCTACAATCCTAGCGTTTCGGATTTCGATTTCAGAACTCGTGGCTAGTAGGTCTTGTTTCACCTAGTTAGCCGCGAAATGTGGTTTCTTTACGTAAACGGTTTTATGAATATCCATTGACTTCGAGTTCTGAATTCGGTGATTTTTAGCTTGATTTCACACTACTTTTCGAGCTCTAAAATCCTGGCGTTTCGGATTTTGATTTCAGAACTCGTGGCTTGTAGGTCTCCTTTCACCTAGTTAGCCGCGAAATGTGGTTTCTTTACGTAAACGGTTTTATGAATATCCGTTGACTCCGAGTTCTGAATTCGGTGATTTTTAGCTTGATTTCACACTACTTTTCGAGCTCTACAATCCTTGGTTTTCGGATTTCGATTTCAGAACTCGTGGCTAGTAGGTCTCGTTTCACCTAGTTAGCCGCGAAATGTGGTTTCTTTACGTAAACGGTTTTATGAATATCCGTTGACTCCGAGTTCTGAATTCGGTGATTTTTAGCTTGATTTCACACTACTTTTCGAGCTCTACAATCCTGGCGTTTCGGATTTTGATTTCAGAACTCGTGGCCTGTAGGTCTCGTTTCACCTAGTTAGCCGCGAAATGTGGTTTCTTTACGTAAACGGTTTTATGAATATCCGTTGACTCCGAGTTCTGAATTCGGTGATTTTTAGCTTGATTTCACACTACTTTTTGAGCTCTACAATCCTGGGTTTTCGGATTTCAATTTCAGAACTCGTGGCTAGTAGGTCTCGTTTCACCTAGTTAGCCGCGAAATGTGGTTTCTTTACGTAAACGGTTTTATGAATATCCGTTGACTCCGAGTTCTGAATTCGGTGATTTTTAGCTTGATTTTACACTAATTTTCGAGCTCTACAATCCTTGGTTTTCGGATTTCGATTTCAGAACTCGTGGCTAGTAGGTCTCGTTTCACCTAGTTAGCCGCGAAATGTGGTTTCTTTACGTAAACGGTTTTATGAATATCCGTTGACTCCGAGTTCTGAATTCGGTGATTTTTAGCTTGATTTCACACTACTTTTTGAGCTCTACAATCCTGGGTTTTCGGATTTCAATTTCAGAACTCGTGGCTAGTAGGTCTCGTTTCACCTAGTTAGCCGCGAAATGTGGTTTCTTTACGTAAACGGTTTTATGAATATCCGTTGACTCCGAGTTCTGAATTCGGTGATTTTTAGCTTGATTTTACACTACTTTTCGAGCTCTACAATCCTTGGTTTTCGGATTTCGATTTCAGAACTCGTGGCTAGTAGGTCTCGTTTCACCTAGTTAGCCGCAAAATGTGGTTTTTATTACGTAAACGGTTTTATGAATATCCGTTGACTCCGAGTTCTGAATTCGGTGATTTTTAGCTTGATTTCACACTACTTTTTGAGCTCTACAATCCTGGTGTTTCGGATTTTGATTTCAGAACTCGTGGCTAGTAGGTCTCGTTTCACCTAGTTAGCCGCGAAATGTGGTTTCTTTACGTAAACGGTTTTATGAATATCCGTTGATTCCGAGTTCTGAATTCTGTGACTTTTAGCTTGATTTCACACTACTTTTCGAGCTCTGCAATCCTAGCGTGTCGGGTTTTGATTTCAGAACTAGTGGCACGTAGGTCTCGTTTCGCCTAGTTAGCCGCGAAATGTGGTTTCTTTACGTAAACGGTTTTATGAATATCCGTTGACTCCGAGTTCTGAATTCGGTGATTTTTTGCTTGATTTCACACTAATTTTCGAGCTCTACAATCCTAGCGTTTCGGATTTCGATTTCAGAACTCGTGGCTAGTAGGTCTTGTTTCACCTAGTTAGCCGCGAAATGTGGTTTCTTTACGTAAACGGTTTTATGAATATCCATTGACTTCGAGTTCTGAATTCGGTGATTTTTAGCTTGATTTCACACTACTTTTCGAGCTCTAAAATCCTGGCGTTTCGGATTTTGATTTCAGAACTCGTGGCTTGTAGGTCTCCTTTCACCTAGTTAGCCGCGAAATGTGGTTTCTTTACGTAAACGGTTTTATGAATATCCGTTGACTCCGAGTTCTGAATTCGGTGATTTTTAGCTTGATTTCACACTACTTTTCGAGCTCTACAATCCTTGGTTTTCGGATTTCGATTTCAGAACTCGTGGCTAGTAGGTCTCGTTTCACCTAGTTAGCCGCGAAATGTGGTTTCTTTACGTAAACGGTTTTATGAATATCCGTTGACTCCGAGTTCTGAATTCGGTGATTTTTAGCTTGATTTCACACTACTTTTCGAGCTCTACAATCCTGGCGTTTCGGATTTTGATTTCAGAACTCGTGGCCTGTAGGTCTCGTTTCACCTAGTTAGCCGCGAAATGTGGTTTCTTTACGTAAACGGTTTTATGAATATCCGTTGACTCCGATTTCTGAATTCGGTGATTTTTAGCTTGATTTCACACTACTTTTTGAGCTCTACAATCCTGGGTTTTCGGATTTCAATTTCAGAACTCGTGGCTAGTAGGTCTCGTTTCACCTAGTTAGCCGCGAAATGTGGTTTCTTTACGTAAACGGTTTTATGAATATCCGTTGACTCCGAGTTCTGAATTCGGTGATTTTTAGCTTGATTTTACACTACTTTTCGAGCTATACAATCCTTGGTTTTCGGATTTCGATTTCAGAACTCGTGGCTAGTAGGTCTCGTTTCACCTAGTTAGCCGCGAAATGTGGTTTCTTTACGTAAACGGTTTTATGAATATCCGTTGACTCCGAGTTCTGAATTCGGTGATTTTTAGCTTGATTTCACACTACTTTTTGAGCTCTACAATCCTGGTGTTTCGGATTTTGATTTCAGAACTCGTGGCTAGTAGGTCTCGTTTCACCTAGTTAGCCGCGAAATGTGGTTTCTTTACGTAAACGGTTTTATGAATATCCGTTGATTCCGAGTTCTGAATTCTGTGATTTTTAGCTTGATTTCACACTACTTTTCGAGCTCTGCAATCCTAGCGTTTCGGGTTTTGATTTCAGAACTCGTGGCATGTAGGTCTCGTTTCGCCTAGTTAGCCGCGAAATGTGGTTTCTTTACGTAAACGGTTTTATGAATATCCGTTGACTCCGAGTTCTGAATTCGGTGATTTTTTGCTTGATTTCACACTAATTTTCGAGCTCTACAATCCTAGCGTTTCGGATTTCGATTTCAGAACTCGTGGCTAGTAGGTCTTGTTTCACCTAGTTAGCCGCGAAATGTGGTTTCTTTACGTAAACGGTTTTATGAATATCCGTTGACTTCGAGTTCTGAATTCGGTGATTTTTAGCTTGATTTCACACTACTTTTCGAGCTCTACAATCCTCGCGTTTCGGATTTTGATTTCAGAACTCGTGGCCTGTAGGTCTCGTTTCACCTAGTTAGCCGCGAAATGTGGTTTCTTTACGTAAACGGTTTTATGAATATCCGTTGACTCCGAGTTCTGAATTCGGTGATTTTTAGCTTGATTTCACACTACTTTTCGAGCTCTAAAATCCTAGCGTTTCGGATTTTGATTTCAGAACTCGTGGGTTGTAGGTCTCGTTCCACCTAGTTAGCCGCGAAATGTGGTTTCTTTACGTAAACGGTTTTATGAATATCCGTTGACTCCGAGTTCTGAATTCGGTGATTTTTAGCTTGATTTCACACTACTTTTTGAGCTCTACAATCCTGGTGTTTCGGATTTTGATTTGAGAACTCGTGGCTAGTAGGTCTTGTTTCACCTAGTTAGCCGCGAAATGTGGTTTCTTTACGTAAACGGTTTTATGAATATCCGTTGATTCCGAGTTCTGAATTCGGTGATTTTTAGCTTGATTTCACACTACTTATCGAGCTCTACAATCCTAGCGTTTCGGATTTTGATTTCAGAACTCGTGGCATGTAGGTCTCGTTTCACCTAGTTAGCCGCGAAATGTGGTTTCTTTACGTAAACGGTTTTATGAACATCCGTTGACTCCGAGTTCTGAATTCGGTGATTTTTAGCTTGATTTTACACTACTTTTCGAGCTCTACAATCCTGGGTTTTCGGATTTCGATTTCAGAACTCGTGGCTAGTAGGTCTCGTTTCACCTAGTTAGCCGCAAAATGTGGTTTCTTTAAGTAAACGGTTTTATGAATATCCGTTGACTCCGAGTTCTGAATTCAGTGATTTTAGCTTGATATCACACTACTTTTCGAGCTCCACAATCCTAGCGTTTCGGATTTTGATTTCAGAAGTCGTGGCTTGTAGGTCTCGTTCCACCTAGTTAGCCGCGAAATTTGGTTGCTTTACGTAAACGGTTTTATGAATATCCGTTGATTCCGAGTTCTGAATTCGGTGATTTTTAGCTTGATTTCACACTACTTTTCGAGCTCTGCAATCCTAGAGTTTCGGATTTTGATTTCAGAACTCGTGGCTTGTAGATCTCGTTTCACCTAGTTAGCCGCGACATGTGGTTTCTTTACGTAAACGGTTTTATGAATATCCGTTGACTCCGAGTTCTGAATTCGGTGATTTTTAGCTTGATTTCATACTACTTTTCGAGCTCTGCAATCCTAGCGTTTCGGATTTTGATTTCAGAACTCGTGGCTTGTAGGTCTCGTTTCACCTAGTTAGCCGCGAAATGTGGTTTCTTTACGTAAACGGTTTTATGAATATCCGTTGGCTCCGAGTTCTGAATTCGGAGATTTTTTGCTTGATTTCACACTACTTTTTGAGCTCTACAATCCTGGTGTTTCGGATTTTGATTTGAGAACTCGTGGCCAGTAGGTCTTGTTTCACCTAGTTAGCCGCGAAATGTGGTTTCTTTACGTAAACGGTTTTATGAATATCCGTTGATTCCGAGTTCTGAATTCGGTGATTTTTAGCTTGATTTCACACTACTTTTCGAGCTCTACAATCCTAGCGTTTCGGATTTTAATTTCAGAACTCGTGGCATGTAGGTCTCGTTTCACCTAGTTAGCCGCGAAATGTGGTTTCTTTACGTAAACGGTTTTATGAATATCCGTTGACTCCGAGTTCTGAATTCGGTGATTTTTAGCTTGATATCACACTACTTTTCGAGCTCCACAATCCTAGCGTTTCGGATTTTGATTTCAGAAGTCGTGGCTTGTAGGTCTCGTTCCACCTAGTTAGCCGCGAAATTTGGTTTCTTTACGTAAACGGTTTTATGAATATCCGTTGATTCCGAGTTCTGAATTCGGTGATTTTTAGCTTGATTTCACACTACTTTTCGAGCTCTGCAATCCTAGAGTTTCGGATTTTGATTTCAGAACTCGTGGCTTGTAGATCTCGTTTCACCTAGTTAGCCGCGACATGTGGTTTCTTTACGTAAACGGTTTTATGAATATCCGTTGACTCCGAGTTCTGAATTCGGTGATTTTTAGCTTGATTTTACACTACTTTTCGAGCTCTACAATCCTGGGTTTTCGGATTTTGATTTCAGAACTCGTGGCTAGTAGATCTCGTTTCACCTAGTTAGCCGCGAAATGTGGTTTCTTTAAGTAAACGGTTTTATGAATATCCGTTGACTCCGAGTTCTGAATTCGGTGATTTTTAGCTTGATATCACACTACTTTTCGAGCTCCACAATCCTAGCGTTTCGGATTTTGATTTCAGAAGTCGTGGCTTGTAGGTCTCGTTCCACCTAGTTAGCCGCGAAATTTGGTTTCTTTACGTAAACGGTTTTATGAATATCCGTTGATTCCGAGTTCTGAATTCGGTGATTTTTAGCTTGATTTCACACTACTTTTCGAGCTCTGCAATCCTAGAGTTTCGGATTTTGATTTCAGAACTCGTGGCTTGTAGATCTCGTTTCACCTAGTTAGCCGCGACATGTGGTTTCTTTACGTAAACGGTTTTATGAATATCCGTTGACTCCGAGTTCTGAATTCGGTGATTTTTATCTTGATTTCACACTACTTTTCGAGCTCTACAATCCTAGCATTTCGGATTTTGATTTCAGAACTCGTGGCTTGTAGGTCTCGTTCCACCTAGTTAGCCGCGAAATGTGGTTTCTTTACGTAAACGGTTTTATGAATATCCGTTGGCTCCGAGTTTTGAATTCGGTGATTTTTTGCTTGATTTCACACTAATTTTCGAGCTCTACAATCCTGGGTTTTCGGATTTCGATTTTAGAACTCGTGGCTAGTAGGTCTCGTTTCACCTAGTTAGCCGCGAAATGTGGTTTCTTTACGTAAACGGTTTTACGAATATCCGTTGACTCCGAGTTCTGAATTCGGTGATTTTTAGCTTGATTTCACACTACTTTTCGAGCTCTACAATCCTGGGTTTTCGGATTTCGATTTCAGAACTGGTGGCTAGTAGGTCTCGTTTCACCTAGTTAGCCGCGAAATGTGGTTTCTTTACGTAAACGGTTTTATGAATATCCGTTGATTCCGAGTTCTGAATTCGGTGATTTTTAGCTTGATTTCACACTACTTTTCGAGCTCTGCAATCCTGGAGTTTCGGATTTTGATTTCAGAACTCGTGGCTTGTAGATCTCGTTTCAACTAGTTAGCCGCGACATGTGGTTTCTTTACGTAAACGGTTTTATGAATATCCGTTGACTCCGAGTTCTGAATTCGGTGATTTTTAGCTTGATTTCACACTACTTTTTGAGCTCTACAATCCTGGGTTTTCGGATTTCGATTTCAGAACTGGTGGCTAGTAGGTCTCGTTTCACCTAGTTAGCCGCGAAATGTGGTTTCTTTACGTAAACGGTTTTATGAATATCCGTTGATTCCGAGTTCTGAATTCGGTGATTTTTAGCTTGATTTCACACTACTTTTCGAGCTCTACAATCATGGGTTTTCGGATTTCGATTTCAGAACTCGTGGCTAGTAGGTCTCGTTTCACCTAGTTAGCCGCAAAATGTGGTTTCTTTACGTAAACGGTTTTATGAATATCCGTTGACTCCGAGTTCTGAATTCGGTGATTTTTAGCTTGATTTCACACTACTTTTCGAGCTCTACAATCCTGGAATTTCGGATTTTGATTTCAGAACTCATGGCTTTTAGGTCTCGTTCCACCTAGTTAGCCGCGAAATGTGGTTTCTTTACGTAAATGGTTTTATGAATATCCATTGACTCCGAGTTCTGAATTCGGTGATTTTTAGCTTGATTTCACACTACTTTTTGAGCTCTACAATCCTGGTGTTTCGGATTTTGATTTGAAAACTCGTGGCTAGTAGGTCCCGTTTCATCTAGTTAGCCGCGAAATGTGGTTTCTTTACGTAAACGGTTTTATGAATATCCGTTGATTCCGAGTTATGAATTCTGTGATTTTTAGCTTGATTTCACACTACTTTTCGAGCTCTACAATCCTCGCGTTTCGGATTTTGATTTCAGAACTCGTGGCATGTAGGTCTCGTTTCACCTAGTTAGCCGCGAAATGTGGTTTCTTTACGTAAACGGTTTTATGAACATCCGTTGACTCCGAGTTCTGAACTCGGTGATTTTTAGCTTGATTTTACACTACTTTTCGAGCTCTACAATCCTGGGTTTTCGGATTTCGATTTCAGAACTCGTGGCTAGTAGGTCTCGTTTCACCTAGTTAGCCGCGAAATGTGGTTTCTTTAAGTAAACGGTTTTATGAATATCCGTTGACTCCGAGTTCTGAATTCGGTGATTTTTAGCTTGATTTCACACTATTTTTCGAGCTGTACAATCCTGGGTTTTCGGATTTCGATTTCAGAACTCGTGGCTAGTAGGTCTCGTTTCACCTAGTTAGCCGCGAAATGTGGTTTCTTTATGTAAACGGTTTTACGAATATCCGTTGACTCCGAGTTCTGAATTCGGTGATTTTTAGATTGATTTCACACTACTTTTCCAGCTCTACAATCCTGGGTTTTCGGATTTCGATTTCAGAACTCGTGGCTAGTAGGTCTCGTTTCACCTAGTTAGCCGCGAAATGTGGTTTTTTTACGTAAACGGTTTTATAAATATCCGTTGACTCCGAGTTCTGAATTCGGTGATTTTTAGCTTGATTTCACACTACTTTTCGAGCTCTACAATCTTGGGTTTTCGGATTTCGATTTCAGAACTCGTGGCTACTTGGTCTCGTTTCACCTAGTTAGCCGCGAAATGTGATTTCTTTACGTAAACGGTTTTATGAATATCCATGGACTCCGAGTTCTGAATTCGGTGATTTTTAACTTGATTTCACACTACTTTTCGAGCTCTACAATCCTGGAATTTCGGATTTTGATTTTAGAACTCATGGCTTGTAGTTCTCGTTCCACCTAGTTAGCCGTGAAATGTGGTTTCTTTGCATAAACGGTTTTATGAATATCCGTTGACTCCGAGTTCTGAATTCGGTGATTTTTAGCTTGATTTCACACTACTTTTCGAGCTCTACAATCCTGGCATTTCGGATTTTGATTTCAGAACTCGTGGCTTGTAGGTCTCCTTTCACCTAGTTAGCCGCGAAATGTGGTTTCTTTACGTAAATGGTTTTATGAATATCCGTTGACTCCGAGTTCTGAATTCGGTGATTTTTAGCTTGATTTCACACTACTTTTTGAGCTCTACAATCCTGTTGTTTCGGATTTTGATTTCAGAACTCGTGGCTAGTAGGTCTCGTTTCACCTAGTTAGCCGCGAAATGTGGTTTCTTTACGTAAACGGTTTTATGAATATCCGTTGATTCCGAGTTCTGAATTCTGTGATTTTTAGCTTGATTTCACACTACTTTTCGAGCTCTACAATCCTGGAATTTCTGATTTTGATTTCAGAACTCGTGGCATGTAGGTCTCGTTCCACCTAGTTAGCCGCGAAATGTGGTTTCTTTACGTAAACGGTTTTCTGAATATCCGTTGACTCCGAGTTCTGAATTCGGTGATTTTTAGCTTGATTTCACACTACTTTTTGAGCTCTACAATCCTGGTGTTTCGGATTTTGATTTGAGAACTCATGGCTAGTAGGTCTCGTTTCACCTAGTTAGCCGCGAAATGTGGTTTCTTTACGTAAACGGTTTTATGAATATCCGTTGATTCCGAGTTCTGAATTCGGTGATTTTTAGCTTGATTTCGCACTACTTTTCGAGCTCTACAATCCTAGCGTTTCGGATTTTGATTTCAGAACTCGTGGCATGTAGGTCTCGTTTCACCTAGTTAGCCGCGAAATGTGGTTTCTTTACGTAAACGGTTTTATGAATATCCGTTGACTCCGAGTTCTGAATTCGGTGATTTTTAGCTTGATTTTACACTACTTTTCGAGCTCTACAATCCTTGGTTTTCGGATTTCGATTTCAGAACTCGTGGCTAGTAGGTCTCGTTTCACCTAGTTAGCCGCGAAATGTGGTTTCTTTACGTAAACGATTTTATGAATATCCGTTGACTCCGAGTTCTGAATTCGGTGATTTTTAGCTTGATTTCACACTACTTTTTGAGCTCTACAATCCTGGTGTTTCGGATTTTGATTTGAGAACTCGTGGCTAGTAGGTCTCGTTTCACCTAGTTAGCCGCGAAATGTGGTTTCTTTACGTAAACGGTTTTATGAATATCCGTTGATTCCGAGTTCTGAATTCTGTGATTTTTAGCTTGATTTCACACTACTTTTTGAGCTCTACAATCCTAGCGTTTCGGGTTTTGATTTCAGAACTCGTGGCATGTAGGTCTCGATTCACCTAGTTAGCCGCGAAATGTGGTTTCTTTACGTAAACGGTTTTATGAATATCCGTTGACTCCGAGTTCTGAATTCGGTGATTTTTTGCTTGATTTCACACTAATTTTCGAGCTCTACAATCCTAGTGTTTCGGATTTCGATTTCAGAACTCGTGGCTAGTAGGTCTTGTTTCACCTAGTTAGCCGCGAAATGTGGTTTCTTTACGTAAACGGTTTTATGAATATCCGTTGACTCCGAGTTCTGAATTCGGTGATTTTTAGCTTGATTTCACACTACTTTTCGAGTTCTACAATCCTCGCGTTTCGGATTTTGATTTCAGAACTCGTGGCTTGTAGGTCTCGTTCCACCTAGTTAGCCGCGAAATGTGGTTTCTTTACGTAAACGGTTTTATGAATATCCGTTGACTCCGAGTTCTGAATTCGGTGATTTTTAGCTTGATTTCACACTACTTTTTGAGCTCTACAATCCTGGCGTTTCGGATTTTGATTTCAGAACTCGTGGCCTGTAGGTCTCGTTTCACCTAGTTAGCCGCGAAATGTGGTTTCTTTACGTAAACGGTTTTATTAATATCCGTTGACTCCGAGTTCTGAATTCGGTGATTTTTAGCTTGATTTCACACTACTTTTTGAGCTCTACAATCCTGGGTTTTCGGATTTCGATTTCAGAACTCTTGGCTAGTAGGTCTCGTTTCACCTAGTTAGCCGCAAAATGTGGTTTCTTTATGTAAACGGTTTTATGAATATCCGTTGACTCCGAGTTCTGAATTCGGTGATTTTTAGCTTGATTTCACACTACTTTTCGAGCTCTACAATCCTGGAATTTCGGATTTTGATTTCAGAACTCATGGCTTGTAGGTCTCGTTCCACCTAGTTAGCCGCGAAATGTGGTTTCTTTACGTAAATGGTTTTATGAATATCCGTTGACTCCGAGTTCTGAATTCGGTGATTTTTAGCTTGATTTCACACTACTTTTTGAGCTCTACAATCCTGGTGTTTCGGATTTTGATTTGAAAACTCGTGGCTAGTAGGTCTCGTTTCACCTAGTTAGCCGCGAAATGTGGTTTCTTTACGTAAACGGTTTTATGAATATCCGTTGATTCCGAGTTATGAATTCTGTGATTTTTAGCTTGATTTCACACTACTTTTCGAGCTCTACAATCCTAGCGTTTCGGATTTTGATTTCAGAACTCGTGGCATGTAGGTCTCGTTTCACCTAGTTAGCCGCGAAATGTGGTTTCTTTACGTAAACGGTTTTATGAACATCCGTTGACTCCGAGTTCTAAACTCGGTGATTTTTAGCTTGATTTTACACTACTTTTCGAGCTCAACAATCCTGGGTTTTCGGATTTCGATTTCAGAACTCGTGGCTAGTAGGTCTCGTTTCACCTAATTAGCCGCGAAATGTGGTTTCTTTAAGTAAACGGTTTTATGAATATCCGTTGACTCCGAGTTCTGAATTCGGTGATTTTTAGCTTGATTTCACACTATTTTTCGAGCTGTACAATCCTGGGTTTTCGGATTTCGATTTCAGAACTCGTGGCTAGTAGGTCTCGTTTCACCTAGTTAGCCGCGAAATGTGGTTTCTTTACGTAAACGGTTTTACGAATATCCGTTGACTCCGAGTTCTGAATTCGGTGATTTTTAGCTTGATTTCACACTACTTTTCGAGCTCTACAATCTTGGGTTTTCGGATTTCGATTTCAGAACTCGTGGCTAGTAGGTCTTGTTTCACCTAGTTAGCCGCGAAATGAGGTTTTTTTACGTAAACGGTTTTATGAATATCCGTTGACTCCGAGTTCTGAATTCGGTGATTTTTAGCTTGATTTCACACTACTTTTCGAGCTCTACAATCTTGGGTTTTCGGATTTCGATTTCAGAACTCGTGGCTACTAGGTCTCGTTTCACCAAGTTAGCCGCGAAATGTGGTTTCTTTACGTAAACGGTTTTATGAATATCCGTGGACTCCGAGTTCTGAATTCGGTGATTTTTAGCTTGATTTCACACTACTTTTCGAGCTCTACAATCCTGAAATTTCGGATTTTGATTTCAGAACTCATGGCTTGTAGGTCTCGTTCCACCTAATTAGCCGCGAAATGTGGTTTCTTTAAGTAAACGGTTTTATGAATATCCGTTGACTCCGAGTTCTGAATTCGGTGATTTTTAGCTTGATTTCACACTACTTTTCGAGCTCTACAATCTTGGGTTTTCGGATTTCGATTTCAGAACTCGTGGCTAGTAGGTCTTGTTTCACCTAGTTAGCCGCGAAATGAGGTTTTTTTACGTAAACGGTTTTATGAATATCCGTTGACTCCGAGTTCTGAATTCGGTGATTTTTAGCTTGATTTCACACTACTTTTCGAGCTCTACAATCTTGGGTTTTCGGATTTCGATTTCAGAACTCGTGGCTACTAGGTCTCGTTTCACCAAGTTAGCCGCGAAATGTGGTTTCTTTACGTAAACGGTTTTATGAATATCCGTGGACTCCGAGTTCTGAATTCGGTGATTTTTAGCTTGATTTCACACTATTTTTCGAGCTGTACAATCCTGGGTTTTCGGATTTCGATTTCAGAACTCGTGGCTAGTAGGTCTCGTTTCACCTAATTAGCCGCGAAATGTGGTTTCTTTAAGTAAACGGTTTTATGAATATCCGTTGACTCCGAGTTCTGAATTCGGTGATTTTTAGCTTGATTTCACACTATTTTTCGAGCTCTACAATCCTGGGTTTTCGGATTTCGATTTCAGAACTCGTGGCTAGTAGGTCTCGTTTCACCTAGTTAGCCGCGAAATGTGGTTTCTTTACGTAAACGGTTTTACGAATATCCGTTGACTCCGAGTTCTGAATTCGGTGATTTTTAGCTTGATTTCACACTACTTTTCGAGCTCTACAATCTTGGGTTTTCGGATTTCGATTTCAGAACTCGTGGCTAGTAGGTCTTGTTTCACCTAGTTAGCCGCGAAATGAGGTTTTTTTACGTAAACGGTTTTATGAATATCCGTTGACTCCGAGTTCTGAATTCGGTGATTTTTAGCTTGATTTCACACTACTTTTCGAGCTCTACAATCTTGGGTTTTCGGATTTCGATTTCAGAACTCGTGGCTACTAGGTCTCGTTTCACCAAGTTAGCCGCGAAATGTGGTTTCTTTACGTAAACGGTTTTATGAATATCCGTGGACTCCGAGTTCTGAATTCGGTGATTTTTAGCTTGATTTCACACTACTTTTCGAGCTCTACAATCCTAGCGTTTCGGATTTTGATTTCAGAACTCGTGGCATGTAGGTCTCGTTTCACCTAGTTAGCCGCGAAATGTGGTTTCTTTACGTAAACGGTTTTATGAACATCCGTTGACTCCGAGTTCTAAACTCGGTGATTTTTAGCTTGATTTTACACTACTTTTCGAGCTCAACAATCCTGGGTTTTCGGATTTCGATTTCAGAACTCGTGGCTAGTAGGTCTCGTTTCACCTAATTAGCCGCGAAATGTGGTTTCTTTAAGTAAACGGTTTTATGAATATCCGTTGACTCCGAGTTCTGAATTCGGTGATTTTTAGCTTGATTTCACACTATTTTTCGAGCTGTACAATCCTGGGTTTTCGGATTTCGATTTCAGAACTCGTGGCTAGTAGGTCTCGTTTCACCTAGTTAGCCGCGAAATGTGGTTTCTTTACGTAAACGGTTTTACGAATATCCGTTGACTCCGAGTTCTGAATTCGGTGATTTTTAGCTTGATTTCACACTACTTTTCGAGCTCTACAATCTTGGGTTTTCGGATTTCGATTTCAGAACTCGTGGCTAGTAGGTCTTGTTTCACCTAGTTAGCCGCGAAATGAGGTTTTTTTACGTAAACGGTTTTATGAATATCCGTTGACTCCGAGTTCTGAATTCGGTGATTTTTAGCTTGATTTCACACTACTTTTCGAGCTCTACAATCTTGGGTTTTCGGATTTCGATTTCAGAACTCGTGGCTACTAGGTCTCGTTTCACCAAGTTAGCCGCGAAATGTGGTTTCTTTACGTAAACGGTTTTATGAATATCCGTGGACTCCGAGTTCTGAATTCGGTGATTTTTAGCTTGATTTCACACTACTTTTCGAGCTCTACAATCCTGAAATTTCGGATTTTGATTTCAGAACTCATGGCTTGTAGGTCTCGTTCCACCTAATTAGCCGCGAAATGTGGTTTCTTTAAGTAAACGGTTTTATGAATATCCGTTGACTCCGAGTTCTGAATTCGGTGATTTTTAGCTTGATTTCACACTACTTTTCGAGCTCTACAATCTTGGGTTTTCGGATTTCGATTTCAGAACTCGTGGCTAGTAGGTCTTGTTTCACCTAGTTAGCCGCGAAATGAGGTTTTTTTACGTAAACGGTTTTATGAATATCCGTTGACTCCGAGTTCTGAATTCGGTGATTTTTAGCTTGATTTCACACTACTTTTCGAGCTCTACAATCTTGGGTTTTCGGATTTCGATTTCAGAACTCGTGGCTACTAGGTCTCGTTTCACCAAGTTAGCCGCGAAATGTGGTTTCTTTACGTAAACGGTTTTATGAATATCCGTGGACTCCGAGTTCTGAATTCGGTGATTTTTAGCTTGATTTCACACTATTTTTCGAGCTGTACAATCCTGGGTTTTCGGATTTCGATTTCAGAACTCGTGGCTAGTAGGTCTCGTTTCACCTAATTAGCCGCGAAATGTGGTTTCTTTAAGTAAACGGTTTTATGAATATCCGTTGACTCCGAGTTCTGAATTCGGTGATTTTTAGCTTGATTTCACACTATTTTTCGAGCTCTACAATCCTGGGTTTTCGGATTTCGATTTCAGAACTCGTGGCTAGTAGGTCTCGTTTCACCTAGTTAGCCGCGAAATGTGGTTTCTTTACGTAAACGGTTTTACGAATATCCGTTGACTCCGAGTTCTGAATTCGGTGATTTTTAGCTTGATTTCACACTACTTTTCGAGCTCTACAATCTTGGGTTTTCGGATTTCGATTTCAGAACTCGTGGCTAGTAGGTCTTGTTTCACCTAGTTAGCCGCGAAATGAGGTTTTTTTACGTAAACGGTTTTATGAATATCCGTTGACTCCGAGTTCTGAATTCGGTGATTTTTAGCTTGATTTCACACTACTTTTCGAGCTCTACAATCTTGGGTTTTCGGATTTCGATTTCAGAACTCGTGGCTACTAGGTCTCGTTTCACCAAGTTAGCCGCGAAATGTGGTTTCTTTACGTAAACGGTTTTATGAATATCCGTGGACTCCGAGTTCTGAATTCGGTGATTTTTAGCTTGATTTCACACTACTTTTCGAGCTCTACAATCCTGAAATTTCGGATTTTGATTTCAGAACTCATGGCTTGTAGGTCTCGTTCCACCTAGTTAGCCGCGAAATGTGGTTTCTTTACGTAAACGGTTTTATGAATATCCGTTGACTCCGAGTTCTGAATTCGGTGATTTTTAGCTTGATTTCACACTACTTTTCGAGCTCTACAATCCTGGTGTTTCGGATTTTGATTTCAGAACTCGTGGCTTGTAGGTCTCCTTTCACCTAGTTAGCCGCGAAATGTGGTTTCTTTACGTAAACGGTTTTATGAATATCCGTTGACTCCGAGTTCTGAATTCGGTGATTTTTAGCTTGATTTCACACTACTTTTTGAGCTCCACAATCCTGGTGTTTCGGATTTTGATTTCAGAACTCGTGGCTAGTAGGTCTCGTTTCACCTAGTTAGCCGCGAAATGTGGTTTCTTTACGTAAACGGTTTTACGAATATCCGTTGACTCCGAGTTCTGAATTCGGTGATTTTTTGCTTGATTTTACACTACTTTTCGAGCTCTACAATCCTGGGTTTTCGGATTTCGATTTCAGAACTCGTGGCTAGTAGGTCTCGTTTCACCTAGTTAGCCGCGAAATGTGGTTTCTTTAAGTAAACGGTTTTATGAATATCCGTTGACTCCGAGTTCTGAATTCGGTGATTTTTAGCTTGATTTCACACTATTTTTCGAGCTGTACAATCCTGGGTTTTTGGATTTCGATTTCAGAACTCGTGGCTAGTAGGTCTCGTTTCACCTAGTTAGCCGCGAAATGTGGTTTCTTTACGTAAACGGTTTTACGAATATCCGTTGACTCCGAGTTCTGAATTCGGTGATTTTTTGCTTGATTTCACACTAATTTTCGAGCTCTACAATCCTGGGTTTTCGGATTTCGATTTCAGAACTCGTGGCTAGTAGGTCTCGTTTCACCTAGTTAGCCGCGAAATGTGGTTTCTTTACGTAAACGGTTTTACGAATATCCGTTGACTCCGAGTTCTGAATTCGGTGATTTTTAGCTTGATTTCACACTACTTTTCGAGCTCTACAATCCTGGGTTTTCGGATTTCGATTTCAGAACTCGTGGCTAGTAGGTCTCGTTTCACCTAGTTAGCCGCGAAATGAGGTTTGTTTACGTAAACGGTTTTATGAATATCCGTTGACTCCGAGTTCTGAATTCAGTGATTTTTAGCTTGATTTCACACTACTTTTCGAGCTCTACAATCTTGGTTTTTCGGATTTCGATTTCAGAACTCGTGGCTACTAGGTCTCGTTTCACCAAGTTAGCCGCGAAATGTGGTTTCTTTACGTAAACGGTTTTATGAATATCCGTGGACTCCGAGTTCTGAATTCGGTGATTTTTAGCTTGATTTCACACTACTTTTCGAGCTCTACAATCCTGAAATTTCGGATTTTGATTTCAGAATTCATGGCTTGTAGGTCTCGTTCCACCTAGTTAGCCGCGAAATGTGGTTTCTTTACGTAAACGGTTTTAGGAATATCCGTTGACTCCGAGTTCTGAATTCGGTGATTTTTAGCTTGATTTCACACTACTTTTCGAGCTCTACAATCCTGGCGTTTCGGATTTTGATTTCAGAACTCGTGGCTTGTAGGTCTCCTTTCACCTAGTTAGCCGCGAAATGTGGTTTCTTTACGTAAACGGTTTTATGAATATCCGTTGACTCCGAGTTCTGAATTCGGTGATTTTTAGCTTGATTTCACACTACTTTTCGAGCTCTACAATCCTGAAATTTCGGATTTTGATTTCAGAACTCATGGCTTGTAGGTCTCGTTCCACCTAGTTAGCCGCGAAATGTGGTTTCTTTACGTAAACGGTTTTAGGAATATCCGTTGACTCCGAGTTCTGAATTCGGTGATTTTTTGCTTGATTTTACACTACTTTTCGAGCTCTACAATCCTGGGTTTTCGGATTTCGATTTCAGAACTCGTGGCTAGTAGGTCTCGTTTCACCTAGTTAGCCGCGAAATGTGGTTTCTTTAAGTAAACGGTTTTATGAATATCCGTTGACTCCGAGTTCTGAATTCGGTGATTTTTAGCTTGATTTCACACTATTTTTCGAGCTGTACAATCCTGGGTTTTCGGATTTCGATTTCAGAACTCGTGGCTAGTAGGTCTCGTTTCACCTAGTTAGCCGCGAAATGTGGTTTCTTTACGTAAACGGTTTTACGAATATCCGTTGACTCCGAGTTCTGAATTCGGTGATTTTTTGCTTGATTTCACACTAATTTTCGAGCTCTACAATCCTGGGTTTTCGGATTTCGATTTCAGAACTCGTGGCTAGTAGGTCTCGTTTCACCTAGTTAGCCGCGAAATGTGGTTTCTTTACGTAAACGGTTTTACGAATATCCGTTGACTCCGAGTTCTGAATTTGGTGATTTTTAGCTTGATTTCACACTACTTTTCGAGCTCTACAATCTTGGGTTTTCGGATTTCGATTTCAGAACTCGTGGCTAGTAGGTC
Source organism: Euonymus europaeus (assembly GCA_963580455.1). Lineage (NCBI taxonomy): Eukaryota > Viridiplantae > Streptophyta > Magnoliopsida > Celastrales > Celastraceae > Euonymus > Euonymus europaeus. The sequence goes on from OY756961.1 coordinate 2,455,349, forward strand.
TTGTTTCACCTAGTTAGCCGCGAAATGAGGTTTTTTTACGTAAACGGTTTTATGAATATCCGTTGACTCCGAGTTCTAAATTCGGTGATTTTTAGCTTGATTTCACACTACTTTTCGAGCTCTACAATCTTGGGTTTTCGGATTTCGATTTCAGAACTCGTGGCTACTAGGTCTCGTTTCACCAAGTTAGCCGCGAAATGTGGTTTCTTTACGTAAACGGTTTTATGAATATCCGTGGACTCCGAGTTCTGAATTCGGTGATTTTTAGCTTGATTTCACACTACTTTTCGAGCTCTACAATCCTGAAATTTCGGATTTTGATTTCAGAACTCATGGCTTGTAGGTCTCGTTCCACCTAGTTAGCCGCGAAATGTGGTTTCTTTACGTAAACGGTTTTATGAATATCCGTTGACTCCGAGTTCTGAATTCGGTGATTTTTAGCTTGATTTCACACTACTTTTCGAGCTCTACAATCCTTGCGTTTCGGATTTTGATTTCAGAACTCGTGGCTTGTAGGTCTCCTTTCACCTAGTTAGCCGCGAAATGTGGTTTCTTTACGTAAACGGTTTTATGAATATCCGTTGACTCCGAGTTCTGAATTCGGTGATTTTTAGCTTGATTTCACACTACTTTTTGAGCTCCACAATCCTGGTGTTTCGGATTTTGATTTCAGAACTCGTGGCTAGTAGGTCTCGTTTCACCTAGTTAGCCGCGAAATGTGGTTTCTTTACGTAAACGGTTTTACGAATATCCGTTGACTCCGAGTTCTGAATTCGGTGATTTTTTGCTTGATTTTACACTACTTTTCGAGCTCTACAATCCTGGGTTTTCGGATTTCGATTTCAGAACTCGTGGCTAGTAGGTCTCGTTTCACCTAGTTAGCCGCGAAATGTGGTTTCTTTAAGTAAACGGTTTTATGAATATCCGTTGACTCCGAGTTCTGAATTCGGTGATTTTTAGCTTGATTTCACACTACTTTTCGAGCTCTACAATCCTGAAATTTCGGATTTTGATTTCAGAACTCATGGCTTGTAGGTCTCGTTCCACCTAGTTAGCCGCGAAATGTGGTTTCTTTACGTAAACGGTTTTAGGAATATCCGTTGACTCCGAGTTCTGAATTCGGTGATTTTTTGCTTGATTTTACACTACTTTTCGAGCTCTACAATCCTGGGTTTTCGGATTTCGATTTCAGAACTCGTGGCTAGTAGGTCTCGTTTCACCTAGTTAGCCGCGAAATGTGGTTTCTTTAAGTAAACGGTTTTATGAATATCCGGTGACTCCGAGTTCTGAATTCGGTGATTTTTAGCTTGATTTCACACTATTTTTCGAGCTGTACAATCCTGGGTTTTCGGATTTCGATTTCAGAACTCGTGGCTAGTAGGTCTCGTTTCACCTAGTTAGCCGCGAAATGTGGTTTCTTTACGTAAACGGTTTTACGATTATCCGTTGACTCCGAGTTCTGAATTCGGTGATTTTTTGCTTGATTTCACACTAATTTTCGAGCTCTACAATCCTGGGTTTTCGGATTTCGATTTCAGAACTCGTGGCTAGTAGGTCTCGTTTCACCTAGTTAGCCGCGAAATGTGGTTTCTTTACGTAAACGGTTTTACGAATATCTGTTGACTCCGAGTTCTGAATTTGGTGATTTTTAGCTTGATTTCACACTACTTTTCGAGCTCTACAATCTTGGGTTTTCGGATTTCGATTTCAGAACTCGTGGCTAGTAGGTCTTGTTTCACCTAGTTAGCCGCGAAATGAGGTTTTTTTACGTAAACGGTTTTATGAATATCCGTTGACTCCGAGTTCTAAATTCGGTGATTTTTAGCTTGATTTCACACTACTTTTCGAGCTCTACAATCTTGGGTTTTCGGATTTCGATTTCAGAACTCGTGGCTACTAGGTCTCGTTTCACCAAGTTAGCCGCGAAATGTGGTTTCTTTACGTAAACGGTTTTATGAATATCCGTGGACTCCGAGTTCTGAATTCGGTGATTTTTAGCTTGATTTCACACTACTCTTCGAGCTCTACAATCCTGAAATTTCGGATTTTGATTTCAGAACTCATGGCTTGTAGGTCTCGTTCCACCTAGTTAGCCGCGAAATGTGGTTTCTTTACGTAAACGGTTTTATGAATATCCGTTGACTCCGAGTTCTGAATTCGGTGATTTTTAGCTTGATTTCACACTACTTTTCGAGCTCTACAATCCTGGCGTTTCGGATTTTGATTTCAGAACTCGTGGCTTGTAGGTCTCCTTTCACCTAGTTAGCCGCGAAATGTGGTTTCTTTACGTAAACGGTTTTATGAATATCCGTTGACTCCGAGTTCTGAATTCGGTGATTTTTAGCTTGATTTCACACTACTTTTTGAGCTCCACAATCCTGGTGTTTCGGATTTTGATTTCAGAACTCGTGGCTAGTAGGTCTCGTTTCACCTAGTTAGCCGCGAAATGTGGTTTCTTTACGTAAACGGTTTTACGAATATCCGTTGACTCCGAGTTCTGAATTCGGTGATTTTTTGCTTGATTTTACACTACTTTTCGAGCTCTACAATCCTGGGTTTTCGGATTTCGATTTCAGAACTCGTGGCTAGTAGGTCTCGTTTCACCTAGTTAGCCGCGAAATGTGGTTTCTTTAAGTAAACGGTTTTATGAATATCCGTTGACTCCGAGTTCTGAATTCGGTGATTTTTAGCTTGATTTCACACTATTTTTCGAGCTGTACAATCCTGGGTTTTTGGATTTCGATTTCAGAACTCGTGGCTAGTAGGTCTCGTTTCACCTAGTTAGCCGCGAAATGTAGTTTCTTTACGTAAACGGTTTTACGAATATCCGTTGACTCCGAGTTCTGAATTCGGTGATTTTTTGCTTGATTTCACACTAATTTTCGAGCTCTACAATCCTGGGTTTTCGGATTTCGATTTCAGAACTCGTGGCTAGTAGGTCTCGTTTCACCTAGTTAGCCGCGAAATGTGGTTTCTTTACGTAAACGGTTTTACGAATATCCGTTGACTCCGAGTTCTGAATTCGGTGATTTTTAGCTTGATTTCACACTACTTTTCGAGCTCTACAATCCTGGGTTTTCGGATTTCGATTTCAGAACTCGTGGCTAGTAGGTCTCGTTTCACCTAGTTAGCCGCGAAATGAGGTTTTTTTACGTAAACGGTTTTATGAATATCCGTTGACTCCGAGTTCTGAATTCAGTGATTTTTAGCTTGATTTCACACTACTTTTCGAGCTCTACAATCTTGGGTTTTCGGATTTCGATTTCAGAACTCGTGGCTACTAGGTCTCGTTTCACCAAGTTAGCCGCGAAATGTGGTTTCTTTACGTAAACGGTTTTATGAATATCCGTGGACTCCGAGTTCTGAATTCGGTGATTTTTAGCTTGATTTCACACTACTTTTCGAGCTCTACAATCCTGAAATTTCGGATTTTGATTTCAGAACTCATGGCTTGTAGGTCTCGTTCCACCTAGTTAGCCGCGAAATGTGGTTTCTTTACGTAAACGGTTTTAGGAATATCCGTTGACTCCGAGTTCTGAATTCGGTGATTTTTAGCTTGATTTCACACTAGTTTTCGAGCTCTACAATCCTGGCGTTTCGGATTTTGATTTCAGAACTCGTGGCTTGTAGGTCTCCTTTCACCTAGTTAGCCGCGAAATGTGGTTTCTTTACGTAAACGGTTTTATGAATATCCGTTGACTCCGAGTTCTGAATTCGGTGATTTTTAGCTTGATTTCACACTACTTTTTGAGCTCCACAATCCTGGTGTTTCGGATTTTGATTTCAGAACTCGTGGCTAGTAGGTCTCGTTTCACCTAGTTAGCCGCGAAATGTGGTTTCTTTACGTAAACGGTTTTACGAATATCCGTTGACTCCGAGTTCTGAATTCGGTGATTTTTTGCTTGATTTTACACTACTTTTCGAGCTCTACAATCCTGGGTTTTCGGATTTCGATTTCAGAACTCGTGGCTAGTAGGTCTCGTTTCACCTAGTTAGCCGCGAAATGTGGTTTCTTTAAGTAAACGGTTTTATGAATATCCGTTGACTCCGAGTTCTGAATTCGGTGATTTTTAGCTTGATTTCACACTATTTTTCGAGCTGTACAATCCTGGGTTTTTGGATTTCGATTTCAGAACTCGTGGCTAGTAGGTCTCGTTTCACCTAGTTAGCCGCGAAATGTGGTTTCTTTACGTAAACGGTTTTACGAATATCCGTTGACTCCGAGTTCTGAATTCGGTGATTTTTTGCTTGATTTCACACTAATTTTCGAGCTCTACAATCCTGGGTTTTCGGATTTCGATTTCAGAACTCGTGGCTAGTAGGTCTCGTTTCACCTAGTTAGCCGCGAAATGTGGTTTCTTTACGTAAACGGTTTTACGAATATCCGTTGACTCCGAGTTCTGAATTCGGTGATTTTTAGCTTGATTTCACACTACTTTTCGAGCTCTACAATCCTGGGTTTTCGGATTTCGATTTCAGAACTCGTGGCTAGTAGGTCTCGTTTCACCTAGTTAGCCGCGAAATGAGGTTTTTTTACGTAAACGGTTTTATGAATATCCGTTGACTCCGAGTTCTGAATTCAGTGATTTTTAGCTTGATTTCACACTACTTTTCGAGCTCTACAATCTTGGGTTTTCGGATTTCGATTTCAGAACTCGTGGCTACTAGGTCTCGTTTCACCAAGTTAGCCGCGAAATGTGGTTTCTTTACGTAAACGGTTTTATGAATATCCGTGGACTCCGAGTTCTGAATTCGGTGATTTTTAGCTTGATTTCACACTACTTTTCGAGCTCTACAATCCTGAAATTTCGGATTTTGATTTCAGAACTCATGGCTTGTAGGTCTCGTTCCACCTAGTTAGCCGCGAAATGTGGTTTCTTTACGTAAACGGTTTTAGGAATATCCGTTGACTCCGAGTTCTGAATTCGGTGATTTTTAGCTTGATTTCACACTACTTTTCGAGCTCTACAATCCTGGGGTTTCGGATTTTGATTTCAGAACTCGTGGCTTGTAGGTCTCCTTTCACCTAGTTAGCCGCGAAATGTGGTTTCTTTACGTAAACGGTTTTATGAATATCCGTTGACTCCGAGTTCTGAATTCGGTGATTTTTAGCTTGATTTCACACTACTTTTCGAGCTCTACAATCCTGAAATTTCGGATTTCGATTTCAGAACTCATGGCTTGTAGGTCTCATTCCACCTAGTTAGCCGCGAAATGTGGTTTCTTTACGTAAACGGTTTTATGAATATCCGTTGACTCCGAGTTCTGAATTCGGTGATTTTTAGCTTGATTTCACACTACTTTTCGAGCTCTACAATCCTGGGTTTTCGGATTTCGATTTCAGAACTCGTGGCTAGTAGGTCTCGTTTCACCTAGTTAGCCGCGAAATGAGGTTTTTTTACGTAAACGGTTTTATGAATATCCGTTGACTCCGAGTTCTGAATTCAGTGATTTTTAGCTTGATTTCACACTACTTTTCGAGCTCTACAATCTTGGGTTTTCGGATTTCGATTTCAGAACTCGTGGCTACTAGGTCTCGTTTCACCAAGTTAGCCGCGAAATGTGGTTTCTTTACGTAAACGGTTTTATGAATATCCGTGGACTCCGAGTTCTGAATTCGGTGATTTTTAGCTTGATTTCACACTACTTTTCGAGCTCTACAATCCTGAAATTTCGGATTTTGATTTCAGAACTCATGGCTTGTAGGTCTCGTTCCACCTAGTTAGCCGCGAAATGTGGTTTCTTTACGTAAACGGTTTTTGGAATATCCGTTGACTCCGAGTTCTGAATTCGGTGATTTTTAGCTTGATTTCACACTACTTTTCGAGCTCTACAATCCTGGCGTTTCGGATTTTGATTTCAGAACTCGTGGCTTGTAGGTCTCCTTTCACCTAGTTAGCCGCGAAATGTGGTTTCTTTACGTAAACGGTTTTATGAATATCCGTTGACTCCGAGTTCTGAATTCGGTGATTTTTAGCTTGATTTCACACTACTTTTCGAGCTCTACAATCCTGAAATTTCGGATTTTGATTTCAGAACTCATGGCTTGTAGGTCTCGTTCCAGCTAGTTAGCCGCGAAATGTGGTTTCTTTACGTAAACGGTTTTATGAATATCCGTTGACTCCGAGTTCTGAATTCGGTGATTTTTAGCTTGATTTCACACTACTTTTCGAGCTCTACAATCCTGGTGTTTCGGATTTTGATTTCAGAACTCGTGGCTTGTAGGTCTCCTTTCACCAAGTTAGCCGCGAAATGTGGTTTCTTTACGTAAACGGTTTTATGAATATCCGTTGACTCCGAGTTCTGAATTCGGTGATTTTTAGCTTGATTTCACACTACTTTTCGAGCTCTACAATCCTGGGTTTTCGGATTTCGATTTCAGAACTCGTGGCTAGTAGGTCTCGTTTCACCTAGTTAGCCGCGAAATGAGGTTTTTTTACGTAAACGGTTTTATGAATATCCGTTGACTCCGAGTTCTGAATTCAGTGATTTTTAGCTTGATTTCACACTACTTTTCGAGCTCTACAATCTTGGGTTTTCGGATTTCGATTTCAGAACTCGTGGCTACTAGGTCTCGTTTCACCAAGTTAGCCGCGAAATGTGGTTTCTTTACGTAAACGGTTTTATGAATATCCGTGGACTCCGAGTTCTGAATTCGGTGATTTTTAGCTTGATTTCACACTACTTTTCGAGCTCTACAATCCTGAAATTTCGGATTTTGATTTCAGAACTCATGGCTTGTAGGTCTCGTTCCACCTAGTTAGCCGCGAAATGTGGTTTCTTTACGTAAACGGTTTTAGGAATATCCGTTGACTCCGAGTTCTGAATTCGGTGATTTTTAGCTTGATTTCACACTACTTTTCGAGCTCTACAATCCTGGCGTTTCGGATTTTGATTTCAGAACTCGTGGCTTGTAGGTCTCCTTTCACCTAGTTAGCCGCGAAATGTCGTTTCTTTACGTAAACGGTTTTATGAATATCCGTTGACTCCGAGTTCTGAATTCGGTGATTTTTAGCTTGATTTCACACTACTTTTCGAGCTCTACAATCCTGAAATTTCGGATTTCGATTTCAGAACTCATGGCTTGTAGGTCTCATTCCACCTAGTTAGCCGCGAAATGTGGTTTCTTTACGTAAACGGTTTTATGAATATCCGTTGACTCCGAGTTCTGAATTCGGTGATTTTTAGCTTGATTTCACACTACTTTTCGAGCTCTACAATCCTGGGTTTTCGGATTTCGATTTCAGAACTCGTGGCTAGTAGGTCTCGTTTCACCTAGTTAGCCGCGAAATGAGGTTTTTTTACGTAAACGGTTTTATGAATATCCGTTGACTCCGAGTTCTGAATTCAGTGATTTTTAGCTTGATTTCACACTACTTTTCGAGCTCTACAATCTTGGGTTTTCGGATTTCGATTTCAGAACTCGTGGCTACTAGGTCTCGTTTCACCAAGTTAGCCGCGAAATGTGGTTTCTTTACGTAAACGGTTTTATGAATATCCGTGGACTCCGAGTTCTGAATTCGGTGATTTTTAGCTTGATTTCACACTACTTTTCGAGCTCTACAATCCTGAAATTTCGGATTTTGATTTCAGAACTCATGGCTTGTAGGTCTCGTTCCACCTAGTTAGCCGCGAAATGTGGTTTCTTTACGTAAACGGTTTTTGGAATATCCGTTGACTCCGAGTTCTGAATTCGGTGATTTTTAGCTTGATTTCACACTACTTTTCGAGCTCTACAATCCTGGCGTTTCGGATTTTGATTTCAGAACTCGTGGCTTGTAGGTCTCCTTTCACCTAGTTAGCCGCGAAATGTGGTTTCTTTACGTAAACGGTTTTATGAATATCCGTTGACTCCGAGTTCTGAATTCGGTGATTTTTAGCTTGATTTCACACTACTTTTCGAGCTCTACAATCCTGAAATTTCGGATTTTGATTTCAGAACTCATGGCTTGTAGGTCTCGTTCCACCTAGTTAGCCGCGAAATGTGGTTTCTTTACGTAAACGGTTTTATGAATATCCGTTGACTCCGAGTTCTGAATTCGGTGATTTTTAGCTTGATTTCACACTACTTTTCGAGCTCTACAATCCTGGTGTTTCGGATTTTGATTTCAGAACTCGTGGCTTGTAGGTCTCCTTTCACCAAGTTAGCCGCGAAATGTGGTTTCTTTACGTAAACGGTTTTATGAATATCCGTTGACTCCGAGTTCTGAATTCGGTGATTTTTAGCTTGATTTCACACTACTTTTTGAGCTCTACAATCCTGGTGTTTCGGATTTTGATTTCAGAACTCGTGGCTAGTAGGTCTCGTTTCACCTAGTTAGCCGCGAAATGTGGTTTCTTTACGTAAACGGTTTTATGAATATCCGTTGATTTCGAGTTCTGAATTCTGTGATTTTTAGCTTGATTTCACACTACTTTTCGAGCTCTACAATCCTGGAATTTCGGATTTTGATTTCAGAACTCGTGGCATGTAGGTCTCGTTCCACCTAGTTAGCCGCGAAATGTGGTTTCTTTACGTAAACGGTTTTCTGAATATCCGTTTACTCCGAGTTCTGAATTCGGTGATTTTTAGCTTGATTTCACACTACTTTTTGAGCTCTACAATCCTGGTGTTTCGGATTTTTATTTGAGAACTCATGGCTAGTAGGTCTCGTTTCACCTAGTTAGCCGCGAAATGTGGTTTCTTTACGTAAACGGTTTTATGAATATCCGTTGATTCCGAGTTCTGAATTCGGTGATTTTTAGCTTGATTTCACACTACTTTTCGAGCTCTACAATCCTAGCGTTTCGGATTTTGATTTCAGAACTCGTGGCATGTAGGTCTCGTTTCACCTAGTTAGCCGCGAAATGTGGTTTCTTTACGTAAACGGTTTTATGAATATCCGTTGACTCCGAGTTCTGAATTCGGTGATTTTTAGCTTGATTTTACACTACTTTTCGAGCTCTACAATCCTTGGTTTTCGGATTTAGATTTCAGAACTCGTGGCTAGTAGGTCTTGTTTCACCTAGTTAGCCGCGAAATGTGGTTTCTTTACGTAAACGGTTTTATGAATATCCGTTGACTCCGAGTTCTGAATTCGGTGATTTTTGGCTTGATTTCACACTACTTTTCGAGCTCTACAATCCTGGCGTTTCGGATTTTGATTTCAGAACTCGTGGCATGTAGGTCTCGTTTCACCTAGTTAGCCGCGAAATGTGGTTTCTTTACGTAAACGGTTTTATGAATATCCGTTGACTCCGAGTTCTGAATTCGGTGATTTTTAGCTTGATTTTACACTACTTTTCGAGCTCTACAATCCTTGGTTTTCGGATTTCGATTTCAGAACTCGTGGCTAGCAGGTCTCGTTTCACCGAGTTAGCCGCGAAATGTGGTTTCTTTACGTAAACGGTTTTATGAATATCCGTTGACTCCGAGTTCTGAATTCGGTGATTTTTGGCTTGATTTCACACTACTTTTTGAGCTCTACAATCCTGGTGTTTCGGATTTTGATTTGAGAACTCGTGGCTACTAGGTCTCGTTTCAACTAGTTAGCCGCGAAATGTGGTTTCTTTACGTAAACGGTTTTATGAATATCCGTTGATTCCGAGTTCTGAATTCTGTGATTTTTAGCTTGATTTCACACTACTTTTCGAGCTCTACAATCCTAGCATTTCGGGTTTTGATTTCAGAACTCGTGGCATGTAGGTCTCGTTTCACCTAGTTAGCCGCGAAATGTGGTTTCTTTACGTAAACGGTTTTATGAATATCCGTTGACTCCGAGTTCTGAATTCGGTGATTTTTTGCTTGATTTCACACTAATTTTCGAGCTCTACAATCCTAGCGTTTCGGATTTCGATTTCAGAACTCGTGGCTAGTAGGTCTTGTTTCACCTAGTTAGCCGCGAAATGTGGTTTCTTTACGTAAACAGTTTTATGAATATCCGTTGACTCCGAGTTCTGAATTCGGTGATTTTTAGCTTGATTTCACACTACTTTTCGAGTTCTACAATCCACGCGTTTCGGATTTTGATTTCAGAACTCGTGGCTTGTAGGTCTCGTTCCACCTAGTTAGCCGCAAAATGTGGTTTCTTTACGTAAACGGTTTTATGAATATCCGTTGACTCCGAGTTCTGAATTCGGTGATTTTTAGCTTCATTTCAAACTACTTTTCGAGCTCTACAATCCTGGCATTTCGGATTTTGATTTCAGAACTCGTGGCCTGTAGGTCTCGTTTCACCTAGTTAGCCGCGAAATGTGGTTTCTTTACGTAAACGGTTTTATGAATATCCGTTGACTCCGAGTTCTGAATTCGCTGATTTTTAGCTTGATTTCACACTACTTTTTGAGCTCTACAATCCTGAGTTTTCGGATTTCAATTTCAGAACTCGTGGCTAGTAGGTCTCGTTTCACCTAGTTAGCCACGAAATGTGGTTTCTTTACGTAAACGGTTTTATGAATATCCGTTGACTCCGAGTTCTGAATTCGGTGATTTTTAGCTTGATTTCACACTACTTTTCGAGCTCTACAATCCTGGCGTTTCGGATTTTGATTTCAGAACTCGTGGCCTGTAGGTCTCGTTTCACCTAGTTAGCCGCGAAATGTGGTTTCTTTACGTAAACGGTTTTATGAATATCCGTTGACTCCGAGTTCTGAATTCGCTGATTTTTAGCTTGATTTCACACTACTTTTCGAGCTCTACAATCCTAGTGTTTCGGATTTTGATTTCAGAACTCTTGGGTAGTAGGTCTCGTTTCACCCAGTTAGCCGCGAAATGTGGTTTCTTTACGTAAACGGTTTTATGAATATCCGTTGATTCCGAGTTCTGAATTCGGTGATTTTTAGCTTGATTTCACACTAATTTTCGAGCTCTACAATCCTAGTGTTTCGGATTTTGATTTCAGAACTCGTGGCTTGTAGGTCTCGTTTCACCTAGTTAGCCGTGAAATGTGGTTTCTTTACGTAAACGGTTTTATGAATATCCGTTGACTCCGAGTTCTGAATTCGGTGATTTTTAGCTTGATTTCACACTACTTTTCGAGCTCTACAATCCTAGTGTTTCGGATTTTGATTTCAGAACTCTTGGCTAGTAGGTCTCGTTTCACCTAGTTAGCCGAGAAATGTGGTTTCTTTACGTAAACGGTTTTATGAATATCCGTTGATTCCGAGTTCTGAATTCGGTGATTTTTAGCTTGATTTCACACTACTTTTCGAACTCTGCAATCCTAGAGTTTCGGATTTTGATTTCAGAACTCGTGGTTGTAGATCTCGTTTCACCTAGTTAGCCGCGACATGTGGTTTCTTTACGTAAACGGTTTTATGAATATCCGTTGACTCCGAGTTCTGAATTCGGTGATTTTTAGCTTGATTTCACACTACTTTTCGAGCTCTACAATCCTAGCGTTTCGGATTTTGATTTCAGAACTCGTGGCTTGTAGGTCTCGTTCCACCTAGTTAGCCGCGAAATGTGGTTTCTTTACGTAAACGGTTTTATGAATATCCGTTGGCTCCGAGTTCTGAATTCGGTGATTTTTTGCTTGATTTCACACTAATTTTCGAGCTCTACAATCCTGGGTTTTCGGATTTCGTTTTCAGAACTCGTGGCTAGTAGGTCTCGTTTCACCTAGTTAGCCGCGAAATGTGGTTTCTTTACGTAAACGGTTTTACGAATATCCGTTGACTCCGAGTTCTGAATTCGGTGATTTTTAGCTTGATTTCACACTACTTTTCGAGCTCTACAATCCTGGGTTTTCGGATTTCGATTTCAGAACTCGTGGCTAGTAGGTCTCGTTTCACCTAGTTAGCCGCGAAATGTGGTTTTTTACGTAAACGTTTTTATGAATATCCGTTGATTCCGAGTTTTGAATTCGGTGATTTTTAGCTTGATTTCACACTACTTTTCGAGCTCTGCAATCCTAGATTTTCGGATTTTGATTTCAGAACTCGTGGCTTGTAGATCTCGTTTCACCTAGTTAGCCGCGACATGTGGTTTCTTTACGTAAACGGTTTTATGAATATCCGTTGACTCCGAGTTCTAAATTCGGTGATTTTTAGCTTGATTTCACACTACTTTTCGAGCTCTACAATCCTAGCATTTCGGATTTTGATTTCAGAACTCGTGGCTTGTAGATCTCGTTTCACCTAGTTAACCGCGAAATGTGGTTTCTTTACGTAAACGGTTTTATGAATATCCGTTGACTCCGAGTTCTGAATTCGGTGATTTTTAGCTTGATTTCACACTACTTTTCGAGCTCTACAATCATGGGTTTTCGGATTTCGATTTCAGAACTCGTGGCTAGTAGGACTCGTTTCACCTAGTTAGCCGCAAAATGTGGTTTCTTTACGTAAACGGTTTTATGAATATCCGTTGACTCCGAGTTCTGAATTCGGTGATTTTTAGCTTGATTTCACACTACTTTTCGAGCTCTACAATCCTGGAATTTCGGATTTTGATTTCAGAACTCATGGCTTGTAGGTCTCGTTCCACCTAGTTAGCCGCGAAATGTGGTTTCTTTACGTAAACGGTTTTATGATTATCCGCTGACTCCGAGTTCTGAATTCGGTGATTTTTAGCTTGATTTTACACTACTTTTCGAGCTCTACAATCCTGGTGTTTCGGATTTTGATTTGGGAACTCGTGGCTAGTAGGTCTCGTTTCACCTAGTTAGCCGCGAAATGTGGTTTCTTTACGTAAACGGTTTTATGAATATCCGTTGACTCCGAGTTCTGAATTCGTTAATTTTTTGCTTGATTTCACACTAATTTTCGAGCTCTACAATCCTAGCGTTTCGGATTTTGATTTCAGAACTCGTGGCTAGTAGGTCTCGTTTCATCTAGTTAGCCGCGAAATGTGGTTTCTTTACGTAAACGGTTTTATGAATATCCGTTGATTCCGAGTTCTGAATTTTGTGATTTTTAGCTTGATTTCACACTACTTTTCGAGCTCTACAATCCTAGCGTTTCGGGTTTTGATTTCAGAACTCGTGGCATGTAGGTCTCGTTTCACCTAGTTAGCCGCGAAATGTGTTTTCTTTACGTAAACGGTTTTATGAATATCCGTTGACTCCGAGTTCTGAATTCGGTGATTTTTTGCTTGATTTCACACTAATTTTCGAGCTCTACAATCCTAGCGTTTCGGATTTCGATTTCAGAACTCGTGGCTAGTAGGTCTTGTTTCACCTAGTTAGCCACGAAATGTGGTTTCTTTACGTAAACGGTTTTATGAATATCCGTTGACTCCGAGTTCTGAATTCGGTGATTTTTAGCTTGATTTCACACTACTTTTCGAGCTCTACAATCCTCGCGTTTCGGATTTTGATTTCAGAACTCGTGGCTTGTAGGTCTCGTTCCACCTAGTTAGCCGTGAAATGTGGTTTCTTTACGTAAACGGTTTTATGAATATCCGTTGACTCCGAGTTCTGAATTCGGTGATTTTTAGCTTGATTTCACACTACTTTTCGAGCTCTGCAATCCTAGATTTTCGGATTTTGATTTCAGAACTCGTGGCTTGTAGATCTCGTTTCACCTAGTTAGCCGCGACATGTGGTTTCTTTACGTAAACGGTTTTATGAATATCCGTTGACTCCGAGTTCTTAATTAGGTGATTTTTAGCTTGATTTCACACTACTTTTCGAGCTCTACAATCCTAGCATTTCGGATTTTGATTTCAGAACTCGTGGCTTGTAGGTCTCGTTCCACCTAGTTAGCCGCGAAATGTGGTTTCTTTACGTAAACGGTTTTATGAATATCCGTTGACTCCGAGTTCTGAATTCGGTGATTTTTAGCTTGATTTCACACTACTTTTCGAGCTCTACAATCCTGGTTTTTCGGATTTCGATTTCAGAACTCGTGGCTAGTAGGTCTCGTTTCACCTAGTTAACCGCGAAATGTGGTTTCTTTACGTAAACGGTTTTATGAATATCCGTTGACTCCGAGTTCTGAATTCGATGATTTTTAGCTTGATTTCACACTACTTTTCGAGCTCTACAATCATGGGTTTTCGGATTTCGATTTCAGAACTCGTGGCTAGTAGGACTCGTTTCACCTAGTTAGCCGCAAAATGTTGTTTCTTTACGTAAACGGTTTTATGAATATCCGTTGACTCCGAGTTCTGAATTCGGTGATTTTTAGCTTGATTTCACACTACTTTTCGAGCTCTACAATCCTGGAATTTCGGATTTTGATTTCAGAACTCATGGCTTGTAGGTCTCGTTCCACCTAGTTAGCCGCGAAATGTGGTTTCTTTACGTAAACGGTTTTATGAATATCCGTTGACTCCGAGTTCTGAATTCGGTGATTTTTAGCTTGATTTCACACTACTTTTCGAGCTCTACAATCATGGGTTTTCGGATTTCGATTTCAGAACTCGTGGCTAGTAGGACTCGTTTCACCTAGTTAGCCGCAAAATGTGGTTTCTTTACGTAAACGGTTTTATGAATATCCGTTGACTCCGAGTTCTGAATTCGGTGATTTTTAGCTTGATTTCACACTACTTTTCGAGCTCTACAATCCTGGAATTTCGGATTTTGATTTCAGAACTCATGGCTTGTAGGTCTCGTTCCACCTAGTTAGCCGCGAAATGTGGTTTCTTTACGTAAACGGTTTTATGAACATCCGTTGACTCCGAGTTCTAAACTCGGTGATTTTTAGCTTGATTTCACACTACTTTTCGAGCTCTACAATCCTGGGTTTTCGGATTTCGATTTCAGAACTCGTGGCTAGTAGGTCTCGTTTCACCTAGTTAGCCGCGAAATGTGGTTTTTTACGTAAACGTTTTTATGAATATCCGTTGATTCCGAGTTTTGAATTCGGTGATTTTTAGCTTGATTTCACACTACTTTTCGAGCTCTGCAATCCTAGATTTTCGGATTTTGATTTCAGAACTCGTGGCTTGTAGATCTCGTTTCACCTAGTTAGCCGCGACATGTGGTTTCTTTACGTAAACGGTTTTATGAATATCCGTTGACTCCGAGTTCTGAATTAGGTGATTTTTAGCTTGATTTCACACTACTTTTCGAGCTCTACAATCCTAGCATTTCGGATTTTGATTTCAGAACTCGTGGCTTGTAGGTCTCGTTCCACCTAGTTAGCCGCGAAATGTGGTTTCTTTACGTAAACGGTTTTATGAATATCCGTTGACTCCGAGTTCTGAATTCGGTGATTTTTAGCTTGATTTCACACTACTTTTCGAGCTCTACAATCCTGGTTTTTCGGATTTCGATTTCAGAACTCGTGGCTAGTAGGTCTCGTTTCACCTAGTTAACCGCGAAATGTGGTTTCTTTACGTAAACGGTTTTATGAATATCCGTTGACTCCGAGTTCTGAATTCGGTGATTTTTAGCTTGATTTCACACTACTTTTCGAGCTCTACAATCATGGGTTTTCGGATTTCGATTTCAGAACTCGTGGCTAGTAGGACTCGTTTCACCTAGTTAGCCGCAAAATGTGGTTTCTTTACGTAAACGGTTTTATGAATATCCGTTGACTCCGAGTTCTGAATTCGGTGATTTTTAGCTTGATTTCACACTACTTTTCGAGCTCTACAATCCTGGAATTTCGGATTTTGATTTCAGAACTCATGGCTTGTAGGTCTCGTTCCACCTAGTTAGCCGCGAAATGTGGTTTCTTTACGTAAACGGTTTTATGATTATCCGCTGACTCCGAGTTCTGAATTCGGTGATTTTTAGCTTGATTTTACACTACTTTTCGAGCTCTACAATCCTGGTGTTTCGGATTTTGATTTGGGAACTCGTGGCTAGTAGGTCTCGTTTCACCTAGTTAGCCGCGAAATGTGGTTTCTTTACGTAAACGGTTTTATGAATATCCGTTGACTCCGAGTTCTGAATTCGTTAATTTTTTGCTTGATTTCACACTAATTTTCGAGCTCTACAATCCTAGCGTTTCGGATTTTGATTTCAGAACTCGTGGCTAGTAGGTCTCGTTTCATCTAGTTAGCCGCGAAATGTGGTTTCTTTACGTAAACGGTTTTATGAATATCCGTTGATTCCGAGTTCTGAATTTTGTGATTTTTAGCTTGATTTCACACTACTTTTCGAGCTCTACAATCCTAGCGTTTCGGGTTTTGATTTCAGAACTCGTGGCATGTAGGTCTCGTTTCACCTAGTTAGCCGCGAAATGTGTTTTCTTTACGTAAACGGTTTTATGAATATCCGTTGACTCCGAGTTCTGAATTCGGTGATTTTTTGCTTGATTTCACACTAATTTTCGAGCTCTACAATCCTAGCGTTTCGGATTTCGATTTCAGAACTCGTGGCTAGTAGGTCTTGTTTCACCTAGTTAGCCACGAAATGTGGTTTCTTTACGTAAACGGTTTTATGAATATCCGTTGACTCCGAGTTCTGAATTCGGTGATTTTTAGCTTGATTTCACACTACTTTTCGAGCTCTACAATCCTCGCGTTTCGGATTTTGATTTCAGAACTCGTGGCTTGTAGGTCTCGTTCCACCTAGTTAGCCGTGAAATGTGGTTTCTTTACGTAAACGGTTTTATGAATATCCGTTGACTCCGAGTTCTGAATTCGGTGATTTTTAGCTTGATTTCACACTACTTTTCGAGCTCTGCAATCCTAGATTTTCGGATTTTGATTTCAGAACTCGTGGCTTGTAGATCTCGTTTCACCTAGTTAGCCGCGACATGTGGTTTCTTTACGTAAACGGTTTTATGAATATCCGTTGACTCCGAGTTCTTAATTAGGTGATTTTTAGGTTGATTTCACACTACTTTTCGAGCTCTACAATCCTAGCATTTCGGATTTTGATTTCAGAACTCGTGGCTTGTAGGTCTCGTTCCACCTAGTTAGCCGCGAAATGTGGTTTCTTTACGTAAACGGTTTTATGAATATCCGTTGACTCCGAGTTCTGAATTCGGTGATTTTTAGCTTGATTTCACACTACTTTTCGAGCTCTACAATCCTGGTTTTTCGGATTTCGATTTCAGAACTCGTGGCTAGTAGGTCTCGTTTCACCTAGTTAACCGCGAAATGTGGTTTCTTTACGTAAACGGTTTTATGAATATCCGTTGACTCCGAGTTCTGAATTCGATGATTTTTAGCTTGATTTCACACTACTTTTCGAGCTCTACAATCATGGGTTTTCGGATTTCGATTTCAGAACTCGTGGCTAGTAGGACTCGTTTCACCTAGTTAGCCGCAAAATGTTGTTTCTTTACGTAAACGGTTTTATGAATATCCGTTGACTCCGAGTTCTGAATTCGGTGATTTTTAGCTTGATTTCACACTACTTTTCGAGCTCTACAATCCTGGAATTTCGGATTTTGATTTCAGAACTCATGGCTTGTAGGTCTCGTTCCACCTAGTTAGCCGCGAAATGTGGTTTCTTTACGTAAACGGTTTTATGAATATCCGTTGACTCCGAGTTCTGAATTCGGTGATTTTTAGCTTGATTTCACACTACTTTTCGAGCTCTACAATCATGAGTTTTCGGATTTCGATTTCAGAACTCGTGGCTAGTAGGACTCGTTTCACCTAGTTAGCCGCAAAATGTGGTTTCTTTACGTAAACGGTTTTATGAATATCCGTTGACTCCGAGTTCTGAATTCGGTGATTTTTAGCTTGATTTCACACTACTTTTCGAGCTCTACAATCCTGGAATTTCGGATTTTGATTTCAGAACTCATGGCTTGTAGGTCTCGTTCCACCTAGTTAGCCGCGAAATGTGGTTTCTTTACGTAAACGGTTTTATGATTATCCGCTGACTCCGAGTTCTGAATTCGGTGATTTTTAGCTTGATTTTACACTACTTTTCGAGCTCTACAATCCTGGTGTTTCGGATTTTGATTTGGGAACTCGTGGCTAGTAGGTCTCGTTTCACCTAGTTAGCCGCGAAATGTGGTTTCTTTACGTAAACGGTTTTATGAATATCCGTTGACTCCGAGTTCTGAATTCGTTAATTTTTTGCTTGATTTCACACTAATTTTCGAGCTCTACAATCCTAGCGTTTCGGATTTTGATTTCAGAACTCGTGGCTAGTAGGTCTCGTTTCATCTAGTTAGCCGCGAAATGTGGTTTCTTTACGTAAACGGTTTTATGAATATCCGTTGATTCCGAGTTCTGAATTTTGTGATTTTTAGCTTGATTTCACACTACTTTTCGAGCTCTACAATCCTAGCGTTTCGGGTTTTGATTTCAGAACTCGTGGCATGTAGGTCTCGTTTCACCTAGTTAGCCGCGAAATGTGTTTTCTTTACGTAAACGGTTTTATGAATATCCGTTGACTCCGAGTTCTGAATTCGGTGATTTTTTGCTTGATTTCACACTAATTTTCGAGCTCTACAATCCTAGCGTTTCGGATTTCGATTTCAGAACTCGTGGCTAGTAGGTCTTGTTTCACCTAGTTAGCCACGAAATGTGGTTTCTTTACGTAAACGGTTTTATGAATATCCGTTGACTCCGAGTTCTGAATTCGGTGATTTTTAGCTTGATTTCACACTACTTTTCGAGCTCTACAATCCTCGCGTTTCGGATTTTGATTTCAGAACTCGTGGCTTGTAGGTCTCGTTCCACCTAGTTAGCCGTGAAATGTGGTTTCTTTACGTAAACGGTTTTATGAATATCCGTTGACTCCGAGTTCTGAATTCGGTGATTTTTAGCTTGATTTCACACTACTTTTCGAGCTCTGCAATCCTAGATTTTCGGATTTTGATTTCAGAACTCGTGGCTTGTAGATCTCGTTTCACCTAGTTAGCCGCGACATGTGGTTTCTTTACGTAAACGGTTTTATGAATATCCGTTGACTCCGAGTTCTTAATTAGGTGATTTTTAGCTTGATTTCACACTACTTTTCGAGCTCTACAATCCTAGCATTTCGGATTTTGATTTCAGAACTCGTGGCTTGTAGGTCTCGTTCCACCTAGTTAGCCGCGAAATGTGGTTTCTTTACGTAAACGGTTTTATGAATATCCGTTGACTCCGAGTTCTGAATTCGGTGATTTTTAGCTTGATTTCACACTACTTTTCGAGCTCTACAATCCTGGTTTTTCGGATTTCGATTTCAGAACTCGTGGCTAGTAGGTCTCGTTTCACCTAGTTAACCGCGAAATGTGGTTTCTTTACGTAAACGGTTTTATGAATATCCGTTGACTCCGAGTTCTGAATTCGGTGATTTTTTGCTTGATTTCACACTAATTTTTGAGCTCTACAATCCTAGCGTTTCGGATTTCGATTTCAGAACTCGTGGCTAGTAGGTCTTGTTTCACCTAGTTAGCCACGAAATGTGGTTTCTTTACGTAAACGGTTTTATGAATATCCGTTGACTCCGAGTTCTGAATTCGGTGATTTTTAGCTTGATTTCACACTACTTTTCGAGCTCTACAATCCTCGTGTTTCGGATTTTGATTTCAGAACTCGTGGCTTGTAGGTCTCGTTCCACCTAGTTAGCCGTGAAATGTGGTTTCTTTACGTAAACGGTTTTATGAATATCCGTTGACTCCGAGTTCTGAATTCGGTGATTTTTAGCTTGATTTCACACTACTTTTCGAGCTCTGCAATCCTAGATTTTCGGATTTTGATTTCAGAACTCGTGGCTTGTAGATCTCGTTTCACCTAGTTAGCCGCGACATGTGGTTTCTTTACGTAAACGGTTTTATGAATATCCGTTGACTCCGAGTTCTTAATTAGGTGATTTTTAGGTTGATTTCACACTACTTTTCGAGCTCTACAATCCTAGCATTTCGGATTTTGATTTCAGAACTCGTGGCTTGTAGGTCTCGTTCCACCTAGTTAGCCGCGAAATGTGGTTTCTTTACGTAAACGGTTTTATGAATATCCGTTGACTCCGAGTTCTGAATTCGGTGATTTTTAGCTTGATTTCACACTACTTTTCGAGCTCTACAATCCTGGTTTTTCGGATTTCGATTTCAGAACTCGTGGCTAGTAGGTCTCGTTTCACCTAGTTAACCGCGAAATGTGGTTTCTTTACGTAAACGGTTTTATGAATATCCGTTGACTCCGAGTTCTGAATTCGATGATTTTTAGCTTGATTTCACACTACTTTTCGAGCTCTACAATCATGGGTTTTCGGATTTCGATTTCAGAACTCGTGGCTAGTAGGACTCGTTTCACCTAGTTAGCCGCAAAATGTTGTTTCTTTACGTAAACGGTTTTATGAATATCCGTTGACTCCGAGTTCTGAATTCGGTGATTTTTAGCTTGATTTCACACTACTTTTCGAGCTCTACAATCCTGGAATTTCGGATTTTGATTTCAGAACTCATGGCTTGTAGGTCTCGTTCCACCTAGTTAGCCGCGAAATGTGGTTTCTTTACGTAAACGGTTTTATGAATATCCGTTGACTCCGAGTTCTGAATTCGGTGATTTTTAGCTTGATTTCACACTACTTTTCGAGCTCTACAATCATGGGTTTTCGGATTTCGATTTCAGAACTCGTGGCTAGTAGGACTCGTTTCACCTAGTTAGCCGCAAAATGTGGTTTCTTTACGTAAACGGTTTTATGAATATCCGTTGACTCCGAGTTCTGAATTCGGTGATTTTTAGCTTGATTTCACACTACTTTTCGAGCTCTACAATCCTGGAATTTCGGATTTTGATTTCAGAACTCATGGCTTGTAGGTCTCGTTCCACCTAGTTAGCCGCGAAATGTGGTTTCTTTACGTAAACGGTTTTATGATTATCCGCTGACTCCGAGTTCTGAATTCGGTGATTTTTAGCTTGATTTTACACTACTTTTCGAGCTCTACAATCCTGGTGTTTCGGATTTTGATTTGGGAACTCGTGGCTAGTAGGTCTCGTTTCACCTAGTTAGCCGCGAAATGTGGTTTCTTTGCGTAAACGGTTTTATGAATATCCGTTGACTCCGAGTTCTGAATTCGTTAATTTTTTGCTTGATTTCACACTAATTTTCGAGCTCTACAATCCTAGCGTTTCGGATTTTGATTTCAGAACTCGTGGCTAGTAGGTCTCGTTTCATCTAGTTAGCCGCGAAATGTGGTTTCTTTACGTAAACGGTTTTATGAATATCCGTTGATTCCGAGTTCTGAATTTTGTGATTTTTAGCTTGATTTCACACTACTTTTCGAGCTCTACAATCCTAGCGTTTCGGGTTTTGATTTCAGAACTCGTGGCATGTAGGTCTCGTTTCACCTAGTTAGCCGCGAAATGTGTTTTCTTTACGTAAACGGTTTTATGAATATCCGTTGACTCCGAGTTCTGAATTCGGTGATTTTTTGCTTGATTTCACACTAATTTTCGAGCTCTACAATCCTAGCGTTTCGGATTTCGATTTCAGAACTCGTGGCTAGTAGGTCTTGTTTCACCTAGTTAGCCACGAAATGTGGTTTCTTTACGTAAACGGTTTTATGAATATCCGTTGACTCCGAGTTCTGAATTCGGTGATTTTTAGCTTGATTTCACACTACTTTTCGAGCTCTACAATCCTCGCGTTTCGGATTTTGATTTCAGAACTCGTGGCTTGTAGGTCTCGTTCCACCTAGTTAGCCGTGAAATGTGGTTTCTTTACGTAAACGGTTTTATGAATATCCGTTGACTCCGAGTTCTGAATTCGGTGATTTTTAGCTTGATTTCACACTACTTTTCGAGCTCTGCAATCCTAGATTTTCGGATTTTGATTTCAGAACTCGTGGCTTGTAGATCTCGTTTCACCTAGTTAGCCGCGACATGTGGTTTCTTTACGTAAACGGTTTTATGAATATCCGTTGACTCCGAGTTCTTAATTAGGTGATTTTTAGCTTGATTTCACACTACTTTTCGAGCTCTACAATCCTAGCATTTCGGATTTTGATTTCAGAACTCGTGGCTTGTAGGTCTCGTTCCACCTAGTTAGCCGCGAAATGTGGTTTCTTTACGTAAACGGTTTTATGAATATCCGTTGACTCCGAGTTCTGAATTCGGTGATTTTTAGCTTGATTTCACACTACTTTTCGAGCTCTACAATCCTGGTTTTTCGGATTTCGATTTCAGAACTCGTGGCTAGTAGGTCTCGTTTCACCTAGTTAACCGCGAAATGTGGTTTCTTTACGTAAACGGTTTTATGAATATCCGTTGACTCCGAGTTCTGAATTCGATGATTTTTAGCTTGATTTCACACTACTTTTCGAGCTCTACAATCATGGATTTTCGGATTTCGATTTCAGAACTCGTGGCTAGTAGGACTCGTTTCACCTAGTTAGCCGCAAAATGTTGTTTCTTTACGTAAACGGTTTTATGAATATCCGTTGACTCCGAGTTCTGAATTCGGTGATTTTTAGCTTGATTTCACACTACTTTTCGAGCTCTACAATCCTGGAATTTCGGATTTTGATTTCAGAACTCATGGCTTGTAGGTCTCGTTCCACCTAGTTAGCCGCGAAATGTGGTTTCTTTACGTAAACGGTTTTATGATTATCCGTTGACTCCGAGTTCTGAATTCGGTGATTTTTAGCTTGATTTTACACTACTTTTCGAGCTCTACAATCCTGGTGTTTCGGATTTTGATTTGGGAACTCGTGGCTAGTAGGTCTCGTTTCACCTAGTTAGCCGCGAAATGTGGTTTCTTTACGTAAACGGTTTTATGAATATCCGTTGACTCCGAGTTCTGAATTCGTTAATTTTTTGCTTGATTTCACACTAATTTTCGAGCTCTACAATCCTAGCGTTTCGGATTTTGATTTCAGAACTCGTGGCTAGTAGGTCTCGTTTCATCTAGTTAGCCGCGAAATGTGGTTTCTTTACGTAAACGGTTTTATGAATATCCGTTGATTCCGAGTTCTGAATTTTGTGATTTTTAGCTTGATTTCACACTACTTTTCGAGCTCTACAATCCTAGCGTTTCGGGTTTTGATTTCAGAACTCGTGGCATGTAGGTCTCGTTTCACCTAGTTAGCCGCGAAATGTGTTTTCTTTACGTAAACGGTTTTATGAATATTCGTTGACTCCGAGTTCTGAATTCGGTGATTTTTTGCTTGATTTCACACTAATTTTCGAGCTCTACAATCCTAGCGTTTCGGATTTCGATTTCAGAACTCGTGGCTAGTAGGTCTTGTTTCACCTAGTTAGCCACGAAATGTGGTTTCTTTACGTAAACGGTTTTATGAATATCCGTTGACTCCGAGTTCTGAATTCGGTGATTTTTAGCTTGATTTCACACTACTTTTCGAGCTCTACAATCCTCGCGTTTCGGATTTTGATTTCAGAACTCGTGGCTTGTAGGTCTCGTTCCACCTAGTTAGCCGTGAAATGTGGTTTCTTTACGTAAACGGTTTTATGAATATCCGTTGACTCCGAGTTCTGAATTCGGTGATTTTTAGCTTGATTTCACACTAATTTTCTAGCTCTACAATTCTCGGTTTTCGGATTTCGATTTCAGAACTCGTGGCTAGTAGGTCTCGTTTCACCTAGTTAGCCGCGAAATGTGGTTTCTTTACGTAAACGGTTTTATGAATATCCGTTAACTCCGAGTTCTGAATTCGGTGATTTTTAGCTTGATTTCACACTACTTTTCGAGCTCTACAATCCTGGGTTTTCGGATTTCGATTTCAGAACTCGTGGCTAGTAGGTCTCGTTTCACCTAGTTAGCCGCGAAATGTGGTTTCTTTACGTAAACGGTTTTATGAATATCCGTTGACTCCGAGTTCTGAATTCGGTGATTTTTAGCTTGATTTCACACTACTTTTCGAGCTCTACAATCCTAGCATTTCGGATTTTGATTTCAGAAATCTTGGCTTGTAGGTCTCGTTTCACCTAGTTAGCCGCGAAATGTGGTTTCTTTACGTAAACGGTTTTATGAATATCCGTTGACTCCGAGTTCTGAATTCGGTGATTTTTAGCTTGATTTCACACTACTTTTCGAGCTCTACAATCCTGGAGTTTCGGATTTTGATTTCAGAACTCGTGGCTTGTAGGTCTCGTTTCACCTAGTTAGCCGCGAAATGTGGTTTCTTTACGTAAACGGTTTTATGAATATCCGTTGACTCCGAGTTCTGAATTCGGTGATTTTTAGCTTGATTTCACACTACTTTTTGAGATCTACAATCCTGGTGTTTCGGATTTTGATTTGAGAACTCGTGGCTAATAGGTCTCGTTTCACCTAGTTAGCCGCGAAATGTGGTTTCTTTACTTAAACGGTTTTATGAATATCCGTTGATTCCGGGTTCTGAATTCTGTGATTTTTAGCTTGATTTCACACTACTTTTCGAGCTCTACAATCCTAGCATTTCGGATTTTGATTTCAGAACTCGTGGCATTTAGGTCTCGTTTCACCTAGTTAGCCGCGAAATGTGGTTTCTTTACGTAAACGGTTTTATGAATATCCGTTGACTCCGAGTTCTGAATTCGGTGATTTTTTGCTTGATTTCACACTAATTTTCGAGCTCTACAATCCTAGCGTTTCGGATTTCGATTTCAGAACTCGTGGCTAGTAGGTCTCGTTTCACCTAGTTAGCCGCGAAATGTGGTTTCTTTACGTAAACGGTTTTATGAATATCCGTTGACTCCGAGTTCTGAATTCGGTGATTTTTAGCTTGATTTCACACTACTTTTCGAGCTATACGATCCTGGTGTTTCGGATTTTGATTTGAGAACTCGTGGCTAGTAGGTCTCGTTTCACCTAGTTAGCCGCGAAATGTGGTTTCCTTACGTAAACGGCTTTTTGAATATCCGTTGACTCCGAGTTCTGAATTCGGTGATTTTTAGCTAGAATTCACACTACTTTTCGAGCTCTACAATCCTGGAATTTCGGATTTTGATTTCAGAACTCGTGGCTTGTAGGTCTCGTTCCACCTAGTTAGCCACGAAATGTGGTTTCTTTACGTAAACGGTTTTATGAATATCCGTTGACTCCGAGTTCTGAATTCGGTGATTTTTAGCTTGATTTCACACTACTTTTCGAGCTCTACAATCCTGGGTTTTCGGATTTTGATTTCAGAACTCGTTGCTAGTAGGTCTCGTTTCACCTAGTTAGCCGCGAAATGTGGTTTCTTTACGTAAACGGTTTTATGAATTCCGTTGACTCCGAGTTCTGAATTCGGTGATTTTTAGCTTGATTTCACACTACTTTTCGAGATCTACAATCCTGCGTTTCGGATTTTTATTTCAGAACTCGTGGCTTGTAAGTCTCGTTTCACCTAGTTAGCCGCGAAATGTGGTTTCTTTCTGTAAACGGTTTTATGAATATCCGTTGACTCCGAGTTCTGAATTCGGTGATTTTTAGCTTGATTTCACACTACTTTTCGAGCTCTAAAATCCTGGGTTTTCGGATTTTGATTTCAGAACTCGTGGCTAATAGGTCTCGTTTCACCTAGTTAGCCGCGAAATGTGTTTTCTTTACCTAAACGGTTTTATGAATATCCGTTGACTCCGAGTTCTGAATTTGGTGATTTTTAGCTTGATTTCACACTACTTTTCGAGCTCTACAATCCTGGTCTTTCGGATATTGATTTGAAAACTCGTGGCTAGTAGGTCTCGTTTCACCTAGTTAGCCGCGAAATGTGGTTTCTTTAAGTAAACGGTTTTATGAATATCCGTTGACTCCGATTTCTGAATTCGGTGATTTTTAGCTTTATTTCACACAACTTTTCGAGCTCTACGATCCTGGCGTTTCGGATTTCGATTTCAGAACTCGTGGCTAGTAGGTCTCGTTTCACCTAGTTAGCCGCGAAATGTGGTTTCTTTACGTAAACGGTTTTATGAATATCCGTTGACTCCGAGTTCTGAATTCGGTGATTTTTAGCTTTATTTCACACTACTTTTCGAGCTCTACAATCCTGGGTTTTCGGATTTCGATTTCAGAACTCGTGGCTAGTAGGTCTCGTTTCACCTAGTTAGCCGCGAAATGTGGTTTCTTTACGTAAACGGTTTTTTGAATATCCGTTGACTCCGAGTTCTGAATTCGGTGATTTTTAGCTTTATTTCACACTACTTTTCCTGCTCTACGATCCTGGTGTTTCGGATTTTGATTTCAGAACTCGTGGCTAGTTGGTCTTGTTTCACCTAGTTAGCCGCGAAATGTGGTTTCTTTACGTAAACGGTTTTATGAATATCCGTTGACTCCGAGTTCTGAATTCGGTGATTTTTAGCTTGATTTCACACTACTTTTCAAGCTCTACGATTATTGAGTTTCGGATTTTGATTTCAGAACTCGTGGCTAGTTGGTCTCGTTTCACCTAGTTAGCCGCGAAATGTGGTTTCTTTACGTAAACGGTTTTATGAATATCCGTTGACTCCGAGTTCTGAATTCGGTGATTTTTAGCTTGATTTCACACTACTTTTTGAGTTCTACAATCCTAGCGTTTCGGATTTCGATTTCAGAACTCGTGGCTGGTAGGTCTCGTTTCACCTAGTTAGCCGCGAAATATGGTTTCTTTACGTAAACGGTTTTATGAATATCCGTTGACTCCGAGTTCTGAATTCGGTGATTTTTAGCTTGATTTCAGACTACTTTCGAGCTCTACAATCCTAGCGTTTCGGATTTTGATTTCAGAACTCGTGGCTTGTAGGTCTCGTTCCACCTAGTTAGCCGCGAAATGTGGTTTCTTTACGTAAACAGTTTTATGAATATCCGTTGACTCCGAGTTCTGAATTCGGTGATTTTTAGCTTGATTACACACTACTTTTCGAGCTCTACAATCCTGGGTTTTCTGATTTTGATTTCAGAACTCGTGGCTAGTAGGTCTCGTTTCACCTAGTTAGCCGCGAAATGTGGTTTCTTTACGTAAACGGTTTTATGAATTTCCGTTGACTCCGAGTTCTGAATTCGGTGATTTTTAGCTTGATTTCACACTACTTTCGAGCTCTACAATCCTAGCGTTTCGGATTTTGATTTCAGAACTCGTGGCTTGTAGGTCTCGTTCCACCTAGTTAGCCGCGAAATGTGGTTTCTTTACGTAAACGGTTTTATGAATATCCGTTGACTCCGAGTTCTGAATTCGGTGATTTTTAGCTTGATTTCATACTACCTTTCGAGCTCTACAATCCTCGGTTTTCGGATTTCAATTTCAAAACTCGTGGCTAGTTGGTCTCGTTTCACCTAGTTACCCGCGAAATGTTGTTTCTTTACGTAAACGGTTTTATGAATATCCGTTGACTCCGAGTTCTGAATTCGGTGATTTTTAGCTTGATTTCACACTACTTTTTGAGCTCTACGATCCTGGAGTTTCGGATTTTGATTTCAGAACTCGTGGCTAGTTGGTCTCGTTTCACATAGTTAACCGCGAAATGTGGTTTCTTTACGTAAACGGTTTTATGAATATCCGTTGACTCCGAGTTCTGAATTCGGTGATTTTTAGCTTGATTTCACACTACTTTTCGAGTTCTACAATCCTCGCTTTTCGGATTTCGATTTCAGAACTCGTGGCTAGTAGGTCTCGTTTCACCTAGTTAGCCGCGAAATGTGGTTTCTTTACGTAAACGGTTTTTTGAATATCCGTTGACTCCGAGTTCTGAATTCGGTGATTTTTAGCTTGATTTCACACTACTTTTCGAGCTCTACAATCCTAGAGTTTCGGATTTTGATTTCAGAACTCATGGCTTGTAGGTCTCGTTCCACCTAGTTAGCCGCCAAATGTGGTTTCTTTACATAAACGGTTTTATAAATATCCGTTGACTCCGAGTTTTGAATTCGGTGATTTTTAGCTTGATTTCACACTACTTTTCGAGCTCTACAATCCTGGGTTTTCGGATTTCGATTTCAGAACTCGTGGCTAGTAGGTCTCGTTTCACCTAGTTAGCCGCGAAATGTGGTTTCTTTACGTAAACGGTTTTATGAATATCCGTTGATTCCGAGTTCTGAATTCGGTGATTTTTAGCTTGATTTCACACTACTTTTCGAGCTCAACAATCCTAGCGTTTCGGATTTTGATTTCAGAACTCGTGGCTTGTAGGTCTCGTTCCACCTAGTTAGCCGCGAAATGTGGTTTCTTTACGTAAACGGTTTTATGAATATCCGTTGACTCCGATTTCTGAATTCGGTGATTTTTAGCTTTATTTCACACTACTTTTCGAGTTCTACAATCCTGGTCTTTCGGATATTGATTTGAAAACTCGTGGCTAGTAGGTCTCGTTTCACCTAGTTAGCCGCGAAATGTGGTTTCTTTACGTAAACGGTTTTATGAATATCCGTTGACTCCGATTTCTGAATTCGGTGATTTTTAGCTTTATTTCACACTACTTTTCGAGCTCTACAATCCTGGGTTTTCGGATTTCGATTTCAGAACTCGTGGCTAGTAGGTCTCGTTTCACCTAGTTAGCCGCGAAATGTGTTTTCTTTACCTAAACGGTTTTATGAATATCCGTTGACTCCGAGTTCTGAATTCGGTGATTTTTAGCTTGATTTCACACTACTTTTCGAGCTCTACAATCTTGGGTTTTTGAATTTTGATTTCAGAACTCGGGGCTTGTAGGTCTCGTTTCACCTAGTTAGCCGCGAAATGTGGTTTCTTTACGTAAACGGTTTTATGAATATCCGTTGACTCCGAGTTCTGAATTCGGTGATTTTTAGCTTGATTTCACACTACTTTTCAAGCTCTACAATCCTGGGTTTTCGGATTTCGATTTCAGAACTCGTGGCCAGTAGGCCTCGTTTCACCTAGTTAGCCGCGAAATGTGAATTCTTTACGTAAACGGTTTTATGAATATCCGTTGACTCCGAGTTCTGAATTCGGTGATTTTTAGCTTGATTTCACACTACTTTTCGAGCTCTACAATCCTAGCGTTTCGGATTTTGATTTCAGAACTCGTGGCTTGTAGGTCTCGTTCCACCTAGTTAGCCGCGAAATGTGGTTTCTTTACGTAAACAGTTTTATGAATATCCGTTGACCCCGAGTTTTGAATTCGGTGATTTTTAGCTTGATTTCACACTACTTTTCGAGCTCTACAATCCTGGATTTTCGGATTTCGATTTCAGAACTCGTGGCTAGTAGGTCTCGTTTCAACTAGTTAGCCGCGAAATGTGGTTTCTTTACGTTAACGGTTTTATGAATATCCGTTGACTCCGAGTTCTGAATTCGGTGATTTTTAGCTTTATTTCACACTACTTTTCGAGCTCTACAATCTTGGGTTTTTGGATTTTGATTTCAGAACTCGGGGCTTGTAGGTCTCGTTTCACCTAGTTAGCCGTGAAATGTGGTTTCTTTACGTAAACGGTTTTATGAATATCCGTTGATTCCGAGTTCTGAATTCGGTGATTTTTAGCTTGATTTCACACTACTTTTCGAGCTCTACAATCCTAGCGTTTCGGATTTTGATTTCAGAACTCGTGGCTTGTAGGTCTCGTTCCACCTAGTTAGCCGCGAAATGTGGTTTCTTTACGTAAACGGTTTTATGAATATCCGTTGACTCCGATTTCTGAATTCGGTGATTTTTAGCTTTATTTCACACTACTTTTCGAGTTCTACAATCCTGGTCTTTCGGATATTGATTTGAAAACTCGTGGCTAGTAGGTCTCGTTTCACCTAGTTAGCCGCGAAATGTGGTTTCTTTACGTAAACGGTTTTATGAATATCCGTTGACTCCGATTTCTGAATTCGGTGATTTTTAGCTTTATTTCACACTACTTTTCGAGCTCTACAATCCTGGGTTTTCGGATTTCGATTTCAGAACTCGTGGCTAGTAGGTCTCGTTTCACCTAGTTAGCCGCGAAATGTGTTTTCTTTACCTAAACGGTTTTATGAATATCCGTTGACTCCGAGTTCTGAATTCGGTGATTTTTAGCTTGATTTCACACTACTTTTCGAGCTCTACAATCCTGGTCTTTCGGATATTGATTTGAAAACTCGTGGCTAGTAGGTCTCGTTTCACCTAGTTAGCCGCGAAATGTGGTTTCTTTACGTAAACGGTTTTATGAATATCCGTTGACTCCGATTTCTGAATTCGGTGATTTTTAGCTTTATTTCACACTACTTTTCGAGCTCTACGATCCTGGCGTTTCGGATTTCGATTTCAGAACTCGTGGCTAGTAGGTCTCGTTTCACCTAGTTAGCCGCAAAATGTGGTTTCTTTACGTAAACGGTTTTATGAATATCCGTTGACTCCGAGTTCTGAATTCGGTGATTTTTAGCTTTATTTCACACTACTTTTCGAGCTCTACAATCCTGGGTTTTCGGATTTCGATTTCAGAACTCGTGGCTAGTAGGTCTCGTTTCACCTAGTTAGCCGCGAAATGTGGTTTCTTTACGTAAACGGTTTTATGAATATCCGTTGACTCCGAGTTCTGAATTCGGTGATTTTTAGCTTTATTTCACACTAATTTTCGAGCTCTACAATCCTGGGTTTTCGGATTTCGATTTCAGAACTCGTGGCTAGTAGGTCTCGTTTCACCTAGTTAGCCGCGAAATGTGTTTTCTTTACCTAAACGGTTTTATGAATATCCGTTGACTAGGAGTTCTGAATTCGGTGATTTTTAGCTTGATTTCACACTACTTTTCGAGCTCTACAATCCTGGTCTTTCGGATATTGATTTGAAAACTCGTGGCTAGTAGGTATCGTTTCACCTAGTTAGCCGCGAAATGTGGTTTCTTTACGTAAACGGTTTTATGAATATCCGTTTACTCCGATTTCTGAATTCGGTGATTTTTATCTTTATTTCACACTACTTTTCGAGCTCTACGATCCTGGCATTTCGGATTTCGATTTCAGAACTCGTGGCTAGTAGGTCTCGTTTCACCTAGTTAGCCGCGAAATGTGGTTTCTTTACGTAAACGGTTTTATGAATATCCGTTGACTCCGAGTTCTGAATTCGGTGATTTTTAGCTTTATTTCACACTAATTTTCGAGCTCTACAATCCTGGTTTTCGGATTTCGATTTCAGAACTCGTGGCTATTAGGTCTCGTTTCACCTAGTTAGCCGCGAAATGTGGTTTCTTTACGTAAACGGTTTTATGAATATCCGTTGACTCCGAGTTCTGAATTCGGTGATTTTTAGCTTTATTTCACACTACTTTTCCTGCTCTACGATCCTGGTGTTTCGGATTTTGATTTCAGAACTCGTGGCTAGTTGGTCTCGTTTCACCTAGTTATCCGCGAAATGTGGTTTCTTTACGTAAACGGTTTTATGAATATCCGTTGACTCCGAGTTCTGAATTCGGTGATTTTTAGCTTGATTTCACACTACTTTTCAAGCTCTACGATTATGGAGTTTCGGATTTTGATTTCAGAACTCGTGGCTAGTTGGTCTCGTTTCACCTAGTTAGCCGCGAAATGTGGTTTCTTTACGTAAACGGTTTTATGAATATCCGTTGACTCCGAGTTCTGAATTCTGTGATTTTTAGCTTGATTTCAAACTACTTTTCGAGTTCTACAATCCTAGCGTTTCGGATTTCGATTTCAGAACTCGTGGCCAGTAGGTCTCGTTTCACCTAGTTAGCCGCGAAATATGGTTTCTTTACATAAACGGTTTTATGAATATCCGTTGACTCCGAGTTCTGAATTCGGTGATTTTTAGCTTGATTTCACACTACTTTCGAGCTCTACAGTCCTAGCGTTTCGGATTTTGATTTCAGAACTCGTGGCTTGTAGGTCTCGTTTCACCTAGTTAGCCGCGAAATGTGAATTCTTTACGTAAACGGTTTTATGAATATCCGTTGACTCCGAGTTCTGAATTCGGTGATTTTTAGCTTGATTTTACACTACTTGTCGAGCTCTACAATCCTAGCGTTTCGGATTTTGATTTCAGAACTCGTGGCTTGTAGGTCTCGTTCCACCTAGTTAGCCGCGAAATGTGGTTTCTTTACGTAAACGGTTTTATGAATATCCGTTGACTCCGAGTTTTGAATTCGGTGATTTTTAGCTTGATTTCACACTACTTTTCGAGCTCTACAATCCTGGATTTTCGGATTTCGATTTCAGAACTCGTGGCTAGTAGGACTCGTTTCACCTAGTTAGCCGCGAAATGTGGTTTCTTTACGTAAACGGTTTTATGAATATCCGTTGACTCCGAGTTCTGAATTCGGTGATTTTTAGCTTGATTTCACACTACGTTTCGAGCTCTACAATCCTGGATTTTCAGATTTCGATTTCAGAACTCGTGGCTAGTAGGTCTCGTTTCACCTAGTTAGCCGCGAAATGTGGTTTCTTTACGTAAACGGTTTTATGAATATCCGTTGACTCCGAGTTCTGAATTCGGTGATTTTTAGCTTCATTTCACACTACTTTTCGAGCTCTACAATCCTCGGTTTTCGGATTTCAATTTCAGAACTCGTGGCTTGTAGGTCTCGTTTCACCTAGTTAGCCGCGAAATGTGGTTTCTTTACGTAAACGGTTTTATGAATATCCGTTGACTCCGAGTTCTGAATTCGGTGATTTTTAGCTTGATTTCACACTACTTTTCGAGCTCTACAATCCTGGGTTTTCGGATTTCGATTTCAGAACTTGTGGCCAGTAGGCCTCGTTTCACCTAGTTAGCCGCGAAATGTGAATTCTTTACGTAAACGGTTTTATGAATATCCGTTGACTCCGAGTTCTGAATTCGGTGATTTTTAGCTTGATTTCACACTACTTTTCGAGTTCTACAATCCTCGATTTTCGGATTTCGATTTCAGAACTCGTGGCTAGTAGGTCTCGTTTCACCTAGTTAGCCGCGAAATGTGTTTTCTTTACCTAAACGGTTTTATGAATATCCGTTGACTCCGAGTTCTGAATTCGGTGATTTTTAGCTTGATTTCACACTACTTTTCGAGCTATACAATCCTAGAGTTTCGGATTTTGATTTCAGAACTCGTGGCTAGTAGGTCTCGTTCCACCTAGTTAGCCGCGAAATGTGGTTTCTTTTCGTAAACGGTTTTATGAATATCCGTTGACTCCGAGTTCTGAATTCGGTGATTTTTAGCTTGATTTCACACTACGTTTCGAGCTCTACAATCCTGGATTTTCAGATTTCGATTTCAGAAATCGTGGCTAGTAGGTCTCGTTTCACCTAGTTAGCCGCGAAATGTGGTTTCTTTACGTAAACGGTTTTATGAATATCCGTTGACTCCGAGTTCTGAATTCGGTGATTTTTAGCTTGATTTCACACTACTTTTCGAGCTCTACGTTCCTGGTGTTCTGGATTTTGATTTCAGAAATCGTGGCTAGTTGGTCTCGTTTCACCTAGTTAGCCGCGAAATGTGGTTTCTTTACGTAAACGGTTTTATGAATATCCGTTGACTCCGAGTTCTGAATTCGGTGATTTTTAGCTTGATTTCACACTACTTTTCGAGCTCTACAATCCTGGGTTTTCGGATTTCGATTTCAGAACTCGTGGCTAGTAGGTCTCGTTTCACCTAATTAGCCGCGAAATGTGGTTTCTGCACGTAAACGGTTTTATGAATATCCGTTGATTCCGAGTTCTGAATTCGGTGATTTTTAGCTTGATTTCACACTACTTTTCGAGCTCTACAATCTTGGGTTTTTGGATTTTGATTTCAAAACTCGGGGCTTGTAGGTCTCGTTTCACCTAGTTAGCCGCGAAATGTGGTTTCTTTACGTAAACGGTTTTATGAATATCCGTTGACTCCGAGTTCTGAATTCGGTGATTTTTAGCTTGATTTCACACTACTTTTCGAGCTCTACAATCCTGGGTTTTCGGATTTCGATTTCAGAACTTGTGGCCAGTAGGCCTCGTTTCACCTAGTTAGCCGCGAAATGTGAATTCTTTACGTAAACGGTTTTATGAATATCCGTTGACTCCGAGTTCTGAATTCGGTGATTTTTAGCTTGATTTCACACTACTTTTCGAGCTCTACAATCCTAGCGTTTCGGATTTTGATTTCAGAACTCG
The DNA here is from genome assembly GCA_963580455.1 of Euonymus europaeus. Lineage (NCBI taxonomy): Eukaryota > Viridiplantae > Streptophyta > Magnoliopsida > Celastrales > Celastraceae > Euonymus > Euonymus europaeus. Next base: position 2,489,062 of record OY756961.1, read on the forward strand.
TGGCTTGTAGTTCTCGTTCCACCTAGTTAGCCGCGAAATGTGGTTTCTTTACGTAAACGGTTTTATGAATATCCGTTGACTCCGAGTTTTGAATTCGGTGATTTTTAGCTTGATTTCACACTACTTTTCGAGCTCTACAATCCTGGATTTTCAGATTTCGATTTCAGAACTCGTGGCTAGTAGGTCTCGTTTCACCTAGTTAGCCGCGAAATGTGGTTTCTTTACGTAAACGGTTTTATGAATATCCGTTGACTCCGAGTTCTGAATTCGGTGATTTTTAGCTTGATTTCACACTACGTTTCGAGCTCTACAATCCTGGATTTTCAGATTTCGATTTCAGAACTCGTGGGTAGTAGGTCTCGTTTCATCTAGTTAGCCGCGAAATGTGGTTTCTTTACGTAAACGGTTTTATGAATATCCGTTGACTCCGAGTTCTGAATTCGGTGATTTTTAGCTTGATTTCACACTACTTTTCGAGCTCTACGTTCCTGGTCTTCTGGATTTTGATTTCAGAACTCGTGGCTAGTTGGTCTCGTTTCACCTAGTTAGCCGCGAAATGTGGTTTCTTTACGTAAACGGTTTTATGAATATCCGTTGACTCCGAGTTCTGAATTCGGTGATTTTTAGCTTGATTTCACACTACTTTTCGAGCTCTACGATCCTGGCATTTCTGATTTTGATTTATGAACTCGTGGCTAGTTGGTCTCGTTTAACCTAGTTAGCCGCGAAATATAGTTTCTTTACGTAAACGGTTTTATGAATATCCGTTGACTCCGAGTTCTGAATTCGGTGATTTTTAGCTTGATTACACACTAATTTTCGAGCTCTACAATCCTGGGTTTTCGGATTTCGATTTCAGAACTCTTGGCTAGTAGGTCTCGTTTCACCTAGTTAGCCGCGAAATGTGGTTTCTTTACGTAAACGGTTTTATGAATATCCGTTGACTCCGAGTTCTGAATTCGGTGATTTTTAGCTTGATTTCACACTACTTTTCGAGCTCTACAATCCTGGGTTTTCGGATTTCGATTTCAGAACTCGTGGCTAGTAGGTCTCGTTTCACCTAGTTAGCCGCGAAATGTGGTTTCTTTACGTAAACGGTTTTATGAATATCCGTTGATTCCGAGTTCTGAATTCGGTGATTTTTAGCTTGATTTCACACTACTTTTCGAGCTCTACAATCTCGGGTTTTTGGATTTTGATTTCAGAACTCGGGGCTTGTAGGTCTCGTTTCACCTAGTTAGCCGCGAAATGTGGTTTCTTTACGTAAACGGTTTTATGAATATCCGTTGACTCCGAGTTCTGAATTCGGTGATTTTTAGCTTGATTTCACACTACTTTTCGAGCTCTACAATCCTGGGTTTTCGGATTTCGATTTCAGAACTTGTGGCCAGTAGGCCTCGTTTCACCTAGTTAGCCGCGAAATGTGAATTCTTTGTAAACGGTTTTATGAATATCCGTTGACTCCGAGTTCTGAATTCGGTGATTTTTAGCTTGATTTCACACTACTTTTCGAGCTCTACAATCCTAGCGTTTCGGATTTTTATTTCAGAACTCGTGGCTTGTAGGTCTCGTTCCACCTAGTTAGCCGCGAAATGTGGTTTCTTTACGTAAACGGTTTTATGAATATCCGTTGACTCCGAGTTTTGAATTCGGTGATTTTTAGCTTGATTTCACACTACTTTTCGAGCTCTACAATCCTGGGTTTTCGGATTTCGATTTCAGAACTTGTGGCCAGTAGGCCTCGTTTCACCTAGTTAGCCGCGAAATGTGAATTCTTTACGTAAACGGTTTTATGAATATCCGTTGACTCCGAGTTCTGAATTCGGTGATTTTTAGCTTGATTTCACACTACTTTTCGAGCTCTACAATCCTAGCGTTTCGGATTTTGATTTCAGAACTCGTGGCTTGTAGTTCTCGTTCCACCTAGTTAGCCGCGAAATGTGGTTTCTTTACGTAAACGGTTTTATGAATATCCGTTGACTCCGAGTTTTGAATTCGGTGATTTTTAGCTTGATTTCACACTACTTTTCGAGCTCTACAATCCTGGATTTTCAGATTTCGATTTCAGAACTCGTGGCTAGTAGGTCTCGTTTCACCTAGTTAGCCGCGAAATGTGGTTTCTTTACGTAAACGGTTTTATGAATCTCCGTTGACTCCGAGTTCTGAATTCGGTGATTTTTAGCTTGATTTCACACTACGTTTCGAGCTCTACAATCCTGGATTTTCAGATTTCGATTTCAGAACTCGTGGGTAGTAGGTCTCGTTTCATCTAGTTAGCCGCGAAATGTGGTTTCTTTACGTAAACGGTTTTATGAATATCCGTTGACTCCGAGTTCTGAATTCGGTGATTTTTAGCTTGATTTCACACTACTTTTCGAGCTCTACGTTCCTGGTCTTCTGGATTTTGATTTCAGAACTCGTGGCTAGTTGGTCTCGTTTCACCTAGTTAGCCGCGAAATGTGGTTTCTTTACGTAAACGGTTTTATGAATATCCGTTGACTCCGAGTTCTGAATTCGGTGATTTTTAGCTTGATTTCACACTACTTTTCGAGCTCTACGATCCTGGCATTTCTGATTTTGATTTATGAACTCGTGGCTAGTTGGTCTCGTTTAACCTAGTTAGCCGCGAAATATAGTTTCTTTACGTAAACGGTTTTATGAATATCCGTTGACTCCGAGTTCTGAATTCGGTGATTTTTAGCTTGATTACACACTAATTTTCGAGCTCTACAATCCTGGGTTTTCGGATTTCGATTTCAGAACTCTTGGCTAGTAGGTCTCGTTTCACCTAGTTAGCCGCGAAATGTGGTTTCTTTACGTAAACGGTTTTATGAATATCCGTTGACTCCGAGTTCTGAATTCGGTGATTTTTAGCTTGATTTCACACTACTTTTCGAGCTCTACAATCCTGGGTTTTCGGATTTCGATTTCAGAACTCGTGGCTAGTAGGTCTCGTTTCACCTAGTTAGCCGCGAAATGTGGTTTCTTTACGTAAACGGTTTTATGAATATCCGTTGATTTCGAGTTCTGAATTCGGTGATTTTTAGCTTGATTTCACACTACTTTTCGAGCTCTACAATCTCGGGTTTTTGGATTTTGATTTCAGAACTCGGGGCTTGTAGGTCTCGTTTCACCTAGTTAGCCGCGAAATGTGGTTTCTTTACGTAAACGGTTTTATGAATATCCGTTGACTCCGAGTTCTGAATTCGGTGATTTTTAGCTTGATTTCACACTACTTTTCGAGCTCTACAATCCTGGGTTTTCGGATTTCGATTTCAGAACTTGTGGCCAGTAGGCCTCGTTTCACCTAGTTAGCCGCGAAATGTGAATTCTTTGTAAACGGTTTTATGAATATCCGTTGACTCCGAGTTCTGAATTCGGTGATTTTTAGCTTGATTTCACACTACTTTTCGAGCTCTACAATCCTAGCGTTTCGGATTTTTATTTCAGAACTCGTGGCTTGTAGGTCTCGTTCCACCTAGTTAGCCGCGAAATGTGGTTTCTTTACGTAAACGGTTTTATGAATATCCGTTGACTCCGAGTTTTGAATTTGGTGATTTTTAGCTTGATTTCACACTACTTTTCGAGCTCTACAATCCTGGATTTTCGGATTTCGATTTCAGAACTCGTGGCTAGTAGGTCTCGTTTCACCTAGTTAGCCGCGAAATGTGGTTTCTTTACGTAAACGGTTTTATGAATATCCGTTGACTCCGAGTTCTGAATTCGGTGATTTTTAGCTTGATTTCACACTACGTTTCGAGCTCTACAATCCTGGATTTTCAGATTTCGATTTCAGAACTCGTGGCTAGTAGGTCTCGTTTCACCTAGTTAGCCGCGAAATGTGGTTTCTTTACGTAAACGGTTTTATGAATATCCGTTGACTCCGAGTTCTGAATTCGGTGATTTTTAGCTTGATTTCACACTACTTTTCGAGCTCTACGTTCCTGGTTTTCTGGATTTTGATTTCAGAACTCGGGGCTAGTTGGTCTCGTTTCACCTAGTTAGCCGCGAAATGTGGTTTCTTTACGTAAACGGTTTTATGAATATCCGTTGACTCCGAGTTCTGAATTCGGTGATTTTTAGCTTGATTTCACACTACTTTTCGGGCTCTAAAATCCTGGGTTTTCGGATTTTGATTTCAGAACTCGTGGCTAGTAGGTCCCGTTTCACCTAGTTAGCCGCGAAATGTGGTTTCTTTACGTAAACGGTTTTATGAATATCCGTTGACTCCGAGTTCTGAATTCGGTGATTTTTAGCTTGATTTCACACTACTTTTCGAGCTCTACAATCCTGGGTTTTCGGATTTTGATTTCAGAACTCGTGGCTAGTAGGTCTCGTTTCACCTAGTTAGCCGCGAAATGTGGTTTCTTTACGTAAACGGTTTTATGAATATCCGTTGACTCCGAGTTCTGAATTCGGTGATTTTTTGCTTTATTTCACACTACTTTTCGAGCTCTACGATCCTGGCGTTTTGGATTTTGATTTCAGAACTCGTGGCTAGTTGGTCATGTTTAACCTAGTTAGCCGCGAAATGTGGTTTCTTTACGTAAACGGTTTTATGAATATCCGTTGACTCCGAGTTCTGAATTCGGTAATTTTTAGCTTGATTTCACACTAATTTTCAAGCTCTACGATTATGGAGTTTCGGATTTTCATTTCAGAACTCGTGGCTAGTTGTTCTCGTTTGACCTAGTTAGCCGCGAAATGTGGTTTCTTTACGTAAACGGTTTTATGAATATCGGTTGACTCCGAGTTCTGAATTCGGTGATTTTTAGCTTGATTTCACACTACTTTTCGAGCTCTACGTTCCTGGTTTTCTGGATTTTGATTTCAGAACTCGTGGCTAGTTGGTCTCGTTTCACCTAGTTAGCCGCGAAATGTGGTTTCTTTACGTAAACGGTTTTATGAATATCCGTTGACTCCGAGTTCTGAATTCGGTGATTTTTAGCTTGATTTCACACTACTTTTCGGGCTCTAAAATCCTGGGTTTTCGGATTTTGATTTCAGAACTCGTGGCTAGTAGGTCCCGTTTCACCTAGTTAGCCGCGAAATGTGGTTTCTTTACGTAAACGGTTTTATGAATATCCGTTGACTCCGAGTTCTGAATTCGGTGATTTTTAGCTTGATTTCACACTACTTTTCGAGCTCTACAATCCTGGGTTTTCGGATTTTGATTTCAGAACTCGTGGCTAGTAGGTCTCGTTTCACCTAGTTAGCCGCGAAATGTGGTTTCTTTACGTAAACGGTTTTATGAATATCCGTTGACTCCGAGTTCTGAATTCGGTGATTTTTTGCTTTATTTCACACTACTTTTCGAGCTCTACGATCCTGGCGTTTTGGATTTTGATTTCAGAACTCGTGGCTAGTTGGTCATGTTTAACCTAGTTAGCCGCGAAATGTGGTTTCTTTACGTAAACGGTTTTATGAATATCCGTTGACTCCGAGTTCTGAATTCGGTAATTTTTAGCTTGATTTCACACTAATTTTCAAGCTCTACGATTATGGAGTTTCGGATTTTCATTTCAGAACTCGTGGCTAGTTGGTCTCGTTTGACCTAGTTAGCCGCGAAATGTGGTTTCTTTACGTAAACGGTTTTATGAATATCGGTTGACTCCGAGTTCTGAATTCGTTGATTTTTAGCTTGATTTCACACTAATTTTCGAGCTCTACGAGCCTGGTGTTTCGGATTTTGATTTCAGAACTCGTGGCTAGTTGGTCTCGTTTCACCCAGTTAGCCGCGAAATGTGGTTTCTTTACGTAAACGGTTTTATGAATATCCGTTGACTCCGAGTTCTGAATTAGGTGATTTTTAGCTTGATTTCACACTACTTTTCGAGCTCTACAATCTTGGTGTTTCGGATTTTGATTTCAGAACTTGTGGCTAGTAGGTCTCGTTTCACCTATTTAGCCACGAAATGTGGTTTCTTTACGTAAACGGTTTTATGAATATCCGTTGACTCCGAGTTCTGAATTCGGTGATTTTTAGCTTGATTTCACACTACTTTTCGAGCTCTACGATCCTGGCATTTCTGATTTTGATTTAAGAACTCGTGGCTAGTTGGTCTCGTTTAACCTAGTTAGCCGCGAAATGTGGTTTCTTTACGTAAACGGTTTTATGAATATCCGTTGACTCCGAGTTCTGAATTCGGTGATTTTTAGCTTGATTACACACTACTTTTCGAGCTCTACAATCCTGGGTTTTCGGATTTCGATTTCAGAACTCCTGGCTAGTAGGTCTCGTTTCACCTAGTTAGCCGCGAAATGTGGTTTCTTTACGTAACCGGTTTTATGAATATCCGTTGACTCCGAGTTCTGAATTCGGTGATTTTTGGCTTGATTTCACACTAATTTTCGAGCTCTACGTTCCTGGTGTTCTGGATTTTGATTTCAGAACTCGTGGCTAGTTGGTCTCGTTTCACCTAGTTAGCCGCGAAATGTGGTTTCTTTACGTAAACGGTTTTATGAATATCCGTTGACTCCGAGTTCTGAATTCTGTGATTTTTAGCTTGATTACACACTACTTTTCGAGCTCTACAATCCTGGGTTTTCGGATTTCGATTTCAGAACTCCTGGCTAGTATGTCTCGTTTCACCTAGTTAGCCGCGAAATGTGGTTTCTTTACGTAACCGGTTTTATGAATATCCGTTGACTCCGAGTTCTGAATTCGGTGATTTTTACCTTGATTTCACACTACTTTTCGAGCTCTACAATAATAGCATTTCGGATTTTGATTTCAGAACTCGTGGCTTGTAGGTCTCGTTCCACCTAGTTAGCCGCGAAATGTGGTTTCTTTACGTAAACGGTTTTATGAATATCCGTTGACTCCGAGTTCTGAATTCGGTGATTTTTAGCTTGATTTCACACTACTTTTCAAGCTCTACAATCCTGGATTTTCGGATTTCGATTTCAGAACTCGTGGCTAGTAGGTCTCGTTTCACCTAGTTAGCCGCGAAATGTGGTTTCTTTACGTAAACGGTTTTATGAATATCCGTTGACTCCGAGTTCTGAATTCGGTGATTTTTAGCTTGATTTCACACTACTTTTCGAGCTCTACAATCCTGGATTTTCAGATTTTGATTTCAGAACTCGTGGCTAGTAGGCCTCGTTTCACCTATTTAGCCGCGAAATATGGTTTCTTTACGTAAACGGTTTTATGAATATCCGTTGACTCCGAGTTCTGAATTCGGTGATTTTTAGCTTGATTTCACACTACTTTTCGAGCTCTACGTTCCTGGTGTTCTGATTTTGATTTAAGAACTCGTGGCTAGTTGGTCTCGTTTAACCTAGTTAGCCGCGAAATGTGGTTTCTTTACGTAAACGGTTTTATGAATATCCGTTGACTCCGAGTTCTGAATTCGGTGATTTTTAGCTTGATTACACACTACTTTTCGAGCTCTACAATCCTGGGTTTTCGGATTTCGATTTCAGAACTCCTGGCTAGTAGGTCTCGTTTCACCTAGTTAGCCGCGAAATGTGGTTTCTTTACGTAACCGGTTTTATGAATATCCGTTGACTCCGAGTTCTGAATTCGGTGATTTTTGGCTTGATTTCACACTAATTTTCGAGCTCTACGTTCCTGGTGTTCTGGATTTTGATTTCAGAAGTAGTGGCTAGTTGGTCTCGTTTCACCTAGTTAGCCGCGAAATGTGGTTTCTTTACGTAAACGGTTTTATGAATATCCGTTGACTCCGAGTTCTGAATTCTGTGATTTTTAGCTTGATTACACACTACATTTCGAGCTCTACAATCCTGGGTTTTCGGATTTCGATTTCAGAACTCCTGGCTAGTATGTCTCGTTTCACCTAGTTTGCCGCGAAATGTGGTTTCTTTACGTAACCGGTTTTATGAATATCCGTTGACTCCGAGTTCTGAATTCGGTTATTTTTACCTTGATTTCACACTACTTTTCGAGCTCTACAATAATAGCGTTTCGGATTTTGATTTCAGAACTCGTGGCTTGTAGGTCTCGTTCCACCTAGTTAGCCGCGAAATGTGGTTTCTTTACGTAAACGGTTTTATGAATATCCGTTGACTCCGAGTTCTGAATTCGGTGATTTTTAGCTTGATTTCACACTACTTTTCAAGCTCTACAATCCTAGATTTTCGGATTTCGATTTCAGAACTCGTGGCTAGTAGGTCTCGCTTCACCTAGTTAGCCGCGAAATGTGGTTTCTTTACGTAAACGGTTTTATGAATATCCGTTGACTCCGAGTTCTGAATTCGGTGATTTTTAGCTTGATTTCACACTACTTTTCGAGCTCTACAATCCTGGATTTTCAGATTTCGATTTCAGAACTCGTGGCTAGTAGGCCTCGTTTCACCTATTTAGCCGCGAAATGTGGTTTCTTTACGTAAACGGTTTTATGAATATCCGTTGACTCCGAGTTCTGAATTCGGTGATTTTTAGCTTGATTTCGCACTACTTTTCGAGCTCTACGTTCCTGGTGTTCTGGATTTTGATTTCAGAACTCGTGGCTAGTTGGTCTCGTTTCACCTAGTTAGCCGCGAAATGTGGTTTCTTTACGTAAACGGTTTTATGAATATCCGTTGACTCCGAGTTCTGAATTCGGTGATTTTTATCTTGATTTCACACTACTTTTCGAGCTCTACGATCCTGGCATTTCTGATTTTGATTTAAGAACTCGTGGCTAGTTGGTCTCGTTTAACCTAGTTAGCCGCGAAATGTGGTTTCTTTACGTAAACGGTTTTATGAATATCCGTTGACTCCGAGTTCTGAATTCGGTGATTTTTAGCTTGATTACACACTACTTTTCGAGCTCTACAATCCTGGGTTTTCGGATTTCGATTTCAGAACTCTTGGCTAGTAGGTCTCGTTTCACCTAGTTAGCCGCGAAATGTGGTTTCTTTACGTAAACGGTTTTATGAATATCCGTTGACTCCGAGTTCTGAATTCGGTGATTTTTAGCTTGATTTCACACTACTTTTCGAGCTCTACAATCCTGGGTTTTCGGATTTCGATTTCAGAACTCGTGGCTAGTAGGTCTCGTTTCACCTAGTTAGCCGCGAAATGTGGTTTCTTTACGTAAACGGTTTTATGAATATCCGTTGATTCCGAGTTCTGAATTCGGTGATTTTTAGCTTGATTTCACACTACTTTTCGAGCTCTACAATCTTGGGTTTTTGGATTTTGATTTCAGAACTTGGTGCTTGTAGGTCTCGTTTCACCTAGTTAGCCGCGAAATGTGGTTTCTTTACGTAAACGGTTTTATGAATATCCGTTGACTCCGAGTTCTGAATTCGGTGATTTTTAGCTTGATTTCACACTACTTTTCGAGCTCTACAATCCTGGTTTTTCGGATTTCGATTTCAGAACTTGTGGCCAGTAGGCCTCGTTTCACCTAGTTAGCCGCGAAATGTGAAATCTTTGTAAACGGTTTTATGAATATCCGTTGACTCCGAGTTCTGAATTCGGTGATTTTTAGCTTGATTTCACACTACTTTTCGAGCTCTACAATCCTAGCATTTATGATTTTTATTTCAGAACTCGTGGCTTGTAGGTCTCGTTCCACCTAGTTAGCCGCGAAATGTGGTTTCTTTACGTAAACGGTTTTATGAATATCCATTGACTCCGAGTTTTGAATTCGGTGATTTTTAGCTTGATTTCACACTACTTTTCGAGCTCTACAATCCTGGATTTTCGGATTTCGATTTCAGAACTCGTGGCTAGTAGGTCTCGTTTCACCTAGTTAGCCGCGAAATGTGGTTTCTTTACGTAAACGGTTTTATGAATATCCGTTGACTCCGAGTTCTGAATTCGGTGATTTTTAGCTTGATTTCACACTACGTTTCGAGCTCTACAATCCTGGATTTTCAGATTTCGATTTCAGAACTCGTGGCTAGTAGGTCTCGTTTCACCTAGTTAGCCGCGAAATGTGGTTTCTTTACGTAAACGGTTTTATGAATATCCGTTGACTCCGAGTTCTGAATTCGGTGATTTTTAGCTTGATTTCACACTACTTTTCGAGCTCTACGTTCCTGGTGTTCTGGATTTTGATTTCAGAACTCGTGGATAGTTGGTCTCGTTTCACCTAGTTAGTCGCGAAATGTGGTTTCTTTACGTAAACGGTTTTATGAATATCCGTTGACTCCGAGTTCTGAATTCGGTGATTTTTAGCTTGATTTCACACTACTTTTCGAGCTCTACAATCCTGGGTTTTTGGATTTTGATTTCAGAACTCGTGGCTAGTAGGTCCCGTTTCACCTAGTTAGCCGCGAAATGTGGTTTCTTTACGTAAACGGTTTTATGAATATCCGTTGACTCCGAGTTCTGAATTCGGTGATTTTTAGCTTGATTTCACACTACTTTTCGAGCTCTACAATCCTGGGTTTTCGGATTTTGATTTCAGAACTCGTGGCTAGTAGGTCTCGTTTCACCTAGTTAGCCGCGAAATGTGGTTTCTTTACGTAAACGGTTTTATGAATATCCGTTGACTCCGAGTTCTGAATTCGGTGATTTTTAGCTTGATTACACACTACTTTTCGAGCTCTACAATCCTGGGTTTTCGGATTTCGATTTCAGAACTCTTGGCTAGTAGGTCTCGTTTCACCTAGTTAGCCGCGAAATGTGGTTTCTTTACGTAAACGGTTTTATGAATATCCGTTGACTCCGAGTTCTGAATTCGGTGATTTTTAGCTTGATTTCACACTACTTTTCGAGCTCTACAATCCTGGGTTTTCGGATTTCGATTTCAGAACTCGTGGCTAGTAGGTCTCGTTTCACCTAGTTAGCCGCGAAATGTGGTTTCTTTACGTAAACGGTTTTATGAATATCCGTTGATTCCGAGTTCTGAATTCGGTGATTTTTAGCTTGATTTCACACTACTTTTCGAGCTCTACAATCTTGGGTTTTTGGATTTTGATTTCAGAACTTGGTGCTTGTAGGTCTCGTTTCACCTAGTTAGCCGCGAAATGTGGTTTCTTTACGTAAACGGTTTTATGAATATCCGTTGACTCCGAGTTCTGAATTCGGTGATTTTTAGCTTGATTTCACACTACTTTTCGAGCTCTACAATCCTGGGTTTTCGGATTTCGATTTCAGAACTTGTGGCCAGTAGGCCTCGTTTCACCTAGTTAGCCGCGAAATGTGAATTCTTTGTAAACGGTTTTATGAATATCCGTTGACTCCGAGTTCTGAATTCGGTGATTTTTAGCTTGATTTCACACTACTTTTCGAGCTCTACAATCCTAGCGTTTCGGATTTTTATTTCAGAACTCGTGGCTTGTAGGTCTCGTTCCACCTAGTTAGCCGCGAAATGTGGTTTCTTTACGTAAACGGTTTTATGAATATCCATTGACTCCGAGTTTTGAATTCGGTGATTTTTAGCTTGATTTCACACTGCTTTTCGAGCTCTACAACCTTGGATTTTCGGATTTCGATTTCAGAACTCGTGGCTAGTAGGTCTCGTTTCACCTAGTTAGCCGCGAAATGTGGTTTCTTTACGTAAACGGTTTTATGAATATCCGTTGACTCCGAGTTCTGAATTCGGTGATTTTTAGCTTGATTTCACACTACGTTTCGAGCTCTACAATCCTGGATTTTCAGATTTCGATTTTAGAACTCGTGGCTAGTTGGTCTCGTTTCACCTAGTTAGCCGCGAAATGTGGTTTCTTTACGTAAACGGTTTTATGAATATCCGTTGACTCCGAGTTCTGAATTCTGTGATTTTTAGCTTGATTACACACTACTTTTCGAGCTCTACAATCCTGGGTTTTCGGATTTCGATTTCAGAACTCCTGGCTAGTATGTCTCGTTTCACCTAGTTAGCCGCGAAATGTGGTTTCTTTACGTAACCGGTTTTATGAATATCCGTTGACTCCGAGTTCTGAATTCGGTGATTTTTACCTTGATTTCACACTACTTTTCGAGCTCTACAATAATAGCGTTTCGGATTTTGATTTCAGAACTCGAGGCTTGTAGGTCTCGTTCCACCTAGTTAGCCGCGAAATGTGGTTTCTTTACGTAAACGGTTTTATGAATATCCGTTGATTCCGAGTTCTGAATTCGGTGATTTTTAGCTTGATTTCACACTACTTTTCGAGCTCTACAATCTTGGGTTTTTGGATTTTGATTTCAGAACTTGGTGCCTGTAGGTCTCGTTTCACCTAGTTAGCCGCGAAATGTGGTTTCTTTACGTAAACGGTTTTATGAATATCCGTTGACTCCGAGTTCTGAATTCGGTGATTTTTAGCTTGATTTCACACTACTTTTCGAGCTCTACAATCCTGGGTTTTCGGATTTCGATTTCAGAACTTGTGGCCAGTAGGCCTCGTTTCACCTAGTTAGCCGCGAAATGTGAATTCTTTGTAAACGGTTTTATGAATATCCGTTGACTCCGAGTTCTGAATTCGGTGATTTTTAGCTTGATTTCACACTACTTTTCGAGCTCTACAATCCTAGCGTTTCGGATTTTTATTTCAGAACTCGTGGCTTGTAGGTCTCGTTCCACCTAGTTAACCGCGAAATGTGGTTTCTTTACGTAAACGGTTTTATGAATATCCATTGACTCCGAGTTTTGAATTCGGTGATTTTTAGCTTGATTTCACACTACTTTTCGAGCTCTACAATCCTGGATTATCGGATTTCGATTTCAGAACTCGTGGCTAGTAGGTCTCGTTTCACCTAGTTAGCCGCGAAATGTGGTTTCTTTACGTAAACGGTTTTATGAATATCCGTTGACTCCGAGTTCTGAATTCGGTGATTTTTAGCTTGATTTCACACTACGTTTCGAGCTCTACAATCCTGGATTTTCAGATTTCGATTTCAGAACTCGTGGCTAGTTGGTCTCGTTTCACCTAGTTAGCCGCGAAATGTGGTTTCTTTACGTAAACGGTTTTATGAATATCCGTTGACTCCGAGTTCTGAATTCTGTGATTTTTAGCTTGATTACACACTACTTTTCGAGCTCTACAATCCTGGGTTTTCGGATTTCGATTTCAGAACTCCTGGCTAGTATGTCTCGTTTCACCTAGTTAGCCGCGAAATGTGGTTTTTTTACGTAACCGGTTTTATGAATATCCGTTGACTCCGAGTTCTGAATTCGGTGATTTTTACCTTGATTTCACACTACTTTTCGAGCTCTACAATAATAGCGTTTCGGATTTTGATTTCAGAACTTGTGGCTTGTAGGTCTCGTTCCACCTAGTTAGCCGCGAAATGTGGTTTCTTTACGTAAACGGTTTTATGAATATCCATTGACTCCGAGTTCTGAATTCGGTGATTTTTAGCTTGATTTCACACTACTTTTCAAGCTCTACAATCCTGGATTTTCGGATTTCGATTTCAGAACTCGTGGCTAGTAGGTCTTGCTTCACCTAGTTAGCCGCGAAATGTGGTTTCTTTACGTAAACGGTTTTATGAATATCCGTTGACTCCGAGTTCTGAATTCGGTGATTTTTAGCTTGATTTCACACTACTTTTCGAGCTCTACAATCCTGGATTTTCAGATTTCGATTTCAGAACTCGTGGCTAGTAGGCCTCGTTTCACCTATTTAGCCGCGAAATGTGGTTTCTTTACGTAAACGGTTTTATGAATATCCGTTGACTCCGAGTTCTGAATTCGGTGATTTTTAGCTTGATTTCACACTACTTTTCGAGCTCTACGTTCCTGGTGTTCTGGATTTTGATTTCAGAACTCGTGGCTAGTTGGTCTCGTTTCACCTAGTTAGCCGCGAAATGTGGTTTCTTTACGTAAACGGTTTTATGAATATCCGTTGACTCCGAGTTCTGAATTCGGTGATTTTTATCTTGATTTCACACTACTTTTCGAGCTCTACGATCCTGGCATTTCTGATTTTGATTTAAGAACTCGTGGCTAGTTGGTCTCGTTTAACCTAGTTAGCCGCGAAATGTGGTTTCTTTACGTAAACGGTTTTATGAATATCCGTTGACTCCGAGTTCTGAATTCGGTGATTTTTAGCTTGATTACACACTACTTTTCGAGCTCTACAATCCTGGGTTTTCGGATTTCGATTTCAGAACTCTTGGCTAGTAGGTCTCGTTTCACCTAGTTAGCCGCGAAATGTGGTTTCTTTACGTAAACGGTTTTATGAATATCCGTTGACTCCGAGTTCTGAATTCGGTGATTTTTAGCTTGATTTCACACTACTTTTCGAGCTCTACAATCCTGGATTTTCGGATTTCGATTTCAGAACTTGTGGCTAGTAGGTCTCGTTTCACCTAGTTAGCCGCGAAATGTGGTTTCTTTACGTAAACGGTTTTATGAATATCCGTTGATTCCGAGTTCTGAATTCGGTGATTTTTAGCTTGATTTCACACTACTTTTCGAGCTCTACAATCTTGGGTTTTTGGATTTTGATTTCAGAACTTGGTGCTTGTAGGTCTCGTTTCACCTAGTTAGCCGCGAAATGTGGTTTCTTTACGTAAACGGTTTTATGAATATCCGTTGACTCCGAGTTCTGAATTCGGTGATTTTTAGCTTGATTTCACACTACTTTTCGAGCTCTACAATCCTGGGTTTTCGGATTTCGATTTCAGAACTTGTGGCCAGTAGGCCTCGTTTCACCTAGTTAGCCGCGAAATGTGAATTCTTTGTAAACGGTTTTATGAATATCCGTTGACTCCGAGTTCTGAATTCGGTGATTTTTAGCTTGATTTCACACTACTTTTCGAGCTCTACAATCCTAGAGTTTCGGATTTTTATTTCAGAACTCGTGGCTTGTAGGCCTCGTTCCACCTAGTTAGCCGCGAAATGTGGTTTCTTTACGTAAACGGTTTTATGAATATCCATTGACTCCGAGTTTTGAATTCGGTGATTTTTAGCTTGATTTCACACTACTTTTCGAGCTCTACAATCCTGGATTTTCGGATTTCGATTTCAGAACTCGTGGCTAGTAGGTCTCGTTTCACCTAGTTAGCCGCGAAATGTGGTTTCTTTACGTAAACGGTTTTATGAATATCCGTTGACTCCGAGTTCTGAATTCGGTGATTTTTAGCTTGATTTCACACTACGTTTCGAGCTCTACAATCCTGGATTTTCAGATTTCGATTTCAGAACTCGTGGCTAGTAGGTCTCGTTTCACCTAGTTAGCCGCGAAATGTGGTTTCTTTACGTAAACGGTTTTATGAATATCCGTTGACTCCGAGTTCTGAATTCGGTGATTTTTAGCTTGATTTCACACTACTTTTCGAGCTCTACGTTCCTGGTGTTCTGGATTTTGATTTCAGAACTCGTGGCTAGTTGGTCTCGTTTCACCTAGTTAGCCGCGAAATGTGGTTTCTTTACGTAAACGGTTTTATGAATATCCGTTGACTCCGAGTTCTGAATTCGGTGATTTTTAGCTTGATTTCACACTACTTTTCGAGCTCTACAATCCTGGGTTTTCGGATTTCGATTTCAGAACTCGTGGCTAGTAGGTCCCGTTTCACCTAGTTAGCCGCGAAATGTGGTTTCTTTACGTAAACGGTTTTATGAATATCCGTTGACTCCGAGTTCTGAATTCGGTGATTTTTAGCTTGATTTCACACTAATTTTCGAGCTCTACAATCCTGGGTTTTCGGATTTTGATTTCAGAACTCGTGGCTAGTAGGTCTCGTTTCACCTAGTTAGCCGCGAAATGTGGTTTCTTTACGTAAACGGTTTTATGAATATCCGTTGACTCCGAGTTCTGAATTCGGTGATTTTTTGCTTTATTTCACACTACTTTTCGCGCTCTACGATCCTGGCGTTTTGGATTTTGATTTCAGAACTCGTGACTAGTTGGTCATGTTTAACCTAGTTAGCCGCGAAATGTGGTTTCTTTACGTAAACGGTTTTATGAATATCCGTTGACTCCGAGTTCTGAATTCGGTAATTTTTAGCTTGATTTCACACTAATTTTCAAGCTCTACGATTATGGAGTTTCGGATTTTCATTTCAGAACTCGTGGCTAGTTGGTCTCGTTTGACCTAGTTAGCCGCGAAATGTGGTTTCTTTACGTAAACGGTTTTATGAATATCGGTTGACTCCGAGTTCTGAATTCGTTGATTTTTAGCTTGATTTCACACTAATTTTCGAGCTCTACGAGCCTGGTGTTTCGGATTTTGATTTCAGAACTCGTGGCTAGTTGGTCTCGTTTCACCTAGTTAGCCGCGAAATGTGGTTTCTTTACGTAAACGGTTTTATGAATATCCGTTGACTCCGAGTTCTGAATTCGGTGATTTTTAGCTTGATTTCACACTACTTTTCGAGCTCTACAATCTTGGTGTTTCGGATTTTGATTTCAGAACTTGTGGTTAGTAGGTCTCGTTTCACCTATTTAGCCGCGAAATGTGGTTTCTTTACGTAAACGGTTTTATGAATATCCGTTGACTCCGAGTTCTGAATTCGGTGATTTTTAGCTTGATTTCACACTACTTTTCGAGCTCTACGATCCTGGCATTTCTGATTTTGATTTAAGAACTCGTGGCTAGTTGGTCTCGTTTAACCTAGTTAGCCGCGAAATGTGGTTTCTTTACGTAAACGGTTTTATGAATATCCGTTGACTCCGAGTTCTGAATTCGATGATTTTTAGCTTGATTACACACTACTTTTCGAGCTCTACAATCCTGGGTTTTCGGATTTCGATTTCAGAACTCCTGGCTAGTAGGTCTCGTTTCACCTAGTTAGCCGCGAAATGTGGTTTCTTTACGTAACCGGTTTTATGAATATCCGTTGACTCCGAGTTCTGAATTCGGTGATTTTTAGCTTGATTTCACACTAATTTTCGAGCTCTACGTTCCTGGTGTTCTGGATTTTGATTTCAGAACTCGTGGCTAGTTGGTCTCGTTTCACCTAGTTAGCCGCGAAATGTGGTTTCTTTACGTAAACGGTTTTATGAATATCCGTTGACTCCGAGTTCTGAATTCGGTGATTTTTAGCTTGATTTCACACTACTTTTCGAGCTCTACGATCCTGGCATTTCTGATTTTGATTTAAGAACTCGTGGCTAGTTGGTCTCGTTTAACCTAGTTAGCCGCGAAATGTGGTTTCTTTACGTAAACGGTTTTATGAATATCCGTTGACTCCGAGTTCTGAATTCGGTGATTTTTAGCTTGATTACACTCTACTTTTCGAGCTCTACAATCCTGGTTTTTCGGATTTCGATTTCAGAACTCTTGGCTAGTAGGTCTCGTTTTACCTAGTTAGCCGCGAAATGTGGTTTCTTTACGTAACCGGTTTTATGAATATCCGTTGACTCCGAGTTCTGAATTCGGTGATTTTTACCTTGATTTCACACTACTTTTCGAGCTCTACAATAATAGCGTTTCGGATTTTGATTTCAGAACTCGTGGCTTGTAGGTCTCGTTCCACCTAGTTAGCCGCGAAATGTGGTTTCTTTACGTAAACGGTTTTATGAATATCCGTTGACTCCGAGTTCTGAATTCGGTGATTTTTAGCTTGATTTCACACTACTTTTCGAGCTCTACAATCCTGGATTTTCAGATTTCGATTTCAGAACTCGTGGCTAGTAGGCCTCGTTTCACCTATTTAGCCGCGAAATGTGGTTTCTTTACGTAAACGGTTTTATGAATATCCGTTGACTCCGAGTTCTGAATTCGGTGATTTTTAGCTTGATTTCACACTACTTTTCGAGCTCTACGTTCCTGGTGTTCTGGATTTTGATTTCAGAACTCGTGGCTAGTTGGTCTCATTTCACCTAGTTAGCCGCGAAATGTCGTTTCTTTACGTAAACGGTTTTATGAATATCCGTTGACTCCGGGTTCTGAATTCGCTGATTTTTAGCTTGATTTCACACTACTTTTCGAGCTCTACAATCCTGGGTTTTCGGATTTCGATTTCAGAACTCGTGGCTAGTAGGTCTCGTTTCACCTAGTTAGCCGCGAAATGTGGTACCTTTACGTAAACGGTTTTATGAATTTCCGTTGACTCCGAGTTCTGAATTCGGTGATTTTTTGCTTTATTTCACACTACTTTTCGAGCTCTACGATCCTGGCGTTTCGGATTTTGATTTCAGAACTCGTGGCTAGTTGGTCTCGTTTCACCTAGTTAGCCGCGAAATGTGGTTTCTTTATGTAAACGGTTTTATGAATATCCGTTGACTCCGAGCTCTGAATTCGGTAATTTTTAGCTTGATTTCACACTACTTTTCAAGCTCTACGATTATGGAGTTTCGGATTTTGATTTCAGAACTCGTGGCTAGTTGGTCTCGTTTGACCTAGTTAGCCGCGAAATGTGGTTTCTTTACGTAAACGGTTTTGCGAATATCGGTTGACTCCGAGTTCTGAATTCGGTGATTTTTAGCTTGATTTCACACTAATTTTCGAGCTCTACGAGCCTGGTGTTTCGGATTTTGATTTCAGAACTCGTGGCTAGTTGGTATCGTTTCACCTAGTTAGCCGCGAAATGTGGTCTCTTTACGTAAATGGTTTTATGAATATCCGTTGACTCCGAGTTCTGAATTCGGTGATTTTTAGCTTGATTTCACACTACTTTTCGAGCTCTACAATCTTGGCGTTTCGGATTTTGATTTCAGAACTTGTGGCTAGTAGGTCTCGTTTCACCTATTTAGCCGCGAAATGTGGTTTCTTTACGTAAACGGTTTTATGAATATCCGTTGACTCCGAGTTCTGAATTCGGTGATTTTTAGCTTGATTACACACTACTTTTCGAGCTCTACAATCTTGGATTTTCGGATTTCGATTTCAGAACTCGTGGCTAGTAGGTCTCGTTTCACCTATTTAGCCGCGAAATGTGGTTTCTTTACGTAAACGGTTTTATGAATATCCGTTGACTCCGAGTTCTGAATTCGGTGATTTTTAGCTTGATTTCACACTACTTTTCGAGCTCTACGATCCTGGCATTTCTGATTTTGATTTAAGAACTCGTGGCTAGTTGGTCTCGTTTAACCTAGTTAGCCGCGAAATGTGGTTTCTTTACGTAAACGGTTTTATGAATATCCGTTGACTCCGAGTTCTGAATTCGGTGATTTTTAGCTTGATTACACACTACTTTCGAGCTCTACTACCTGGGTTTTCGGATTTCGATTTCAGAACTCGTGGCTAGTAGGTCTCGTTTCACCTATTTAGCCGCGAAATGTGGTTTCTTTACGTAAACGGTTTTATGAATATCCGTTGACTTCGAGTTCTGAATTCGGTGATTTTTAGCTTGATTTCACACTACTTTTCGAGCTCTACAATCCTGGGTTTTCAGATTTCGATTTCAGAACTCGTGGCTAGTAGTTCTCGTTTCACCTAGTTAGCCGCAAAATGTGGTTTCTTTACGTAAACGGTTTTATGAATATCCGTTGACTCCGAGTTCTGAATTCGGGTGATTTTTAGCTTGATTTCACACTACTTTTCGAGCTCTACAATCCTGGGTTTTTGGATTTTGATTTCAGAACTCGTGGCTAGTAGGTCTCGTTTCACCTAGTTAGCCGCGAAATGTGGTTTCTTTACGTAAACGGTTTTATGAATATCCGTTGACTCCGAGTTCTGAATTCGGTGATTTTTAGCTTGATTTCACACTACTTTTCGAGCTCTACAATCCAGGGTTTTCGGATTTCGATTTCAGAACTCGTGGCTAGTAGGCCTCGTTTCACCTAGTTAGCCGCGAAATGTGGTTTATTTACGTAAACGGTTTTATGAATATCCGTTGACTCCGAGTTCTGAATTCGGTGATTTTTAGCTTGATTTCACACTACTTTTCGAGCTCTACAATCCTGGATTTTCGGATTTTGATTTCAGAACTCGTGGCTAGTAGGTCTCGTTTCAACTAGTTAGCCGCGAAATTAGGTTTCTTTACGTAAACGGTTTTATTAATATCCGTTGACTCCGAGTTCTGAATTCGGTGATTTTTAGCTTGATTCCACACTACTTTTCGAGCTCTACAATCCTGGAATTTCGGATTTCGATTTCAGAACTCGTGGCTAGTAGGTCTCGTTTCACCTAGTTAGCCGCGAAATGTGGTTTCTTTACGTAAACGGTTTTATGAATATCCGTTGACTCCGAGTTCTGAATTCGGTGATTTTTAGCTTGATTTCACACTACTTTTCGAGCTCTACGTTCCTGGCGTTTCGGATTTTGATTTCAGAACTCGTGGCTTGTTGGTCTCGTTTCACCTAGTTAGCCGCGAAATGTGGTTTCTTTACGTAAACGATTTTATGAATATCCGTTGACTCCGAGTTCTGAATTCGGTGATTTTTAGCTTGATTTCACACTACTTTTCGAACTCTACAATCCTGGGTTTTCGGATTTCGATTTCAGAACTCGTGGCTAGTAGGTCTCGTTTAACCTAGTTAGCCGCGAAATGTGGTTTCTTTACGTAAACGGTTTTATGAATATCCGTTGACTCCGAGTTCTGAATTCCGTGATTTTTTGCTTTATTTCACACTACTTTTCGAGCTCTACGATCCTGACGTTTCGGATTTTGATTTCAGAACTCGTGGCTAGTTGGTCTCGTTTCACCTAGTTAGCCGCGAAATGTGGTTTCTTTACGTAAACGGTTTTATGAATATCCGTTGACTCCGAGTTCTGAATTCGGTAATTTTTAGCTTGATTTCACACTACTTTTCAAGCTCTACGATTATGGAGTTTCGGATTTTGATTTAAGAACTCGTGGCTAGTTGGTCTCGTTTAACCTAGTTAGCCGCGAAATGTGGTTTCTTTACGTAAACGGTTTTGTGAATATCCGTTGACTCCGAGTTCTGAATTCGGTGATTTTTAGCTTGATTGCACACTACTTTCGAGCTCTACAATCCTGGGTTTTCGGATTTCGATTTCAGAACTCGTGGCTAGTGGGTCTCGTTTCACCTATTTAGCCGCGAAATGTGGTTTCTTTACGTAAACGGTTTTATGAATATCCGTTGACTCCGAGTTCTGAAGTCGGTGATTTTTAGCTTGATTACACACTACTTTTCGAGCTCTACAATCCTGGGTTTTTGGATTTCGATTTCAGAACTCGTGGCTAGTAGGTCTCGTTTCACCTAGTTAGCCGCGAAATGTGGTTTCTTTACGTAAACGGTTTTATGAATATCCGTTGACTCCGAGTTCTGAATTCGGTGATTTTTAGCTTGATTTCATACTACTTTTCGAGCTCTACGATCCTGGGTTTTCGGATTTCGATTTCAGAACTCGTGGCTAGTAGGTCTCGTTTCACCTAGTTAGCCGCGAAATGTGGTTTCTTTACGTAAACGGTTTTATGAATATCCGTTGACTCCGAGTTCTGAATTCGGTGATTTTTAGCTTGATTTCACACTACTTTTCGAGCTCTACGTTCCTGGTGTTTCGGATTTTGATTTCAGAACTCGTGGCTAGTTGGTCTCGTTTCACCTAGTTAGCCGCGAAATGTGGTTTCTTTACGTAAACGGTTTTATGAATATCCGTTGACTCCGAGTTCTGAATTCGGTGATTTTTAGCTTGATTTCACACTACTTTTCGAACTCTACAATCCTGGGTTTTCGGATTTCGATTTCAGAACTCGTGGCCAGTAGGTCTCGTTTCACCTAGTTAGCCGCGAAATGTGGTTTCTTTACGTAAACGGTTTTATGAATATCCGTTGACTCCGAGTTCTGAATTCCGTGATTTTTTGCTTTATTTAAAACTACTTTTCGAGCTCTACGATCCTGACGTTTCGGATTTTGATTTCAGAACTCGTGGCTAGTTGGTCTCGTTTCACCTAGTTAGCCGCGAAATGTGGTTTCTTTACGTAAACGGTTTTATGAATATCCGTTGACTCCGAGTTCTGAATTCGGTAATTTTTAGCTTGATTTCACACTACTTTTCAAGCTCTACGATTATGGAGTTTCGGATTTTGATTTCAGAACCCGTGGCTAGTTGGTCTCGTTTCAACTAGTTAGCCGCGAAATGTTGTTTCTTTACGTAAACGGTTTTATGAATATCGGTTGACTCCGAGTTCTGAATTCGGTGATTTTTAGCTTGATTTCACACTACTTTTCGACCTCTACAACCCTGGGTTTTCGGATTTTGATTTCAGAACTGGTGGCTAGTAGGTCTCGTTTCACCTATTTAGCCGCGAAATGTGGTTTCTTTACGTAAACGGTTTTATGAATATCCGTTGACTCCGAGTTCTGAATTCGGTGATTTTTAGCTTGATTACACACTACTTTTCGAGCTCTACAATCCTGGGTTTTCGGATTTCGATTTCAGAACTCGTGGCTAGTAGGTCTCGTTTCACCTAGTTAGCCGCGAAATGTGGTTTCTTTACGTAAACGGTTTTATGAATATCCGTTGACTCCGAGTTCTGAATTCGGTGATTTTTAGCTTGATTTCACACTACTTTTCGAGCTCTACGATCCTGGATTTTCGGATTTCGATTTCAGAACTCGTGTCTAGTAGGTCTCGTTTCACCTAGTTAGCCGCGAAATGTGGTTTCTTTACGTAAACGGTTTTATGAATATCCGTTGACTCCGAGTTCTGAATTCGGTGATTTTTAGCTTGATTTCACACTACTTTTCGAGCTCTACGATCCTGGAGTTTCGGATTTTGATTTCAGAACTCGTGGCTAGTTGGTCTCGTTTCACCTAGTTAGCCGCGAAATGTGATTTCTTTACGTAAACGGTTTTATGAATATCGGTTGACTCCGAGTTCTGAATTCGGTGATTTTTAGCTTGATTTCACACTAATTTTCGAGCTCTACAATCCTGGGTTTTCGGATTTCGATTTCAGAACTCGTGGCTAGTTGGTCTCGTTTCACCTAGTTAGCCGCGAAATGTGGTTTCTTTACGTAAACGGTTTTATGAATATCCGTTGACTCCGAGTTCTGAATTCGGTGATTTTTAGCTTGATTTCACACTACTTTTCGAGCTCTACAATCCTGGATTTTCGGATTTCGATTTCAGAACTCGTGGCTAGTAGGTCTCGTTTCACCTAGTTAGCCGCGAAATGTGGTTTCTTTACGTAAACCGTTTTATGAATATCCGTTGACTCCGAGTTCTGAATTCGGTGATTTTTAGCTTGATTTCACACTACTTTTCGAGCTCTACGATCCTGGCATTTCGGATTTCGATTTCAGAACTCGTGGCTAGTTGGTCTCATTTCACCTATTTAGCCGCGAAATGTGGTTTCTTTACGTAAACGGTTTTATGAATATCCATTGACTCCGAGTTCTGAATTCGGTGATTTTTAGCTTGATTTCACACTACTTTTCGAGCTCTACGATCCTGGGTTTTCGGATTTCGATTTCAGAACTCGTGGCTAGTAGGTCTCGTTTCACCTAGTTAGCCGCGAAATGTGGTTTCTTTACGTAAACGGTTTTATGAATATCCGTTGACTCCGAGTTCTGAATTCGGTGATTTTTAGCTTGATTTCACACTACTTTTCGAGCTCTACGTTCCTGGTGTTTCAGATTTTGATTTCAGAACTCGTGGCTAGTTGGTCTCGTTTCACCTAGTTAGCCGCGAAATGTGGTTTCTTTACGTAAACGGTTTTATGAATATCCGTTGACTCCGAGTTCTGAATTCGGTGATTTTTAGCTTGATTTCACACTACTTTTCGAACTCAACAATCCTGGCTTTTCGGATTTCGATTTCAGAACTCGTGGCTAGTAGGTCTCGTTTCAACTAGTTAGCCGCGAAATGTGATTTCTTTACGTAAACGGTTTTATAAATATCCGTTGACTCCGAGTTCTGAATTCCGTGATTTTTTGCTTTATTTCACACTACTTTTCGAGCTCTACGATCCTGACTTTTCGGATTTTGATTTCAGAACTCGTGGCTAGTTGGTCTCGTTTCACCTAGTTAGCCGCGAAATGTGGTTTCTTTACGTAAACGGTTTTATGAATATCCGTTGACTCCGAGTTCTGAATTCGGTAATTTTTACCTTGATTTCACACTACTTTTCAAGCTCTACGATTATGGAGTTTCGGATTTTGATTTCAGAACCCGTGGCTAGTTGGTCTCGTTTCACCTAGTTAGCCGCGAAATGTGGTTTCTTTACGTAAACGGTTTTATGAATATCGGTTGACTCCGAGTTCTGAATTCGGTGATTTTTAGCTTGATTTCACACTACTTTTCGACCTCTACAACCCTGGGTTTTCGGATTTTGATTTCAGAACTGGTGGCTAGTAGGTCTCGTTTCACCTATTTAGCCGCGAAATGTGGTTTCTTTACGTAAACGGTTTTATGAATATCCGTTGACTCCGAGTTCTGAATTCGGTGATTTTTAGCTTGATTACACACTACTTTTCGAGCTCTACAATCCTGGGTTTTCGGATTTCGATTTCAGAACTCGTGGCTAGTAGGTCTCGTTTCACCTAGTTAGCCGCGAAATGTGGTTTCTTTACGTAAACGGTTTTATGAATATCCGTTGACTCCGAGTTCTGAATTCGGTGATTTTTAGCTTGATTTCACACTACTTTTCGAGCTCTACGATCCTGGATTTTCGGATTTCGATTTCAGAACTCGTGGCTAGTAGGTCTCGTTTCACCTAGTTAGCCGCGAAATGTGATTTCTTTACGTAAACGGTTTTATGAATATCCGTTGACTACGAGTTCTGAATTCGGTGATTTTTAGCTTGATTTCACACTACTTTTCGAGCTCTACGATCCTGGAGTTTCGGATTTTGATTTCAGAACTCGTGGCTAGTTGGTCTCGTTTCACCTAGTTAGCCGCGAAATGTGGTTTCTTTACGTAAACGGTTTTATGAATATCTGTTGACTCCGAGTTCTGAATTCGGTAATTTTTAGCTTGATTTCACAATACTTTTCAAGCTCTACGATTATGGAGTTTCGGATTTTGATTTCAGAACTCGTGGCTAGTTGGTCTCGTTTCACCTAGTTAGCCACGAAATGTGGTTTCTTTACGTAAACGGTTTTATGAATATCGGTTGACTCCGAGTTCTGAATTCGGTGATTTTTAGCTTGATTTCACACTTATTTTCGAGCTCTACAATCTTGAGTTTTCGGATTTCGATTTCAGAACTCGTGGCTAGTTGGTCTCGTTTCACCTAGTTAGCCGCGAAATGTGGTTCATTTACGTAAACGGTTTTATGAATATCCGTTGACTCCGAGTTCTGAATTCGGTGATTTTTAGCTTGATTTCACACTACTTTTCGAGCTCTACAATCCTGGATTTTCGAATTTCGATTTCAGAACTCGTGGCTAGTAGGTCTCGTTTCATCTAGTTAGCCGCGAAATGTGGTTTCTTTACGTAAACGGTTTTATGAATATCCGTTGACTCCGAGTTCTGAATTCGGTGATTTTTAGCTTGATTTCACACTACGTTTCGAGCTCTACGATCCTGGCATTTCGGATTTCGATTTCAGAACTCGTGGCTAGTTGGTCTCATTTCACCTATTTAGCCGCGAAATGTGGTTTCTTTACGTAAACGGTTTTATGAATATCC
Source organism: Euonymus europaeus (assembly GCA_963580455.1). Taxonomy (NCBI): domain Eukaryota; kingdom Viridiplantae; phylum Streptophyta; class Magnoliopsida; order Celastrales; family Celastraceae; genus Euonymus; species Euonymus europaeus. Next base: position 2,514,379 of record OY756961.1, read on the forward strand.
GTTGACTCCGAGTTCTGAATTCGGTGATTTTTAGCTTGATTTCACACTACTTTTCGAGCTCTACGATCTTGGCATTTCGGATTTTGATTTCAGAACTCGTGGCTAGTTGGTCTCATTTCACCTATTTAGCCGCGAAATGTGGTTTCTTTACGTAAACGGTTTTATGAATATCCGTTGACTCCGAGTTCTGAATTCGGTGATTTTTAGCTTGATTTCACACTACTTTTCGAGCTCTACGATCCTGGGTTTTCGGATTTCGATTTCAGAACTCGTGGCTAGTTGGTCTCGTTTCACCTAGTTAGCCGCGAAATATGGTTTCTTTATGTAAACGGTTTTTTGAATATCCGTTGACTCCGAGTTCTGAATTCGGTGATTTTTAGCTTGATTTCACACTACTTTTCGAGCTCTACAATCCTGAGTTTTCGGATTTCGATTTCAGAACTCGAGGCTAGTAGGTCTCGTTTCACCTAGTTAGCCGCGAAATGTGGTTTCTTTACGTAAACGGTTTTATGAATATCCGTTGACTCCGAGTTCTGAATTCGGTGATTTTTAGCTTGATTTCACACTACTTTTCGAGCTCTAAAATCCTGGGTTTTCGGATTTCGATTTCAGAACTCGTGGCTAGTTGGTCTCGTTTCACCTAGTTAGCCGCGAAATGTGGTTTCTTTACATAAACGGTTTTTTGAATATCCGTTGACTCCGAGTTCTGAATTCGGTGATTTTTAGCTTGATTTCACACTACTTTTCGAGCTCTACAATCCTGGGTTTTCGGATTTCGATTTCAGAACTCGTGGCTAGTAGGTCTCGTTTCACCTAGTTAGCCGCGAAATGTGGTTTCTTTACGTAAACGGTTTTATGAATATCCGTTGACTCCGAGTTCTGAATTCGGTGATTTTTAGCTTTATTTCGCACTACTTTTCGAGCTCTACGATCCTGGAGTTTCGGATTTTGATTTCAGAACTCGTGGCTAGTTGGTCTCGTTTCACCTAGTTAGCCGCGAAATGTGGTTTCTTTACGTAAACGGTTTTATGAATATCTGTTGACTCCGAGTTCTGAATTCGGTAATTTTTAGCTTGATTTCACACTACTTTTCAAGCTCTACGATTATGGAGTTTCGGATTTTGATTTCAGAACTCGTGGCTAGTTGGTCTCGTTTCACCTAGTTAGCCGCGAAATGTAGTTTCTTTACGTAAACGGTTTTATGAATATCCGTTGACTCCGAGTTCTGAATTCGGTGATTTTTAGCTTGAATTCACACTAATTTTCGAGCTCTACAATCCTGGGTTTTCGGATTTCGATTTCAGAACTCGTGGCTAGTTGGTCTCGTTTCACCTAGTTAGCCGCGAAATGTGGTTTATTTACGTAAACGGTTTTATGAATATCCGTTGACTCCGAGTTCTGAATTCGGTGATTTTTAGCTTTATTTCACACTACTTTTCGAGCTCTACAATTCTGGATTTTCGGATTTCGATTTCAGAACTCGTGGCTAGTAGGTCTCGTTTCACCTAGTTAGCCGCGAAATGTGGTTTCTTTACGTAAACGGTTTTATGAATATCCGTTGACTCCGAGTTCTGAATTCGGTGATTTTTAGCTTGATTTCACACTACTTTTCGAGCTCTACGATCCTGGCATTTCGGATTTCGATTTCAGAACTCGTGGCTAGTTGGTCTCATTTCACCTATTTAGCCGCGAAATGTGGTTTCTTTACGTAAACGGTTTTATGAATATCCGTTGACTCCGAGTTCTGAATTCGGTGATTTTTAGCTTGATTTCACACTACTTTTCGAGCTCTACAATCCTGGGTTTTCGGATTTCGATTTCAGAACTCGTGGCTAGTTGGTCTCGTTTCACCTAGTTAGCCGCGAAATGTGGTTTCTTTACGTAAACGGTTTTATGAATATCTGTTGACTCCGAGTTCTGAATTCGGTAATTTTTAGCTTGATTTCACACTACTTTTCAAGCTCTACGATTATGGAGTTTCGGATTTTGATTTCAGAACTCGTGGCTAGTTGGTCTCGTTTCACCTAGTTAGCCGCGAAATGTGGTTTCTTTACGTAAACGGTTTTATGAATATCGATTGACTCCGAGTTCTGAATTCGGTGATTTTTAGATTGAATTCACACTAATTTTCGAGCTCTACAATCTTGGGTTTTCGGATTTCGATTTCAGAATTCGTGGCTAGTTGGTCTCGTTTCACCTAGTTAGCCGCGAAATGTGGTTTATTTACGTAAACGGTTTTATGAATATCCGTTGACTCCGAGTTCTGAATTCGGTGATTTTTAGCTTGATTTCACACTACTTTTCGAGCTCTACAATTCCGGATTTTCGGATTTCGATTTCAGAACTCGTGGCTAGTAGGTCTCGTTTCACCTAGTTAGCCGCGAAATGTGGTTTCTTTACGTAAACGGTTTTATGAATATCGGTTGACTCCGAGTTCTGAATTCGGTGATTTTTAGCTTGATTTCACACTACTTTTCGAGCTCTACGATCCTGGCATTTCGGATTTCGATTTCAGAACTCGTGGCTAGTTGGTCTCATTTCACCTATTTAGCCGCGAAATGTGGTTTCTTTACGTAAACGGTTTTATGAATATCCGTTGACTCCGAGTTCTGAATTCGGTGATTTTTAGCTTGATTTCACACTAATTTTCGAGCTCTACAATCCTGGGTTTTCGGATTTCGATTTCAGAACTCGTGGCTAGTTGGTCTCGTTTCACCTAGTTAGCCGCGAAATGTGGTTTCTTTACGTAAACGGTTTTTTGAATATCCGTTGACTCCGAGTTCTGAATTCGGTGATTTTTAGCTTGATTTCACACTACTTTTCGAGCTCTACAATCCTGGGTTTTCGGATTTCGATTTCAGAACTCGTGGCTAGTAGGTCTCGTTTCACCTAGTTAGCCGCGAAATGTGGTTTCTTTACGTAAACGGTTTTATGAATATCCGTTGACTCCGAGTTCTGAATTCGGTGATTTTTAGCTTTATTTCACACTACTTTTCGAGCTCTACGATCCTGGAGTTTCGGATTTTGATTTCAGAACTCGTGGCTAGTTGGTCTCGTTTCACCTAGTTAGCCGCGAAATGTGGTTTCTTTACGTAAACGGTTTTATGAATATCTGTTGACTACGAGTTCTGAATTCGGTAATTTTTAGCTTGATTTCACACTACTTTTCAAGCTCTACGATTATGGAGTTTCGGATTTTGATTTCAGAACTCGTGGCTAGTTGGTCTCGTTTCACCTAGTTAGCCGCAAAATGTAGTTTCTTTACGTAAACGGTTTTATGAATATCCGTTGACTCCGAGTTCTGAATTCGGCGATTTTTAGCTTGAATTCACACTAATTTTTGAGCTCTACAATCCTGGGTTTTCGGATTTCGATTTCAGAACTCGTGGCTAGTTGGTCTCGTTTCACCTAGTTAGCCGCGAAATGTGGTTTATTTACGTAAACGGTTTTATGAATATCCGTTGACTCCGAGTTCTGAATTCGGTGATTTTTAGCTTGATTTCACACTACTTTTCGAGCTCTACAATTCTGGATTTTCGGATTTCGATTTCAGAACTCGTGGCTAGTAGGTCTCGTTTCACCTAGTTAGCCGCGAAATGTGGTTTCTTTACGTAAACGGTTTTATGAATATCCGTTGACTCCGAGTTCTGAATTCGGTGATTTTTAGCTTGATTTCACACTACTTTTCGAGCTCTACGATCCTGGCATTTCGGATTTCGATTTCAGAACTCGTGGCTAGTTGGTCTCATTTCACCTATTTAGCCGCGAAATGTGGTTTCTTTACGTAAACGGTTTTATGAATATCCGTTGACTCCGAGTTCTGAATTCGGTGATTTTAGCTTGATTTCACACTACTTTTCGAGCTCTACAATCCTGGGTTTTCGGATTTCGATTTCAGAACTCGTGGCTAGTTGGTCTCGTTTCACCTAGTTAGCCGCGAAATGTGGTTTCTTTACGTAAACGGTTTTATGAATATCTGTTGACTCCGAGTTTTGAATTCGGTAATTTTTAGCTTGATTTCACACTACTTTTCAAGCTCTACGATTATGGAGTTTCGGATTTTGATTTCAGAACTCGTGGCTAGTTGGTCTCGTTTCACCTAGTTAGCCGCGAAATGTGGTTTCTTTACGTAAACGGTTTTATGAATATCGATTGACTCCGAGTTCTGAATTCGGTGATTTTTAGCTTGAATTCACACTAATTTTCGAGCTCTACAATCTTGGGTTTTCGGATTTCGATTTCAGAACTCGTGGCTAGTTGGTCTCGTTTCACCTAGTTAGCCGCGAAATGTGGTTTATTTACGTAAACGGTTTTATGAATATCCGTTGACTCCGAGTTCTGAATTCGGTGATTTTTAGCTTGATTTCACACTACTTTTCGAGCTCTACAATTCTGGATTTTCGGATTTCGATTTCAGAACTCGTGGCTAGTAGGTCTCGTTTCACCTAGTTAGCCGCGAAATGTGGTTTCTTTACGTAAACGGTTTTATGAATATCGGTTGACTCCGAGTTCTGAATTCGGTGACTTTTAGCTTGATTTCACACTACTTTTCGAGCTCTACGATCCTGGCATTTCGGATTTCGATTTCAGAACTCGTGGCTAGTTGGTCTCATTTCACCTATTTAGCCGCGAAATGTGGTTTCTTTACGTAAACGGTTTTATGAATATCCGTTGACTCCGAGTTCTGAATTCGGTGATTTTTAGCTTGATTTCACACTACTTTTCGAGCTCTACAATCCTAGGTTTTCGGATTTCGATTTCAGAACTCGTGGCTAGTTGGTCTCGTTTCACCTAGTTAGCCGCGAAATGTGGTTTCTTTACGTAAACGGTTTTTTGAATATCCGTTGACTCCGAGTTCTGAATTCGGTGATTTTTAGCTTGATTTCACACTACTTTTCGAGCTCTACAATCCTAGGTTTTCGGATTTCGATTTCAGAACTCGTGGCTAGTAGGTCTCGTTTCACCTAGTTTGCCGCGAAATGTGGTTTCTTTACCTAAACGGTTTTATGAATATCCGTTGACTCCGAGTTCTGAATTCGGTGATTTTTAGCTTTATTTCACACTACTTTTCGAGCTCTACGATCCTGGAGTTTCGGATTTTGATTTCAGAACTCGTGGCTAGTTGGTCTCGTTTCACCTAGTTAGCCGCGAAATGTGGTTTCTTTACGTAAACGGTTTTTTGAATATCCGTTGACTCCGAGTTCTGAATTCGGTGATTTTTAGCTTGATTTCACACTACTTTTCGAGCTCTACAATCCTGGGTTTTCGGATTTCGATTTCAGAACTCGTGGCTAGTAGGTCTCGTTTCACCTAGTTAGCCGCGAAATGTGGTTTCTTTACGTAAACGGTTTTATGAATATCCGTTGACTCCGAGTTCTGAATTCGGTGATTTTTAGCTTTATTTCACACTACTTTTCGAGCTCTACGATCCTGGAGTTTCGGATTTTGATTTCAGAACTCGTGGCTAGTTGGTCTCGTTTCACCTAGTTAGCCGCAAAATGTGGTTTATTTACGTAAACGGTTTTATGAATATCCGTTGACTCCGAGTTCTGAATTCGGTGATTTTTAGCTTGATTTCACACTACTTTTCGAGCTCTACGATCCTGGCATTTCGGATTTCGATTTCAGAACTCGTGGCTAGTTGGTCTCATTTCACCTATTTAGCCGCGAAATGTGGTTTTATTTACGTAAACGGTTTTATGAATATCGGTTGACTCCGAGTTCTGAATTCGGTGATTTTTAGCTTGATTTCACACTAATTTTCGAGCTCTACAATCCTGGGTTTTCGGATTTCGATTTCAGAACTCGTGGCTAGTTGGTCTCGTTTCACCTAGTTAGCCGCAAAATGTGGTTTATTTACGTAAACGGTTTTATTAATATCCGTTGACTCCGAGTTCTGAATTCGGTGATTTTTAGCTTGATTTCACACTACTTTTCGAGCTCTACAATCCTGGATTTTCGGATTTCGATTTCAGAACTCGTGGCTAGTAGGTTTCGTTTCACCTAGTTAGCCGCGAAATGTGGTTTCTTTACGTAAACGGTTTTATGAATATCCGTTGACTCCGAGTTCTGAATTCGGTGATTTTTAGCTTGATTTCACACTACTTTTCGAGCTCTACAATCCTGGGTTTTCGGATTTCGATTTCAGAACTCGTGGCTAGTTGGTCTCGTTTCACCTAGTTAGCCGCGAAATGTGGTTTCTTTACGTAAACGGTTTTTTGAATATCCGTTGACTCCGAGTTCTGAATTCGGTGATTTTTAGCTTGATTTCACACTACATTTCGAGCTCTACAATCCTGGGTTTTCGGATTTCGATTTCAGAACTCGTGGCTAGTAGGTCTCGTTTCACCTAGTTAGCCGCGAAATGTGGTTTCTTTACGTAAACGGTTTTTTGAATATCCGTTGACTCCGAGTTCTGAATTCGGTGATTTTTAGCTTGATTTCACACTACTTTTCGAGCTCTACAATCCTGGGTTTTCGGATTTCGATTTCAGAACTCGTGGCTAGTAGGTCTCGTTTCACCTAGTTAGCCGCGAAATGTGGTTTCTTTACGTAAACGGTTTTATGAATATCCGTTGACTCCGAGTTCTGAATTCGGTGATTTTTAGCTTTATTTCACACTACTTTTCGAGCTCTACGATCCTGGAGTTTCGGATTTTGATTTCAGAACTCGTGGCTAGTTGGTCTCGTTTCACCTAGTTAGCCGCAAAATGTGGTTTATTTACGTAAACGGTTTTATGAATATCCGTTGACTCCGAGTTCTGAATTCGGTGATTTTTAGCTTGATTTCACACTACTTTTCGAGCTCTACGATCCTGGCATTTCGGATTTCGATTTCAGAACTCGTGGCTAGTTGGTCTCATTTCACCTATTTAGCCGCGAAATGTGGTTTTATTTACGTAAACGGTTTTATGAATATCGGTTGACTCCGAGTTCTGAATTCGGTGATTTTTAGCTTGATTTCACACTAATTTTCGAGCTCTACAATCCTGGGTTTTCGGATTTCGATTTCAGAACTCGTGGCTAGTTGGTCTCGTTTCACCTAGTTAGCCGCAAAATGTGGTTTATTTACGTAAACGGTTTTATTAATATCCGTTGACTCCGAGTTCTGAATTCGGTGATTTTTAGCTTGATTTCACACTACTTTTCGAGCTCTACAATCCTGGATTTTCGGATTTCGATTTCAGAACTCGTGGCTAGTAGGTCTCGTTTCACCTAGTTAGCCGCGAAATGTGGTTTCTTTACGTAAACGGTTTTATGAATATCCGTTGACTCCGAGTTCTGAATTCGGTGATTTTTAGCTTTATTTCACACTACTTTTCGAGCTCTACGATCCTGGGTTTTCGGATTTCGATTTCAGAACTCGTGGCTAGTAGGTCTCGTTTCACCTAGTTAGCCGCGAAATGTGGTTTCTTTACGTAAACGGTTTTTTGAATATCCGTTGACTCCGAGTTCTGAATTCGGTGATTTTTAGCTTTATTTCACACTACTTTTCGAGCTCTACGATCCTGGAGTTTCGGATTTTGATTTCAGAACTCGTGGCTAGTTGGTCTCGTTTCACCTAGTTAGCTGCGAAATGTGGTTTCTTTACGTAAACGGTTTTTTGAATATCTGTTGACTCCGAGTTCTGAATTTGGTAATTTTTAGCTTGATTTCACACTACTTTTCAAGCTCTACGATTATGGAGTTTCGGATTTTGATTTCAGAACTCGTGGCTAGTTGGTCTCGTTTCACCTAGTTAGCCGCGAAATGTGGTTTCTTTACGTAAACGGTTTTATGAATATCGGTTGACTCCGAGTTCTGAATTCGGTGATTTTTAGCTTGATTTCACACTAATTTTCGAGCTCTACAATCCTGGGTTTTCGGATTTCGATTTCAGAACTCGTGGCTAGTTGGTCTCGTTTCACCTAGTTAGCCGCAAAATGTGGTTTATTTACGTAAACGGTTTTATGAATATCCGTTGACTCCGAGTTCTGAATTCGATGATTTTTAGCTTGATTTCACACTACTTTTCGAGCTCTACAATCCTGGGTTTTCGGATTTCGATTTCAGAACTCGTGGCTAGTAGGTCTCGTTTCACCTATTTAGCCGCGAAATGTGGTTTCTTTAGGTAAACGGTTTTATGAATATCCATTGACTCCGAGTTCTGAATTCGGTGATTTTTAGCTTGATTTCACACTACATTTCGAGCTCTACAATCCTGGGTTTTCGGATTTCGATTTCAGAACTCGTGGCTAGTAGGTCTCGTTTCACCTAGTTAGCCGCGAAATGTGGTTTCTTTACGTAAACGGTTTTATGAATATCCGTTGACTCCGAGTTCTGAATTCGGTGATTTTTAGCTTTATTTCACACTACTTTTCGAGCTCTACGATCCTGGAGTTTCGGATTTTGATTTCAGAACTCGTGGCTAGTTGGTCTCGTTTCACCTAGTTTGCCGCAAAATGTGGTTTATTTACGTAAACGGTTTTATGAATATCCGTTGACTCCGAGTTCTGAATTCGGTGATTTTTAGCTTGATTTCACACTACTTTTCGAGCTCTACGATCCTGGCATTTCGGATTTCGATTTCAGAACTCGTGGCTAGTTGGTCTCATTTCACCTATTTAGCCGCGAAATGTGGTTTTATTTACGTAAACGGTTTTATGAATATCGGTTGACTCCGAGTTCTGAATTCGGTGATTTTTAGCTTGATTTCACACTAATTTTCGAGCTCTACAATCCTGGGTTTTCGGATTTCGATTTCAGAACTCGTGGCTAGTTGGTCTCGTTTCACCTAGTTAGCCGCAAAATGTGGTTTATTTACGTAAACGGTTTTATTAATATCCGTTGACTCCGAGTTCTGAATTCGGTGATTTTTAGCTTGATTTCACACTACTTTTCGAGCTCTACAATCCTGGATTTTCGGATTTCGATTTCAGAACTCGTGGCTAGTAGGTTTCGTTTCACCTAGTTAGCCGCGAAATGTGGTTTCTTTACGTAAACGGTTTTATGAATATCCGTTGACTCCGAGTTCTGAATTCGGTGATTTTTAGCTTGATTTCACACTACTTTTCGAGCTCTACAATCCTGGGTTTTCGGATTTCGATTTCAGAACTCGTGGCTAGTTGGTCTCGTTTCACCTAGTTAGCCGCGAAATGTGGTTTCTTTACGTAAACGGTTTTTTGAATATCCGTTGACTCCGAGTTCTGAATTCGGTGATTTTTAGCTTGATTTCACACTACATTTCGAGCTCTACAATCCTGGGTTTTCGGATTTCGATTTCAGAACTCGTGGCTAGTAGGTCTCGTTTCACCTAGTTAGCCGCGAAATGTGGTTTCTTTACGTAAACGGTTTTTTGAATATCCGTTGACTCCGAGTTCTGAATTCGGTGATTTTTAGCTTGATTTCACACTACTTTTCGAGCTCTACAATCCTGGGTTTTCGGATTTCGATTTCAGAACTCGTGGCTAGTAGGTCTCGTTTCACCTAGTTAGCCGCGAAATGTGGTTTCTTTACGTAAACGGTTTTATGAATATCCGTTGACTCCGAGTTCTGAATTCGGTGATTTTTAGCTTTATTTCACACTACTTTTCGAGCTCTACGATCCTGGAGTTTCGGATTTTGATTTCAGAACTCGTGGCTAGTTGGTCTCGTTTCACCTAGTTAGCCGCAAAATGTGGTTTATTTACGTAAACGGTTTTATGAATATCCGTTGACTCCGAGTTCTGAATTCGGTGATTTTTAGCTTGATTTCACACTACTTTTCGAGCTCTACGATCCTGGCATTTCGGATTTCGATTTCAGAACTCGTGGCTAGTTGGTCTCATTTCACCTATTTAGCCGCGAAATGTGGTTTTATTTACGTAAACGGTTTTATGAATATCGGTTGACTCCGAGTTCTGAATTCGGTGATTTTTAGCTTGATTTCACACTAATTTTCGAGCTCTACAATCCTGGGTTTTCGGATTTCGATTTCAGAACTCGTGGCTAGTTGGTCTCGTTTCACCTAGTTAGCCGCAAAATGTGGTTTATTTACGTAAACGGTTTTATTAATATCCGTTGACTCCGAGTTCTGAATTCGGTGATTTTTAGCTTGATTTCACACTACTTTTCGAGCTCTACAATCCTGGATTTTCGGATTTCGATTTCAGAACTCGTGGCTAGTAGGTTTCGTTTCACCTAGTTAGCCGCGAAATGTGGTTTCTTTACGTAAACGGTTTTATGAATATCCATTGACTCCGAGTTCTGAATTCGGTGATTTTTAGCTTGATTTCACACTACTTTTCGAGCTCTACAATCCTGGGTTTTCGGATTTCGATTTCAGAACTCGTGGCTAGTTGGTCTCGTTTCACCTAGTTAGCCGCGAAATGTGGTTTCTTTACGTAAACGGTTTTTTGAATATCCGTTGACTCCGAGTTCTGAATTCGGTGATTTTTAGCTTGATTTCACACTACATTTCGAGCTCTACAATCCTGGGTTTTCGGATTTCGATTTCAGAACTCGTGGCTAGTAGGTCTCGTTTCACCTAGTTAGCCGCGAAATGTGGTTTCTTTACGTAAACGGTTTTATGAATATCCGTTGACTCCGAGTTCTGAATTCGGTGATTTTTAGCTTTATTTCACACTACTTTTCGAGCTCTACGATCCTGGAGTTTCGGATTTTGATTTCAGAACTCGTGGCTAGTTGGTCTCGTTTCACCTAGTTAGCTGCGAAATGTGGTTTCTTTACGTAAACGGTTTTTTGAATATCTGTTGACTCCGAGTTCTGAATTTGGTAATTTTTAGCTTGATTTCACACTACTTTTCAAGCTCTACGATTATGGAGTTTCGGATTTTGATTTCAGAACTCGTGGCTAGTTGGTCTCGTTTCACCTAGTTAGCCGCGAAATGTGGTTTCTTTACGTAAACGGTTTTATGAATATCGGTTGACTCCGAGTTCCGAATTCGGTGATTTTTAGCTTGATTTCACACTAATTTTCGAGCTCTACAATCCTGGGTTTTCGGATTTCGATTTCAGAACTCGTGGCTAGTTGGTCTCGTTTCACCTAGTTAGCCGCAAAATGTGGTTTATTTACGTAAACGGTTTTATGAATATCCGTTGACTCCGAGTTCTGAATTCGGTGATTTTTAGCTTGATTTCACACTACTTTTCGAGCTCTACAATCCTGGATTTTCGGATTTCGATTTCAGAACTCGTGGCTAGTAGGTCTCGTTTCACCTAGTTAGCCGCGAAATGTGGTTTCTTTACGTAAACGGTTTTATGAATATCCGTTGACTCCGAGTTATGAATTCGGTGATTTTTAGCTTGATTTCACACTACTTTTCGAGCTCTACGATCCTGGCATTTCGGATTTCGATTTCAGAACTCGTGGCTAGTTGGTCTCATTTCACCTATTTAGCCGCGAAATGTGGTTTCTTTACGTAAACGGTTTTATGAATATCCGTTGACTCCGAGTTCTGAATTCGGTGATTTTTAGCTTGATTTCACACTACTTTTCGAGCTCTACGATCCTGGCATTTCGGATTTCGATTTTAGAACTCGTGGCTAGTTGGTCTCATTTCACCTATTTAGCCGCGAAATGTGGTTTTATTTACGTAAACGGTTTTATGAATATCGGTTGACTCCGAGTTCTGAATTCGGTGATTTTTAGCTTGATTTCACACTAATTTTCGAGCTCTACAATCCTGGGTTTTCGGATTTCGATTTCAGAACTCGTGGCTAGTTGGTCTCGTTTCACCTAGTTAGCCACAAAATGTGGTTTATTTACGTAAACGGTTTTATTAATATCCGCTGACTCCGAGTTCTGAATTCGGTGATTTTTAGCTTGATTTCACACTACTTTTGGAGCTCTACAATCCTGGATTTTCGGATTTCGATTTCAGAACTCGTGGCTAGTAGGTTTCGTTTCACCTAGTTAGCCGCGAAATGTGGTTTCTTTACGTAAACGGTTTTATGAATATCCGTTGACTCCGAGTTCTGAATTCGGTGATTTTTAGCTTGATTTCACACTACTTTTCGAGCTCTACAATCCTGGGTTTTCGGATTTCGATTTCAGAACTCGTGGCTAGTTGGTCTCGTTTCACCTAGTTAGCCGCGAAATGTGGTTTCTTTACGTAAACGGTTTTTTGAATATCCGTTGACTCCGAGTTCTGAATTCGGTGATTTTTAGCTTGATTTCACACTACATTTCGAGCTCTACAATCCTGGGTTTTCGGATTTCGATTTCAGAACTCGTGGCTAGTAGGTCTCGTTTCACCTAGTTAGCCGCGAAATGTGGTTTCTTTACGTAAACGGTTTTATGAATATCCGTTGACTCCGAGTTCTGAATTCGGTGATTTTTAGCTTTATTTCACACTACTTTTCGAGCTCTACGATCCTGGAGTTTCGGATTTTGATTTCAGAACTCGTGGCTAGTTGGTCTCGTTTCACCTAGTTAGCTGCGAAATGTGGTTTCTTTACGTAAACGGTTTTTTGAATATCTGTTGACTCCGAGTTCTGAATTTGGTAATTTTTAGCTTGATTTCACACTACTTTTCAAGCTCTACGATTATGGAGTTTCGGATTTTGATTTCAGAACTCGTGGCTAGTTGGTCTCGTTTCACCTAGTTAGCCGCGAAATGTGGTTTCTTTACGTAAACGGTTTTATGAATATCGGTTGACTCCGAGTTCTGAATTCGGTGATTTTTAGCTTGATTTCACACTAATTTTCGAGCTCTACAATCCTGGGTTTTCGGATTTCGATTTCAGAACTCGTGGCTAGTTGGTCTCGTTTCACCTAGTTAGCCGCAAAATGTGGTTTATTTACGTAAACGGTTTTATGAATATCCGTTGACTCCGAGTTCTGAATTCGGTGATTTTTAGCTTGATTTCACACTACTTTTCGAGCTCTACAATCCTGGATTTTCGGATTTCGATTTCAGAACTCGTGGCTAGTAGGTCTCGTTTCACCTAGTTAGCCGCGAAATGTGGTTTCTTTACGTAAACGGTTTTATGAATATCCGTTGACTCCGAGTTCTGAATTCGGTGATTTTTAGCTTGATTTCACACTACTTTTCGAGCTCTACGATCCTGGCATTTCGGATTTCGATTTCAGAACTCGTGGCTAGTTGGTCTCATTTCACCTATTTAGCCGCGAAATGTGGTTTCTTTACGTAAACGGTTTTATGAATATCCGTTGACTCCGAGTTCTGAATTCGGTGATTTTTAGCTTGATTTCACACTACTTTTCGAGCTCTACGATCCTGGCATTTCGGATTTCGATTTCAGAACTCGTGGCTAGTTGGTCTCATTTCACCTATTTAGCCGCGAAATGTGGTTTCTTTACGTAAACGGTTTTATGAATATCGGTTGACTCCGAGTTCTGAATTCGGTGATTTTTAGCTTGATTTCACACTAATTTTCGAGCTCTACAATCCTGGGTTTTCGGATTTCGATTTCAGAACTCGTGGCTAGTTGGTCTCGTTTCACCTAGTTAGCCGCAAAATGTGGTTTATTTACGTAAACGGTTTTATTAATATCCGTTGACTCCGAGTTCTGAATTCGGTGATTTTTAGCTTGATTTCACACTACTTTTCGAGCTCTACAATCCTGGATTTTCGGATTTCGATTTCAGAACTCGTGGCTAGTAGGTCTCGTTTCACCTAGTTAGCCGCGAAATGTGGTTTCTTTACGTAAACGGTTTTATGAATATCCGTTGACTCCGAGTTCTGAATTCGGTGATTTTTAGCTTGATTTCACACTACTTTTCGAGCTCTACGATCCTGGCATTTCGGATTTCGATTTCAGAACTCGTGGCTAGTTGGTCTCATTTCACCTATTTAGCCGCGAAATGTGGTTTCTTTACGTAAACGGTTTTATGACTATCCGTTGACTCCGAGTTCTGAATTCGGTGATTTTTAGCTTGATTTCACACTACTTTTCGAGCTCTACAATCCTGGATTTTCGGATTTCGATTTCAGAACTCGTGGCTAGTAGGTCTCGTTTCACCTAGTTAGCCGCGAAATGTGGTTTCTTTACGTAAACGGTTTTATGAATATCCGTTGACTCCGAGTTCTGAATTCGATGATTTTTAGCTTGATTTCACACTACTTTTCGAGCTCTACAATCCTGGGTTTTCGGATTTCGATTTCAGAACTCGTGGCTAGTAGGTCTCGTTTCACCTATTTAGCCGCGAAATGTGGTTTCTTTAGGTAAACGGTTTTATGAATATCCATTGACTCCGAGTTCTGAATTCGGTGATTTTTAGCTTGATTTCACACTACTTTTCGAGCTCTACCATCCTGGATTTTCGGATTTCGATTTCAGAACTCGTGGCTAGTAGGTCTCGTTTCACCTAGTTACCCGCGAAATGTGGTTTCTTTACGTAAACTGTTTTATGAATATCCGTTGACTCCGAGTTCTGAATTCGGTGATTTTTAGCTTGATTTCACACTAATTTTTGAGCTCTACGATCCTTACATTTCGGATTTTAATTTCAGAACTCGTGGCTAGTTGGTCTCGTTTCACCTAGTTAGCCGCGAAATGTGGTTTCTTTACGTAAACGGTTTTATGAATATCCGTTGACTCCGAGTTCTGAATTCGGTGATTTTTAGCTTGATTTCACACTACTTTTCGAGCTCTACGTTCCTGGCGTTTCGGATTTTGATTTCAGAACTCGTGGCTAGTTGGTCTCGTTTCACCTAGTTAGCCGCGAAATGTGGTTTCTTTACGTAAACGGTTTTATGAATATCCGTTGACTCCGAGTTCTGAATTCGGTGATTTTTAGCTTGATTTCACACTACTTTTCGAGCTCTACAATACTGGGTTTTCGGATTTCGATTTCAGAACTCGTGGCTAGTAGGTCTCGTTTCACCTATTTAGCCGCGAAATGTGGTTTCTTTACGTAAACGGTTTTATGAATATCCGTTGACTCCGAGTTCTGAATTCCGTGATTTTTTGCTTTATTTCACACTACTTTTCGAGCTCTACGATCATGAAGTTTCGGATTTTCATTTCAGAACTTGTGGCTAGTTGGTCTCGTTTCACCTAGTTAGCCGCGAAATGTGGTTTCTTTACGTAAACGGTTTTATGAATATCCGTTGACTCCGAGTTCTGAATTCGGTAATTTTTAGCTTGATTTCACACTACTTTTTGAACTCTACAATCCTGGATTTTCGGATTTCGATTTCAGAACTCGTGGCTAGTAGGTCTCGTTTCACCTAGATAGCCGCGAAATGTGGTTTCTTTACGTAAACGGTTTTATGAATATCCGTTGACTCCGAGTTCTGAATTCGGTGATTTTTAGCTTGATTTCAAACTACTTTTCGAGCTCTACAATCCTGGTTTTTCGGATTTCGATTTCAGAACTCGTGGCTAGTTGGTCTCGTTTCACCTAGTTAGCCGCGAAATGTGGTTTCTTTACGTAAACGGTTTTTTGAATATCCGTTGACTCCGAGTTCTGAATTCGGTGATTTTTAGCTTGATTTCACACTACTTTTCGAGATCTACAATCCTGGGTTTTCGGATTTCGATTTCAGAACTCGTGGCTAGTTGGTCTCGTTTCACCTAGTTAGCCGCGAAATGTGGTTTCTTTACGTAAACGGTTTTTTGAATATCCGTTGACTCCGAGTTCTGAATTCGGTGATTTTTAGCTTGATTTCACACTACATTTCGAGCTCTACAATCCTGGTTTTTCGGATTTCGATTTCAGAACTCGTGGCTTGTAGGTCTCGTTTCACCTAGTTAGCCGCGAAATGTGGTTTCTTTACGTAAACGGTTTTATGAATATCCGTTGACTCCGAGTTCTGAATTCGGTGATTTTTAGCTTTATTTCACACTACTTTTCGAGCTCTACGATCCTGGAGTTTCGGATTTTGATTTCAGAACTCGTGGCTAGTTGGTCTCGTTTCACCTAGTTAGCCGCGAAATGTGGTTTCTTTACGTAAACGGTTTTATGAATATCCGTTGACTCCGAGTTCTGAATTCGGTGATTTTTAGCTTTATTACACACTACTTTTCGAGCTCTACAATCCTGGTTTTTCGGATTTCGATTTCAGAACTCGTGGCTAGTAGGTCTCGTTTCACCTAGTTAGCCGCGAAATGTGGTTTCTTTACGTAAACGGTTTTATGAATATCGGTTGACTCCGAGTTCTGAATTCGGTGATTTTTAGCTTGATTTCACACTACTTTTCGAGCTCTACGATCCTGGCTTTTCGGATTTCGATTTCAGAACTCGTGGCTAGTAGGTCTCGTTTCACCTAGTTAGCCGCGAAATGTGGTTTCTTTACGTAAACGGTTTTATGAATATCCGTTGACTCCGAGTTCTGAATTCGGTGATTTTTAGCTTGATTTCACACTAATTTTCGAGCTCTACGATCCTGGAGTTTCGGATTTTGATTTCAGAAGTCGTGGCTAGTTGGTCTCGTTTCACCTAGTTAGCCGCGAAATGTGGTTTCTTTACGTAAACGGTTTTATGAATATCCGTTGACTCCGAGTTCTGAATTCGGTGATTTTTAGCTTTATTACACACTACTTTTCGAGCTCTACAATCCTGGTTTTTCGGATTTCGATTTCAGAACTCGTGGCTAGTAGGTCTCGTTTCACCTAGTTAGCCGCGAAATGTGGTTTCTTTACGTAAATGGTTTTATGAATATCCGTTGACTCCGAGTTCTGAATTCGATGATTTTTAGCTTGATTTCACACTACTTTTCGAGCTCTACAATCCTGGGTTTTCGGATTTCGATTTCAGAACTCGTGGCTAGTAGGTCTCGTTTCACCTATTTAGCCGCGAAATGTGGTTTCTTTACGTAAACGGTTTTATGAATATCCATTGACTCCGAGTTCTGAATTCGGTGATTTTTAGCTTGATTTCACACTACTTTTCGAGCTCTACCATCCTGGATTTTCGGATTTCGATTTCAGAACTCGTGGCTAGTAGGTCTCGTTTCACCTAGTTAACCGCGAAATGTGGTTTCTTTACGTAAACGGTTTTATGAATATCCGTTGACTCCGAGTTCTGAATTCGGTGATTTTTAGCTTGATTTCACACTAATTTTCGAGCTCTACGATCCTTACATTTCGGATTTTAATTTCAGAACTCGTGGCTAGTTGGTCTCGTTTCACCTAGTTAGCCGCGAAATGTGGTTTCTTTACGTAAACGGTTTTATGAATATCCGTTGACTCCGAGTTCTGAATTCGGTGATTTTTAGCTTGATTTCACACTACTTTTCGAGCTCTACGTTCCTGGCGTTTCGGATTTTGATTTCAGAACTCGTGGCTAGTTGGTCTCGTTTCACCTAGTTAGCCGCGAAATGTGGTTTCTTTACGTAAACGGTTTTACGAATATCCGTTGACTCCGAGTTCTGAATTCGGTGATTTTTAGCTTGATTTCACACTACTTTTCGAGCTCTACAATCCTGGGTTTTCGGATTTCGATTTCAGAACTCGTGGCTAGTAGGTCTCGTTTCACCTAGTTAGCCGCGAAATGTGGTTTCTTTACGTAAACGGTTTTATGAATATCGGTTGACTCCGAGTTCTGAATTCGGTGATTTTTAGCTTGATTTCACACTACTTTTCGAGCTCTACGATCCTGGCTTTTCGGATTTCGATTTCAGAACTCGTGGCTAGTAGGTCTCGTTTCACCTAGTTAGCCGCGAAATGTGGTTTCTTTACGTAAACGGTTTTATGAATATCCGTTGACTCCGAGTTCTGAATTCTGTGATTTTTTGCTTTATTTCACACTACTTTTCGAGCTCTACGATCATGAAGTTTCGGATTTTGATTTCAGAACTTGTGGCTAGTTGGTCTCGTTTCACCTAGTTAGCCGCGAAATGTGGTTTCTTTACGTAAACGGTTTTATGAATATCCGTTGACTCCGAGTTCTGAATTCGGTAATTTTTAGCTTGATTTCACACTACTTTTCGAGCTCTACAATCCTGGTTTTTCGGATTTCGATTTCAGAACTCGTGGCTAGTAGGTCTCGTTTCACCTAGTTAGCCGCGAAATGTGGTTTCTTTACGTAAACGGTTTTATGAATATCCGTTGACTCCGAGTTCTGAATTCGGTGATTTTTAGCTTGATTTCACACTACTTTTCGAGCTCTACAATCCTGGGTTTTCGGATTTTGATTTCAGAACTCGTGGCTAGTTGGTCTCGTTTCACCTAGTTAGCCGCGAAATGTGGTTTCTTTACGTAAACGGTTTTTTGAATATCCGTTGACTCCGAGTTCTGAATTCGGTGATTTTTAGCTTGATTTCACACTACTTTTCGAGCTCTACAATCCTGGGTTTTCGGATTTCGATTTCAGAACTCGTGGCTAGTTGGTCTCGTTTCACCTGGTTAGCCGCGAAATGTGGTTTCTTTACGTAAACGGTTTTTTGAATATCCGTTGACTCCGAGTTCTGAATTCGGTGATTTTTAGCTTGATTTCACACTACTTTTCGAGCTCTACAATCCTGCTTTTTCGGATTTCGATTTCAGAACTCGTGGCTTGTAGGTCTCGTTTCACCTAGTTAGCCGCGAAATGTGGTTTCTTTACGTAAACGGTTTTATGAATATCCGTTGACTCCGAGTTCTGAATTCGGTGATTTTTAGCTTTATTTCACACTACTTTTCGAGCTCTACGATCCTGGAGTTTCGGATTTTGATTTCAGAACTCGTGGCTAGTTGGTCTCGTTTCACCTAGTTAGCCGCGAAATGTGGTTTCTTTACGTAAACGGTTTTATGAATATCCGTTGACTCCGAGTTCTGAATTCGGTGATTTTTAGCTTTATCACACACTACTTTTCGAGCTCTACAATCCTGGGTTTTCGGATTTCGATTTCAGAACTCGTGGCTAGTAGGTCTCGTTTCACCTAGTTAGCCGCGAAATGTGGTTTCTTTACGTAAACGGTTTTATGAATATCGGTTGACTCCGAGTTCTGAATTCGGTGATTTTTAGCTTGATTTCACACTACTTTTCGAGCTCTACGATCCTGGCTTTTCGGATTTCGATTTCAGAACTCGTGGCTAGTAGGTCTCGTTTCACCTAGTTAGCCGCGAAATGTGGTTTCTTTACGTAAACGGTTTTATGAATATCCGTTGACTCCGAGTTCTGAATTCGGTGATTTTTAGCTTGATTTCACACTACTTTTCGAGCTCTACGATCCTGGAATTTCGGATTTTGATTTCAGAAGTCGTGGCTAGTTGGTCTCGTTTCACCTAGTTAGCCGCGAAATGTGGTTTCTTTACGTAAACGGTTTTATGAATATCCGTTGATTCCGAGTTCTAAATTCGGTAATTTTTAGCTTGATTTCACACTACTTTTCGAGCTCTACGATTATGGAGTTTCGGATTTTGATTTCAGAACTCGTGGCTAGTTGGTCTCATTTCACCTAGTTAGCCGCGAAATGTGGTTTCTTTACGTAAACGGTTTTATGAATATCCGTTGACTCCGAGTTCTGAATTCGGTGATTTTTAGCTTGATTTCACATTACTTTTCGAGCTCTACAATCCTGGGTTTTCGGATTTTGATTTCAGAACTCGTGGCTAGTTGGTCTCGTTTCACCTAGTTAACCACGAAATGTGGTTTCTTTACGTAAACGGTTTTATGAATATCCGTTGACTCCGAGTTCTGAATTCGGTGATTTTTAGCTTGATTTCACACTACTTTTCGAGCTCTACAATCCTGGGTTTTCGGATTTCAATTTCAGAACTTGTGGCCAGTAGGCCTCGTTTCACCTAGTTAGCCGCGAAATGTGAATTCTTTACGTAAACGGTTTTATGAATATCCGTTGACTCCGAGTTCTGAATTCGGTGATTTTTAGCTTGATTTCACACTACTTTTCGAGCTCTACAATCCTAGCGTTTCGGATTTTGATTTCAGAACTCGTGGCTTGTAGTTCTCGTTCCACCTAGTTAGCCGCGAAATGTGGTTTCTTTACGTAAACGGTTTTATGAATATCCGTTGACTCCGAGTTTTGAATTCGGTGATTTTTAGCATGATTTCACACTACTTTTCGAGCTCTACAATCCTGGATTTTCAGATTTCGATTTCAGAACTCGTGGCTAGTAGGTCTCGTTTCACCTAGTTAGCCGCGAAATGTGGTTTCTTTACGTAAACGGTTTTATGAATATCCGTTGACTCCGAGTTCTGAATTCGGTGATTTTTAGCTTGATTTCACACTACTTTTCGAGCTCTACAATCCTGGATTTTCGGATTTCGATTTCAGAACTCGTAGCTAGTAGGTCTCGTTTCACCTAGTTAGCCGCGAAATGTGGTTTCTTTACGTAAACGGTTTTATGAATATCCGTTGACTCCGAGTTCTGAATTCGGTGATTTTTAGCTTGATTTCACACTACTTTTCGAGCTCTACGATCCTGGCATTTCGGATTTCGATTTCAGAACTCGTGGCTAGTTGGTCTCATTTCACCTATTTAGCCGCGAAATGTGGTTTCTTTACGTAAACGGTTTTACGAATATCCGTTGACTCCGAGTTCTGAATTCGGTGATTTTTAGCTTGATTTCACACTACTTTTCGAGCTCTACGATCCTGGCATTTCTGATTTTTATTTCAGAACTCGTGGCTAGTAGGTCTCGTTTCACCTAGTTTGCCGCGAAATGTGGTTTCTTTACGTAAACGGTTTTATGACTATCCGTTGACTCCGAGTTCTGAATTCGGTGATTTTTAGCTTCATTTCACACTACTTTTCGAGCTCTACAATCCTGGATTTTCGGATTTCGATTTCAGAACTCGTGGCTAGTAGGTCTCGTTTCACCTAGTTAGCCGCGAAATGTGGTTTCTTTACGTAAACGGTTTTATGAATATCCGTTGACTCCGAGTTCTGAATTCGATGATTTTTAGCTTGATTTCACACTACTTTTTGAGCTCTACAATCCTGGGTTTTCGGATTTCGATTTCAGAACTCGTGGCTAGTAGGTCTCGTTTCACCTATTTATCCGCGAAATGTGGTTTCTTTACGTAAACGGTTTTATGAATATCCATTGACTCCGAGTTCTGAATTCGGTGATTTTTAGCTTGATTTCACACTACTTTTCGAGCTCTACCATCCTGGATTTTCGGATTTCGATTTCAGAACTCGTGGCTAGTAGGTCTCGTTTCACCTAGTTAGCCGCGAAATGTGGTTTCTTTACGTAAACGGTTTTATGAATATCCGTTGACTCCGAGTTCTGAATTCGGTGATTTTTAGCTTGATTTCACACTAATTTTCGAGCTCTACGATCCTTGCATTTCGGATTTTGATTTCAGAACTCGTGGCTAGTTGGTCTCGTTTCACCTAGTTAGCCGCGAAATGTGGTTTCTTTACCTAAACGGTTTTTTGAATATCCGTTGACTCCGAGTTCTGAATTCGGTGATTTTTAGCTTGATTTCACACTACTTTTCGAGCTCTACAATCCTGGATTTTCGGATTTCGATTTCAGAACACGTGGCTAGTAGGTCTCGTTTCACCTAGTTAGCCGCGAAATGTGGTTTCTGTAAGTAAACGGTTTTATGAATATCCGTCGACTCCGAGTTCTGAATTCGGTGATTTTTAGCTTTATTTCACACTACTTTTCGAGCTCTACGATCCTGGAGTTTCGGATTTTGATTTCAGAACCCGTGGCTAGTTGTTCTCGTTTCACCTAATTAGCCGCGAAATGTGGTTTCTTTACGTAAACGGTTTTATGAATATCTGTTGACTCCGAGTTCTGAATTCGGTAATTTTTAGCTTGATTTCACACTACTTTTCAAGCTCTACGATTATGGAGTTTCAGATTTTGATTTCAGAACTCGTGGCTAGTTGGTCTCGTTTCACCTAGTTACCCGCGAAATGTGGTTTCTTTACGTAAACGGTTTTATGAATATCGGTTGACTCCGAGTTCTGAATTCGGTGATTTTTAGCTTGATTTCACACTAATTTTCGAGCTCTACAATCCTGGGTTTTCGGATTTCGATTTCAGAACTCGTGGCTAGTTGGTCTCGTTTCACCTAGTTAGCCGCGAAATGTGGTTTCTTTACGTAAACGGTTTTATGAATATCCGTTGACTCCGAGTTCTGAATTCGGTGATTTTTAGCTTGATTTCACACTACTTTTCGAGCTCTACAATCCTGGATTTTTGGATTTCGATTTCAGAACTCGTGGCTAGTAGGTCTCGTTTCACCTAGTTAGCCGCGAAATGTGGTTTCTTTACGTAAACGGTTTTATGAATATCCGTTGACTCCGAGTTCTGAATTCGGTAATTTTTAGCTTGATTTCACACTACTTTTCGAGATCTACGATCCTGGCATTTCGTATTTCGATTTCAGAACTCGTGGCTAGTTGGTCTCATTTCACCTATTTAGCCGCGAAATGTGGTTTCTTTACGTAAACGGTTTTATGAATATCCGTTGACTCCAAGTTCTGAATTCGGTGATTTTTAGCTTGATTTCACACTAATTTTCGAGCTCTATGATCCTGGCATTTCTGATTTTGATTTCAGAACTCGTGGCTAGTAGGTCTCGTTTCACCTAGTTTGCCGCGAAATGTGGTTTCTTTACGTAAACGGTTTTATGACTATCCGTTGACTCCGAGTTCTGAATTCGGTGATTTTTAGCTTGATTTCACACTAATTTTCGAGCTCTACGATCCTTGCATTTCGGATTTTGATTTCAGAACTCGTGGCTAGTTGGTCTCGTTTCACCTAGTTAGCCGCGAAATGTGGTTTCTTTACGTAAACGGTTTTATGAATATCCGTTGACTCCGAGTTCTGAATTCGGTGATTTTTAGCTTGATTTCACACTACATTTCGAGCTCTACAATCCTGGGTTTTCGGATTTCGATTTCAGAACTCGTGGCTAGTAGGTCTCGTTTCACCTAGTTTGCCGCGAAATGTGGTTTCTTTACGTAAACGGTTTTATGAATATCCGTTGACTCCGAGTTCTGAATTCGATGATTTTCAGCTCGATTTCACACTACTTTTCGAGCTCTACAATCCTGGGTTTTCGGATTTCGATTTCAGAACTCGTGGCTAGTAGGTCTCGTTTCACCTATTTAGCCGCGAAATGTGGTTTCTTTACGTAAACGGTTTTATGAATATCCATTGACTCCGAGTTCTGAATTCGGTGATTTTTAGCTTGATTTCACACTACTTTTCGAGCTCTACCATCCTGGATTTTCGGATTTCGATTTCAGAACTCGTGGCTAGTAGGTCTCGTTTCACATAGTTAGCCGCGAAATGTGGTTTCTTTACGTAAACGATTTTATGAATATCCGTTGACTCCGAGTTCTGAATTCGGTGATTTTTAGCTTGATTTCACACTAATTTTCGAGCTCTACGATCCTTGCATTTCGGATTTTGATTTCAGAACTCGTGGCTAGTTGGTCTCGTTTCACCTAGTTAGCCGCGAAATGTGGTTTCTTTACGTAAACGGTTTTATGAATATCCGTTGACTCCGAGTTCCGAATTCGGTGATTTTTAGCTTGATTTCACACTACTTTTCGAGCTCTACAATCCTGGGTATTCGGATTTCGATTTCAGAACTCATGGCTAGTAGGTCTCGTTTCACCTAGTTTGCCGCGAAATGTGGTTTCTTTACGTAAACGGTTTTATGAATATCCGTTGACTCCGAGTTCTGAATTCGGTGATTTTTAGCTTGATTTCACACTACTTTTCGAGCTCTACAATCCTGGGTTTTCGGATTTCGATTTCAGAACTCGTGGCTAGTAGGTCTCGTTTCACCTAGTTAGCCGCGAAATGTGGTTTCTTTACGTAAACGGTTTTATGAATATCCGTTGACTCCGAGTTCTGAATTCGGTGATTTTTAGCTTGATTTCACACTACTTTTCGAGCTCTACGTTCCTGGCGTTTCGGATTTTGATTTCAAAACTCGTGGCTAGTTGGTCTCGTTTCACCTAGTTAGCCGCGAAATGTGGTTTCTTTACGTAAACGGTTTTATGAATATCCGTTGACTCCGAGTTCTGAATTCGGTGATTTTTAGCTTGATTTCACACTACTTTTCGAGCTCTACAATCCTGGGTTTTCGGATTTCGATTTCAGAACTCGTGGCTAGTAGGTCTCGTTTCACCTAGTTAGCCGCGAAATGTGGTTTCTTTACGTAAACGGTTTTATGAATATCCGTTGACTCCGAGTTCTGAATTCCGTGATTTTTTGCTTTATTTCATACTACTTTTCGAGCTCTACGATCCTGACGTTTCGGATTTTGATTTCAGAACTCGTGGCTAGTTGGTCTCGTTTCACCTAGTTAGCCGCGAAATGTGGTTTCTTTACGTAAACGGTTTTATGAATATCCGTTGACTCCGAGTTCTGAATTCGGTAATTTTTAGCTTGATTTCACACTACTTTTCAAGCTATACGATTATGGAGTTTCGGATTTTGATTTCAGAACCCATGGCTAGTTGGTCTCGTTTCACCTAGTTAGCCGCGAAATGTGGTTTCTTTACGTAAACGGTTTTATGAATATCGGTTGACTCCGAGTTCTGAATTCGGTGATTTTTAGCTTGATTTCACACTACTTTTCGACCTCTACAACCCTGGGTTTTCGGATTTTGATTTCAGAACTTGTGGCTAGTAGGTCTCGTTTCACCTAGTTAGCCGCGAAATGTGGTTTCTTTACGTAAACGGTTTTATGAATATCCGTTGACTCCGAGTTCTGAATTCGGTGATTTTTAGCTTGATTTCACACTACTTTTCGAGCTCTACGTTCCTGGCGTTTCGGAATTTGATTTCAAAACTCGTGGCTAGTTGGTCTCGTTTCACCTAGTTAGCCGCGAAATGTGGTTTCTTTACGTAAACGGTTTTATGAATATCCGTTGAATCCGAGTTCTGAATTCGGTGATTTTTAGCTTGATTTCACACTACTTTTCGAGCTCTACAATCCTGCGTTTTCGGATTTCGATTTCAGAACTCGTGGCTAGTAGGTCTTGTTTCACCTAGTTAGCCGCGAAATGTGGTTTCTTTACGTAAACGGTTTTATGAATATCCGTTGACTCCGAGTTCTGAATTCCGTGATTTTTTGCTTTATTTCACACTAATTTTCGAGCTCTACGATCCTGACGTTTCGGATTTTGATTTCAGAACTCGTGGCTAGTTGGTCTCGTTTCACCTAGTTAGCCGCGAAATGTGGTTTCTTTACGTAAACGGTTTTATGAATATCCGTTGACTCCGAGTTCTGAATTCGGTAATTTTTAGCTTGATTTCACACTACTTTTCAAGCTCTACGATTATGGAGTTTCGGATTTTGATTTCAGAACCCATGGCTAGTTGGTCTCGTTTCACCTAGTTAGCCGCGAAATGTGGTTTCTTTACGTAAACGGTTTTATGAATATCGGTTGACTCCGAGTTCTGAATTCGGTGATTTTTAGCTTGATTTCACACTACTTTTCGACCTCTACAACCCTGGGTTTTCGGATTTTGATTTCAGAACTTGTGACTAGTAGGTCTCGTTTCACCTATTTAGCCGCGAAATGTGGTTTCTTTACGTAAACGGTTTTATGAATATCCGTTGACTCCGAGTTCTGAATTCGGTGATTTTTAGCTTTATTACACACTACTTTTCGAGCTCTACAATCCTGGGTTTTCGGATTTCGATTTCAGAACTCGTGGCTAGTAGGTCTCGTTTCACCTAGTTAGCCGCGAAATGTTGTTTCTTTACGTAAACGGTTTTATGAATATCCGTTGACTCCGAGTTCTGAATTCGGTGATTTTTAGCTTGATTTCACACTACTTTTCGAGCTCTACGATCCTGGCTTTTCGGATTTCGATTTCAGAACTCGTGGCTAGTAGGTCTCGTTTCACCTAGTTAGCCGCGAAATGTGGTTTCTTTACGTAAACGGTTTTATGAATATCCGTTGACTCCGAGTTCTGAATTCGGTGATTTTTAGCTTGATTTCACACTACTTTTCGAGCTCTACGATCCTGGAGTTTCGGATTTTTATTTCAGAACACGTGGCTAGTTGGTCTCGTTTCACCTAGTTAGCCGCGAAATGTGGTTTCTTTACGTAAACGGTTTTATGAATATCCGTTGACTCCGAGTTCTGAATTCGGTAATTTTTAGCTTGATTTCACACTACTTTTCAAGTTCTACGATTATGGAGTTTCGGATTTTGATTTCAGAACTCGTGGCTAGTTGGTCTCATTTCACCTAGTTAGCCGCGAAATGTGGTTTCTTTACGTAAACGGTTTTATGAATATCCGTTGACTCCGAGTTCTGAATTCGGTGATTTTTAGCTTGATTTCACACTACTTTTCGAGCTCTACAATCCTGGGTTTTCGGATTTCGATTTCAGAACTCGTGGCTAGTTGGTCTCGTTTCACCTAGTTAGCCGCGAAATGTGGTTTCTTTACGTAAACGGTTTTTTGAATATCCGTTGACTCCGAGTTCTGAATTCGGTGATTTTTAGCTTGATTTCACACTACTTTTCGAGCTCTACAATCCTGGGTTTTCGGATTTCGATTTCAGAAGTCGTGGCTAGTAGGTCTCGTTTCACCTAGTTAGCCGCGAAATGTGGTTTCTTTACGTAAACGGTTTTATGAATATCCGTCGACTCCGAGTTCTGAATTCGGTGATTTTTAGCTTTATTTCACACTACTTTTCGAGCTCTACGATCCTGGAGTTTCGGATTTTGATTTCAGAACTCGTGGCTAGTTGTTCTCGTTTCACCTAGTTAGCCGCGAAATGTGGTTTCTTTACGTAAACGGTTTTATGAATATATGTTGACTCCGAGTTCTGAATTCTGTAATTTTTAGCTTGATTTCACATTACTTTTCAAGCTCTACGATTATGGAGTTTCGGATTTTGATTTCGGAACTCATGGCTAGTTGGTCTCGTTTCACCTAGTTAGCCGCGAAATGTGGTTTCTTTACGTAAACGGTTTTATGAATATCGGTTGACTCCGAGTTCTGAATTCGGTGATTTTTAGCTTGATTTCACACTAATTTTCGAGCTCTACAATCCTGGTTTTCGGATTTCGATTTCAGAACTCGTGGCTAGTTGGTCTCGTTTCACCTAGTTAGCCGCGAAATGTGGTTTCTTTACGTAAACGGTTTTATGAATATCCGTTGACTCCGAGTTCTGAATTCGGTGATTTTTAGCTTGATTTCACACTACTTTTCGAGCTCTACAATCCTGGATTTTCGGATTTCGATTTCAGAACTCGTGGCTAGTAGGTCTCGTTTCACCTAGTTAGCCGCGAAATGTGGTTTCTTTACGTAAACGGTTTTATGAATATCCGTTGACTCCGAGTTCTGAATTCGGTGATTTTTAGCTTGATTTCACACTACTTTTCGAGCTCTACGATCCTGGCATTTCGGATTTCGATTTCAGAACTCGTGGCTAGTTGGTCTCATTTCACCTATTTAGCCGCAAAATTTGGTTTCTTTACGTAAACGGTTTTATGAATATCCATTGACTCCGAGTTCTGAATTCGGTGATTTTTAGCTTGATTTCACACTACTTTTCGAGCTCTACGATCCTGGCATTTCTGATTTTGATTTCAGAACTCGTGGCTAGTAGGTCTCGTTTCACCTAGTTTGCCGCGAAATGCGGTTTCTTTACGTAAACGGTTTTATGACTATCCGTTGACTCCGAGTTCTAAATTCGGTGATTTTTAGCTTGATTTCACACTACTTTTCGAGCTCTACAATCCTGGATTTTCGGATTTCGATTTCAGAACTCGTGGCTAGTAGGTCTCGTTTCACCTAGTTAGCCGTGAAATGTGGTTTCTTTACGTAAACGGTTTTATGAATATCCGTTCACTCCGAGTTCGTAATTCGGTGATTTTTAGCTTGATTACACACTACATTTAGCGCTCTACCATCCTGGTTTTTTGAATTTCGATTTCAGAACTCGTGGCTAGTAGGTCTCGTTTCACCTAGTTAGCCGCGAAATGTGGTTTCTTTACGTAAACGGTTTTATGAATATCCGTTTTACTCCGAGATCTGAATTCGGTGATTTTTAGCTTGATTTCACACTACTTTTCGAGCTCTACGATCCTGCTTTTTCGGATTTCGATTTCAGAACTCGTGGCTAGTAGGTCTCGTTTCACCTAGTTAGCCGCGAAATGTGGTTTCTTTACGTAAACGGTTTTATGAATATCCGTTGACTCCGAGTTCTGAATTCGGTGATTTTTAGCTTGATTTCACACTACTTTTCGAGCTCTACGTTCCTGGCGTTTCGGAATTTGATTTCAAAACTCGTGGCTAGTTGGTCTCGTTTCACCTAGTTAGCCGCGAAATGTGGTTTCTTTACGTAAACGGTTTTATGAATATCCGTTGACTCCGAGTTCTGAATTCGGTGATTTTTAGCTTGATTTCACACTACTTTTCGAGCTCTACAATCCTGCGTTTTCGGATTTCGATTTCAGAACTCGTGGCTAGTAGGTCTTGTTTCACCTAGTTAGCCGCGAAATGTGGTTTCTTTACGTAAACGGTTTTATGAATATCCGTTGACTCCGAGTTCTGAATTCCGTGATTTTTTGCTTTATTTCACACTAATTTTCGAGCTCTACGATCCTGACGTTTCGGATTTTGATTTCAGAACTCGTGGCTAGTTGGTCTCGTTTCACCTAGTTAGCCGCGAAATGTGGTTTCTTTACGTAAACGGTTTTATGAATATCCGTTGACTCCGAGTTCTGAATTCGGTAATTTTTAGCTTGATTTCACACTACTTTTCAAGCTCTACGATTATGGAGTTTCGGATTTTGATTTCAGAACCCATGGCTAGTTGGTCTCGTTTCACCTAGTTAGCCGCGAAATGTGGTTTATTTACGTAAACGGTTTTATGAATATCGGTTGACTCCGAGTTCTGAATTCGGTGATTTTTAGCTTGATTTCACACTACTTTTCGACATCTACAACCCTGGGTTTTCGGATTTTGATTTCAGAACTTGTGACTGGTAGGTCTCGTTTCACCTATTTAGCCGCGAAATGTGGTTTCTTTACGTAAACGGTTTTATGAATATCCGTTGACTCCGAGTTCTGAATTCGGTGATTTTTAGCTTTATTACACACTACTTTTCGAGCTCTACAATCCTGGGTTTTCGGATTTCGATTTCAGAACTCGTGGCTAGTAGGTCTCGTTTCACCTAGTTAGCCGCGAAATGTTGTTTCTTTACGTAAACGGTTTTATGAATATCCGTTGACTCCGAGTTCTGAATTCGGTGATTTTTAGCTTGATTTCACACTACTTTTCGAGCTCTACGATCCTGGCTTTTCGGATTTCGATTTCAGAACTCGTGGCTAGTAGGTCTCGTTTCACCTAGTTAGCCGCGAAATGTGGTTTCTTTACGTAAACGGTTTTATGAATATCCGTTGACTCCGAGTTCTGAATTCGGTGATTTTTAGCTTGATTTCACACTACTTTTCGAGCTCTACGATCCTGGAGTTTCGGATTTTTATTTCAGAACACGTGGCTAGTTGGTCTCGTTTCACCTAGTTAGCCGCGAAATGTGGTTTCTTTACGTAAACGGTTTTATGAATATCCGTTGACTCCGAGTTCTGAATTCGGTAATTTTTAGCTTGATTTCACACTACTTTTCAAGTTCTACGATTATGGAGTTTCGGATTTTGATTTCAGAACTCGTGGCTAGTTGGTCTCATTTCACCTAGTTAGCCGCGAAATGTGGTTTCTTTACGTAAACGGTTTTATGAATATCCGTTGACTCCGAGTTCTGAATTCGGTGATTTTTAGCTTGATTTCACACTACTTTTCGAGCTCTACAATCCTGGGTTTTCGGATTTCGATTTCAGAACTCGTGGCTAGTTGGTCTCGTTTCACCTAGTTAGCCGCGAAATGTGGTTTCTTTACGTAAACGGTTTTTTGAATATCCGTTGACTCCGAGTTCTGAATTCGGTGATTTTTAGCTTGATTTCACACTACTTTTCGAGCTCTACAATCCTGGGTTTTCGGATTTCGATTTCAGAAGTCGTGGCTAGTAGGTCTCGTTTCACCTAGTTAGCCGCGAAATGTGGTTTCTTTACGTAAACGGTTTTATGAATATCCGTCGACTCCGAGTTCTGAATTCGGTGATTTTTAGCTTTATTTCACACTACTTTTCGAGCTCTACGATCCTGGAGTTTCGGATTTTGATTTCAGAACTCGTGGCTAGTTGTTCTCGTTTCACCTAGTTAGCCGCGAAATGTGGTTTCTTTACGTAAACGGTTTTATGAATATATGTTGACTCCGAGTTCTGAATTCTGTAATTTTTAGCTTGATTTCACATTACTTTTCAAGCTCTACGATTATGGAGTTTCGGATTTTGATTTCGGAACTCATGGCTAGTTGGTCTCGTTTCACCTAGTTAGCCGCGAAATGTGGTTTCTTTACGTAAACGGTTTTATGAATATCGGTTGACTCCGAGTTCTGAATTCGGTGATTTTTAGCTTGATTTCACACTAATTTTCGAGCTCTACAATCCTGGTTTTCGGATTTCGATTTCAGAACTCGTGGCTAGTTGGTCTCGTTTCACCTAGTTAGCCGCGAAATGTGGTTTCTTTACGTAAACGGTTTTATGAATATCCGTTGACTCCGAGTTCTGAATTCGGTGATTTTTAGCTTGATTTCACACTACTTTTCGAGCTCTACAATCCTGGATTTTCGGATTTCGATTTCAGAACTCGTGGCTAGTAGGTCTCGTTTCACCTAGTTAGCCGCGAAATGTGGTTTCTTTACGTAAACGGTTTTATGAATATCCGTTGACTCCGAGTTCTGAATTCGGTGATTTTTAGCTTGATTTCACACTACTTTTCGAGCTCTACGATCCTGGCATTTCGGATTTCGATTTCAGAACTCGTGGCTAGTTGGTCTCATTTCACCTATTTAGCCGCAAAATTTGGTTTCTTTACGTAAACGGTTTTATGAATATCCATTGACTCCGAGTTCTGAATTCGGTGATTTTTAGCTTGATTTCACACTACTTTTCGAGCTCTACGATCCTGGCATTTCTGATTTTGATTTCAGAACTCGTGGCTAGTAGGTCTCGTTTCACCTAGTTTGCCGCGAAATGCGGTTTCTTTACGTAAACGGTTTTATGACTATCCGTTGACTCCGAGTTCTAAATTCGGTGATTTTTAGCTTGATTTCACACTACTTTTCGAGCTCTACAATCCTGGATTTTCGGATTTCGATTTCAGAACTCGTGGCTAGTAGGTCTCGTTTCACCTAGTTAGCCGTGAAATGTGGTTTCTTTACGTAAACGGTTTTATGAATATCCGTTCACTCCGAGTTCGTAATTCGGTGATTTTTAGCTTGATTACACACTACATTTCGCGCTCTACCATCCTGGTTTTTTGAATTTCGATTTCAGAACTCGTGGCTAGTAGGTCTCGTTTCACCTAGTTAGCCGCGAAATGTGGTTTCTTTACGTAAACGGTTTTAAGAATATCCGTTTTACTCCGAGATCTGAATTCGGTGATTTTTAGCTTGATTTCACACTACTTTTCGAGCTCTACGATCCTGCTTTTTCGGATTTCGATTTCAGAACTCGTGGCTAGTAGGTCTCGTTTCACCTAGTTAGCCGCGAAATGTGGTTTCTTTACGTAAACGGTTTTATGAATATCCGTTCACTCCGAGTTCGTAATTCGGTGATTTTTAGCTTGATTACACACTACATTTCGCGCTCTACCATCCTGGTTTTTTGAATTTCGATTTCAGAACTCGTGGCTAGTAGGTCTCGTTTCACCTAGTTAGCCGCGAAATGTGGTTTCTTTACGTAAACGGTTTTATGAATATCCGTTCACTCCGAGTTCGTAATTCGGTGATTTTTAGCTTGATTACACACTACATTTCGCGCTCTACCATCCTGGTTTTTTGAATTTCGATTTCAGAACTCGTGGCTAGTAGGTCTCGTTTCACCTAGTTAGCCGCGAAATGTGGTTTCTTTACGTAAACGGTTTTATGAATATCCGTTGACTCCGAGTTCTGAATTCGGTGATTTTTAGCTTGATTTCACACTACTTTTCGAGCTCTACAATCCTGGGCTTTCGGATTTCAATGTCAGAACTCGTGGCTAGTAGGTCTCGTTTCACCTAGTTAGCCACGAAATGTGGTTTCTTTACGTAAACGGTTTTATGAATATCCGTTGACTCCGAGTTCTGAATTCGGTGATTTTTATCTTGATTTCACACTACTTTTCGAGCTCTACATTCCTGGGCTTTCGGATTTCGATTTCAGAACTCGTGGCTAGTAGGTCTCGTTTCACCTAGTTAGCCGCGAAATGTGGTTTCTTTACGTAAACGGTTTTATGAATATCCGTTGACTCCGAGTTCTGAATTCGGTGATTTTTAGCTTGATTTCACACTACTTTTCGAGCTCTACGATGCTGGTATTTCTGATTTTGATTTCAGAACTCGTGGCAAGTTGGTCTCGTTTCACCTAGTTAGCCGCGAAATGTGGTTTCTTTACGTAAACGGTTTTATGAATATCCGTTGACTCCGAGTTCTGAATTCGGTGATTTTTAGCTTCATTTCACACTACTTTTCGAGCTCTACAATCTTGGCGTTTCGGATTTTGATTTCAGAACTCGTGGCTAGTAGGTCTCGTTTCACCTAGTTAGCCGCGAAATGTGGTTTCTTTACGTAAACGGTTTTACGAATATCCGTTGACTCCGAGTTCTGAATTCGGTGATTTT
The DNA here is from genome assembly GCA_963580455.1 of Euonymus europaeus. Lineage (NCBI taxonomy): Eukaryota > Viridiplantae > Streptophyta > Magnoliopsida > Celastrales > Celastraceae > Euonymus > Euonymus europaeus. The sequence goes on from OY756961.1 coordinate 2,546,938, forward strand.
TAGCTTGATTTCACACTACTTTTCGAGCTCTACAATCCTAGCGTTTCGGATTTTGATTTCAGAACTCGTGGCTAGTTGGTCTCGTTTCACCTAGTTAGCGGCGAAATGTGGTTTCTTTACGTAAACGGTTTCATGAATATCCGTTGACTCCGAGTTCTGAATTCGGTGATTTTTAGCTTGATTACACACTACTTTTCGAGCTCTACAATCCTGGCGTTTCAGATTTTGATTTCAGAACTCGTGGCTAGTAGGTCTCGTTTCACCTAGTTAGCCGCGAAATGTGGTTTCTTTACGTAAACGGTTTTAGGAATATCCGTTGACTCCGAGTTTTGAATTCGGTGATTTTTAGCTTGATTTCACACTACTTTTCGAGCTCTACAATCCTGGGCTTTCGGATTTCAATTTCAGAACTCGTGGCTAGTAGGTCTCGTTTCACCTAGTTAGCCACGAAATGTGGTTTCTTTACGTAAACGGTTTTATGAATATCCGTTTTACTCCGAGATCTGAATTCGGTGATTTTTAGCTTGATTTCACACTACTTTTCGAGCTCTACGATCCTGCTTTTTCGGATTTCGATTTCAGAACTCGTGGCTAGTAGGTCTCGTTTCACCTAGTTAGCCGCGAAATGTGGTTTCTTTACGTAAACGGTTTTATGAATATCCGTTCACTCCGAGTTCGTAATTCGGTGATTTTTAGCTTGATTACACACTACATTTCGCGCTCTACCATCCTGGTTTTTTGAATTTCGATTTCAGAACTCGTGGCTAGTAGGTCTCGTTTCACCTAGTTAGCCGCGAAATGTGGTTTCTTTACGTAAACGGTTTTATGAATATCCGTTGACTCCGAGTTCTGAATTCGGTGATTTTTAGCTTGATTTCACACTACTTTTCGAGCTCTACGATCCTGGATTTTCGGATTTCGATTTCAGAACTCGTGGCTAGTAGGTCTCGTTTCACCTAGTTAGCCGCGAAATGTGGTTTCTTTACGTAAACGGTTTTATGAATATCCGTTGACTCCGAGTTCTGAATTCGGTGATTTTTAGCTTGATTTCACACTACTTTTCGAGCTCTACGATCCTGGCATTTCGGATTTCGATTTCAGAACTCGTGGCTAGTTGGTCTCATTTCACCTATTTAGCCGCAAAATTTGGTTTCTTTACGTAAACGGTTTTATGAATATCCATTGACTCCGAGTTCTGAATTCGGTGATTTTTAGCTTGATTTCACACTACTTTTCGAGCTCTACGATCCTGGCATTTCTGATTTTGATTTCAGAACTCGTGGCTAGTAGGTCTCGTTTCACCTAGTTTGCCGCGAAATGCGGTTTCTTTACGTAAACGGTTTTATGACTATCCGTTGACTCCGAGTTCTAAATTCGGTGATTTTTAGCTTGATTTCACACTACTTTTCGAGCTCTACAATCCTGGATTTTCGGATTTCGATTTCAGAACTCGTGGCTAGTAGGTCTCGTTTCACCTAGTTAGCCGTGAAATGTGGTTTCTTTACGTAAACGGTTTTATGAATATCCGTTCACTCCGAGTTCGTAATTCGGTGATTTTTAGCTTGATTACACACTACATTTCGCGCTCTACCATCCTGGTTTTTTGAATTTCGATTTCAGAACTCGTGGCTAGTAGGTCTCGTTTCACCTAGTTAGCCGCGAAATGTGGTTTCTTTACGTAAACGGTTTTATGAATATCCGTTTTACTCCGAGATCTGAATTCGGTGATTTTTAGCTTGATTTCACACTACTTTTCGAGCTCTACGATCCTGCTTTTTCGGATTTCGATTTCAGAACTCGTGGCTAGTAGGTCTCGTTTCACCTAGTTAGCCGCGAAATGTGGTTTCTTTACGTAAACGGTTTTATGAATATCCGTTCACTCCGAGTTCGTAATTCGGTGATTTTTAGCTTGATTACACACTACATTTCGCGCTCTACCATCCTGGTTTTTTGAATTTCGATTTCAGAACTCGTGGCTAGTAGGTCTCGTTTCACCTAGTTAGCCGCGAAATGTGGTTTCTTTACGTAAACGGTTTTATGAATATCCGTTCACTCCGAGTTCGTAATTCGGTGATTTTTAGCTTGATTACACACTACATTTCGCGCTCTACCATCCTGGTTTTTTGAATTTCGATTTCAGAACTCGTGGCTAGTAGGTCTCGTTTCACCTAGTTAGCCGCGAAATGTGGTTTCTTTACGTAAACGGTTTTATGAATATCCGTTGACTCCGAGTTCTGAATTCGGTGATTTTTAGCTTGATTTCACACTACTTTTCGAGCTCTACAATCCTGGGCTTTCGGATTTCAATGTCAGAACTCGTGGCTAGTAGGTCTCGTTTCACCTAGTTAGCCACGAAATGTGGTTTCTTTACGTAAACGGTTTTATGAATATCCGTTGACTCCGAGTTCTGAATTCGGTGATTTTTATCTTGATTTCGCACTACTTTTCGAGCTCTACATTCCTGGGCTTTCGGATTTCGATTTCAGAACTCGTGGCTAGTAGGTCTCGTTTCACCTAGTTAGCCGCGAAATGTGGTTTCTTTACGTAAACGGTTTTATGAATATCCGTTGACTCCGAGTTCTGAATTCGGTGATTTTTAGCTTGATTTCACACTACTTTTCGAGCTCTACGATGCTGGTATTTCTGATTTTGATTTCAGAACTCGTGGCAAGTTGGTCTCGTTTCACCTAGTTAGCCGCGAAATGTGGTTTCTTTACGTAAACGGTTTTATGAATATCCGTTGACTCCGAGTTCTGAATTCGGTGATTTTTAGCTTCATTTCACACTACTTTTCGAGCTCTACAATCTTGGATTTTCGGATTTTGATTTCAGAACTCGTGGCTAGTAGGTCTCGTTTCACCTAGTTAGCCGCGAAATGTGGTTTCTTTACGTAAACGGTTTTACGAATATCCGTTGACTCCGAGTTCTGAATTCGGTGATTTTTAGCTTGATTTCACACTACTTTTCGAGCTCTACAATCCTAGCGTTTCGGATTTTGATTTCAGAACTCGTGGCTAGTTGGTCTCGTTTCACCTAGTTAGCGGCGAAATGTGGTTTCTTTACGTAAACGGTTTCATGAATATCCGTTGACTCCGAGTTCTGAATTCGGTGATTTTTAGCTTGATTACACACTACTTTTCGAGCTCTACAATCCTGGCGTTTCAGATTTTGATTTCAGAACTCGTGGCTAGTAGGTCTCGTTTCACCTAGTTAGCCGCGAAATGTGGTTTCTTTACGTAAACGGTTTTAGGAATATCCGTTGACTCCGAGTTTTGAATTCGGTGATTTTTAGCTTGATTTCACACTACTTTTCGAGCTCTACAATCCTGGGCTTTCGGATTTCAATTTCAGAACTCGTGGCTAGTAGGTCTCGTTTCACCTAGTTAGCCACGAAATGTGGTTTCTTTACGTAAACGGTTTTATGAATATCCGTTGACTCCGAGTTCTGAATTCGGTGATTTTTATCTTGATTTCACACTACTTTTCGAGCTCTACATTCCTGGGCTTTCGGATTTCGATTTCAGAACTCGTGGCTAGTAGGTCTCGTTTCACCTAGTTAGCCGCGAAATGTGGTTTCTTTACGTAAACGGTTTTATGAATATCCGTTGACTCCGAGTTCTGAATTCGGTGATTTTTATCTTGATTTCACACTACTTTTCGAGCTCTACATTCCTGGGCTTTCGGATTTCGATTTCAGAACTCGTGGCTAGTAGGTCTCGTTTCACCTAGTTAGCCGCGAAATGTGGTTTCTTTACGTAAACGGTTTTATGAATATCCGTTGACTCCGAGTTCTGAATTCGGTGATTTTTAGTTTGATTTCACACTACTTTTCGAGCTCTACAATCTTGGCATTTCGGATTTTGATTTCAGAACTCGTGGCTAGTAGGTCTCGTTTCACCTAGTTAGCCGCGAAATGTGGTTTCTTTACGTAAACGGTTTTACGAATATCCGTTGACTCCGAGTTCTGAATTCGGTGATTTTTAGCTTGATTTCACACTACTTTTCGAGCTCTACAATCCTGGGTATTCGGATTTCGATTTCAGAACTCGTGGCTAGTAGGTCTCGTTTCACCTAGTTAGCCGCGAAATGTGGTTTCTTTACGTAAACGGTTTTACGAATATCCGTTGACTCCGAGTTCTGAATTCGGTGATTTTTAGCTTGATTTCACACTACTTTTCGAGCTCTACAATCCTAGCGTTTCGGATTTTGATTTCAGAACTCGTGGCTAGTTGGTCTCGTTTCACCTAGTTAGCGGCGAAATGTGGTTTCTTTACGTAAACGGTTTCATGAATATCCGTTGACTCCGAGTTCTGAATTCGGTGATTTTTAGCTTGATTACACACTACTTTTCGAGCTCTACAATCCTGGCGTTTCAGATTTTGATTTCAGAACTCGTGGCTAGTAGGTCTCGTTTCACCTAGTTAGCCGCGAAATGTGGTTTCTTTACGTAAACGGTTTTAGGAATATCCGTTGACTCCGAGTTTTGAATTCGGTGATTTTTAGCTTGATTTCACACTACTTTTCGAGCTCTACAATCCTGGGCTTTCGGATTTCAATTTCAGAACTCGTGGCTAGTAGGTCTCGTTTCACCTAGTTAGCCACGAAATGTGGTTTCTTTACGTAAACGGTTTTATGAATATCCGTTGACTCCGAGTTCTGAATTCGGTGATTTTTATCTTGATTTCACACTACTTTTCGAGCTCTACATTCCTGGGCTTTCGGATTTCGATTTCAGAACTCGTGGCTAGTAGGTCTCGTTTCACCTAGTTAGCCGCGAAATGTGGTTTCTTTACGTAAACGGTTTTATGAATATCCGTTGACTCCGAGTTCTGAATTCGGTGATTTTTATCTTGATTTCACACTACTTTTCGAGCTCTACATTCCTGGGCTTTCGGATTTCGATTTCAGAACTCGTGGCTAGTAGGTCTCGTTTCACCTAGTTAGCCGCGAAATGTGGTTTCTTTACGTAAACGGTTTTATGAATATCCGTTGACTCCGAGTTCTGAATTCGGTGATTTTTAGTTTGATTTCACACTACTTTTCGAGCTCTACAATCTTGGCATTTCGGATTTTGATTTCAGAACTCGTGGCTAGTAGGTCTCGTTTCACCTAGTTAGCCGCGAAATGTGGTTTCTTTACGTAAACGGTTTTACGAATATCCGTTGACTCCGAGTTCTGAATTCGGTGATTTTTAGCTTGATTTCACACTACTTTTCGAGCTCTACAATCCTGGGTATTCGGATTTCGATTTCAGAACTCGTGGCTAGTAGGTCTCGTTTCACCTAGTTTGCCACGAAATGTGGTTTCTTTACGTAAACGGTTTTATGAATATCCGTTGACTCCGAGTTCTGAATTCGGTGATTTTTAGCTTGATTTCACACTACTTTTCGAGCTCTACAATCCTGGGCTTTCGGATTTCGATTTCAGAACTCGTGGCTAGTAGGTCTCGTTTCACCTAGTTAGCGGCGAAATGTGGTTTCTTTACGTAAACGGTTTCATGAATATCCGTTGACTCCGAGTTCTGAATTCGGTGATTTTTAGCTTGATTACACACTACTTTTCGAGCTCTACAATCCTGGCGTTTCAGATTTTGATTTCAGAACTCGTGGCTAGTAGGTCTCGTTTCACCTAGTTAGCCGCGAAATGTGGTTTCTTTACGTAAACGGTTTTAGGAATATCCGTTGACTCCGAGTTTTGAATTCGGTGATTTTTAGCTTGATTTCACACTACTTTTCGAGCTCTACAATCCTGGGCTTTCGGATTTCAATTTCAGAACTCGTGGCTAGTAGGTCTCGTTTCACCTAGTTAGCCGCGAAATGTGGTTTCTTTACGTAAACGGTTTTACGAATATCCGTTGACTCCGAGTTCTGAATTCGGTGATTTTTAGCTTGATTTCACACTACTTTTCGAGCTCTACAATCCTGGGTATTCGGATTTCGATTTCAGAACTCGTGGCTAGTAGGTCTCGTTTCACCTAGTTTGCCGCGAAATGTGGTTTCTTTACGTAAACGGTTTTATGAATATCCGTTGACTCCGAGTTCTGAATTCGGTGATTTTTAGCTTGATTTCACACTACTTTTCGAGCTCTACAATCCTGGGCTTTCGGATTTCGATTTCAGAACTCGTGGCTAGTAGGTCTCGTTTCACCTAGTTAGCCACGAAATGTGGTTTCTTTACGTAAACGGTTTTATGAATATCCGTTGACTCCGAGTTCTGAATTCGGTGATTTTTATCTTGATTTCACACTACTTTTCGAGCTATACAATCCTGAGCTTTCGGATTTTGATTTCAGAACTCGTGGCTACTAGGTCTCGTTTCACCTAGTTAGCCGCGAAATGTGGTTTCTTTACGTAAACGGTTTTATGAATATCCGTTGACTCCGAGTTCTGAATTCGGTGATTTTTAGCTTGATTTCACACTACTTTTCGAGCTCTACAATCCTGGGTATTCGGATTTCGATTTCAGAACTCGTGGCTAGTAGGTCTCGTTTCACCTAGTTTGCCGCGAAATGTGGTTTCTTTACGTAAACGGTTTTATGAATATCCGTTGACTCCGAGTTCTGAATTCGGTGATTTTTAGCTTGATTTCACACTACTTTTCGAGCTCTACAATCCTGGGCTTTCGGATTTCGATTTCAGAACTCGTGGCTAGTAGGTCTCGTTTCACCTAGTTAGCGGCGAAATGTGGTTTCTTTACGTAAACGGTTTCATGAATATCCGTTGACTCCGAGTTCTGAATTCGGTGATTTTTAGCTTGATTACACACTACTTTTCGAGCTCTACAATCCTGGCGTTTCAGATTTTGATTTCAGAACTCGTGGCTAGTAGGTCTCGTTTCACCTAGTTAGCCGCGAAATGTGGTTTCTTTACGTAAACGGTTTTAGGAATATCCGTTGACTCCGAGTTTTGAATTCGGTGATTTTTAGCTTGATTTCACACTACTTTTCGAGCTCTACAATCCTGGGCTTTCGGATTTCAATTTCAGAACTCGTGGCTAGTAGGTCTCGTTTCACCTAGTTAGCCGCGAAATGTGGTTTCTTTACGTAAACGGTTTTACGAATATCCGTTGACTCCGAGTTCTGAATTCGGTGATTTTTAGCTTGATTTCACACTACTTTTCGAGCTCTACAATCCTGGGTATTCGGATTTCGATTTCAGAACTCGTGGCTAGTAGGTCTCGTTTCACCTAGTTTGCCGCGAAATGTGGTTTCTTTACGTAAACGGTTTTATGAATATCCGTTGACTCCGAGTTCTGAATTCGGTGATTTTTAGCTTGATTTCACACTAATTTTCGAGCTCTACAATCCTGGGCTTTCGGATTTCGATTTCAGAACTCGTGGCTAGTAGGTCTCGTTTCACCTAGTTAGCCACGAAATGTGGTTTCTTTACGTAAACGGTTTTATGAATATCCGTTGACTCCGAGTTCTGAATTCGGTGATTTTTATCTTGATTTCACACTACTTTTCGAGCTATACAATCCTGAGCTTTCGGATTTTGATTTCAGAACTCGTGGCTACTAGGTCTCGTTTCACCTAGTTAGCCGCGAAATGTGGTTTCTTTACGTAAACGGTTTTATGAATATCCGTTGACTCCGAGTTCTGAATTCGGTGATTTTTAGCTTGATTTCACACTACTTTTCGAGCTCTACGATCCTGGTATTTCTGATTTTGATTTCAGAACTCGTGGCTAGTTGGTCTCGTTTCACCTAGTTAGCCGCGAAATGTGGTTTCTTTACGTAAACGGTTTTATGAATATCCGTTGACTCCGAGTTCTGAATTCGGTGATTTTTAGCTTGATTTCACACTACTTTTCGAGCTCTACAATCTTGGCGTTTCGGATTTTGATTTCAGAACTCGTGGCTAGTAGGTCTCGTTTCACCTAGTTAGCCGCGAAATGTGGTTTCTTTACGTAAACGGTTTTACGAATATCCGTTGACTCCGAGTTCTGAATTCGGTGATTTTTAGCTTGATTACACACTACCTTTCGAGCTCTACAATCCTGAGTTTTCGGATTTCGATTTCAGAACTCGTGGCTAGTAGGTCTCGTTTCACCTAGTTAGCCGCGAAATATGGTTTCTTTACGTAAACGGTTTTATGAATATCCATTGACTCCGAGTTCTGAATTCGGTGATTTTTAGCTTGATTTCACACTACTTTTCGAGCTCTACAATCCTGGGTTTTCGGATTTCGATTTCAGAACTCGTGGCTAGTAGGTCTCGTTTCACCTAGTTAGCCGCGAAATGTGGTTTCGTTACGTAAACGGTTTTATGAATATCCGTTGACTCCGAGTTCTGAATTCGGTGATTTTTAGCTTGATTTCACACTACTTTTCAATCTCTACGATCCTGGTATTTCTGATTTTGATTTCAGAACTCGTGGTTAGTAGGTCTCGTTTCACCTAGTTAGCCGCGAAATGTGGTTTCTTTACGTAAACGGTTTTATGAATATCCGTTGACTCCGAGTTCTGAATTCGGTGATTTTTAGCTTGATTTCACACTACTTTTCGAGCTCTACAATCCTGGGCTTTCGGATTTCAATTTCAGAACTCGTGGCTAGTAGGTCTCGTTTCACCTAGTTAGCCGCGAAATGTGGTTTCTTTACGTAAACGGTTTTATGAATATCCGTTGACTCCGAGTTCTGAATTCGGTGATTTTTAGCTTGATTTCACACTACTTTTCGAGCTCTACAATCCTGGGATTTCGGATTTCGATTTCAGAACTCGTGGCTAGAAGGTCTCGTTTCACCTAGTTGGCCGCGAAATGTGATTTCTTTAGGTAAACGGTTTTATGAATATCCGCTGACTCCGAGATCTGAATTCGGTGATTTTTAGCTTGGTTTCACACTACTTTTCGAGCTCTACAATCCTGGAGTTTCGGATTTTGATTTCAAAACTCGTGATTAGTATGCCTCGTTTCACCTAGTTAGCCGCGAAATGTGGTTTCTTTACGTAAACGGTTTTATGAATATCCGTTGACTCCGAGTTCTGAATTCGCTGATTTTTAGCTTGATTTCACACTAATTATCGAGTTCTACAATCATGGTGTTTCGGATTTTGATTTCAGAACTCGTGGCTAGTAGGTCTCGCTTAACCTAGTTAGCCGCGAAATGTGGTTTCTTTAGTTAAACGGTTTTATGAATATCCGCTGACTCCGAGTTCTGAATTCGGTGATTTTTAGCTTGATTTCACACTACTTTTCGAGCTCTACAATCCTGGAGTTTCGGATTTTGATTTCAGAACTCGTGACTAGTATGCCTCGTTTCACCTAGTTAGCCGCGAAATGTGGTTTCTTTACGTAAACGGTTTTATGAATATCCGTTGACTCCGAGTTCTGAATTCGCTGATTTTTAGCTTGATTTCACACTAATTATCGAGTTCTACAATCTTGGTGTTTCGGATTTTGATTTCAGAACTCGTGGCTAGTAGGTCTCGTTTAACCTAGTTAGCCGCGAAATGTGGTTTCTTTAGCTAAACGGTTTTATGAATATCCGCTGACTCCGAGTTCTGAATTCGGTGATTTTTAGCTTGATTTCACACTACTTTTCGAGCTCTACAATCCTGGAGTTTCGGATTTTGATTTCAGAACTCGTGACTAGTATGCCTCGTTTCACCTAGTTAGCCGCGAAATGTGGTTTCTTTACGTAAACGGTTTTATGAATATCCGTTGACTCCGAGTTCTGAATTCGGTGATTTTTAGCTTGATTTCACACTAATTATCGAGTTCTACAATCATGGTGTTTCTGATATTGATTTCAGAACTCGTGGCTAGTAGGTCTCGTTTCACCTAGTTAGCCGCAAAATTTGGTTTCTTTAGTTAAACCGTTTTACGAATATCCGTTGACTCCGAGTTCTGAATTCGGTGATTTTTAGCTTGGTTTCACACTACTTTTCGAGCTATACAATCATGGAGTTTCGGATTTTGATTTCAGAACGCGTGGCTAGTAGGCCTCGTTTCACCTAGTTAGCCGCGAAATGTGGTTTCTTTAGTTGAACGGTTTTATGAATAACCGCTGACTCCGAGTTCTGAATTCGGTGATTTTTAGCTTGGTTTCACACTACTTTTCGAGCTCTACAATCGTGGCTGTTCGGATTTTGATTTCAGAACTCGTGGCTAGTAGGTCTCGTTTCACCTAGTTTGCCGCGAAATGTGGTTTTTTTTACGTAAACAATTTTATGAATATCCGTTGACTCCGAGTTCTGAATTCGGTGATTTTTTGCTTGATTTCACACTACTTTTCGAGCTCTACAATCTTGGAGTTTCGGATTTTGATTTCAGAACTCGTGGCTAGTATGCCTCGTTTCACCTAGTTAGCCGCGAAATGTGGTTTCTTTATGTAAACGGTTTTATGAATATCCGTTGACTCCGAGTTCTGAATTCGGTGATTTTTAGCTTGATTTCACACTACTTTTCGAGCTCTACAATCCTGGAATTTCGGATTATCATTTCAGAACTCGTGGCTAGTAGGTCTCGTTTCACCAAGTTAGCCGCGAAATGTGGTTTCCTTAGTTAAATGGTTTTATGAATATCCGTGGACTCCGAGTTCTGAATTCGGTGATTTTTAGCTTGATTTCACACTACTTTTCGAGCTCTACAATCCTAGAGTTTCGGATTTTGATTTCAGAACTCGTGGCTAGTATGCCTCGTTTCACCTAGTTAGCCGCGAAATTTGGTTTCTTTAGTTAAACCGTTTTATGAATATCCGTTGGCTCCGAGTTCTGAATTCAGTGATTTTTAGCTTGATTTCACACTACTTTTCGAGCTCTAAAATCCTGGTGTTTCGGATTTTGATTTCAGAACTCGTGGCCAGTTGGTCTCGTTTCACCTAGTTAGCCGCGAAATGTGATTTCTTTAGGTAAACGATTTTATGAATATTCGTTGACTCGGAGTTCTGAATTTGGTGATTTTTAGCTTGGTTTCACACTACTTTTCGAGCTCTACAATCCTGGTGTTTCGGATTTTGATTTCAGAACTCGTGGCTAGTAGGCCTCGTTTCACCTAGTTAGCCGCGAAATGTGGTTTCCTTAGGTAAACGGTTTTATGAATATCCGCTGACTCCGAGATCTGAATTCGGTGATTTTTAGCTTGATTTCACACTACTTTTCGAGCTCTACAATCCTGGCTATTCGGATTTTGATTTCAAAACTTGTGGCTAGTAGGTCTCGTTTCACCTAGTTAGCCGCGAAATGTGATTTTTTTTACGTTAACGGTTTTCTGAATATCCGTTGACTCCGAGCTCTGAATTCGGTGTTTTTTTATCTTGATTTCACACTACTTTTCGACCTCTACAATCCTGGATTTCGGTTTTTGATTTCAGAACTCGTGGCTAGAAGGTCTCATTTCACCAAGTTATCCGCGAAATGTGGTTTCCTTACGTAATCGATTTTCTGAATATCTGTTGACTCCGAGTTCTGAATTCGATGATTTTTAGCTTGATTTCAAACTACTTTTCTAGCTCCACAATCCTGGCGTTTCTGTTTTTTATTTTAGAACTCGTTGCTAGTAGGTCTCGTTTCACTTAGTTAGCCGCGAAGTGTGTTTTCTTTACGTAAACGGTTTTCTGAATATCAGTCGACTCCGAGTTCTGAATTCGGTGATTTTTAACTTGATTTCACACTACTTTTCGAGCTCTACAATCCTGGCATTACAGTTTTTGATTTCAGAACTCGTGGCTATTAGGTCTCGTTTCACCTAGTTAGCCGCGAAATGTGGTTTCTTTAGGTAAACAGTTTTTTGAATATCCGCTGACTCCGAGATCTGAATTCGGTGATTTTTAGCTTGGTTTCACACTACTTTTCGAGCTCTACAATCCTGGCAATTCGGATTTTGATTTCAAAACTCGTGGCTAGTAGGTCTCGTTTCACCTAGTTAGCCGCGAAATGTGGTTTTTTTTACGTAAACGATTTTATGAATATCCGTTGACTCCGAGTTCTGAATTCGGTGATTTTTAGCTTGATTTCACACTACTTTTCGAGCTCTACAATCCTGGAGTTTCGGATTTTGATTTCAGAACTCGTGACTAGTATGCCTCGTTTCACCTAGTTAGCCGCGAAATGTGGTTTCTTTACGTAAACGGTTTTATGAATATCCGTTGACTCCGAGTTCTGAATTCGGTGATTTTTAGCTTGATTTCACACTACTTATCGAGTTCTACAATCATGGTGTTTCGGATTTTGATTTCAGAACTCGTGGCTAGTAGGTCTCATTTCACCTAGTTAGCCGCAAAATTTGGTTTCTTTAGTTAAACCGTTTTATGAATATCCGTTGACTCCGAGTTCTGAATTCGGTGATTTTTGGCTTGGTTTCACACTACTTTTCGACCTCTACAATCATGGCATTTCGGATTTTGATTTCAGAACGCGTGGCTAGTAGGCCTCGTTTCACCTAGTTAGCCGCGAAATGTGGTTTCTTTAATTAAACGGTTTTATGAATATCCGTTGACTCCGAGTTCTGAATTCGTTGATTTTTAGCTTGACTTCACACTACTTTTCGAGCTCTAAAATCCTGGCATTTTTGTTTTTTATTTCAGAACTCGTGGCTAGTAGGTCTCGTTTCACCTAGTTAGCCGCGAAGTGTGGTTTCTTTACGTAAACGGTTTTCTGAATATCCGTTGACTCCGAGTTCTGAAATCGGTGATTTTTAGCTTGATTTCACACTACGTTTCGAGCTCTACAATCCTGGAATTTCAATTTTTAATTTCAGAACTAGTGGCTAGTACGTCTCGTTTCATCTCGTTAGCCGCGAAATGTGGTTTCTTTACGTAAACGGTTTTCTGAATATCCGTTGACTCCGAGTTCAGAATTCGTTGATTTTTAGCTTGATTTCACACTACTTTTCGAGGTCTACAATCCTGTTGTTTCGGTTTTTTATTTCAGAACTCGTGGCTAGTAGGTCCAGTTTCACCTAGTTAGCCGCGAAGTGTGGTTTCTTTACGTAAACGGTTTTCTGAATATCCGTTGACTCCGAGTTCTGACATCGGTGATTTTTAGCTTGATTTCACACTACGTTTCGAGCTCTACAATCCTGGCATTTCGATTTTTAATTTCAGAACTCGTGGCTAGTACGTCTCGTTTCATCTAGTTAGCCGCGAAATGTGGTTTCTTTGCGTAAACGGTTTTCTGAATATCCGTTGACTCCGAGTTCTGAATTCGTTGATTTTTAGCTTGATTTCACACTTCTTTTCGAGGTCTACAATCTTGGTGTTTCGGATTTTTATTTCAGAACTCGTGGCTAGTAGGTCTAGTTTCAACTAGTTAGCCGCTAAGTGTGGTTTCTTTACGTAAACGGTTTTCTGAATATCCGTTGACTCCGAGTTCTGAATTTGGTGATTTTTAGCTTGATTTCACGCTACGTTTCGAGCTCTACAATCCTGGCGTTTCTGTTTTTTATTTTAGAACTCGTTGCTAGTAGGTCTCGTTTCACCTAGTTAGCCGCGAAGTGTGTTTTCTTTACGTAAACGGTTTTCTGAATATCCGTTGACTCCGAATTCTGAATTCGGTGATTTTTAGCTTGATTTCACACTACGTTTCGAGCCCTACAATCCTGGTGTTTCGGTTTTTGATTTCAGAACTCGTTGCTAGTAGGTCTCGTTTCACCTAGTTAGCCGCGAAGTGTGGTTTCTTTATTTATACGGTTTTCTGAATATCCGTTGACTCCGAGTTCTGAATTCGGTGTTTTTTAGCTTGATTTCACACTACTTTTCGAGCTCTACAATCCTGGATTTTGGTTTTTGATTTCAGAACTCGTGGCTAGAAGGTCTCATTTCACCAAGTTATCCGCAAAATATGGTTTCTTTACGTAATCGATTTTCTGAATATCTGTTGACTCTGAGTTCTGAATTCGTTGATTTTTAGCTTGATTTCACACTACTTTTCTAGCTCCACAATCCTGGCGTTTCTGTTTTTTATTTTAGAACTCGTTGCTAGTAGGTCTCGTTTCCCCAAGTTATCCTCGAAGTGTGTTTTCTTTACGTAAAAGGTTTTCTGAATATCTGTTGACTCCGAGTTCTGAATTCGGTGATTTTTAGCTTGGTTTCACACTACTTTTCGAGCTCTACAATCATGGCGTTTCGGTTTTTTATTTCAGAACTCGTGGCTAGTAGGTCTCGTTTCACCTAGTTAGCCGCGAAGTGTGGTTTCTTTATTTATACGTTTTTCTGAATATCCGTTGACTCCGAGTTCTGAATTCGGTGTTTTTTAGCTTGATTTAACACTACTTTTCGAGCTCTACAATCCTGGCATTTCGGATTTTAATTTCAGAACTCGTGGCTAGTAGGTCTCGTTTCACCTATTTAGCCGCGAAATGTGGTTTCTTTAGGTAAACGGTTTTATGAATATCCGTTGACTCCGAGTTCTGAATTCGGTGATTTTTAGCTTGATTTCACACTACTTTTTGAGCTCTAAAATCCTGGGGTTTCGGATTTTGATTTCAGAACTCGTGGCTAGTAGGTCTCATTTCACCAAGTTAGCCACGAAATCTGGTTTCTTTACGTAATTGGTTTTATGAATATCCGTTGACTCCGAGTTCTGAATTCGGTGATTTTTAGCTTGGTTTCACACTACTTTTCGAGCTCTACAATCCTGGAATTTTGGATTTTGATTTCAGAACTCGTGGCTAGTAGGTCTCGTTTCACCTAGTTAGCCGCGAAATGTGGTTTCTTTAGTTAAACGGTTTTATGAATATCCATTGACTCCGAGTTCTGAATTCGGTGATTTTTACCTTGATTTCACACTACTTTTCGAGCTCTACAATCCTGGAGTTTCGGATTTTGATTTCCGAAATCGTGGCTAGTATGCCTCGTTTCACCTAGTTAGCCGCGAAATTTTGTTTCTTTAGGTTAACGGTTTTATGAATATCCGTTGACTCCGAGTTCTGAATTCGGTGATTTTTAGCTTGATTTCATACTACTTTTCGAGCTCTACAATCCTAGCATTTCGGATTTTGATTTCAGAACTCGTGGCTAGTAGGTCTCGTTTCACCTAGTTAGCCGCGAAATGTGGTTTCTTTACGTAAACGGTTTTCTGAATATCCGTTGACTCCGAGTTCTGAATTCGGTGATTTTTAGCTTGATTTCACACTACTTTTTGAGCTCCACAATCCTGGCATTTCTGTTTTTTATTTCAGAACTCGTGGCTAGTAGGTCTCGTTTCACCTAGTTAGCCGCGAAGTGTGGTTTCTTTACGTAAACGGTTTTCTGAATATCCGTTGACTCCGAGTTCTGAATTCAGTGATTTTTAGCTTGATTTCACAATAATTTTTGAGCTCTACAATCCTGGAGTTTCGGTTTTTTATTTCAGAACTCGTGGCTAGTAGGTCTCGTTTCACCTAGTTAGCCGCGAAGTGTGGTTTCTTTACGTAAACGGTTTTCTGAATATCCGTTGACTCCGAGTTCTGAATTCGTTGATTTTTAGCTTGATTTCACACTACTTTTTGAGCTCTACAATCCTGCTGTTTCGGTTTTTTATTTCAGAACTCGTAGCTACTTGGTCTCGTTTCACCTAGTTAGCCGCGAAGTGTGGTTTTTTAACGTAAACGATTTTCTGAATATCCGTTGACTCCGAGTTCTGAATTCGTTGATTTTTTGCTTGATTTCACACTAATTTTCGAGCTCTACAATCCTGGCTTTTCTGTTTTTTATTTCAGAACTCGTGGCTAGTAGGTCTCGTTTCACCTAGTTAGCCGCGAAGTGTGGTTTCTTATATGTATACGGTTTTCTGAATATCCGTTGACTCCGAGTTCTGAATTCGGTGATTTTTAGCTTGATTTCACACTACTTTTCGAGCTCTACAATCCTGGAATTTTGGATTTTTATTTCAGAAATCGTGGCTAGTAGGTCTCGTTTCACCTAGTTAGCCGTGAAATGTGGTTTCTTTACGTAAACGGTTTTATGAATATCCGTTGACTCCGAGTTCTGAATTCAGTGATTTTTAGCTTGATTTCACACTACTTTTCGAGCTCTACAATCGTGGCTGTTCGGATTTGGATTTCAGAACTCGTGGCTAGTAGGTCTCGTTTCACCTAGTTTGCCGCGAAATGTGGTTTTTTTTACGTAAACGATTTCCTGAATATCCGTTGACTCCGAGTTCTGAATTCGTTGATTTTTTGCTTGATTTCACACTACTTTTCGAGCTCTACAATCCTGGATTTTCTGTTTTTTATTTCAGAACTCGTGGCTAGTAGGTCTCGTTTCACCTAGTTAGCCGCGAAGTGTGGTTTCTTATATGTATACGGTTTTCTGAATATCCGTTGACTCCGAGTTCTGAATTCGGTGTTTTTTAGCTTGACTTCACACTACTTTTCGAGCTCTACAATCCTGGAATTTTGGATTTTTATTTCAGAACTCGTGGCTAGTAGGTCTCGTTTCACCTAGTTAGCCGTGAAATGTGGTTTCTTTACGTAAACGGTTTTATGAATATCCGTTGACTCCGAGTTCTGAATTCAGTGATTTTTAGCTTGATTTCACACTACTTTTCGAGCTCTACAATCGTGGCTGTTCGGATTTTAATTTCAGAACTCGTGCCTAGTAGGTCTCGTTTCACCTAGTTTGCCGCGAAATGTGGTTTTTTTTACGTAAACGATTTCCTGAATATCCGTTGACTCCGAGTTCTGAATTCGTTGATTTTTTGCTTGATTTCACACTACTTTTCGAGCTCTACAATCCTGGATTTTCTGTTTTTTATTTCAGAACTCGTGGCTAGTAGGTCTCGTTTCACCTAGTTAGCCGCGAAGTGTGGTTTCTTATATGTATACGGTTTTCTGAATATCCGTTGACTCCGAGTTCTGAATTCGGTGTTTTTTAGCTTGATTTCACACTACTTTTCGAGCTCTACAATCCTGGAATTTTGGATTTTTATTTCAGAACTCGTGGCTAGTAGGTCTCGTTTCACCTAGTTAGCCGTGAAATGTGGTTTCTTTACGTAAACGGTTTTATGAATATCCGTTGACTCCGAGTTCTGAATTCAGTGATTTTTAGCTTGATTTCACACTACTTTTCGAGCTCTACAATCGTGGCTGTTCGGATTTTGATTTCAGAACTCGTGGCTAGTAGGTCTCGTTTCACCTAGTTTGCCGCGAAATGTGGTTTTTTTTACGTAAACGATTTCCTGAATATCCGTTGACTCCGAGTTCTGAATTCGTTGATTTTTTGCTTGATTTCACACTACTTTTCGTGCTCTACAATCCTGGATTTTCTGTTTTTTATTTCAGAACTCGTGGCTAGTAGGTCTCGTTTCACCTAGTTAGCCGCGAAGTGTGGTTTCTTATATGTATACGGTTTTCTGAATATTCGTTGACTCCGAGTTCTGAATTCGGTGTTTTTTAGCTTGATTTCACACTACTTTTCGAGCTCTACAATCCTGGAATTTTGGATTTTTATTTCAGAACTCGTGGCTAGTAGGTCTCGTTTCACCTAGTTAGCCGCGAAATGTGATTCCTTTAGGTAAACGATTTTATGAAAATTCGTTGACTCCGAGTTCTGAATTCGGTGTTTTTTAGCTTGATTTCACACTACTTTTCGAGCTCTACAATCCTGGAATTTTGGATTTTTATTTCAGAACTCGTGGCTAGTAGGTCTCGTTTAACCTAGTTAGCCGTGAAATGTGGTTTCTTTACGTAAACGGTTTTATGAATATTCGTTGACTCCGAGTTCTGAATTCAGTGATTTTTAGCTTGATTTCACACTAATTTTCGAGCTCTACAATCGTGGCTGTTCGGATTTTGATTTCAGAACTCGTGGCTAGTAGGTCTCGTTTCACCTAGTTTGCCGCGAAATGTGGTTTTTTTTACGTAAACGATTTCCTGAATACCCGTTGACTCCGAGTTCTGAATTCGTTGATTTTTTGCTTGATTTCATACTACTTTTCGAGCTCTACAATCCTGGCTTTTCTGTTTTTTATTTCAGAACTCGTGGCTAGTAGGTCTCGTTTCACCTAGTTAGCCGCGAAGTGTGGTTTCTTATATATATACGGTTTTCTGAATATCCGTTGACTCCGAGTTCTGAATTCGGTGTTTTTTAGCTTGATTTCACACTACTTTTCGAGCTCTACAATCCTGGAATTTTGGATTTTTATTTCAGAACTCGTGGCTAGTAGGTCTCGTTTCACCTAGTTAGCCGTGAAATGTGGTTTCTTTACGTAAACGGTTTTATGAATATCCGTTGACTCCGAGTTCTGAATTCAGTGATTTTTAACTTGATTTCACACTACTTTTCGAGCTCTACAATCGTGGCTGTTCGGATTTTGATTTCAGAACTCGTGGCTAGTAGGTCTCGTTTCACCTAGTTTGCCGCGAAATGTGGTTTTTTTTACGTAAACGATTTCCTGAATATCCGTTGACTCCGAGTTCTGAATTCGTTGATTTTTTGCTTGATTTCACACTACTTTTCGAGCTCTACAATCCTGGCTTTTCTGTTTTTTATTTCAGAACTCGTGGCTAGTAGGTCTCGTTTCACCTAGTTAGCCGCGAAGTGTGGTTTCTTATATGTATACGGTTTTCTGAATATCCGTTGACTCCGAGTTCTGAATTCGGTGTTTTTTAGCATGATTTCACACTACTTTTCGAGCTCTACAATCCTGGAATTTTGGATTTTTATTTCAGAACTCGTGGCTAGTAGGTCTCGTTTCACCTAGTTAGCCGTGAAATGTGGTTTCTTTACGTAAACGGTTTTATGAATATCCGTTGACTCCGAGTTCTGAATTCAGTGATTTTTAGCTTGATTTCACACTACTTTTTGAGCTCCACAATCCTGGCATTTCGTATTTTGATTTCAGAACTCGTGGCTAGTAGGTCTCGTTTCACCTAGTTAGCCGCGAAGTGTGGTTTTTTTAACGTAAACGATTTCCTGAATATCCGTTGACTCCGAGTTCGGAATTCGTTGATTTTTTGCTTGATTTCACACTACTTTTCGAGCTCTACAATCCTGGCGTTTCTGTTTTTTATTTCAGAACTCTTGGCTAGTAGGTCTCGTTTCACCTAGTTAGCCGTGAAGTGTGGTTTCTTATATGTATACGGTTTTTTGAATATCCATTGACTCCGAGTTCTGAATTCGTTGATTTTTTGCTTGATTTCACACTACTTTTCGAGCTCTACAATCCTGGCTATTCTGTTTTTTATTTCAGAACTCGTGGCTAGTAGGTCTCGTTTCACCTAGTTAGCCGCGAAGTGTGGTTTCTTATATGTATACGGTTTTCTGAATATCCGTTGACTCCGAGTTCTGAATTCAGTGTTTTTTAGCTGGATTTCACACTACTTTTCGAGCTCTACAATCCTGGCATTTTTTATTTTGATTTCAGAACTTGTGGCTAGTAGGTCTCGTTTCACCTAGTTAGCTGCGAAATGTCGTTTCTTTAGGTAAACGGTTTTATGAATATCCGTTGACTCCGAGTTCTGAATTTGGTGATTTTTACCTTGATTTCACGCTACGTTTCGAGCTCTACAATCTTGGCATTTCGATTTTTGATTTCAGAACTCGTGGCTAGTACGTCTCGTTTCACCTAGTTAGCCGCGAAATGTAGTTTCTTTACGTAAACGGTTTTCTGAATATCCGTTGACTCCGAGTTTGGAATTCGGTGATTTTTAGCTTGGTTTCACACTACTTTTTGAGCTCTACAATCCTGGCATTTCGGATTTTGATTTCAGAACTCGTGCCTAGTAGGTCTCTTTTCACCTATTTAGCCGCGAAATGTGGTTTCTTTAGTTAAACGGTTTTATGAATATCCATTGACTCCGAGTCCTGAATTCGGTGATTTTTAGCTTGATTTCACACTACTTTTCGAGCTCTACAATCCTAGAGTTTCGGATTTTGATTTCAGAACTCGTGGCTAGTATGCCTCGTTTCACCTAGTTAGCCGGGAAATGTGGTTTCTTTAGGTAAACGGTTTTATGAATATCCGTTGACTCCGAGTTCTGAATTCCGTGATTTTTAGCTTGGTTTCACATTACTTTTTGAGCTCTACAATCCTGGCATTTCGGATTTTGATTTCAGAACTCGTGCCTAGTAGGTCTCTTTTCACCTAGTTAGCCGCGAAATGTGGTTTCTTTACGTAAACGGTTTTATGAATATCCGTTGACTCCGAGTTCTGAATTCAGTGATTTTTAGCTTGATTTCACACTACTTTTTGAGCTCCACAATCCTGGCATTTCTGTTTTTTATTTCAGAACTCGTGGCTAGTAGGTCTCGTTTCACCTAGTTAGCCGCGAAGTGTGGTTTATTTACGTAAACGGTTTTATGAATATCCGTTGACTCCGAGTTCTGAATTCAGTGATTTTTAGCTTGATTTCACACTACTTTTCGAGCTCTACAATCGTGGCTGTTCGGATTTTAATTTCAGAACTCGTGCCTAGTAGGTCTCGTTTCACCTAGTTTGCCGCGAAATGTGGTTTTTTTTACGTAAACGATTTCCTGAATATCCGTTGACTCCGAGTTCTGAATTCGTTGATTTTTTGCTTGATTTCACACTACTTTTCGAGCTCTACAATCCTGGATTTTCTGTTTTTTATTTCAGAACTCGTGGCTAGTAGGTCTCGTTTCACCTAGTTAGCCGCGAAGTGTGGTTTCTTATATGTATACGGTTTTCTGAATATCCGTTGACTCCGAGTTCTGAATTCGGTGTTTTTTAGCTTGATTTCACACTACTTTTCGAGCTCTACAATCCTGGAATTTTGGATTTTTATTTCAGAACTCGTGGCTAGTAGGTCTCGTTTCACCTAGTTAGCCGTGAAATGTGGTTTCTTTACGTAAACGGTTTTATGAATATCCGTTGACTCCGAGTTCTGAATTCAGTGATTTTTAGCTTGATTTCACACTACTTTTCGAGCTCTACAATCGTGGCTGTTCGGATTTTGATTTCAGAACTCGTGGCTAGTAGGTCTCGTTTCACCTAGTTTGCCGCGAAATGTGGTTTTTTTTACGTAAACGATTTCCTGAATATCCGTTGACTCCGAGTTCTGAATTCGTTGATTTTTTGCTTGATTTCACACTACTTTTCATGCTCTACAATCCTGGATTTTCTGTTTTTTATTTCAGAACTCGTGGCTAGTAGGTCTCGTTTCACCTAGTTAGCCGCGAAGTGTGGTTTCTTATATGTATACGGTTTTCTGAATATTCGTTGACTCCGAGTTCTGAATTCGGTGTTTTTTAGCTTGATTTCACACTACTTTTCGAGCTCTACAATCCTGGAATTTTGGATTTTTATTTCAGAACTCGTGGCTAGTAGGTCTCGTTTCACCTAGTTAGCCGCGAAATGTGATTCCTTTAGGTAAACGATTTTATGAAAATTCGTTGACTCCGAGTTCTGAATTCGGTGTTTTTTAGCTTGATTTCACACTACTTTTCGAGCTCTACAATCCTGGAATTTTGGATTTTTATTTCAGAACTCGTGGCTAGTAGGTCTCGTTTAACCTAGTTAGCCGTGAAATGTGGTTTCTTTACGTAAACGGTTTTATGAATATTCGTTGACTCCGAGTTCTGAATTCAGTGATTTTTAGCTTGATTTCACACTAATTTTCGAGCTCTACAATCGTGGCTGTTCGGATTTTGATTTCAGAACTCGTGGCTAGTAGGTCTCGTTTCACCTAGTTTGCCGCGAAATGTGGTTTTTTTTACGTAAACGATTTCCTGAATATCCGCTGACTCCGAGTTCTGAATTCGTTGATTTTTTGCTTGATTTCATACTACTTTTCGAGCTCTACAATCCTGGCTTTTCTGTTTTTTATTTCAGAACTCGTGGCTAGTAGGTCTCGTTTCACCTAGTTAGCCGCGAAGTGTGGTTTCTTATATATATACGGTTTTCTGAATATCCGTTGACTCCGAGTTCTGAATTCGGTGTTTTTTAGCTTGATTTCACACTACTTTTCGAGCTCTACAATCCTGGAATTTTGGATTTTTATTTCAGAACTCGTGGCTAGTAGGTCTCGTTTCACCTAGTTAGCCGTGAAATGTGGTTTCTTTACGTAAACGGTTTTATGAATATCCGTTGACTCCGAGTTCTGAATTCAGTGATTTTTAACTTGATTTCACACTACTTTTCGAGCTCTACAATCGTGGCTGTTCGGATTTTGATTTCAGAACTCGTGGCTAGTAGGTCTCGTTTCACCTAGTTTGCCGCGAAATGTGGTTTTTTTTACGTAAACGATTTCCTGAATATCCGTTGACTCCGAGTTCTGAATTCGTTGATTTTTTGCTTGATTTCACACTACTTTTCGAGCTCTACAATCCTGGCTTTTCTGTTTTTTATTTCAGAACTCGTGGCTAGTAGGTCTCGTTTCACCTAGTTAGCCGCGAAGTGTGGTTTCTTATATGTATACGGTTTTCTGAATATCCGTTGACTCCGAGTTCTGAATTCGGTGTTTTTTAGCATGATTTCACACTACTTTTCGAGCTCTACAATCCTGGAATTTTGGATTTTTATTTCAGAACTCGTGGCTAGTAGGTCTCGTTTCACCTAGTTAGCCGTGAAATGTGGTTTCTTTACGTAAACGGTTTTATGAATATCCGTTGACTCCGAGTTCTGAATTCAGTGATTTTTAGCTTGATTTCACACTACTTTTTGAGCTCCACAATCCTGGCATTTCGTATTTTGATTTCAGAACTCGTGGCTAGTAGGTCTCGTTTCACCTAGTTAGCCGCGAAGTGTGGTTTTTTTAACGTAAACGATTTCCTGAATATCCGTTGACTCCGAGTTCGGAATTCGTTGATTTTTTGCTTGATTTCACACTACTTTTCGAGCTCTACAATCCTGGCGTTTCTGTTTTTTATTTCAGAACTCTTGGCTAGTAGGTCTCGTTTCACCTAGTTAGCCGTGAAGTGTGGTTTCTTATATGTATACGGTTTTCTGAATATCCATTGACTCCGAGTTCTGAATTCGTTGATTTTTTGCTTGATTTCACACTACTTTTCGAGCTCTACAATCCTGGCTATTCTGTTTTTTATTTCAGAACTCGTGGCTAGTAGGTCTCGTTTCACCTAGTTAGCCGCGAAGTGTGGTTTCTTATATGTATACGGTTTTCTGAATATCCGTTGACTCCGAGTTCTGAATTCAGTGTTTTTTAGCTGGATTTCACACTACTTTTCGAGCTCTACAATCCTGGCATTTTTTATTTTGATTTCAGAACTTGTGGCTAGTAGGTCTCGTTTCACCTAGTTAGCTGCGAAATGTCGTTTCTTTAGGTAAACGGTTTTATGAATATCCGTTGACTCCGAGTTCTGAATTTGGTGATTTTTACCTTGATTTCACGCTACGTTTCGAGCTCTACAATATTGGCATTTCGATTTTTGATTTCAGAACTCGTGGCTAGTACGTCTCGTTTCACCTAGTTAGCCGCGAAATGTAGTTTCTTTACGTAAACGGTTTTCTGAATATCCGTTGACTCCGAGTTCGGAATTCGGTGATTTTTAGCTTGGTTTCACACTACTTTTTGAGCTCTACAATCCTGGCATTTCGGATTTTGATTTCAGAACTCGTGCCTAGTAGGTCTCTTTTCACCTATTTAGCCGCGAAATGTGGTTTCTTTAGTTAAACGGTTTTATGAATATCCATTGACTCCGAGTCCTGAATTCGGTGATTTTTAGCTTGATTTCACACTACTTTTCGAGCTCTACAATCCTAGAGTTTCGGATTTTGATTTCAGAACTCGTGGCTAGTATGCCTCGTTTCACCTAGTTAGCCGGGAAATGTGGTTTCTTTAGGTAAACGGTTTTATGAATATCCGTTGACTCCGAGTTCTGAATTCCGTGATTTTTAGCTTGGTTTCACATTACTTTTTGAGCTCTACAATCCCGGCATTTCGGATTTTGATTTCAGAACTCGTGCCTAGTAGGTCTCTTTTCACCTAGTTAGCCGCGAAATGTGGTTTCTTTACGTAAACGGTTTTATGAATATCCGTTGACTCCGAGTTCTGAATTCAGTGATTTTTAGCTTGATTTCACACTACTTTTTGAGCTCCACAATCCTGGCATTTCTGTTTTTTATTTCAGAACTCGTGGCTAGTAGGTCTCGTTTCACCTAGTTAGCCGCGAAGTGTGGTTTATTTACGTAAACGGTTTTCTGAATATCCGTTGACTCCGAGTTCTGAATTCGATGATTTTTATCTTGATTTCACACTACTTTTTGAGCTCTACAATCCTGGTGTTTCGGTTTTTTTTTCTTCAGAACTCGTGGATAGTAGGTCTCGTTTCACCTAGTTAGCCACGAAGTGTGGTTTCTTTACGTAAACGGTTTTCTGAATATCCGTTGACTCCGAGTTCTGAATTCGTTGATTTTTAGCTTGATTTCACACTACTTTTCGAGGTCTACAATCCTGTTGTTTCGGTTTTTTATTTCAGAACTCGTGGCTACTAGGTCTCGTTTCACCTAGTTAGCCGCGTAGTGTGGTTTTTTTAACGTAAACGATTTTCTGAATATCCGTTGACTCCGAGTTCTGAATTCGTTGATTTTTAGCTTGATTTCACACTACTTTTCGAGCTCTATAATCCTTGCATTTCTGTTTTTTATTTCAAAACTCGTGGCTAGTACGTCTCGTTTCACCTAGTTAGCCGCGAAATGTGGTTTCTTAACGTAAACGGTTTTCTGAATATCCGTTGTCTCGAGTTCTGAATGCGGTGATTTTTAGCTTGATTTCACACTACTTTTCGAGCTCTACAATCCTGGCGTTTTGGTTTTTGATTTCAGAACTCGTGGCTAGTAGGTATCGTTTCACCTAGTTAGCCGCGAAATGTGGTTTCTTTAATTAAACGGTTTTCTGAATATCCGTTGACTACGAGCTCTGAATTCGGTGATTTTTAGCTTGACTTTACACTAATTTTCGAGCTCTACAATCCTGGCATTTCTGTTTTTTATTTGAGAACTCGTGGCTAGTTGGTCTCGTTTCACCTAGTTAGCCGCGAAGTGTGGTTTTTTTACGTAAACGGTTTTATGAATATCCGTTGACTCCGAGTTCTGAATTCGGTGATTTTTAGCTTAATTTCACACTACGTTTCGAGCTCTACAATCCTGGAATTTCGATTTTTGCTTTCAGAACTCGTGGCTCGTTTCACCTAGTTAGCCGCGAAATGTGGTTTCTTTACGTAAACGGTTTTCTGAATTTCTGTTGACTCCGAGTTCTGAATTCGTTGATTTTTAGCTTGATTTCACACTATTTTTTGAGCTCTACAATCCTGGAATTTTGGTTTTTTATTTCAGAACTCGTGGCTAGTAGGTCAAGTTTCACCTGGTTAGCCGCGAAGTGTGGTTTCTTTACGTAAACGGTTTTCTGAATAACAGTTGAATCCGAGTTCTGAATTTGGTGATTTTTAGCTTGATTTCACACTACGTTTCGAGCTCTACAATCCTGGAATTTCAATTTTTGATTTCAGAACACGTGGCTACTACGTCTCGTTTCACCTAGTTAGCCGCGAAATGTGGTTTCTTTACGTAAACGGTTTTCTGAATATCCGTTGACTCCGAGTTCTGAATTCGTTGATTTTTAGCTTGATTTCACACTACTTTTTGAGCTCTACAATCCTGGCATTTCGCTTTTTTCTTTCAGAACTCGTGGCTAGTTGGTCTCGTTTCATCAAGTTAGCAGCGAAATGTGGTTTATTTACATAAACGGTTTTCTGAATATCCGTTGACTCCGACTTCTGAATTTGTTGATTTTTAGCTTGATTTCACACTATGTTTCGAGCTCTACAATCCTGGAGTTTAGGTTTTTTATTTCAAAACTTGTGGCTAGTAGGTCTCGTTTCACCTAGTTAGCCGCGAAGTGTGGTTTCTTTAACGTAAACGGTTTTATGAATATCCGTTGACTCCGAGTTCCGAATTCATTGATTTTTAGCTTGATTTCACACTAATTTTCGAGCTCTACAATCCTGGCATTTCTGTTTTTTATTTGAGAACTCGTGGCTAGTAGGTCTCGTTTCACCTAGTTAGCCGCGAAATGTGGTTTCTTTAATTAAACGGTTTTCTGAATATCCGTTGACTACGACTTCTGAATTCGGTGATTTTTTGCTTGACTTCACACTAATTTTCGACCTCTACAATCCTGACATTTCTGTTTTTTATTTGAGAACTTGTGGCTAGTAGGTCTCGTTTCACCTAGTTAGCCGCGAAGTGTGGTTTTTTTACGTAAACAGTTTTCTGAATATCCGTTGACACCGAGTTCTGAATTCGTTGATTTTTAGCTTGATTTCACACTACCTTTCGAGATCTACAATCCTGGCATTTTGGTTTTTTATTTCAGAACTCGTGGCTAGTAGGTCAAGTTTCACCTAGTTAGCCGCGAAATGCGGTTTCTTTACGTAAACGGTTTTCTGAATATCCGTTGATTCCGAGTTCTGAATTTGGTGATTTTTAGCTTGATTTCACACTACGTTTCGAGCTCTACAATCCTGGCATTTCGATTTTTGATTTCAGAACTCGTGGCTACTAAGTCTCGTTTCACCTTGTTAGCCGCGAAATGTGGTTTCTTTACGTAAACGGTTTTCTGAATATCCGTTGACTCCGAGTTCTGAATTCGTTGATTTTCAGCTTGATTTCACACTACTTTTTGAACTCTACAATCCTGGCATTTCGGTTTTTTATTTCAGAACTCGTGGATTTTTGGTCTGGTTTCATCAAGTTAGCAGCGAAATGTGGTTTATTTACGTAAACGGTTTTCTGAATATCCGTTGACTCCGAGTTCTGAATTCGGTGATTTTTAGCTTGATTTCACACTACGTTTCGAGCTCTACAATCCTGGAGTTTCGGTTTTTTATTTCAGAACTCGTGGCTAGTAGGTCCCGTTTCAACTAGTTAGTCGCGAAGTGTGGTTTCTTTACGTAAACGGTTTTCTAAATATCCGTTGACTCCGAGTTCTGAATTCGTTGATTTTTAGCTTGATTTCACACTACTTTTTGAGCTCTACAATTCTGGTGTTTCTGTTTTTTATTTCAGTACTCGTGGCTAGTACGTCTCATTTCACCAAGTTAGCCGCGAAGTATGGTTTCTTAACATAAACGGTTTTTTGAATATCCGTTGTCCACGAGTTCTGAATGCGGTGATTTTTAGCTTGATTTCACACTACTTTTCGAGCTCTACAATCCTGGAGTTTCGGTTTTTTAATTCAGAACTCGTGGCTAGTAGGTCTCGTTTCACCTAGTTATCCGCGAAGTGTGGTTTCTTTACGTAAACGGTTTTCTGAATATCCGTTGACTCCGAGTTCTGAATTCGTTGATTTTTAGCTTGATTTCACACTACTTTTCGAGCTCTACAATCCTGCCGTTTCTGTTTTTTATTTGAGAACTCGTGGAAAGTAGGTCTCGTTTCACCTAGTTAGCCGCGAAGTGTGGTTTTTTTTACGTAAATGATTTTCTGAATATCCGTTGACTCCGAGTTCTGAATTCGTTGATTTTTAGCTTGATTTCACACTACTTTTCGAGCTCTACAATCCTGGCGTTTCGATTTTTGCTTTCAGAACTCGTGGCTAGTACGTCTCGTTTCACCTAGTTAGCCGCGAAATGTGGTTTCTTTACGTAAACGGTTTTCTGAATATACGTTGACTCCGAGTTCTGAATTCCGTGATTTTTAGCTTGATTTCACACTACTTTTCGAGCTCTACAATCCTGGCGTTTTGGTTTTTTAATTCAGAACTCGTGGCTAGTACGTCTCGTTTCACCTAGTTAGCCGCGAAGTGTGGTTTCTTTACGTAAACGGTTTTCTGAATATCCTTTGACTCCGAGTTCTGAATTCGGTGATTTTTAGCTTGACTTCACACTACTTTTCGAGCTCTACAATCCTGGCATTTTTGTTTTTTATTTCAAAACTCGTGACTAGTAGGTCTCGTTTCACCTAGTTAGCCGTGAAGTGTGGTTTATTTACGTAAACGGTTTTCTGAATATCCGTAGACTCCGAGTTCTGAATTCGGTGATTTTTAGCTTGATTTCACACTACGTTTCGAGCTCTACAATCCTGGCATTTCGATTTTTGATTTCAGAACTCGGGGCTAGTACGTCGCGTTTCACCTAGTTAGCCGCGAAGTGTGGTTTCTTTACGTAAACGGTTTTCTGAATATCCGTTGACTCGGAGTTCTGAATTCGGTGATTTTTAGCTTGACTTCACACTACTTTTCGAGCTCTACAATCCTGGCATTTTTTTTTTTTTTCAGAACTCGTGACTAGTAGGTCTCGTTTCACCTAGTTAGCCGTGAAGTGTGGTTTCTTTACGCAAACGGTTTTCTGAATATCCGTTGACTCCGAATTCTGAATTCGGTGATTTTTAGCTTGATTTCACACTACGTTTCGAGCTCTACAATCCTGGAGTTTCGGTTTTTTATTTCAGAACTCGTGGCTAGTAGGTCTCGTTTCAACTGGTTAGTCGCGAAGTGTGGTTTCTTTACGTAAACGGTTTTCTAAATATCCGTTGACTCCGAGTTCTGAATTCGTTGATTTTTATCTTGATTTCACACTAATTTTTGAGCTCTACAATCCTGGCGTTTCTGTTTTTTATTTCAGAACTCGTGGCTAGTACGTCTCGTTTCACCAAGTTAGCCGCGAAGTGTGGTTTCTTTACGTAAACGGTTTTCTGAATATCCGTTGACTCCGAGTTCTAAATTCGTTGATTGTTAGCTTGATTTCACACTACGTTTCGAGCTCTACAATCCTGGCATTTTGGTTTTTTATTTCAGAACTCGTGGCTAGAAGGTCTCATTTCACCAAGTTAGCTGCGAAATGTGGTTTCTTTACGTAATCGATTTTCTGAATATCCGTTGACTCCGAGTTCTGAATTCGGTGATTTTTGGCTTGATTTCACACTACTTTTCGAGCTCTACAATCCTAGAGTTTCTGTTTTTTAATTCAGAACTCGTGGCTAGTACGTCTCGTTTCACCTAGTTAGCCGCGAAGTGTGGTTTCTTTACGTAAATGGTTTTCTGAATATCCTTTGACTCCGAGTTCTGAATTCTGTGATTTTTAGCTTGACTTCACACTACTTTTCGAGCTCTACAATCCTGGCATTTTTGTTTTTTATTTCAGAACTCGTGACTAGTAGGTCTCGTTTCACCTAGTTAGCCGTGAAGTGTGGTTTCTTTACGTAAACGGTTTTCTGAATATCCGTTGACTCCGAGTTCTGAATTCGGTGATTTTT
This sequence comes from Euonymus europaeus, assembly GCA_963580455.1. Lineage (NCBI taxonomy): Eukaryota > Viridiplantae > Streptophyta > Magnoliopsida > Celastrales > Celastraceae > Euonymus > Euonymus europaeus. The sequence continues at coordinate 2,576,025 of OY756961.1, forward strand.
AGCTTGATTTCACACTACGTTTCGAGCTCTACAATCCTGGCATTTCGATTTTTGATTTCAGAACTCGTGGCTAGTACGTCTCATTTCATCTAGTTAGCCACGAAATGTGGTTTCTTTACGTAAACGGTTTTCTGAATATCCGTTGACTCCGAGTTCTGAATTCGTTGATTTTTAGCTTGATTTCACACTACTTTTCGAGCTCTACAATCCTGGTGTTTCGGTTTTTTATTTCAGAACTCGTGGATAGTAGGTCTAGTTTAACTTAGTTAGCCGTGAAGTGTGGTTTCTTTACGTAAACGGTTTTCTGAATATCCGTTGACTCTGAGTTCTGAATTCGGTGATTTTTAGCTTGATTTAACACTACGTTTCGAGCTCTACAATCCTGGCATTTCGATTTTTGATTTCAGAACTCGTGGCAACTACGTGTCGTTTCACCTAGTTAGCCGCGAAATGTGGTTTCTTTACGTAAACGATTTTCTGAATATCCGTTGACTCGGAGTTCTGAATTCGTTGATTTTTAGCTTGATTTCACACTACTTTTCGAGCTCTACAATCCTGGAATTTCGGTTTTTTATTTCAGAACTCGTGGCTAGTAGGTGTCGTTTCACCAAGTTAGCAGCGAAATGTGGTTTGTTTATGTAAACGGTTTTCTGAATATCCGTTGACTCCGAGTTCTAAATTCGTTGATTGTTAGCTTGATTTCACACTACGTTTCGAGCTCCACAATCCTGGAATTTTGGTTTTTTATTTCAGAACTCGTGGCTAGAAGGTCTCGTTTCATCAAGTTAGCTGCGAAATGTGGTTTCTTTACGTAATCGATTTTCTCAATATCCGTTGACTCCGAGTTCTGAATTCGGCGATTTTTAGCTTGATTTCACACTACTTTTCGAGCTCTACAATCCTGGAGTTTCTGTTTTTTTATTTCAGAACTCGTGGCTAGTAGGTCTCGTTTCACCTAGTTAGCCGCGAATTGTGGTTTCTTAACGTAAACGGTTTTCGGAATATCCGTTGTCTCCGAGTTCTGAATGCGGTGATTTTTAGCTTGATTTCACACTACTTTTCAAGCTCTACAATCCTGAGATTTTGGTTTTTGATTTCAGAACTTGTGGCTAGTAGGTCTCGTTTCACCTAGTTATCCGCGAAATGTGGTTTCTTTAATTAAACGGTTTTCTGAATATCCGTTAACTCCGAGTTCTGAATTCGGTGATTTTTAGCTTGACTTCACACTACTTTTTGAGCTCTACAATCTTGGCATTTTTGTTTTTTATTTCAGAACTCGTGGCTAGTAGGTCTCGTTTCACCTAGTTAGCCGCGAAATTTGATTTCTTTAATTAAACAGTTTTGTGAATATCCGTTGACTCCGTGTTCTGAATTCGATGATTTTTAGCCTGACTTCACACTACCATTCGAGCTCTATAATCCTGGAGTTTCCGTTTTTTATTTCAGAACTCGTGGCTAGTAGGTCTCGTTTCACCTAGTTAGCCGCGAAGTGTGGTTTCTTATATGTATACGGTTTTCTGAATATCCGTTGACTCCGAGTTCTGAATTCGGTGTTTTTTAGCTTGATTTCACACTACTTTTCGAGCTCTACAATCCTGGAATTTTAGATTTTGATTTCAGAACTCGTGGCTAGTAGGTCTCGTTTCACCTAGTTAGCTGTGAAATGTTGTTTCTTTTATGTAAACGGTTTTATGAATATCCGTTGACTCCGAGTTCTGAATTCGTTGATTTTTAGCTTGATTTCACACTACTTTTCGAGCTCTACAATCCTGGAATTTCGGTTTTTGATTTCAGAACTTGTGGCTAGTAGGTCTCGTTTCACCTAGTTAGCCGCGAAATGTGGTTTCTTTAATTAAACGGTTTTCTGAATATCCGCTGACTCCGAGTTCTGAATTCGGTGATTTTTAGCTTGATTTCACACTAATTTTCGAGCTCTACAATCCTAGCGTTTTGGTTTTTGATTTCAAAACTCGTGGCTAGTAGGTCTCGTTTCACCTAATTAGACGCGAAATGTGGTTTTTTTACGTAAACGGTTTTAAGAATATCCGTTTACTGCGAGTTCTGAATTCGGTGATTTTTAGCTTGATTTCACAATACTTTTCGAGCTCTAATATCCTGGAGATTCGATTTTTGATTTCAGAACTCGTGGCAAGTTGGTCTCGTATCACCTAGTTAGCCGCGAAATGTGGTTTCTTTACGTAATCGATTTTTTTAATATCCGTTTACTCCGAGTTCTGAATTCGTTGATTTTTAGCTTGATTTCACACTACTTTTTGAGCTCCAGAATCCTGTCATTTCTGTTTTATATTTCAGAACTCGTGGCTAGTAGGTCTCGTTTCACCAAGTTAGCCGCAAAATGTGGTTTCTTTATGTAATCGATTTTCTGAATATCCGTTGACTCCGAGTTCTAAATTCGATGATTTTTAGCTTTATTTCACACTACTTTTCGAGCTCCACAATCCTGGCGTTTATGTTTTTTATTTCAGAACTCGTGGCTAGTAGGTCTCGTTTCACCTAGTTAGCTGCGAAGTGTGGTTTCTTTACGTAAACGGTTTTCTGAATATCCGTTGATTCCGAGTTCTGAATTCGTTGATTTTTAGCTTGATTTCACACTACTTTTCGAGCTCTACAATCCTAGAGTTTCGGTTTTTCATTTCAGAACTCGTGGCTAGTAGGTCTCGTTTCAACTAGTTCGCCGCAAAATGTTTTTTCTTTCTGTAAACGGTTTTCTTAATATCCGTTGACTCCGAGTTCTGAATTCGGTGATTTTTAGCTTGATTTCATGACTAATTTTCGAGCTCTACAATCCTGGAGTTTCGATTTTTATTTCAGAACTCGTGGCTAGTAGGTGTCGTTTCACCTAGTTAGCCGCGAAATGTGGTTTCTTTAATTAAACGGTCTTGTGAATATCCGTTGACTCCGTGTTCTGAATTCGGTGATTTTTAGCTTGACTTCACACTACCTTTCGAGCTCTACAATCCTGGAGTTTCTGTTTTTTATTTCAAAACTCGTGGCTAGTAGGTCTCGTTTCACCTAGTTAGCCGCGAAGTGTGGTTTCTTTACGTAAACGGTTTTCTGAATATCCGTTGACTCCGAGTTGTGAATTCGGTGATTTTTAGCTTGATTTCACACTACGTTTTGAGCTCTACAATCCTGGGCTTTTCGGTTTTTGATTTCAGAACTTGTGGCTAGTAAGTCTCATTTCACCTATTTAGCCGCGAAATTTGGTTTCTTTAATTAAATGGTTTTCTGAATATCCGTTGACTCCGAGTTCTGAATTCGTTCATTTTTAGCTTGATTTCACACTACTTTTCGAGCTCTACAATCCTGGTATTTCGGTTTTTGATTTCAGAACTTGTGGCTAGTAGGTCTCGTTTCACCTAGTTAGCCGCGAAATGTGGTTTCTTTACGTAAACGGTTTTCTGAATATCCGTTGACTCCGAGTTCTGAATTCGGTGATTTTTAGCTTGATTTCACACTACGTTTTGAGCTCTAAAATCCCAGCATTTCGGTTTTTTATTTCAGAACTTGTGGCTAGTAGGTCTCGTTTCACCTATTTAACCGCGAAATGTGGTTTCTTTAATTAAACGGTTTTCTGAATATCCGTTGACTCCGAGTTCTGAATTCGTTGATTTTTAGCTTGATTTCACACTACGTTTCGAGCTCTACAATCTTGGCATTTTGGTTTTTGATTTCTGAACTCGTGGCTAGAAGGTCTCGTTTCACCAAGTTAGCCACGAAATATGGTTTCTTTACGTAATCGATTTTCTGAATATCCGTTGACTCCGAGTTCTAAATTCGATGATTTTTAGCTTTTTTCACACTACTTTTTGAGCTCTACAATCCTGGCATTTCTGTTTTTTATTTCAGAACTCGTGGCTTTAAGGTCTAGTTTCACCTAGTTAGCCGCGAAGTGTGGTTTCTTTACGTAAACGGTTTTCTGAATATCCGTTGACTCCGAGTTCTGAATTCGGTGATTTTTAGCTTGATTTTATACTACTTTTCGAGCTCTACAATCCTGGCATTTCGGTTTTTGATTTCAGAACTCGTGGCTAGTAGGTCTCGTTTCACCTAGTTAGCCGCGAAATGTGATTTCTTTACGTAAACGGTTTTCCGAATATCCGCTGACTCCGAGTTCTGAATTCGGTGATTTTTAGATTGATTTCACACTAATTTTTTAGCTCTACAATCCTGGAGTTTCGTTTTTTTATTTCAGAACTCGTGGCTAGTAGGTCTCGTTTCACCTAGTTAGCCGCGAAATGTGGTTTGTTTACGTAAACGGTTTTCTGAATATCCGTTTACTCCGAGTTCTGAATTTGTTGATTTTTAGCTTGATTTCACAATACTTTTCGAGCTCTAATATCCTGGAGATTCGATTTTTGATTTCAGAACTCGTGGCAAGTAGGTCTCGTTTCACCTAGTTAGCCGCGAAATGTGGTTTATTTACGTAAACGGTTTTCTGAATATCCGTTGACTCCGAGTTCTGAATTCGTTGATTTTTAGCTTGATTTCAAACTAATTTTCGAGCTCTACAATCCTGGCATTTCGGTTTTTTATTTCAGAACTCATGGCTAGTAGGTCTCGTTTAACCTAGTTAGCCGCGAAATGTTGTTTCTTTACTTAAACGGTTTTCTGAATATCTGTTGACTCCGAGTTCTTAATGCGGTGATTTTTAGCTTGATTTCACACAACTTTTCGAGCTCTACAATCCTGACATTTCGTTTTTTGACTTTAGAACTCGTGGCTAGTAGTTCTCGTTTCACCAAGTTAGCCGCGAAATGTGGTTTCTTTACGTAAACGGTTTTCTGAATATCCATTGATTTCGAGTTCTGAATTCGTTGATTTTTAGCTTGATTTCACACTACTTTTCGAGCTCTAAAATCCTAGAGTTTCGGTTTTTGATTTCAGAACTCGTGGCTAGTAGGTCTCGTTTCACCTAGTTCGCCGCGAAATATTTTTTCTTTCCGTAAACGGTTTTCTTAATATCCGTTGACTCCGAGTTCTGAATTCGGTGATTTTTAGCTTGATTTCAGACTACTTTTCGAGCTCTACAATCCTGGAGTTTCGATTTTTATTTGAGAACTCGTGGCTAGTAGGTCTCATTTCACCTAGTTAGCCGCGAAATGTGGTTTCTTTACGTAAACGGTTTTCTGAATATTCGTTGACTCCGAGTTCTGAATTCGGTGATTTTTAGCTTGATTTCACAATACTTTTCGAGCTCTAATGTCCTGGAGATTCGATTTTTGATTTCAAAACTCGTGGCAAGTAGGTCTCGTTTCACCTAGTTAGCCTCGAAATGTGGTTTATTTACGTAAACGGTTTTCTGAATATCCGTTGACTCCGAGTTCTGAATTCGTTGATTTTTAGCTTGATTTCACACTATGTTTCGAGCTCTACAATCCTGGCATTTCGTTTTTTTATTTCAGAACTCGTGGCTAGAAGGTCTCGTTTCACAAAGTTAGCCGCGAAATGTGGTTTCTTTACGTAATCGATTTTCTGAATATCAGTTGACTCCGAGTTCTGAATTCGGTGATTTTTAGCTTGATTTCACACTACGTTTCGAGCACTACAATCCGGGCGTTTCGGTTTTTGATTTCAGAACTTGTGGCTAGTAGGTCTCGTTTCACCTAGTTGGCCGCGAAATGTGGTTTCTTTAATTACACTGTTTTCTGAATATCCATTGACTCCGAGTTCTGAATTCGTTGATTTTTATCTTGATTTCACACTACGTTTCGAGCTCTACAATCCTGGAATTTCGGTTTTTGATTTTAGAACTCGTGGCTAGACGGTCTCGTTTCACCAAGTTAGCCGCGAAAAGTGGTTTCTTTACGTAATCGATTTTCTGAATATCCGTTGACTCCGAGTTCTGAATTCGATTATTTTTAGCTTTTTTTCACACTGCTTTTCGAGCTCCACAATCCTGGCGTTTCTGTTTTTTATTTCAAAACTCGTGGCAAGTAGGTCTCGTTTCACCTAGTTAGCCGCGAAATGTAGTTTATTTACATAAACGGTTTTCTGAATATCCGTTGACTCCGAGTTCTGAATTCGTTGATTTTAGCTTGATTTCACACTACTTTTCGAGCTCTACAATCCTGGCATTTCGATTTTTGATTTCAGAACTCGTGGCTAGAAGGTCTCGTTTCACCAAATTAGCCGCGAAATGTTGTTTCTTTACGTAATCGATTTTCTGAATATCCGTTGACTCCGAGTTCTGAATTCGTTGATTTTTTGCTTTGTTTCACACTACTTCTCGAGCTCCACAATCCTGGCGTTTCTATTTTTTATTTCAGAACTCGTGGCTAGTACGTCTCGTTTCACCTAGTTAGCCGCGAAGTGTGGTTTCTTTACGTAAACGGTTTTCTGAATATCCGTTGACTCCGAGTTCTGAATTCAGTGATTTTTAGCTTGATTTCACACTACTTTTCGAGCTCTACAATCCTGGAATTTCGGTTTTTATTTCAGAACTCGTTCCTAGAAGGTCTCGTTTCACCAAGTTAGCCATGAAATATGGTTTCTTTAATTAAACGGTTTTCTGAATATCTGTTGACTCCGAGTTCTAAATTCATTGATGTTTAGATTGATTTCACACTACTTTACGAGCTCTACAATCCTGGAGTTTCAATTTTTGATTTAAGAACTCGTGGCTAGTAGGTCTCGTTTCACCTAGTTAGCCGCAAAATGTGGTTTCTTTACGTAAACGGTTTTCTGAATATCCGTTGACTCCGAATTCTGAATTTTTTTATTTTTAGCTTGATTTCACACTACTTTTCGAGCTCTACAATCCTGGCATTTCGGTTTTTTATTTCAAAACTCGTGGCTAGTAGTTTTGGTTTCACCAAATTAGCAGCGAAATGTGGTTTCTTTACGTAAACGGTTTTCTGAATATCCGTTGACTCCGCGTTCTGAATTCGTTGATTTTTAGCTTGATTTCACACTAGTTTTCGAGCTCTACAATCCTGGCATTTTGGTTTTTTATTTCAGAACTCGTGGCTAGAAGGTCTCGTTTCACCAAGTTAGCCGCGAAATGTGGTTTCTTTACGTAATCAGTTTTATTAATATCCGTTGACTCCGAGTTCTGAATTCGTTGATTTTAAGCTTGATTTCACACTACTTTTCGAGCTCTACAATCCTGGCATTTCGGTTTTTGATTTCAGAACTCGTGCCTAGAAGGTGTCGTTTCACCAAGTTTGCCGCGAAATGTGGTTTCTTTAATTAAACGGTTTTCTGAATATCCGTTGACTCCGAGTTCTGAATTCATTGATTTTTAGCTTGATTTCACACAAATTTTCGAGCTCTACAATCCTGGAATTTCTGTTTTTTATTTCAGAACTCGTGGCTAGTAGGTCTCGTTTCACCTAGTTAGCCGCGAAATGTGGTTTCTTTACGTAAACGGTTTTCTGAATATCCGTTGACTCCGAGTTCTGAATTCGGTGATTTTTAGCTTGATTTCACAATACTTTTCGAGCTCCACAATCCTGGCGTTTCTGTTTTTTATTTCAGAACTCGTGGCAAGTAGGTCTCGTTTCACCTAGTTAGCCGCGAAATGTGGTTTATTTACATAAACGGTTTTCTGAATATCCGTTGACTCCGAGTTCTGAATTCGGTGATTTTTAGCTTGATTTCACAATACTTTTCGAGCTCTACAATCCTGGCATTTCGGTTTTTGATTTCAGAAATCGTGGCTAGAAGGTCTCGTTTCACCAAGTTAGCCGCGAAATGTGGTTTCTTTACGTAATCGGTTTTCTTAATCTACTATCCTGAAATTTCTGTTTTTTATTTCAGAACTCGTGGCTAGTAGGTCTCGTTTCACCTAGTTAGCCGCGAAATGTGGTTTCTTTACGTAAACGGTTTTCTGAATATCCGTTTACTCCGAGTTCTGAATTCGGTGATTTTTAGCTTGATTTCACAATACTTTTCGAGCTCTACAATCCTGGCATTTCGGTTTTTGATTTCAGAACTCGTGGCTAGAAGGTCTCGTTTCACCAAGTTAGCCGCGAAATGTGGTTTCTTTACGTAATCGGTTTTCTTAATATCCGTTGACTCCGAGTTCTGAATTCGTTGATTTTTAGCTTGATTTCACACTACTTTTCGAGCTCTACAATCCTGGTGTTTCTGTTTTTATTTCAGAACGGTTTTCCGAATATCCGTTGACTCCGAGTTCTGAATTCGTTGATTTTTATCTTGATTTCACACTATGTTTCGAGCTCTACAATCCTGGCATTTCGGTTTTCGATTTCAGAACTCGTGGCTAGAAGGTCTCGTTTCACCAAGTTAGCCGCGAAATGTGGTTTCTTTACGTAATCGATTTTCTGAATATCCGTTGACTCCGAGTTCTGAATTCGATTATTTTTAGCTTGATTTCACACTACTTTTCGAGCTCTACAATCCTAGCATTTCGGTTTTTGATTTCAGAACTCGTGGCTAGTAGGTCTCGTTTCACCTAGTTAGCCGCGAAATGTGATTTCTTTACGTAAACGGTTTTCTGAATATCCGTTTACTCCTAGTTTTGAATTCGATTATTTTTAGCATTTTTTCACACTACTTTTCGAGCTCCACAATCCTGGCATTTCGGTTTTTGTTTTTAGAACTCGTGGCTAGAAGGTCTCGTTTCACCAAGTTAGCCGCGAAATGTGGTTTCTTTACGTAATCGATTTTCTGAATATCCGTTGACTCCGAGTTCTGAATTCGTTGATTTTTAGCTTTATTTCACACTACTTTTCGAGCTCCACAATCCTGGCATTTCTGTTTTTTATTTCAGAACTCGTGGCTAGTAGGTCTCGTTTCACCTAGTTAGCTGCAAAATGTGGTTTCTTTACGTAAACGGTTTTTTGAATATCCGTTGACTCCGAGTTCTGAATTCGGTGATTTTTAGCTTGATTTCACACTACTTTTCGAGCTCTACAATCCTGGCATTTCGGTTTTTGATTTCAGAACTCGTGCCTAGAAGGTCTCGTTTCATCTAGTTAGCCGCGAAGTGTGGTTTCTTTACGTAAACGGTTTTCTGAATATTCGTTGACTCCGAGTTCTGAATTCGTTGATTTTTAGCTTGATTTCACACTACTTTTCGAGCTCTACAATCCTGGCGTTTCGGTTTTTGATTTCAGAACTCGTGGCTAGTAGGTCTCGTTTTACCTAGTTAGCCGCGAAGTGTGGTTTCTTTACGTAAACGGTTTTCTGAATATCCTTTGACTCCAAGTTCTGAATTCGGTGATTTTTAGCTTGATTTCACAATACTTTTCGGGCTCTACAATCCTGGATTAGCCTATATTGTAAAAATAAGAAACCCTAAGCTAAAAGACATGCTACAAAATGTCAACCTAACAATTGATAAGGTTGAAGGCATGGTGGCATTGTTTCTTGAAAATGTCGAGGATGGGGCATAAAAGACTCAAGGTCAAGGATGGCCCCAAATATGGCCTGATTATGCTGTCTCCAAGATGGCACTAAATGTTCTAGGGGTTTGGCTTAGCTTTACAAAGACTTTGGTTTATGTGTAAATTGCTTTTGCCCTGGATTCACTCAGACCTCCGTGACCTGCGGCAAGGGAACTCACACCGCCGATGATGCTGCCACGGTTGCTGCTAACCTTGCGTTGATCCCTCCCAAGGACGTACAAACTCCCTCCCAAGGACATACAAACTGGATAATTTTATTTAGGTTTTCATCGGCCTAGGAAAAGTACAAACTCTAAATTATGATAGACTTCTGGTACTTCATTGAATATTTTGGGAGATAATTTATGTGTTCTTATCTACAATATTGAATTTAAATGGACCATCTAAAAATAAAAAATTTAAAATTGATTTGAAAAATTATCTGAATAATTAATAAACTGCTGTACGTCCACAATATATATATATATAGCCATTTACATATTCAAGATGGCCTAAAGACAGAATGTGATCTCTAAATCCAAACAGATGTGGTTCCTTTCTCTTCCAACCTCAAATAATTTGCTATTGGTTCTCATCATTACCATAAATTACCTAGAATACTGAAACAATGCCGAAATAGCAGAACATTATCACAACAGTGCTACAACTAATCGCTCATGGAGAAGGAAGCCTTTAATCTTCCAACAAGATGGGGCAGCGTCTTCATATTCTCCTGGATTGACTGGTCGACACATGATTCCAGAACATTGACACCATCACTTCCAACCTGTTGCAGCTTTGCCGCCTCAAACTTGTCTTGGCAGACCATTAGTGACCTATTTAACTTTTCCTGCACTCAAAATTTTGATTTCTCTTTATTATCATTGACCAATATTTAGAGTGGCAACTCACCAACACAGACAAATTTCACATCACCAGTTATAACACTAATCGTACCGTACAAGAAATACACAACATTAATAAGATATATAGGACTCAGCTTGAACTCAAAAGTACATTGGATTGAGGACTCTCTCAACAATAATATTCTGAGATTCCCAAGGATCCAAACAATAGAACGAACAACAAGAAAAATCCCTAATTTGAAGGCAACACATTTACATATTGGAAACGAGTAGTCCCAGAAAATAACCACCATTCCCTTCCTTTGCTAAAACGCATCTTCTTGTAGGCAGAAGATTCAATTCAACGAGAGAAGAGATGGCACAAGGGGCACCTTCCAAAACATATACCTACAGAGAATGAAAATGTTTCTGACCTACCTTATGGATTCATGAACAATTATGAGGCATTTGGAATTAACATGCCGAGCATAGACAAAGATAAAAATCTAAACTGCATCAGACAAGACCACCTTTTGGTTCAAGCAACAATTATTTAAAAAACCCCGACTACCCTTCCACAAGAAATATCAATTCCTTTGTCTATTTTCTCCATGCATTTAATCCTATTTCAAAGTTAGATTTGGAATGGTTGCCATTTTTCAATTTCAGCCGAAGGCTAAACAAAGAGAATCCATAGGCCTCACTTTGAAATCTTTCCCCCCTCAACATGGATTATCGTTCAAATAATTAGCAAGGAGATACTTTCTCTTATATTATTCCACTATAAGTTTTTGCCTAATGTTGTGAAATATATTGCCTGTAATTGCCTTCTCCACCCCCCACACCCTTCCAAGAAAAGAAGGGAAAAAAAGGTAAGAAGCTACAACATTGCAATGGATAGATTTTTATTATTAGATTTGTCTAATGAAAAAGTTATGAATGACAAAAAGGGAATAAACTTACTTGAAACTTGGCCATCTCATTCTCAAAATGTTTTTCCGCATTGACCACTGGGACACTGCAATTTTCCACACAATTGCTTATCTCATCTTGTTTTCTTCTCTTATCAAAGCATTCGTATGCACATTTAAAGTAGGCTTGCTGCAGTTAGTAATAATAGAAACTATCAGATATAAAAATCTCCAATTAATTAAAAAATAAGACAAACAGAATCTTGTCGAACAGAAAGAACATCCTGAAACTCCTGTCATCACTATTCACTCATCATAATATAGCAATACAATCTAGCACAAATAATTAAAACAAATGGAGCACAATTATAAACCAAGGCGGTAAATTCTTTGGGGAACAAAAGAGAGGAGCTCTGCAAGTTCATTAAATAGAAAATCTCAACAAAGCATACCCTTTCCCTTGATATTCAGTGATTCACATATCATATTTCCTTTATAAGAATTAAACATAGACCATCAATAATCATACTGTCAGGTAACACCCACAACTAGCGTCACCGGAACAAGAACAATGGAAGAACCCAGAAATTTGGGTGGATTCAACCAAGCAGTCAAGGGAGACGATGCCCCTGTTCTTGATTCAAGCCTTGGAAAGAGAGAGAAAAGACTCTGTAAAAGTGTACCAGAATTGTATATTCATTTCATAAGTGGCCAGTAACCAAAAGCATGCATCCTATATCCTGGAGTGCATAATGGCCAGGCTGTAACAACCATTTCCAGGAATACTTCTAGAATCTACGACTCAATACTGACGTGTTAACCACGCACTACATACCGTAATCCTACTTATACTATCTAATTAATATAATACTGGTCCAGAACCAACAATAAAATAACAAAAGCTCAATAATTCCTTGAACTGCAAGTAACATAATATGTCTATGTATTTCTATTCCAGAATAGCCTCAATTCATGCATCACATCTTCCTCCTGTTAAGTCATCTTCTTGGCAGGATCATGACAGACCCCTCTCCTTATAAAACCTTGCCCACAAGGTGGGGAAATTCTGCCAGCAACTTGGTGTAAGAAACCCAGGTAGCATCTTCCTCACGTTGACCGACCCACTGGACTAAAACTTCAACTGTGGGATACTTTCCATGAGGGGTGAGACGTCTTCTGAGTATTAAGTGGGGTTCGACAATGACTTGGCCAGCCTTATTCACCAAAGGCAGAGTAGTAAATGGAGTAGTGGCTGGATTGAGAACTTTCTTCAACTGGGAAACATGCACAGTGGGATGAATCTGAGAAGTGGCTGGGAGATCCAATTCATAGGCAACTGTACCTATTCTCCGAAGAACCTTGAAGGGCCCATAATAACGAGGGGACAATTTCAAATTTTTCCGCTGGGCTACCGATATTTGCCGATATGGATGGAGCTTCAAATAGGCCATTTCACCCGGCTGAAATTCACAATGAATTCTCCTTCTGTCAGCAAACCCCTTCATAGACACTTGGCTCTTGTGTAAATTGTGTCGTAAGGTTATGAGGATTTCCTCTCGACTGCGCAGCTCGTCTTCTAACACTTCCAAAGCAGCAGTACCTGGAACATAGCTACTCAATTTAGGTGGTGGGTAGCCGTAGACTGCTTCAAACGGACTGACTTTGGTACTTGCATGTGTGGTAGTGTTGTAGCAAAACTCTGCTAGAGGCAACCATTTCAACCAAGATTTTGGATGGGCAAAAGAGAAGCATCGTAAATATTGTTCTACCGCCTTGTTTACAGCTTCGGTCTGCCCATCGCTTTGTGGGTGGTATGAGCTGCTGAAATTTAATGTAGTGCCCTGCAAGTGAAAAAGTTCCTTCCAAAATTTGCTAGTGAAGACAGCATCACGATCTGAAACAATGCTGGAGGGCATGCCATGTAACTTAAAGATGGAATTCATAAATTCTTGAGCTACTGTAGCTGCTGTATATGGGTGCTGAAGTGCCACAAAGTGAGCACATTTGGTCAGGCGATCCACCACAGTTAAAATAACAGTCTTACCACAAGAGTTAGGTAGTCCCTCAATGAAATCCATGCTAATGTCGGTCCATGGTAACTCTGGAATTTTGAGAGGTTGGAGCAAGCCTTGGGGAAGAGTGTTCGGGTACTTAGTAACTTGGCAGATGTCACAATTCTTAATATAAGCCTTGATATCATCCTTAAGGCCCTTCCAATAGAAATTGTTCTTTGCCCGTTGAAAACTTTTAGCAAATCCTGGATGGCCCGCTGTGGGGACTCCATGAATTTCATGCAAAAGTCTTTGTTTCAGCTGCACATCATCTCCCACAATTAGCCGTCCCTTGTAATAAAGGGTGTTATTGTTGAAAGTGACTTTGCTGGGCAGCTCCTCTCCCTCTCGTGCTTTCTGCAATAACTCTTGGACCCATGTATCATGCAAATAAGAAGACCTGATGTCCTCCAAAGCTCCACACACAGGAAAAGATATGGACATCCGTGAGTTGGACTCCACGGAAGGTGACACTTCCTGCCTTGATAAAGCATCAGCAGCATGGTTCTCCAATCCCTTCTTATATTCAACCAAAAAATCATAACCGAACAATTTACTAATCCATTTTTGTTGAGTCGGCGTGCCCAAAGATTGTTCCAGGATATACTTGAGACTATGGTGATCCGTCTTAACCACAAAAGCATGTCCCATGAGATAATGCCTCCATTTTTGTATTGCGGATACCAACGCAAACAATTCCTTCTCATAGGTAGATAAGTGGAGGGATCTACCTTTTAAGGCGGCGCTAAAGTAGGCAATGGGATGATGGTCTTGCATCAATACAGCCCCAATTCCATCTCCCGAAGCGTCACATTCAATAACAAATGGAATACTGAAGTTGGGTAAGGCTAACACCGGTGGTGTAGACATAGCTTCCTTGAGGGAGTTGAATACCCGAGTGCTAGATTCACTCCAATGGAATTCTCCCTTTTTTAACAACTGAGTTAGGGGTCGGGCAATGATTCCATATCCTTTAACGAACCTCCTATAATACCCCGTTAAGCCAAGGAAACCCTTTAATGCCTTTTGAGAAGTGGGAATAGGCCAATCTAGCATTGCTTGTATTTTTTGCCTATCGGTCTTCACACCATCCCGATCAACCACATGTCCCAAATAACTAATGGAAGAGCTCCCGAAGGTACATTTAGCTCTCTTTGCAAATAACTGATGCACCCGAAGAGCTTCCAAAACCAGTCTCAAATGTTGTAGATGGTCTTCAAGAGTCCTGCTATACACCAAAATGTCATCAAAGAAAACTAAGATAAACTTCCTTAAAAAAGGTTTAAAGACCTCATTCATTAGGGCTTGAAAAGTAGCAGGGGCGTTAGTCAACCCAAAAGGCATGACTAAATACTCATATAAACCCTCATGGGTTCTAAAAGCAGTCTTGTGGATATCTTCTTCTTTCATCCGGATTTGATGATAACCGGAGCGGAGGTCTAACTTGGAGAAGATGGAGGTCCCATGTAATTCATCTAGAAGCTCATCAATAACCGGAATGGGAAATTTGTTTTTGACGGTTACTTGATTAAGAGCTCTATAATCTACACACATCCTCCATGTGCCATCCGACTTCTTAACCAAAACGATCGGTGAAGCATAAGGACTTTGGCTATGACGTATCATTCCACAATCCAAAAGCTCCTTAACCAACCTCTCAATTTCCATTTTTTGACTGTGAGGGCATCGGTAGGCTCTTTGATTAATGGGGGCAGAATTGCTTTTGAGGGTGATGGCATGGTCATGAGTTCTTTGGGGAGGCAGACCCATAGGGAGCTGGAAAATATCCTCAAATTCCTGTAATAGCCGCTGGATGTTAGGATCCAGGATCAACGAGTCCTCCAAGATATCACCATCTAAGGTGTAGAACATAGTAGTGGTACTTGTACTAGAGTTTACATGGGAACCATGCTCTTGATTAACTAAATCTGCCAACTTCCTTGGAATACCATGCAAGAAACAACGGTGACCCTTATAATTGAATTGCATTGTAAGTTGCTGGAGATTCCACAAGATGTCACCCAAATCTTTCAACCACTGAATACCAAGAACAGCATCATAGCCTCCCAATGGCATAATATGGAAATCGGTAATAAATACTGAGCCCTGAAGAGAAAAAGGCACATAACAAAATAACCCAAGACTATGTAAGGTGGTACCATTAGCCAATTTAACCGAAAGAGCTCTGGGAAGGCATTCCCCCATCTGTGCAGATTGCGCAAAATATGGGTCCACGAAGTTGTGTGATGAACCCGTGTCGACCAAAACCAGCATTGTTTCTCCATTAATCCTACCATGTAGTGTCATCGCCTGCTGTGGACTGAATCCAGAAATAGCATGTAAAGACAAAGTTGGAAAACCTCCTCCAATGAATCCAACAGAAAAATACGAGGTATCGCACACCTATGTCCCTTGACATATACTTCGTCACAATAGAAACACAGTCCCAACCGTTTCCTTTCCTCATGCTGAGGGTTGGTGATCCAAGTAATTGGTACCTTCTTGCTCACGCCAGCCTGACCCGTGGAAGCATTCATAGGAATATTAGCCATGGTGGTCGCAGTTACTTTGTGTGTAGTAGGAGCACCATATCCTGGGTATGTTAATGGCAAAACTGGAGCGGTAGGAGCTGTTAGTTGGGGACTGGAGGGCATTTGGACTATTGGTTGAGTGGTAGCCTGAGAAGAAACTCGGGGCTGTTTGCGAGAAATCCCTTGGCTCTCCTCACTCATTCTGGCCAAGGATTGGGCCATGGCGACGCTGGTAGGACGTAAAACCTTGACTGCCAAGCGTATTTCATCTCTCCACCCGGATAAATATAACCCCATCTTCTGGTCTTCATTCAACCCTCTTAGTTTTACCGCTAGATCTTCATATCTTTCAGTGTAGTCGGTGACAGTGGATAGTTGTTGCAGGCGAGCTAACTCCTCCATCGGTGAAATGAGGAAACTAGGGCCATACCTTACCCTCAAAGCTTCACAAAAAGACTCCCAATCCACTGGTACCCCAGATAACTCCCACTCTTGAAACCAATTGGCTACTCGGCCTTCAAGATAGCAAGCAGCGATGATGACTTTATGGTGCTGAGGAGTACGGTGGAAGTTGAAGTATCGATTCGCTCGGTTAATCCAAGTAACCGGGTCCTCGCCATGAAACCGTGGGAAGTCGACCTTGGGTCCCCGGATTCCTCCGTGAACTGGATCGAGTTCTTCAGCACGAACCTGGTTTGGGGGTGCTCTGTTTTGGCCCAACACCTGTGGTTCTGGTAAGGCATCAACCCCAAGTGGCGGAGGGCGCACCAAGAGGTTAAGCTGGGTCAAGATGTTGTTAAGTGTTTGTTGTGTATCTGCTGCTCTTTGGTCATTCATGAGTCGATGTTCATCCATTTGTCGTTGCAGGTACGTGAGAGTTTCTTCAATGGTGGAGATGCGTTCGTTGGCGGCCTTTGGTGGCATGGTTCTTCAGCTCTGATACCAAATGTCAGGTAACACCCACAACTAGCGTCACCGGAACAAGAACAATGGAAGAACCCAGAAATTTGGGTGGATTCAACCAAGCAGTCAAGGGAGACGATGCCCCTGTTCTTGATTCAAGCCTTGGAAAGAGAGAGAAAAGACTCTGTAAAAGTGTACCAGAATTGTATATTCATTTCATAAGTGGCCAGTAACCAAAAGCATGCATCCTATATCCTGGAGTGCATAATGGCCAGGCTGTAACAACCATTTCCAGGAATACTTCTAGAATCTACGACTCAATACTGACGTGTTAACCACGCACTACATACCGTAATCCTACTTATACTATCTAATTAATATAATACTGGTCCAGAACCAACAATAAAATAACAAAAGCTCAATAATTCCTTGAACTGCAAGTAACATAATATGTCTCTGTATTTCTATTCCAGAATAGCCTCAATTCATGCATCACATCTTCCTCCTGTTAAGTCATCTTCTTGGCAGGATCATGACACATACTTAGATTTTTTTTTCCCTTAGGCATAAAGGCGAAGAAAACAGAAGTGTATATAATCATCAATAAACCACAAAGTATACCTAGGAACCTAAAACACGCAGCGACAAGAAGACCGCTATACACAGATTAGAGAGAGACCTGGAGATTGAAATGGATGTGGTCTTGGACGGGAGAGAGGTAGGTTTGAGCAGCAGTGTTGACTTCGCTGAGTTTGCGCCGTAGCCTCTCTTGTACCATCTGCTGTTCGACGGCTGTTATGTGATCCATCTATGCTAAACTGAATGAGAGACAGCGGACTTTCTGTTGCAGGGTTTAGGGTTTTATTTATTTTGAATTGTGTATATTACGGTATGGCGGTTTCGAATCGGACCCACAACCCAATCAAACCGACCCTTTTCTTGACCCAAAAAAACCAGCTTAATTAAGAGAAGTTTGGTGACATCAATGTGTTTAATGATATACCTCCATCAGGTGGACACAGTCTTCGAAGTATGTTCTCAATCAGGAATGCCACCAGCCACCACTCACCAGGTGTAATCTCCTTTGTTGTTTTTGTGCATCGACAGGGTGATAAGGCCTCATTTTTATAATATCCTGGTGGCAAGAGTTTTAATAAGAATTTTAGTATGGAATGTGATGTTTGCTTAGATTTGAGAGAGGAGTTGAGGGAAATTATGTTTAAGCTTGGTATAAAAATAGTTAATGAGATAGAGAACACTGAACTTTCCCTATTGCGTAAATCTGCTGCCGAAATTAGGCTCCGTAGATGCTCGAATCTACAATTGCTGAGCTAGATGGGAGCTCAAGCTTTCGATGGGTCACTGATAATCTTCTAGCGCTGATCTAGAGCTTCCTGTCAAAGAACAGCAAAGACTGTCTTTAGCAACCCAAGACCGATGAGGGGGTATCGGTCGTTGGGGGTCGTTAGGGCTCCAACGGTCAAATTAGTAATGAATCCTGAATGACTGCCTGTATTTGTGGTTCAAAAAGAAGATTATGATCCGTGGAGAGAGAGAGAGAATCAGAGAATCAGAGAGAGAGAGAGAGATCAAAAGAATTTATTTAGTGAGAGGTTTCCAAATGCCCATTCCCTGCCCAAGAAGCGGAGAGGAGTATTTATAGTCATAGAGATCCAGCCAAATGACTAGAAACTCCTTTACTAAAGATAGTAAGTGCCTTGGGGAGCATATATACTAGATCAATTCCTTCACCTGTTGTCCCCACCTCGTCTACGTCAATCATGCCATCAGCCCCTTTCCCATCTATACCTACGTCTTCTCCATTTTTCTCAAACTCGCCCCAATCGACTAGGGAGATAGTGGAGATCTCTCTTAACGACAAGGAGAAGAGAGAGGAAAAGAGATGAAAAGAAGAAAGAGAAGAAACGAAGTGCTCCTGGTGAGGAGACAGCTACGCAGAAGAAGCTAAAAATGTCAAGCTACTCTCTAGCGACTACTCAAGCATCAGCCACTGGAAAGACGATCACTAAAATTCCATGATCACATACCATGAGTCTCTAGTTTCCAAGCGACCTGTCACTTATGGAGGCCAAAAGGCTTCCAAGTCAAATGAGGAAATTGGTATTTCCCAAAGACAAGGCATCTATGGATCAGCTTTCCCAACTGTTCCCTATAGACATGTCCTTGGTGAAGTTAATGAAAGTACTTTCCCTAATAGAACTCTCGTCGAATTACATATAACATCTGTGCTAAAGTTTTATTGGTCAATGCCTGCTATTTTCCAGTCTTTCACAGGCACTCTCTACGTCAAGGACGAGATAGCGAAGATGTGTGATAAGACGGATTATTTCAAAGTGTTAGAGATAGAGCTAGAGAAGGCAATGGTGGCCTCAAGGGAGCAAGAGTTTGAAGAAAAAATAAAAAGTCTGCAACAGCTCAATGAGATCGCCTAGGCTGAATTGGCGAACTACAAGACTCAACTGTAAAAGGCACTCAACGTAAATGAATTAGTGAACAAGAAAGTAGCCGAGCTGGAGGGAGCTAATGCCCAAATCTGTGTAGACCTCCGGAAAAGTGAGAAGGATAGGGACATTACCCGTGATTCACTCGCTAGTCTAAATAGAGTAATGGAGGAGTTGAAGATGGTCTGAGCAGAAGAGCAGGAAACCCAAGACGCCAACTATGCACAAATGATTGCGCAAATCAAAGAAAACATACTAGCTCCTCGTTCCGGGTTGCAAGAGCTTAATGGCGTACTAGATGAAGTAAGTGGGGTTTGTCTAGGCGAGCTTAGACAACTGGCGAAACAGATGGAGGGGACTAGTAAGTACAAGATGGCCTCATAGTAGGAGCTTGACAATCTAAGGCAACAGCTCCAGGAAATGAATAAAGAGAAGGAAGAACTGCGGGAGGAGGCCATAATCATTGGAGGAATAGTTGCTGTCGAGGCTAAACTTGAAATCTTCAAAGGTTTTAAGGATGGAAAGCTGGGTGAATGGGATATTGATGGAGAGATCGCCCAATTTGAGGAAATCCTTGCACGTAAAGAAGACTAGACCAGAACTAGGTTGTTGGAAGAGAGCGCCCAACTAAGTCAGATGAACACCCAAAGATTTTCAGGACGAAGTTGTGGGCAACAAATGAGGTTTGGGCTAAGTCTGAGTTGTATTTGTGGGCAATAAATGAGATTCAGGCTAAGTCTGAGTTGTAGTTATGGGCAACAAATGAGGTTCAGGCTAAGTCTAAGGTACCGTTTGGTAAACAATTTCCAACAACATATAATTTAGCATTCAGCCTATATGCTACAGATAAAAAGCTACTTACCCAAACACCCAATAACAATTTTAGCATATAAGTTACAATTTTCAAATGCTATATAAAAAACCATTTTCAACAACATTTATCATCTACCACAAATGAAAAGTCTAAACTGCCCCTTATATTTCACCCAAATAACCAAAATGTTAACAATCCATTATTTATTTTATTTAATAATATATTAATTTTTAATAATTAATAAATTGTTATTTATTTTTATTTAATAATATTTTTATTTTTAATAATTAATAAATTTTTATTATTTTTATTTAATAATATTTTTATTTTTAATAATTAATAAATTGTTATTTATTTTTATTTAATAATATTTTTATTTTTAATAATTAATAAATTGTTATTTATTTTTTATTTAATAATATATTTATTTTTAATAATTAATAAATTTTTATTATTTTTATTTAATAATATTTTTATTTTTAATAATTAATAAATTGTTATTTATTTTTATTTAATAATATTTTAATTTTTAATTTTTAATAATTAATAAATTGTTATTTATTTTTATTTAATAATATTTTTATTTTTCATAATTAATAAATTTTTATTTATTTTATTTAATAATATTTTTATTTTTAATAATTAATAAATTTTTATTTATTTTATTTAATAATATATTAATTTGTAATAATTAATAAATTGTTATTTATTTTATTTAATAATATATTTATATTTAATAATATATTCATTTATATTTAATAATATATTAACATTTTTAATAATATATTTAATTATTTATTTTTAATAATATATTCAATTATATATTTATTTATATTTACTAATCTTTTATTTATTTATATTTAATAATATATTTATTTTTAAATGATATATTCAATTATATTTAATAATTTATTATATATATTTTTGAATTTTTTTTAATTTGTACTACTGCCCCTGTATGTAATTGGCCACAACATTTGAAACAGCATATATGCTTTTTTTGCAATAACAAACCAAACAGCACAGCATTTCAAACAGCATATATGTCAGCATTTCAAACAGCATATACGCTACCAGCATATAAGCTACATGCTACATGCTAGATGCAAATTGTTTACCAAACACACCCTAAGTGTTGGTACTTGTTTGAGGAAATCCTTGCACTTGAAGAAGAGTGGCGAGCTACTAGACTTTTATTCTGTTTATTTTAACTGTCAATGATTGTAACTTCCTTCGAATTAACTTATGAGTATTTATCATTATTTGTATTATTATACAAAGTTTTTGTTAATTATCTACGCATTATAATTCTAACAACTTATCTGAAGATTTTACTCAACTCACTTTGGTGACTTCTGCACGACGCAAAATATCTTTAGCCAAAATAATTTAATGAGTAAATGATGTAAACGTATTTGTTGACTTCTGGTCATTCGTGTAATATGTGATATCTTTTTCCCCCATTTAGAGGCTGGTTTATTTAAAGCTAGGGTCAAACTACAAATCCCTGAGATCATAAACAAACTGTCAGGATGGTTGATGAGGAGATCGCCAACCCTCCAACGCCCAACATAAGTTTTTCATTAAGCTAAGTTGGTATATATACAAAATGAGGAAAGAGAACAAAATGCATGGTTCATTTAAGAGTGATACAACTTCAAATGAATGGCATTCCAGCTATATGGGACCATATTTCCATATTTTGTCTACAGTTTGTATGTGTCGTGACCCTTTAACCCAGAAACGAGATATGGACCTTCTCAATTAGGTCCTAGCTTGCCAGCATTGATCTTTTTGGTTTTCTGGAAAACTTTTTTGAGTACCCAATCTCCAACTTTGAAAGTCCTTGATCTGACATGTTTGTTGAAGTGCTAGTTTGCTTTATACTAATAGATGGTTGTCGTCATAAGTGCTTGCTCTCGAGATTCATCTAGAGTATCCAAGTCATCCATGAGTTGTAATAAGTTTGACTCTAAACTCGCCCACTAAGATCGAGTTGTAGGTAATCCAACCTCAACTGGAAGAACTACTTCTGATCCGAAGGTAAGGGAATATGGAGTTTCACCTGTGGGAGTCCTACCCATAGTTCTGTAGGACCACAATACACCTGGTAACAGTCTCTTCAAGGTATTAAAAAGGGTTTTATTGGATGATTTAGCTTGGCCATTGGCCTTCGGATACCTAGGAGTCGAAAAACTGAGTTTGATCATCCATTTTCTACAGGAACTTTGAAAATCATGGCTAATGAACTGAGAGTAGTTATCTATCACAATCTCCTATGGAACCCCAAATCGACATATTATATTAGTCCAAACAAACTTCAGCACACGAGTTCCAGGAAGTTTTCGGAATGCGTCAGCTTAAATTCACTTAGCGAAATATTTAGTGAGGGTCGGGAAGTGGGTTCATTGACCTGATGCTACTAGCAAGGGACCTACAATTTCCATTCCTCACTTTATAAACGGCCAAGGCGACACAATGGACATCAACTTTTCTTGGGGAATATGCGAATTCTGAGCAAAATGTTGACACTTCTTGCACTTCTTCACGTAATCGAGGCATCATACCTCATTGTAGGTCAGTAATAACCTGTGGTTAGTACTCTGTGAAATAAACTCCGTCCCTCTGAATGATTTCCACATTCACCTTCATGGAGCTCTGCCAAAACATATTCAGCCTTCTCTCCACTTATGCATTTCAACATAATACATTAGAATGATCTTTTATACAGTTCCCCATCAATGAACAAAAATCTCGCAGCCTTAGCGATCCATTTAGCTTCGTTCTAATCCGTTGGAAGAGTGAACAAAAGGTGTTTTCCAATCCTTTTTTGGTGAGCTCTCGAGTGTAACTTCGGTAACCTCTTCCCTAAATATAGCTGGCCATTGTAGGTAGACGAAAGGAAACAACTGAGGTTGGTTTGTTTGGATGGAAGATCCCAGTGCTGCGAGTGCGTCGACATGAGCATTTTCCACTCGCTGTACTTGAAATATGGAAAACTCAATGAAGAATTATTTTAGTTTTTTCACTTCCACTAAGTAGGCAGCCATCTTGGGCTCTTTGGCTTGATAACTCCCCTGTAACTAATTTACAATCAACTGTGAGTCCGACAACACAAAGAGTCTCTGAACTTTAAATTTTTTTGCGACCTGGAACCCTTATACTAGAGCTCCATACTCTGCCTCATTGTTGCTTTTCGGGAATCCGCACCTTATCGCTTGCAGGATCACATCACTTGCAGGTGACTCAAGCACAATTCAAAAACTGCTGCCCTTGCAATTGCTAGACCCATCAACTATGAGGATACAAAGATTATTCGAATTGGACGAGCAGTTTGCTACCTCTGCAAGTGGACTCTGGCTTGGCGTGAAATATGCTACAAAATCTATGAGGGCTTTAGTTTTATAGCTTTCCGGGTTTGATAACTGATATCATGCTCACTCAGCTCGATAGTCCACTTTCACAACCTTCCTGAGAACTCAAGCTTGTGCAATATACTCTTCAATGGAAAACTGGTAACCTTTGGGCGGTGGGAGGTTGAGAACAGATCGAATCTGATCTGGGTTAGCTTCGATCCCCCTCTGAGTGATCAAGTATCCTAAAATTTTTCCTGAAGTAACTCCAAAGGCACATTTGGTTGGGTTCAACTTCATATTGTACTTTATTAGCAAGTCTAATGCTTCCTTCAAGTGGTCAACATGTTGAACTGCTTTCATGGACTTCACCAACATATCATCAATATATACCTTCATCGTGTCCCCCGGTAAGTCGGCGAACACCTTATTCACCAATCTTTGATAAGTTGATCCAGCATTCTTAAGGCCAAAAAACATTATCTTGTAGCAGGAAATCCCTCTCTTGGTCATGAAGATCGTTCTAACTTGATCCTTGGGGTGTATCAAAATTTGATTATACACGGAGTATGCGTCCATAAATGAGATGAGCTCATGGCCTGTTGTTACGTCGACCATCATGTCAATATGAGGCAAAGGAAATGGATCTTTAAGGCAAGCCTTGTAGATATCTGTGAAGTCAATACAAACCCTCCATTTCCCATTCTTCTTCTTCACAGCCACCATATTCGCTAGTCAATTCAGATACTAAACCTCAAGCACAAAGCCGTTGCTGACCAATTTTTGAACCTCTTTGTTGATCACATTGTTCCTCTCATGATCAAACTTTCTCCTCTTCTGGTGAACTGGAGGATAGTAAGGATTTACCTACAGCTTGTGTACTGCTACTTCGGGGTCAACACCAGTCATATCCGAATGCGACCAAGCCAAGCAATGTTAATGTTTGAGTAGAAACTCGACATGAAGAGTGACTACCAGGGCGTCATGGTGCAGATGCATCAACTGAGTAACTTCGTTGTCGACAAAAGCCATCACTTGATTTGTAACAGTTGTCAAGCATTACCTCTGCCTACAATAAGGGTTGACAGCTTCTC
The DNA here is from genome assembly GCA_963580455.1 of Euonymus europaeus. Lineage (NCBI taxonomy): Eukaryota > Viridiplantae > Streptophyta > Magnoliopsida > Celastrales > Celastraceae > Euonymus > Euonymus europaeus. The sequence goes on from OY756961.1 coordinate 2,600,363, forward strand.
GTGCGTGATGGCGAGCTGTTGTATGCGACACTCCACTGACCTTCGATCCCCTAGAGATCACGTGGCAGGTTGAAAGGCCCTCAGCCAACTTCTGGACCTCCTCTTCGCCTTTAGCGTATACCTTCTTCCCCTTCTCTATTAAGAGTTCCCTCAGGTGCCGTCTTTTCAACAACTCAATCACCTCATTCTTCAACATGACCATGGTTTTGATAGAAGTCGTACCATTTTGTCGTATCCCAATGTGTCCTTTCTGGCTTGTTGGGTCATCTCAATGCGTTTCCCATGGACTTTATTACCGCTACCACTTTATGAGGCTCGATATTAAGGGAATTTTTCTTTGGAAATCCCTTCTTTGACCTCCCCAACCTAATTGAGGCTAACTTGACCTAAGTACAGCTGCATGCAAGTTGGATCTTTCGTCAAATGGGTGGCCACACTTTTCCACCTTGAGATCTGCACTTGCTTCCCTCAGGCGCCCATGAGAATCTACCACCCACCGAATCTGAACAGTTGCCTTGAGAATGATATCCTTCATAGTTTTGCAATCATATTTTGTCAATTTCTCATAGAGCCCCGTTTTTAAAAGGACCTCTGTCTTGAAGGCGTAAACTGCAGTTCCCGGATTGCAGTTGGGAATGAATAACTCTTTCCATGTTGAACCTAGTTAGGTAGCTCCTGATGGATTCACCAGATGTATGTTGAACCTTGTAGAGGTCATTCGAGCATTTTTGGATCTCACTACTTCAGGCAAAATGCAGTAGAAAAGAGTCAACCAATTCAGCAAAAGTGGAAATACTGCCATTTGGAAAACCGATGAACCATTGCAAGGTCACTCCAACCAAGGTCGAGCCAAACACTTTACACATGCACACTTCCCTAACATACTTCGAGATAGTTATGGCAAGCATCTTCTTCTTATAATGAGCCACATGATCTTTAGGGTCCGTGACCCTTTCATACAACTTCATGGCAGATACTACAAACCTTGGGGGAAATTTTGCCGAAGCGATGTGCTCCGAAAAAGGGGAACCAACAAAGGAGGTTGCAGGCATCCTCCGCATAGGTGGTACCATCCCTGGAACCCTGCCCATCCTTTCTTCCATTCCTGCCAACCGTCAAGCTACCCCTCTAGCTACTGCAGTATCAGTGAACTCTATTCTAGTATCGCAGCGAGGAGGAATAAATGTATTGGGTCTTTCCCCCATTTTTCTCTCACCAGTTGTTTGCCCAGTCAGTATGAAAAGAGGTGGCCTCTCTTGGGTGTTCCCATAATCATATTGTTGATTGCCAGAGGGTGGCAGAGCATCTTCTTATTGTGTAGACGTCGTCCTAGGAGTGAATGTACTTCTCAAAAAAGCACTTTGGAGAGAAAATATGGGCTAAGGCCTGTCCTGGTGTGGACAAAGGCGGCATTGGCCATACCGTATTGCGATTAATCCTAGCAAGACCTGGAGCTCTGAGATGGTATGCCTTGATTGCTCCTCCTTGAGCCATACATTCTCCGCCTCTACGGACTCTAGCCTCCTAATATTTTGGCACAGCTCCTCTCTCATGGCAGTGAGTTGAGCCATTATCGTAGTTACATACGTGGGTTCTTCGGCCATTGCAACTTGATCAACAATTGTTGGTAATTATTAGGGCCCACGGTGGGCGCCAAATTGTAGATGCCCGAATCTATAATTGTGGAGCTGGATGGGAGCTCGAGCATTTGATAGGTCAATAATAATCTTCTAGCGCTGATCTGGAGCTTCGTATCAAAGAACAGCAAATACTGCGTTTAGCAACCTAAGATCAATTGAGGGGGTGTTAGTCGTTGGGGCTCTGATGGTCAAATTAGTATTGAAGCCTGAATGACTGCCTGTGTTTGTGGTTCAGAAAGTAGATTTTGATTCTTAGAGAGAGATAGAATCCGAAAGAGAGAGAGAGAGAGAAAGAGAGAGAGATATCAAAAAAAGATTTTTAGTGAGAGGTTTCCAAATGCCCATCCTCTGCCCAAGAAGGAGAGAGTAGTATTTATAGTCACGGAGATCCAACCAAATGACTAGAAACGCCTTTACTAAAGATAGTAAGTGTCTCGATAACTGAAAATTACTAGGGAAATGCAAAAAGTATAGAGTCGACCTACAGGTGTTAGGATCTGCGGGGATGTTAAAGACTATAATGGGTAAAAGGTGATAGGTTGGCATGTAGGGCGGAAAGTAGATATGACAACAACTAAGAACTATATATATCTATCTTTTAATATAAAGTGGGAATTTGTCCACGCGTTACCTCCCCTGATATGGAAATCTTCTTATTTGAAAGACTTACCTATCAACTGGCATGGCACGTTCCCAGGAACCTCAGGCCATATAGATGAACTTGGATACTGATTGATTTACTTGGCAAGCTTCTGAGCTCCAAGCCGCAGGTTCACACCCTAAACCGGAAGTCACCTCTAGCTAGCTCTTGGACCTGAGTTAAGGCCTTCGACCCAGGGTGATCTAACAGGTTGACTTGGTCAAACGTTGATTTTTAATGAACAATGGCCAAGCTCAATTTTGGCCACGACAGGCTCCAAGTTTTCCAATTTTGTGTGCAAAAGTAAGATCATGGCTTTAGATCAGAAGCTTATTACACTCTCCAAAGCTGTTTGAAAAAAGGTCTTATTGTGTACATTGAATTTTTTTATCTAGAACGTGAAATGTGCTATTTGAACAATCCAATTTTTCAACTGATGCCAAGTTTGGTTCCTCATTGTCAAACAAAAGAGAACCATTTTCATGCTCTAGGGAAAGGCTCCTCAGGATAACTTTTGAATATAAAATTTTTGCATTGTCTGATTCAAGAGAAATGAGCAATGCCACAGACAGAGACACCATTTGGCTTGGCTTAATTGCCACCTCCCATAGTACTTGCGTGCTTAAAAGATCTTTTTGCAGAAAGTCTAGAGGAAGCAACTTGGGAATACTTCATTACCACATTTTCTGATTTTCAGTTTTGGACAAGGTTGTTGTCAAAGAGGATAGTTGATACGAAATCAATTTCAGTAGTCGTTCAGTCTCTGTTTAATTTGTTAAGCTTCTATTAAGCAAAGTTGGTGCTTACGGGTTTATAAACTACAAACTCGGTCTATAACGAGTAGTTTTAGAGAAAAAAAATAGAAATGAAGAAGCATTCTTCAACATGTATTTTATCTGTAATTTCCCCTTCTTTCTCCATATCCTCAGTTGCTAGGTTTAGGTTTGAAAGGGGTTTAACATCGATGATTAGCTCTAACTCCAAGTAACTAAAAGAAGTCCCTGTGATTTTAAAAAGGGGCAACATGGGAATAAGTCCCTATGCCTTCAAAAATGGGTCACATTTGCCCTCGCAAAGATTTATCATTTATTTTAGCTCAACTATCCTTATATAATGGCATGGCATTGTTAAAAAAATTGAAAATTAATTGTGAAATGGAAATAGAAAAACCAAAAAAGTGAACCGTCGTAGCTCTGTTACGCTTGTTTGACATCTTTTCCAACAACACCTACAACATTAGATTTTCAACATCTTCTTCAAGAACCCTCTCTATGCTTCAATACCTACACCAAACCGCTCTCACAGCTCTCAGTCATAGTCACCGTCTCACTCAGCCTCAACTTTCGCAATGTCATCCCTTCACAAGCACAAATTGGCGGTGACGCCAACGACATCTGACGACCATGCTCCTTCCTCCACAAGATCGATCTTAGTCAAACTTTTCAAACCCAACCTTTCAAATCCAAAATAACTAGATCAGGGTTGAGGTCTTGAGAAGAGGTGGTGGTGGTGGACTGTGGTGGAGATTGAAGAAGAGAGAGAGGGATCACTATTGACCTTTTACACTTTTTTTTAAAAAAAAAATTCTACAAAGTCATGTCATATATATAATTTGAGCCATGTCAACAATTTTTGACGAAAAATAGATAGGAGGGTTAACGAGGCATTGTCTAAACTATAAGGGCTTGTTTGATAAGAAAAAAAATATAGGGGCTCAAGTGGCCCGTTTTTGAAACCATAGAGGCTTTTTGGTTACTTTTCCCTTTAATTTTATTATCGACTGATTCTTCAATGAGTTTTTCATGTTTGATTTTTTGTTATCAATACTGGATCTTTGCATGTGTTTCAGGGGTTTGTATCGGGCCACTTTATAGGTTTATACATAATTTTGATTTTTTGTATTTTTTCTTTATGTTTTAATTACACAGGTATTTGTTGAGGCGAAATTACACTCTAGGTAGGCGTGTAGGGCGAGTCATGTTTGGATCGGTATAATGATTACCTTTATTTTTAAAGTGATTAATTGCCTGCTATTTCATGCTTGCAAATAATGTAGTTTCACCTCTTAGGCCTCCTTGATTACACAATGACAGCAGCACATCGACAAGTGTTCAGCGAACCGAAAATAGTGTTATTATATCTTTGAACAAGGAATTCGAAGGAGTAAAAAATTGCTAGAGAGAAGCACAGAAAGAAAATTCAAAAAGTTGTTTTCTTCTTCAGTCAGAAGCACTCTTTTTTAGAGCAAAAAATCTGACGTACATTGACCAATTTTCTCGTTCACCTAAGAATCAACATTATTGTAACTTTCCTGATTCTCAGGTAGACTTGATGCAATTTAATACGGATTCATCCACCTTGACTTAAGTAAGGCCCACTTAAACTTTGCTAAAAAGTAAATGGATAATCCAACTCTTTATATTTCATGTGCACACATTTAGGATAAAATTTTCATTTACTCGATATTGATTTATACAATATAAATTAATTACGTTCGTATCAATTTGGAGAGATACATACTCAACCTGGACATGTCTTGAAAGACCTATGAATTCTACATTTAATTATGTTCAAAATAGGCTCATCATCGATCGATATCCAACAAGACCCAACATGCCACTATTAAGACAAAACTTCCAACATCAAATCAATTGTCCTCCATTAGTCATGGTCGCATGATGGAGTTTCGTGAGGCCTAGACCTAATTGGGTGTTGCCCCCACCCTCTAAAATGAAATTTCACCTTAACGGTGAAATTCCAAACTTAATAATCTTTGGAACAATGATGTGACGCTCCCAATGTTACTTTTGAACAACTATTGTTGTGACTTGTGGGTGGGATGATTTTTTTTCTTTTTTTAGTACATGAAAATGGGGTGGTAGAAACTCGAAGATATATTGGAGTTGTTGGTGGCCCAGATGGAAGGTGGAGAAGAAGTTAATTGGACTTGGGGCTGAGGCTCAGCTATACGTTTGTGTATTACCTCCAAGAATTAGACGGCTGGAGAAGAGGTCAAGGAATTGAAGTACCCACTATCCCCTTGAGTTGGATCTTTGATAAACAAGTGAAGCTCTAAGCACAATGTTGGAGAAGAAATGATCAATCCACTCTGCCTTAAGTACCTTCTTTAGAATACCTTACAATTTACAAGTTTGGAGGGTGGCATTTCAACCTCACCCAGCTCTAAAATATCAAAAACCTTTCGCTCATAGATGGAGATATTTAAATACGTCAGTTTGTTCACAGTTTTAGATATTATTTATAAACATATGCCAGTAACCCTTCATCATTTCACTACTTGTTCATGTTCACGACACCTTTATTTCACTACCTGTTCTTTTGTCCTGAGCCCAAATTAATTATAGAATTTAGATCTCGCATGTACTGAAAAACTCTTCCTCCAACATTTCAAGTTCCAAAAAACTATAATTATAAACATGAAAATAGCTAAACATAAAAGAGATGAAAAAATAATATTATTTATAAATAGAATTCTGAAAATCTCTTAACATTTTAAAGGTACACACACACAAACAAAACTACATATACAGCTGCACATGAAACACAGGAAGGAGAAGATGAGAAAAGTAAACAGCGGGGCTCGTTTAGACAGGAGAGGAGATACAGAGGCCTTCAGTTATACAGTAGTATGTAATAATTGTAGCCCTAAGTGGAGTCTACTTGTCAGAGAACAAATCTGCCCCAACAATGAAGCCCTAGCTTTATTATCTGGTGATGATGGGCTCAGACTCCATCACCAGAGAGAGAGACACGGACTCTGCCCTCGACTACCTTTTCATTGCAAATTTAACTCATGACGTGCATTCTGTTACGAACTAGTAATCTTATTATATCGCAGGATTCTATTTATAGTGTCGTACTGATTTTTTAAATCAAATCAATCATTGTTTTCCTTCGTTTTAAGATCGATAATCCACCCCTATCATCTATGATTCAACGAGAGCGTCTCTGTGTGTATAAAAAATTAGCATACAGCGGGCGCTCTGTATATCAAAAACCAGAAGTAAATATGTATAGGCCAAATCAAGGCTTACAGTCATTTTTTGTCTACATATATATATTTCTTATTAGCTACCAGTACTGATCTTTACAGAACTAAAAATCTCTGTGCGTTTAATCAAGAGCAACAAAATGTTTCCGTATATGATCCTAAAAGAAACTCCACAAGTCCATAAAAGTGAGTGTTGAAGCTAGCTTGAGTCCAAACTAAAACTTTGTGTAACGGTTACCTGCTAAAAACTCCCTTCCTCAGCTGCATTGACATCGTCATCTAGCCGACTACCCAATCTGACTATGTCTTCAACAAGAATCTTTCCATCTATAGCATTGAAAATAATGGAATTTATCAGTTATACTTAAACGCTAACAACACACCACTTCATCGACAGCTCGACTAAAAGGACAACCATATTTTCAGTCCATAAGGGCATTCTCAGCAACTGAAACTACAATGATTTCCAGGAAAAAGACATCCCTTTCAAAAACAAAACAAAAAACTTCCAAAACATGAAGTGGTAAATAAATAAATCAAACTGATTGCCTGACCTTTATCTTTAGAAAGATTGCTTATGAGTTGCTGAACACCTTCATTGCCTAATGATTTCTTCAAGTACATAGCAGCAGATGCTACCTCCTCAGAAGTAACTTTCCCGTCATAATCCCTGCAAATACATATAATTCACTTCTACATAACTACACTGATTTGAATTCAAACAGACCCACAAAATTTTAAGGCCGTAAGCAAATTGGAACAAAGTTGAGTCTAAGAAAGTACACAGTCAAGTTTAAGAGTACAGCTAAACTGAAAGAAAAAAAAAAAGTACAAGAAATTAGGAATACATTGCACATTTAGATGGCTGAATCTGCCATCAAAAGGACACCTCAGCACCTGTGGAACCAATCAAGTTAATTTTAAACACAGGATTCAAATCCTACATTCATCACTATATTATTGGCCCCCAGGAATTTGGACATGGGCACATGGGTATTATTTTACACAAATTAACACAAGAGGAAACCATATCTTATATAGGTAGTCACATAGAAAAATATGCAGGATGGCAAAAATAACTTAATAGATTCTGAATTAGCAGGAGCCACCAAGGGGTGCCCTTAGCCTCGCAATCCATGTTATCCACAACAATCATAATACACAAATAGAGGCACATTTAATCTAGACTAGATAGACTGATATAATGCTTGCTAAGTTAACAAACATGTACATAAAAAAACTAAGGAACAATAGTGTTAATAGCCATTTACCTGTCAAGTAGTCTCCAACGATCACCTATTTTTGCATCAACATCGTCAATTTCCTTTTCAAGATTTGTGAGCATTCCATCAACCTGGAAAGTGCAAATAAGTCAAGACTCAATAGTATGCTAAATACAATCACGATAGCACTTAATAATTGATGCAATAGGTGACTCTTACCTTTTCTGTAAGTGCTGAAGAAACTGTATCACGTTCTGCAACTTCAGCAGCATGGTCTTCTTTCTCTCGGGCAGCTATATACGCCTTCAATGCCTCCTTTTTACCGTCAGTGCCCTCCTTCTCAATCATGCCATTGTAAAGTTCTATCTAAAAACAAAGCAATCAAAATAAGCAAGCCATAAACAAGGGTACAATAAAATCGACAAAGATAAACACCATAGAAATTGTTGTATAATTGTTCATTTTTCTTAGAACAGAAAACCAAATAAATCTTCAAGACCAAAGAAAACTAAACCATCCAAACAAAAGGTGGATATTTAATCCGACCATTAGACAAGCACATATAACCTAGTAGCTATATACTCCATGATCCTTTCAACATAAAAGACTACATAAATGTACCACAGACAGTGACATTACATGGTTTGTTAGTGAAGGAAACTTCATCAATGGTGATACAGTCAAAAAAGTAATATCCCATGATAAGGAAAAAATTTAATCCTTTAAAATCACTAAACCTCGAGTTAAATTCAAAAGCTACAAATACCTCCTTATTGACAAGCCTCAAGAACTCTGCGCGCTCCGTACTCACTGACTGCAAGATAATCAGATGAGAGTCAAATATTCGTGGAGCAACAATAGAAAATATGTGAAAAATATAAACTAGAATAGTTGAAGAATTAGGACAAAGCATTTTTAACAAATGACTCTTACAGATGCTGATGCTAAAGTAGCCAATGCACGACTCAGTTCACAGAGCTGCTCTTGCTTGTCCAACATTCTTTCTTTGGCTTGTTCTTGCGCTTCTCTTGTGGTTGGAGTTGTCATCTCTTTCAGTGCCACATCTTCTTCACCAATTTTGGATTCTTTTACCCTGGAAAGCTCTTTTTCCTCTTTTTCTTCTTCTTCCTGCAAGTAACCTGATTTGTTAAATTGGAGTAAATTGGAATAAGTGCTAAATTTTTCTTCTTTGTTTGGGCATTTCTGCTGCAGGTATGTTTTCATTTACCAACTTGCAAAGAAATAAAACAATCAAATATTTGAATCCCAACCTTGATAAGTTCTTCTTGCATCTCAAGGTACTCCAATTTCCTTCTTCTTTCCGAAACAGAATCTTCGGATGGCAAAGATTTAATGCTGACACTATCCACAACCTCATCCGGTAAAGAAGACAGGGTGGCACTGACAGCTTCCTCAGGCTTCAGTTTCCCAGAAACAGTGAATGCCCTTCAAATGGTAATAGACCAAAGCAGTGGTAAAATAGTCACTAATTGATGAACTTAAGGATAAAATCAATAATCAGAATAGAACAACTAGCGATTCCAGTCACCTTGATAGGATCAAAAGGGAGGAAGACACAGAGTGATTGAGAGACAAATCCAACCAATCACGAAGCTGCAGGTAGAGTTGACAATATCATCAAAAAGACATGCAAAACATCTATTTAATACATCATGAAAGAGTATAATCCTTTACCCAGACAACTCAGAGAAATAGTTTCTTAATGATATTTCATGGCACATTCTCTTATTATTCTATCATTTCTATGAATCCTTGTTTTCATATTGCCAACATAAACTAGCACTACTAACATTGAAGACATTTTTCATAACTCTACTTTGTCTGGAGCTTCACAGTTGTTCTACAACTAACTAAGCAAAAGTTAAGCCACAAACCTGTTGCCGCATTTCCTCCACTGAACGCAATCCCAACATACCTCTCTCCCTACAATCTTCACGGAGCTCAGCTTCTGAAAGAGATTCCACACCCTCTGCTTGAATTAATTTATCATCTTGCTTAATCCTGTAGATACAATAACAATTTATGATAGCTTTTTCTTGAAAGAAAATAGCGCTAAAGAAAATAAAATATTTTGTGCAATACACGTTAACCAGTTGAACTGCTACGGATATATACTTTCTGATACTATCACCAATTTCACCAAAGAAACAAGAAACATAAGAGTTCGATGGGGCATCTAGCCAAGTTATCAAGTTAAGAATAAATTCAAAATAATATTAAATTAGGGTACAACCAAGGCCCAAATTCTTCTAACCACTCAACATCATTACAGTATTCTTCAGCCAAGTTTCTTAAGGAAACGTGTTCATTCATTACATTTATGATAAAAAATAAAAATAAAAATCTCACCATTGCAGCCTTTTTCGAAGCATATAACGCAAGTATGCATCTGTTCCAAAAGGACTGATTCCCATATATTTACACATATTCACCAACCGAGACCTGAAAGGAAAGAACAGTAGATGTCGTACAATCTCACTCACCATGCAGAAGTGAGATTTCACATTAAACAATAAGATGCATTCAAATTTTGATGCAGCCACAACTGGAACAAACCTGTTGATATTGTCCAGAGTAAGTTCATCATTGAACAGCTTAGCAAAACCTAAAATTTCCTCATTAGAAACACCACCTCCCCGTCTAAACTGCATAACAACAGTTTGTACGTGAAAGATATTGCAAAAGAACAAAGAACAGCAAAGACCAAAACCAAAGGAAATAAACATTTACCCTATTAAAAAATTCGTCAAGATCTTTTGCAGTTTTCTTAATTTCGCCACTTTGAGAGTTTTGAACTTCCTTTGCCATTTCTTTGACTGTATCTTGAAGAAACTTGGCATACTGTATTCTTGCATTTAGTCTCCTTTTCAAAGCTTCCTAGAGAAATTTTCAATGAAAACAATCACTTGGTATATCAGGAGGCCATTAATGTAAATAAGTAGCATACATATGCAGAATAACCACTAATATATGAATATGAACACCAATAACCACTAATATATGAACACCATGGAGTCTGGGCTGCTAGCGTACTTATCAGGAAATATATACGAAGTTTATGTAAGAGTGGACTTCCAAAGAAAAAGGCATTCAGGCATAGCCATGCAACATAAAAGAAACATTGGGCTTCCAAAGCTAGAGTGAAAGCTTCCATATTATGATCCAAAATCTCAACCCTTAGTATGATATTCAAGACTTAGGCATGCATACATAAAATCCATGTCCTAAACTCGGTGAGCCATGCATATAAGTGAAATGAAACCCTCCACAAAAGAAAAACTTTGGCAACGCAACAAAAGAGAGCACTCAAAAAGTATGATTGCTAGAAAATTGGATTTCAAAAGCAAACTTTTTATTTTGGAGTACTGAAGAACAAATATTCTCAATTATAGACATTCATCACAAACTTGTACCTGCTCTTTCATTTTGTCTTGGAAAGTTGATGGCAGCATATTGGGGAATAATGCCAGAAATACTGGCAACAAAAGTTCCATGAATGGAACAATGATAAAAACAGCAAAAGGAACAAGCCTAAATATATCAACTGTAGTTCGAGTTAGCTGCTGTCTTTCCCTTCTCGAAAGACTCTTCCCACGTGCAAGTTTTAAAAGCAATCTTGAACTGATCCTCACATCAACCCCTAATAGTTTAAGACCCAACCAATAATGGTGCAACGTTGATGCAAATTCCTGTTTCCAATGAACAAGTTTTTTGGCCCAATCTTCCCTGCAAAAAGGGAGTATTGAGAAATTTATTTTCAAAAAAAAAAAGAATAAAAACAAGGCATTAACCTGCTCATAGAAGCTACTGTTCTCAACGCAGGACCGATTCCCAGAAAAGTAGCCCATATCCTTTGCATAATGGACTCAGCAACCTTCTGGGATTCTTGGAAACGTTTAGCTTTGGCTTTGGCTTTTGCAGAACTTAAACCTTCAACAGCTTGATCACATTCTTCAGGAGATGCTTCCCTTCTCTTCTTAGCAACTGCTTCAACATTTTTCTCATCATCACCGCCTAAATCAGGTTGCTTGGCGGTAGCTGTTGAGGCATTACGAATAGATAGTGACATGAATGTTTTGCCCACTGGCGAAGAAGTTTCCAATCTTAGTTTGCCACAACCCATACGTGTGATTCCATAAGGTAGTTGACCAAAGTTTTGTTTTGCCAAATACCCAAACAATGTCCCCTTCGTAACCAGATTTTTACCTTGTTCCTTTACATGACTACAATCTACAATGGAGCGGTTCAGACTAGAGTTGTAACCAGGCAAAACAGATGGTTGAGGGTGACGCGCAAGATATTGTAAGCTTTGAATCAAGCAGGTTGAGGAATACGCATAGTCAAAAAGAATTTTCTTCCTTGTCAAAATTGCTCTAGAAGCCATTTCGTATCCCAAATAAGTGAAATGAAAGCTTGTGATGACTAGAGTTACACCGAAAGTTGTATGTTCCCCAGCCTCAAATTCTGATAAACGGACTGATGCATCATACAAAAGAGGAGAAGAAATTCTAAGTGACAAGAAAACCAAACGACGATCATGAAAACGATATTTTATATAATAAAAAAAGTAAAATCAAGGATTCAATCAGTTCTGGTAACTAACAAAAGTATATTAGCAGGAGCTTACACTTGAGCAACAAGTAGACTCGCTGGACGAGAAAGAGAAGCAGGAACGGCGGACAATTGGACTGAGCTAGCGAGATTGTTTGTGAATTGTGATAGAGAGAGCTGAAGCTGAAACGGAGGGAGGGTTTAAGAGATTCAGGGTACCATCTTACGGTCCAGTTTAAAACACGTGTTTTTTTTTCCCCTTCGCTGCTTAGTATTTAGGGCAAAACAGTCGTCAAAATGATCTCCGAATACAGCAGGTTAACGAAATTCCCCAGCCAAACTCTTTTTCTTCTGTTGGCGTTGATCTCCGCCCGGAAGTACATCTAAATGAAAACCGATTTATGTGACTGTGTAATTGATTCTATAACCTGTAGGGTTTTGGAATCTTGTTGAAAAATGTACCGTTTCTTGTCTGAATGTTCGTTATGTTTATCTTAGTAATCCAAGGCATTTTTGTTCACTGTTCATTTATTAGCTAGGCCTGATAAAAGATAAGAGTAATATATTTAGGCAGATTGTGTTTCCAACAAAGTCCCAGTTCAACAGTTTGCTACCACTACCAGTACAGGCCTTCCCTTCGTTGTTTTCATTCCTTAATATTTGATTTCAGTCAGTAAAATTAACTTCAAAGTGAACCAGAATTTGTGGAACATGAGGAAACAGAAAATAGGTTTAGGGCATTAACTTCCGTGGAGTAGGAGGAAGTGGAGGTTAACAACCACAACCTCATCTTTGTATTTAATTTTAATGTATCACTTAATACAACCTGCAACAGAATCTCAATACCTAATCAATCATCTTTATTACCAAGACGGAACATAATTCATTAAAAAAACAACTCCAGATCCAGAGCAACAAGAGCTTGAACTTTCTATTCAATGCAACTTGCAGTAAAACGAAATGTGAATTGGAAAGAAAAATAAATAAATTCTAAGCTAAACCAACAGGGTGTTCAATAACATATTGAGAACCTGTTGCATGTGTGCATGAGCACAAGAAAAGCTGTGCTCCAAACAACAGATGTAAAACGGAGCAGGTGTAAAGCAGCACTTCTGTTGCGCTTGAGTCGACCAGTCTTGTACCCACCCTTACATGGCTTGCCCCAAGGCATTAGAGACAATCTGCCATGGTTACCACTACTCTTGCTCTTTCCCTCACCTCCTCCTGTCCTCCATGAGGATGATCTACTGGATTCATGGCCACACCTCGAACCACTGGCCTTCGGCCCAACCACCGACTCTGCCCAGCTTTTCTAAGTTTCCGAGCCCCATGGCTTGGGTTGGATACCATACCCACTGTGGCCCGGCTCCAAGTATCAATCAACTGTTCATCACCTGAAGGCAATTTCACTAAACAGTATCTTGACGTGGGCTCCTTTAGGATCTTAGCAAGTTCCTGCAGCTCGAACAAGTTTTCCACCTTGACCAGGTTTCACCTCAATGTTATGGATTACTGTTCCAATGCGCATAGTAGCAAGTGGCGTGCAACTGCTTATTTGTGAAGTGACATCAAGATGAAGCAATTCTCTTTTAATGTTATCAAGCAAAGCTTGATTATTTGCAACAGCCACATCTGTAATAACCACAAAACCAAAACACAAATACAAATTCTAGATTCTGTCCAACCGTTCACTGAGTTTGCCTTACATGGTGCTAATACTAAAAAGAAATGTGACCATCACCATACATATCTGATAATCACGAGTTGAGTCGCATTAAACATAACGTTGCTTATTCAGCCCATTAATCGAGCCTAATAGAACCATTTGGTGAAGTATATCTTCTATTCTCCAAAGATTAGAACACCGAGCAGGCATAAATATGCTATTTATTGGAAATCCGAAGTAAATAACTTAGTTTGCAACCATCAGATCAACAAGCTTGATACAGCAAGTATGCAAACTAAAATCTCTCTCTCACTCTCTCTAAACCAAACAAGAAGATTGGTCAAATCAGCATTCCCTTTTACTAACAGAGAATTTGATTCCATAGTCATTAAAATTGAGTTTGGATTTCTTCTTAGAATCTAAAGTTAATTTCAAGTTTGTCAAACGAAGAAATATGCTGCAATAATAAGATTTAGAACTTCATTTTCCAGTCAATGCCAAAGAGAGAATAAGAACGGTCTTCTTCAGCCAGGAAGATTTCTTATTTTTCCCTTCTTTAACTTTCTAAGGTAAACACCACCAGGGCTTTTATCTCAGCAGATTGATATAAGATTTCATATTTGGTTTGGCCAAATACCATTTTTCAGAATCTTCAGAAATATCTAAAATGAAAGTGCAGACTATTGCACCTTTCCAAGCACCTCACTAAAGCAGAAAAAACCTTTAATTTTTTTTTAATAACTAATAAATTCATAAGAAAGTCACAAAATAATAAAATTAGCCCATTAAATTGCAAACAATAAAAATATAGGATATCGAAGAAGTGGACAGAGAAGTTATGCACTAGAAAAGATAAGAGCCAAAGATGCAAATATTTCAGATTCCCATAAGTTTCAAAAGCCTGCGTGCAATGAAAACTAATAATCAATGGTTGTAGGAATTTAAATTTCCTGACTTCATCTGGTGGATCAGTCAATCCACTCAGAGGCCTTCCCTAGAAAAAATCTAAGGTTCGACAAAATAAAAATAGATGCCAAGCCCAATGTAAGAGTTATATGCCCCTTCCTCTTAAACCCATCTAAATGGCAGACATTAGAGATATGATATGTCAATTGGTGGTTCCATCCTTAATAAAGAGTGAAAGAGGCACCGAACTTCAGTAGAAACAGCTAGGGAAGTTTGAAACTAGTCAACTACTTGTGTATTAGCATTTAGCAACTAGTTATGGGACTAGAATTGAGGTCTGAGCAAAGTTCATCTGAAAGTCCAACCACGAAAAAAATGAAAAGCAAAATACTTGAATTTTCAATTTAGGATGATTTACTTCACTTCTTTCATTTTTCCATTCAAAAAAAAAAACTTCCCTTATTTCATAACCAATACAGAGAATAGATCAAAATAAGAAGGGACAAAATGATTAAAGCTTCCTCTTCAATGTGGATAACCATCAAACTTACAAATCAGTTATTGTGACTAAAAAGCAGTTCTTCAATTACAAATGCAGCATAAGAAACCCACAACTGAAAAATAAAGGGCTTTCAATTCCAATTTTCTATAACACAAGTGATAGAAAAGTGACTCTACATAACTCTAACGATGCTAATCTCCAGCCACACAAACGGAAAACAACAGAAAACTTACATATAATTATTATTAGTACAGCAGGTAATTTATTCGAATACTGGATTTTACAAACTCAATACTGTCTACCAGTGCCATCATTTTGGGAAGAACTCCTCAAATTGATGTTTTGACTTCCATGATCGACAACCCTTGACATCAAGATTTCAGGCTACAAAATGGACATATATTTAGATGGCAGAAAATGAATGTTATTAATATAACATTTTCATCAAAATGAAAGAGATGGATACTTAAATTTAGAATTGAAAGTCCGGCCAGCGGATTGATGTAAAGACCAATTCATGTGAGTCTTGTTCTTTTATTTGGTTTGCTCTTGGGCCTACATTCTTTGTAAAAGCAGCTAATGTACTTGGAATTTGTAGCTGCTACCCCTGTAGACCCTGCACACCTTGATTGCAATACATGAGATCATCCAGCTAGCAAATTTGTCATTGAATGTATTATCAAATTCCCTTCTTGTTCTTTCTAAGAGAAGGGGTCGGGATCAATTTCCATTCCAGACCCAAGAAAAGAAAGCTTCTACTAAAACCAAACTTTCCTGAAAAAAAAAAACAAAAAAAGTAAAACCAACCCTCTAGACAATTCAAACAAATCAAAGTAAAGGAAAATTCTTTTGAGCTCCAGTTCCATCATCAATATGAATATCCTCTTAAGCAGCAAAAGATTCAAGCTTCTCCATTTGAAGCACAATTACCCAGAAATAAACTCAATTAATTTAAGAGATTCTCCTGAGTAACATCTTCAGTAATGTTGAGGCCTTCAATCTCAGTCTGCGACTGCTTGACAGAAACTGCATTACACACACCAACAAGGGAAGCAGAGAATTTATTCGACTTCTTCTTCTTCAAGTTAAATCTTGAAGAAGATACGGCGGGAGCCACCTGAAAGAGCCTCAAGGACTCAGCAGTAGAGGTAGAAGAAAGCTCTGATGATTTGTTGGAGTTGCAAAGACATGTCAACGGATTCAACATTAGAGAAGCCATTCCTGTCGGTCTTGGTCTCGCTCTCTCTCTCTCTCTCTCTTTTCGGGGGACTTGTGTTTCTATATAGGCTATTTCCTAGTATCGGTTCTTAGGTTTATTATTATAATATTGTTATTTAATGTAAAAATTAATTTTATGTTGAAAAATAGAATTTGATAGTTAATTCGTATATTATATTTTTTATACAATACAATATTATCTCTCATCAATCATGTATCACGTTTTATTTTCATTCTTAAATTATTTTTTCACATTTTTATCTCTCAACTATCAAAAATATCTCGTTTGTTCTCGAAAAAATAATTGAAAAAATTATGAGACACGAGACACTTATGTGACAGATTGGAGAAATCTTAAATGGCTAATTATGTTGAATTATAGCAATATATCCATCAAATATCATAATGTATAACTTTTTATCTCTAAACAATGTAAAATCAATTGCTTTTGTCCTTGAAATAAAAATCAATTATCTTTCTTGCTTACTAAACCCACCACCCTCTACGAAATACTCATTCACTTCACCTTCACATATGAAATACTCATCCACCTTCTTAGTAAATTCATCGTCATCACAGTCCTTCACTACATCCTCTCTCCTATTCTCTTGCAATTTAAACTAATCTCATCCATTATTCATTATTATCCACAACCTCCTTTCCCACATCCAGCAAATCCCCTTCAATTTTCTCTTTAATTTCAACAAATCGTTGTACTTAATTAAGTGATTGAAGAACTAGAAGTCCCTATAGCTCTAAAGGTCCTCCCTTTTCTTATTATGTCGGACAACTGTGGAGTCAGAGAAGAGACAATGGGTCTTGCCCTCCTACTTCGCCCCATATGACAAGCGAACTCCATGACAAAGATCTCTCAACCTTTCTAATGGTTGTGAGTAAAAATCCCCCTTAATATCACTGAACATGTGATGTGTAGTACCTGGATCAAGTGGACGGGTGCCACAAGCCTTTCAAACTCAAGTTTGGTGGTGTTGGATGAGCTATCAAGTGACGAAGGGGCTCAGTGCTCTAAATCTCACATTGCCCTAGGGGAAGATATAATATGCATAATTTAATAGGTCGAATATCCTAACATGTCACAACCATTTTTCTTGGACAAGTGACACCATATTTCATTGGACCAACTGTGATGTCACATAAGATTTTTTCAAAGTCGGAAATTTTTTTAAAGATAAAGGAGGTATTCTTTTTCATAGTTAAATTACTTTTGCCTATGGATATTATCTACAATAATTTTCTCCTTTTTTGGTGGGGGCTATTTGCATTCCTCCATTTTCTAGTTTCACTATTTTACTTTTACACCCCAAGGCAAAAATCTTATGTTACTATGGCACCCCTTTTCATATTTTCTTCATACAAATTCAAATATATCTCATTACACCCTTTTCCATGTTTTCATGTTTTAAACATTAAAATGGAGTATTTCATCTCTGTTAAACAAAATACATATACATATCCAGATGTTGCAAGTTACAACACCAATTGATCCAAAATAAAATAGAAAAAGCATGCAATAATCAATTCAAGGCATCAATGGTTGTTGTCTTGCAATTATTAACAAGAATTAACATCTTGAACATCTCTAATCTTGATGCAAACAACTCTGACCATCCATTAGTAGCTTCTTGATGATTATCAATCCACATTTTGGACACTGAAGGAATTAGAGAGTATGGCAGCAATTCAATTCTTACAAAAAGTGACTCATTGATGTAGTCTAACAATAAAATCTTCTAGTTAACATTCCTTAGAGGAAAGAATGTGAGATATTGTTCTTTAGAAATCAACAATACAACAATCTTGTAACAAGTTGCTATCACAATTCTCATATACGCATAATCATCCAATTCTTAGACTCTGTCATCAAAACAATCTACACTAGCTAGCAACTCATATATGACATTGGTTTCAACACTTTGCTATATGCCTCTGCATGCATATACAACTCTAATGCTAGTTCCCTCCTGCCTATTCTCCAACCATCATCAGGCAAACCATTAAAAGATGCAACTACTATGAAGCAACAATGACAATCCCCTACAACATCTTCAATATATGATATGAACTGCTAGAAGAAACCAAGAAATTATGAAACCCAATTTCTTGTGTTTACCCTAGGGGTGTTCAAAAAATTGGCATGGATTGATGGAAATCAAACAAGAGAATGGGCAAGGAATGGAAATATAATTAAAAATGAAGATAAATTCCCCTCAGCAACCCGATTGAGTGATATTGTCGAATAATTTTCAAGCACGACTTCAATCAGAAAGTGATTTCAATGAAGCAACCCCGGAATCTAAACTCAAGAAGGGAAACATAAACACCATTGCAAAATGTAATACATATACATATCCAGATGTTGCAAGTTACAACACCAATTGATCCAAAATAAAATAGAAAAAGCATGCAATAATCAATTCAAGGCATCAATGGTTGTTGTCTTGCAATTATTAACAAGAATTAACATCTTGAACATCTCTAATCTTGATGCAAACAACTCTGACCATCCATTAGTAGCTTCTTGATGATTATCAATCCACATTTTGGACACTGAAGGAATTAGAGAGTATGGCAGCAATTCAATTCTTACAAAAAGTGACTCATTGATGTAGTCTAACAATAAAATCTTCTAGTTAACATTCCTTAGAGGAAAGAATGTGAGATATTGTTCTTTAGAAATCAACAATACAACAATCTTGTAACAAGTTGCTATCACAATTCTCATATACGCATAATCATCCAATTCTTAGACTCTGTCATCAAAACAATCTACACTAGCTAGCAACTCATATATGACATTGGTTTCAACACTTTGCTATATGCCTCTGCATGCATATACAACTCTAATGCTAGTTCCCTCCTGCCTATTCTCCAACCATCATCAGGCAAACCATTAAAAGATGCAACTACTATGAAGCAACAATGACAATCCCCTACAACATCTTCAATATATGATATGAACTGCTAGAAGAAACCAAGAAATTATGAAACCCAATTTCTTGTGTTTACCCTAGGGGTGTTCAAAAAATTGGCATGGATTGATGGAAATCAAACAAGAGAATGGGCAAGGAATGGAAATATAATTAAAAATGAAGATAAATTCCCCTCAGCAACCCGATTGAGTGATATTGTCGAATAATTTTCAAGCACGACTTCAATCAGAAAGTGATTTCAATGAAGCAACCCCGGAATCTAAACTCAAGAAGGGAAACATAAACACCATTGCAAAATGTCAATGACGCATGCTAGAAAATAATAAATGAGTTTACATTAGTCTAACACTAATTTAATTTCAAATGCAAAAAAAAATCTAGGATAGTTGGATCGATGTTAATGCACCCATACATAGGTTATAGAAATTCATGGAAAAGATACTCAAAAAGAAGCAGGGAAAAAAAAAACCTTGGACAGATGTGATGATGAAGGAAATTGAATTTAAAGGGTTAGCTAGTCAAGAATGAAGCTTTAAATCCCCCAACGAATTCTCATGCTGACTTGGATAACCGACCACGAATTTTTCTGGATTGTGATTATTCAAACGCAAACGTTTAACAAAAAAAAGGGAAACAGTAACAATAAACAACCTAAAAGATACATCAGAATAAAAAAAATAACAAGATGACAGAGAAACCATCAACAAGCAATGAGTAATATCAAAACCCTAAATAATAGTCGGGCCAAAGGGCAAAAAGCATGTCGAGAGGTTCTCACATTTGTCAAAGTTGCAAGCCAAATGAAATGCTTCATGCATCTCAACATCAATTTCCCCAAAAAGAAAATAAAATTGCAACAACAGGAGCTCAAAACAACTACTACAATAAAAGGGAGAGATATTTTTCATGTTTTACAATGATTTTAAAAACAAAATGTACCATGAACTAGAAAATTTTCGGAGATTTTAATCATCAAACATATAAAAGAGAAACCTCAACTTTTTAGGACCAAAAATGATGAAAATTGGGTTTAAACTATTCACTGGAAATAAAAACATAATGAAACGAGTCAAGGTTTGTTTGCATTGTAAGACTAGGGAAGAAGTGATGTCGTTTCTGACTTGTGCTAGGTCGTGCAATATAAGTGCATCCCTTGTATATATGATGACGACGACGAAGACGATGGTGGTGAATCTTTGTAATCATAAATATGTCTCTCCTCATTACAATGTCCATCGGATATTGGTGATTGGTTCATGAAAAAAATTAATTAGGATTGCACCACGTTCCTTGGTTGTCCTTGGGTGAGCACCTGGCTCTACCCTTCTGGGTTACCTTTCATTCCAGTCCCATGAACAATGTGATGGAGGATCTAGTGATTTTTGTAAGAAAATTGAATTTTCTGTTGTTTGATGTCCCTGGATTAGAAGAAGAGCTGCTCATGAAAAACAATAAGTTGTTTTAGGCAATAAAAGAGAACAGTTGCCAAAGTTTACTTAAATAGCAACAACAGAGAGTTGCTTAGGATTGACAGTGACACTGCCACAGAACTTGCAAAAAACATATAGCTCCAATGAATCTCTGGTTGGGATGAACGCTTTGCAAAGGCTTGCAACACCAGATTTTGAATATCCAGGGATGATGGTGATGTTGGCAATCCCACGCGATTTGTTTATAGTCTTCCACCAGCCCATGAAAATGTCCATGCTCCAAGACTAATCGGAGTAAGTAACAACCTTTAAGAACCCAAATTCAGAAGTTATTGGTTCATCATTCAGCTTATAATTAATAATTATACGTGCTAATAAACTATTATGGTCATTTATTATCTTTGCTACAAGCCAAAATCTTATGCGTTTGTCATTTTAAGGATCACTTCGTGCGCCACACACAATATTTTCCGCATGAGCTTTTTTTCTTTTTCTTACCAGTAGAAAACATTTGCATATGTAGAACTTCGCATCAAACAACATATACAACCAAACTGTATCACCTCACCTTTTCTGTAGTTTCTAAGTTGAAAAAAGTTAATTATATTTTATATAAATAATGTAACTCAACATTCTCTATTTTGATTTCTCCCACTTGATTATGACATGGTGATGCATTTTCACTGAACACCTTTTGTATATCTTATACATCATTGGAAATTGCTCCACATAAATAAATGGAATATACAAAGATGCAGTCTTAGTAAGTAGGTTTTACCACACATCTCGTTGAAAATCTTTCACATCCTCATATGAAGCAACCTGTTTATAAATAGTTTGGTGAAATAACAAAAAACACAACAATAAAGAAATACATGAATCCAACTTAGAAATCATGCGAACAACCTTTTCCAATATTTTGGTATGTAGAGACGGAAAGTATTGAAGTTTTCAACAATTAAATTTAGGAAACACATGAATCCAATGCGCCAGGCTCCTGAATGGATAGTGGAATCCAAGAGATCTATGCAGCCTATCCTGCATTGGGAAGAGTGTTTCCATAGGTTGAACCTATGGTCCCTAGGTTGCAATGAAGCAACTTTAACAATGGCCAGGTTTGCCTTTAAATCTTGACACTAATTCTAAACTAAAACCAACTCAACAATGAAAAAATCAACAACTTTTTTATTCAAAATAAATAAATTTAATAGTATGAAGATATATTCAATCAAACACAGCATCTCAAACGTCAAGTTTTGGGACATTGGGAGTTTATTTTGAACTCAGAAAATTGATAGGCACAAAAGTCAATATGAACATTAAAAAAAAAACTTTGGCCACTGTAATGCTCAGCCATAAAAGAGTTCGAGTACCTGCCCAAGGCAAAAGATACTAATGAATTGTAAAGTCTTCTCCCATTCCGAAGACAAAATCACCAATACTGAGTCAGCCAAAAGCATGGGACAAAAACACAGCATGGAAATCCAAGAAAATGAATTACAGAAAAAAGAGTCAGCTAATTGTCTTAGTGAGAGTCATTGCTAAACAATAATGCACGAAGTGGTGAAAGAAGTGATGTCAGGATAACCGCTCCAATAAGACAAGCAACAAGAACACAAATTATGTCAAGCAAAAGAAAATTGATTATGACAGAAAATTATGCTCTAGTGTCATTCTTCTTTGATCCTTATATATATATATATATATATATATATATATATATGTCATTACAGGCTAGAAAATAAAAAGAAAAATATCCACATCAATCTAGAAACAGTGAATCATCTCAGGAACAACCTAACATAATTACTGATTAATTAGAAGTTAGAAGTCCCAAAGCCAATGTACAAATAGGCATTCAGAGTCTTACCAAACCAGACCCAAGAACCTGCACCGGAGAAGGGCTAACATCTTCTAGAATTGCCTCGACTTCCTGAAATAACCAAAGTTTTTGTTGGCATATGGTGAATAGTTGATGCATGTTCATTCCATAAAAGAATATTTTATGTGTACTAATAGCAATCATAACCTCTTTCTAAAAGCATACACGAATTCAAATCCAAGACAAGAAAAATATACCGCAAATGCATATGCACATGAGAAGTAAGACAACTCATCCATACCTCTAAGAAAAAATTTAAATGAGGAAAATCTAACTCAAGTCCCCTGAAGCAACTATAAGAAACTGATAATTATCATTGTCAAAGCCTATTTTTACTCTATATTGATTAGAGCAAACCAAAAATGTTATATTGGATACTAGATTTCAATTAAGGATGTTGATATCGTAAAGCATGAATGTAAAGTCCACAGAATTAAAAAAAATTTACAAAAATTGACAACATTTCTCCAATGGAATAAAAAATGTCCTGCTACTGCAAGAAATTAAGCAAACCCTAACCCCAAATAAACAAGAATACCTTGTTGAGTATAATAAATGTTGTCTCAGGTTTCAGTTCCTTACATCGGAGGCCTTGTTTCGCCCATGACTGAAAGCCCCCTTGTACTAGGTACGGTCTCTGCCATGTGCAATACAAGACAACTAGATTATAAGAACCTTCTTTGCAATTCAAAGTGATCAAACCAATTTAGATGCAACAAGAATGGTTTCATGTTCAAATAGTGATGATAGCTTAGCAATTCTACAAATTTAGGAAATTGGAATATCATTTCTTGAATTTTAGCATTTGAAATTTTAACAGATCCAAAAAGTGGAGGATAATGTCAAGAAAAATAGTTGTCTCTATTATTGATTAAGGAAAAATAACACGATTCATCACATTTTAGCAAATATAAATAACAGGAAAAATATGAATTAAGTTTGTCTCAATCTTAGAATAAATGCTAGAAGCCTACGTATAATCGAACAAAACAACTTTGAAGAATGTATGCTTGTAATTGGGATCGACACAGCACGATAGCTAGGACGTTGTTTTAGCCATTTACGGAATATCGCAAGTTTTAAAATAATAAAGGGAAAAAAAATTACACTCTTGCCTCAAGCCGGACATCAATGAGTACAACACTCTCCTTCTCTGTCAACAGCTCCAACGTTAACTCAGGAGAAAAATCTCCAGCGTAGCCACTGTATGTCCATACCCAATAAAAAAATCCTAAAATAGATTTGATTAAATATATCAATTCACATGCGAACAAGTGTAACATGTTCTTAGTTGAATCCATGATTCCATGCAGTAGGGCGGATACTTCGCTATCATAAATTGACAAAAAGAATTTACAGGAATCTTCGAAAGATAAAGATTGAAAAGCATCAGATAACAACTTCGAGGAATCTAAAGATAATATTTCTTGTAATCATTTCGCTATTCAAATTGAACTTGTGAGACTGATGTGGTTCATATTACCTGTTAAAAAGTAGTACCAACTTTCCTCAAAACTTTTACGGATTTCTCTTCAGATAAGTTAAGTACACCCTTGATCTTTGGAGGAAGAAGTGCCTTGACAGACCTGTAAGAATCAACAACCAAAGAAACCCCTTTTGAAATATCCAACATTAATTGTATGCCTTAACAAATCAAGAGCCAATACACTTTCTTTAATTGATGCTTCCTTCAAACCACTAGGAAAAGCTAGTCAACCTACTGCCAACATATTCTCCAGTTTGGTCGACAGTAGAAAACACTCTACTTACAACACTTTCTACTACATCATAAGTACTTTTAGTGATGGATGATAGCAATGAAGTGATAGAGTCCCTAGAACTGTTCATGGTATTTTCTCCCTTATTTAGTGAAGAGTTAACGCATTAGCTCCAGCAAGAAAATCATCAAATTTAGTCTTCACAGTGGATAATTGGTCGTTAACCACATCCTGACTATTATTTATTGACACAACATTCTCTGGAGGTATAGCAACAATAGTCAGAGTTTCAAGTTCAAAATCAAGTGCCTTTGATTGATCTGCAAAGTCCATGAGCCCCTCTTCCATGGAAGATATGCCAGAATTTTCTGCATATAGCAGTTCTTCACTTAAAAAAGGGTGTATCTCATTAATAACTTCATAAACGGAACCCCATGTATCAATTAAACTACATTTGATGTTGTCTAGGTGATTTCTGCATGACCTGCCATCAATGAAATCCATGGATAGTGATTGTTCCATACTTTCAATAAAATCAGAGTACAATGACTTTGCAGCTTGTGTTTTGAATGATATCTTTTGGAGAGGAGATGCACCAGACAAGCCAAAAATAACCATATATTCCATAATAGACCTGGAATTAATATCCTTTATGAACTGGGAAAAGGATCATAAAACTTCATGGCATGTAAGTGGATCATTCCTTACTGCCTTGAATTCACATCAATGAAGATTTTTATTCTTTAAAGGGCATCAAGCTCTAAATTTGCCTTTGTGTTTGAGATCTTGGACAACACTGATTAGTCAAATATTTACGCATAATGAATACCTTGTTTTCGTATTAATTTGTTCCTTTTAATGAGTGATTGAAGCTTGGATGATATTACTAAATTCTATTGTGTGTCAATTGTTAGTTGTGGAGACAAATCAACACGAAAGATGTTGAAAACTGCTAAAAATGTCAATAGGAGTTGTGGATCGATCAATAATTGGCAGATGCGCGAATTTTATTTTGGGAAGCTACTAAAATTCGTCCAAAACAAGTGGGGCCAAGGGGAAACGACAAGACTCCATGTTTAGAATATTACTAGGATTGGGAGAGGTATAAAAGACTTGCAAGATGAATTTATTGAAAAACTTTGAGACCTAGCCACAATTCCAATCCTTGGAGTTCCCGTCAAGCATCGAAGAGGAGAGAGAGACTGATTTCTTTCAAAATTTCTGGGTTTTATCTTGCAATTTCTAGAATCAAAAATTAATCTACCATTTCTTTCGTTGTTCTTAGTATTAAGAGGAACTAATCCTCTGCTAGGGCTCTAATGTAGCCTAGTCTTCATTATTCAATGAATTTGGTGTTTGTTAATCTATGATTATTATTCTTTGTTTGAGTAGCTATTGGTGTGTTTAATGCTTTTGAATATTTGGTCAATGTTTGAATGAATTGATGCTAAACATGGGACTGGAAGGAGATTGTTTATAATTGTTTCTTACAATGTATGCCGTATGCTTGATGAACCATAGGAATATAGGGGCGTTGCCTATGTAGTCGTTATATAATTTTTCATAGAATTTAATTAGTTTTATTATCTAAATCCGATTGTTAGGAATAATAGGGGTTGGTGATAGAAATACTTTTGATATAACCAGGAATGAAGTATTGAATACGTTAGGAAAAATCGACTATCAACATGGATAATAATTGCGATTAACATGCCAAAAGATTTGGGTGAGATTGGTGATGGTGAATTTAGATGTCCTAGTGCTTTTTAATTCATTACTTTTCTGTTTATTATTTCATTGCAAATTAAGTTTAATCAACTTTTCAATATTCGATTGTCCAAATAGTGTTAGGGTTAATTAATTTGGTTACTCATTGCCAATTCATTCAATTCTCGTGGATTCGACACTTTACTTTCTATTATATTACTTGTGCTATTTGTGTGCTTGCAATTTATCTCATAAAATAGCAACTCCATTTCCTCTACTATTAGGATTTAGGACTCAAGTTACTATATTTATAAACACCTATGCCAATTCTTCATGACAATGCAGATAAGCAATTCGCCATTTACTGCCACGCATAGCACCATTTCACATTTTAGAATTGCTTACAGATCCAGAAAAAAAAGCCAAGTTCCCTCGATAGGGATAGTATGCTAAAGGCCATTATTTTATGTAATATTTAAACAAGGTTTATTTATTTGAAATAAAATACGTTTAGCACTTTATATATGAAAAATGACATATTAGCATAAGCGTCTTTTATTCTATATGGTATATGAATTGGTGTGTAGGGTTTACCTTACACAGAGAATATCAATTCATAAGTTCCTATTGAATATAAGCAAACGATCAAAGCTTAGACGGAGTTGGACAAACCATTGGCAGGGCTGTAGTATAGTATTTCAGTATGCCTATATTGGTTATGGAAAGCGGTACAACTTGAACTTACTATACTAGTACGCTTGGAGTGTATTGATCCGAACTACGTGTGAGTCAATTTTTCTAGTCTGACTACATGAAAAATTGTACATTCACACTGACGTTATGACATTGTTCATAATCTTAATTTAGTAAAGATTATTGGTACGTGTGCATTTAATGTATGAGACTTTGATTTACGAAAGGGTGAGGTATTTTTGTACAGGCTGATATACACCGAGTGAATTGGGTTATCACATTAAATGTACGATGGAAATAATCTGTTAATAAAATTCACGTCCAATTATGGATTGATGATACCCTCTCGAGAAGCTTATAGGTTTTGAGATTGTGTCAAACCCTGCAGGTGGATTTTAATTAATCCGACACATTCAAATAAGTTAAGCGGTAAGCTCGAGGAATATTTAAATATGTCAATTAAATATCATATGTGAGTGACATATTTAATTGACGGGTATCTGTAACTTAACATGAGGATTTTGATGAACGATTATAACGAAAGGCTTAGATTTAATTTGAGGTAAAACGAGGTGTGCAACTATAATATTTTAGTGGAATATATTATAGTTTATAAATTTTAATTATGCTCATGGGTTTGGGCTGATAATTAAATCTATAGAAAGCCCATGTTTTATTTTTTCATGTTGGTCCCCACTCTAGCCCATGTAAGCTCAAACCTAAGTGAATCAAAAAGCCTAACTGAGGTTGGAGTTCTTAATTGGAGAGGAGTGTGGGCTGGCCACCTAGGGTTAGGAAACCCTAGGTTAGCTGACCTCTATATAAACACACACCAGTGTGTTTTATTTTCCTAATGTTGAGACTTCATGAGTTGGACTCGACTCTCTAATTATCTCCACAGTTTTGATTTTTGTTTTTCAGGTTCTTGGTGTAAGGAGTCCACGCTCTTGAATCCGAGTTTGGAAATTGGTGCATACGGTGGAAGATCCACGGGATTGAGCTTTGAATCAATCCGGCTGACTCCATCATTCGATACAGATTATTAGAGATCAATCCAGAGGGATCTCTAGGTATGAATTTTTTACAAAATTAGTTTAGTTATAGATTATGCATGTCAACCATAATTAGCAAGAAATTTTTGAAAGCTGTTTTTTTATCGATTACTCCTATGTGCGTTCCTTGTTTTTAAAACGTTTTCGCTAGTGCGTATTTTCCAGCAAAGACAGTACATGAACTATTCTCTTCAAGAAGTCTGGAATATTAATGCCGAGAGAATTCTCCTTAACAACTATGACATCATATAAACAACCTAGTGGGAATCTTTTGCATCTGTGTTTAGTAACATAAATTCTGGACTAACTTAGACAAATCAGAAGCAAAGATCGAATTAGCTTGAATTTCAGTAAATGAATGATATTTGTTGAAAACAATGTATTGCCTCAAGTCTTCAGAGACTGAGTGAAGAAAATTGGCTAACTTAGAGCAAACTTGAAAAAGTCCTAGAAGGATATATTCACCCGAGACTGAGAACAGTTTGGCGTGGTAGTGCAAACAGACAACATCTTCATGTCAGGGCGAAAATTGGATAACCGAAGTCACGATCATCCACTGACTCAACAACACAAATAACATAGCAATGCTCGTATCAAAGAAACAAATTTTCGAAACTTATAATGAATTTGAATTTAGTGGGGAGAATCATTTGAATTGAAAACAATAATTAAAGATAGAGAACAATGTATACAAATTCATCCATACAAATTCATGAAATTAATATATTAGTTCATAGTGGTCATTTTGAAATTCCAAATTCTAGTGACAAGCCTCGTTGGAATAGAAATCTAGATTCATTATTAAAAGATAAAAGGGGGTCGACCAAAACTCCAACTTAACAAAACAAATTTGTGAAAATTGAAAAGGCATGGCAAGTTACATGCATGCATACATTTGCCTGAGTTTGAGTTTAATTACGATAGTAAGATATAAAAATTAAAAATTAAAAAAAAATCTAGGGTCATCTATAAGATCAATCGGTGGAGAGATTCAAGAGAAACAGGGGTACCAACAAAACATTCCGCTCCGACGTTCTAGTAAAATCATGAATCCCACATTTTTAAAAAAAAAAAAAACACTAAATTGGATCAAACAAAACCAGAAGGAAAAAACCTTGTAAATTCCTTACAATGGGATAGATTCTTCCAGATGGGTTTCCTCAAAAGTACACCACCGGTGCCATACTAGCTCAGTTGACGAGCTGGGTCGTATGTAATTTCGAATTTCGAGTTCAAGCTCATCCCCTTCCCTGATTCAAAAATAAGAAAAAGAAAATAATAGAAACCAAGTAGCCCAAAATGGCCTTTTTTACCCAATTATAATCGACAAAACCCTTGTTTTCACTTTGAATTAATCACAGACGTTTATCCTTATCTTGGTTCACTTCACTATCTTAGGGTTTATATATGCAGCACTACTAGGCTTTGTTTGGAGCTCTATAGAATATAAAATTATCCTTTAATGATATTATCAGGGGTTTTGAAATTTAAAAAAAAATTGGATAGTACAATTTTGTTCAAAAATGTCTCTTATATGCTGCACGCCGTATATTATTAAAACACATTCAACTCGTTTTTATTTTATACGGAATGCTTAGTAAAAGAGATGATAAGTGTCAGAACATACATTCTTAAAGTGATAAAATACTACCAAAGCAATGCCAAGAAATTGTGCTTAAAAGCTGAATTTTCAGGATTATTGTACTTAAGATCTTCTTGGATGTTTTGCAGGTTAAGAGGTAGTAAGAGTTGTCAAAATGAGATTTGATCTTCGGCAAATTTTTAGAGGACACTTCAAGATTTGCAGGAAGTGCTGGTTCACAAAAATCGGAGTTCGTTTGGGCCTCTAAAGGTTGCCTCGAAGTCAAGTTTGGAAGTTTTATATGAAGCAGAATTTCTGTTTGAAGACCAGACCTTGAGAAGCCCATAACTTGAGCGTCTGATGTCCAAATTGAGTGATTCAAAAGCCCATAATTATCTACAAATTTGTATCTACAATATTTATGAAGGGTTTGAGTTCATAATAGGCTTATTTTAGGCCCAAAATGCAGTTGTAATATTAGTGTGTAATTGGGAGTTGATATCATTGATGATACCATTTCCATTCAAAGAGTGGACAATCCACCACACGAATTTGATGGAAAATCCACCACCAAAAGATGGCACTAACTCCTCCACTATGTGCTCATTTTCTCTATAAATAGAGAGGAGAAGAAGTGGAAGAAAAGGGAGGAGAAGAAGGAAAAGGAAAAGAAGAAAAACAAGGCTTGTGTTTATACTTGTGTTTGTAATTATGTTTTTATGTTTCATGTTTTATTTGGTTATGTATAACTAAACTCTTGTTAGTTAGGGCTTGTCTTGAAGCCCTAAGCATGCTTTCAATTTTATAAGTTGTGTGGATTTCAATTTCTACAAGCATGATGATTTTGATTTTTTCATGTTATGTGAGTTCTAGTATTGTGTTTCTTTGAGTAGCTAACTTTGAAACATGTATTGGAATTAATTTTTGTAGAACATGGTCAATTGTCTTGTTGAATATGTTCTTTCTTGCAACATATAATTCAGTTGAAAACGAATTATGAAAAATCAATTCTTGAATACCTAAGTATAAATAACATGTATTAGGATTCTTGTGATATTCATATTCTCTTTGCTCTTATTGGATTCTTGATTGTTGATTAATGCAGACGTCATGCTAGATTTCGATTAAGAATACACGTAATGAGGTAGACGTCATACACTTTACATGCAATTAAGAGAGAATCATACAACTTGAGTTTGGTCATGACCTCGTTGTGAATGTTGTCATCATATGCTTGTTTAAATTGTTAGTCTAGTATTTCTTATAAATTGTTTGAATATTTTGTGGTGGATAGTGAGTCTTAGCTATTGTTTTCATTAATATCAATTCTCATTCTTGTTCTTAACGTTAAGACTTAACCCCCATTGTATCAATTATATTCAAGTGTAAGATTGTATATCTATTAGCATCACTCCTTGTGGGATCGACTCTTACTTGTTCACTATATATTAGTTGTACATTTGTAAGGCTATTTTAAATTGTTACTAACGACATAACAAGAGATAACATGTCAAATGACAAAAAAAAATCATCATTCTTACTTTATATATTGCAAAAGAAAAACTAAACTCTAGAACGATAGCAACACTAGTGAAGATTATCCCTCTCTCTTTATCCCTCTTTGATTATATTTTTCTCTTGAATCAAACACATAATTTATTTTTTATTCTAGAATTGCGTTTATTGTTAAAAAAAATCTTTTGAAGACACTTTTGTATGTTGTGCTATCCAAAATTTATTTATTTTTCTTGGATTCCCAACTTGATAAATTGAAAAGCCACCTGTTATTTTCCCCAACCATTTTGGATATTTATTTGGATTGATGAGCTTTATATGTATCAGATTATTAATAACGATATTATGTAGGGACGAGATTTAGTAATTTTTTATTGTTAGATTATCATAGAAACACTATTAAAAATAATATAATTACAAAAAATTATTGTTTTAGTTGGGGGTAATTTGGAGATATTATTACAAATACTTTACTATTATTTTGTATAACAACAAAGTAAACATTCTATTGTATAAGAAATATACTATACAAGTTTCATACCATATTTTTTAAAAAACACATGATAGTATTAAATAATACAATAGTTATACAATAATTAACTTATACATTGGATAACAATATGATATTATCGCATACGGAGTCTAAAGGTCTAATTATGAAGGTTTGAGTTTCATACCATAATTTTTTTCAAAACACTTGATAGTATTAAATTATATAATAGTTATATAGTGATTAACTTATAAATTGGATAACAATATTATACTATCATATACGGAGTCTCAAACGGAGTCTAAAGGTCTAATTCTGGAGGTTTGTTTATACTTTATACATAATTATATTTTTTAATTTTTTCATGGTCTTGTTTAGCAAAGTAGAAAACAAAAAGGAAGACCTAAAAAGACGTGACTTGAAGTAGTAAGAAATGATGTATATTCAATAGAAAGTATGATTCTAGAAAGATATGAATGGCCGAAATGAATACACGTAGTGGGTCCCGATGTCCCGTTGATTATGCATTAACTACATGTTTTCTTGTAATTAAATCCTTACTAATTCAATGTTATATGACCATGTCGTTTCTAAATTTCGCTGCTTATGGCATGTTAACTGGTTGAAAAAGCATCCCTTACTCTTGCTTGTAGTTGTGGTCTCACATGCATTGTCACTGGTTTCAAGGAGCGAACGTGCTTGATGGTGGCTTGGATATTCCTCACAGTGACAAGAGGTTTAATTGCAATTGGGTTCGTGGTCTTATTATATATGGAGTTGATCTAGAACCTTTTTTATGGCCTTTACAGCATCTGAAGGCTTTTATCTTCTTTTTTTTGTCAAAGGTAATTGAAGAGGCTTACATATGAGGAAAGGAAGGGAAAGCCGATTGAACGATTGCAAGCTCTAAACTCAGCGGTTGAAGCTGATGATCGATGATGAGTGAAGCTGGATGGCCATGACTAATATAACCTTGGTTGCTGAAAACCTCCACCTTGCATTTGCTGAAAACCTCCACCTTGCATTTGCAGTTTCGTTTGGGGTTTTATTTTATAGCTATAGCCCTTTCTCATTATATGTTGTCATTTTTGCAGTTGAGAGACCGTCACTGTTTAATTAGATTGTAAGAAGGATTTTGACTGCAATTCATGTTGATGATGAATTTGGATGCCTAATCTAATGATGGATTACCTTGGAATTGTTTAGAATTTTTTGTCTGAATTTTCTTTGAACGTTACTTCTGGTCTAGAGCTACTCTTCATTATTCAATGGTATACAATCCCTTTTCTTTGAGTTTTTGTTGGTCTCCTTTTTAAATCTCAAAATGAACTTTTTAAAAAAAAAATCAAGGAAGGGTGATGGAGCTCGAACTCGGGATTCCACATGACATACGACCCAATTAACAGAGTTACTTAGGTTCGTCAAAAAACATATATTTTTCACACTGATTTGTGTTCCCAAATAAAAAATTTAGAAATGGATCCTTATGTTATTTCCCACTCAAGAAAATTGTTGGTCAGAATCTGCGGGGCATATTCCCTATAAATAATAATGCGATGAAGATGGTGAGGAGGCGAATATAAGTTAAAGCCAGAATCACAAAAGGGCCCACAACTGTGGATGCTTATCTTATATCGTCCAATGAATTTCATGTAAACCTCCAAAACCCCATCCACTTTTGACAGATTCATTCTACATCACAATTGACTCTCATAAATTGCCTTCCAATTTGAATTCAAACAAAATTCTGAAGCTAAAGGAGTGATGCCCAACGCTATGATCTCACCACCCACCACTGTAACAACACCCATCACCACAACAAGGTCTAAGCACCACCAGCCTCCATCTCTAGGGTTCTTGAGAGTTTCTGCTAGTGGTTATCATGGTTCTACTAGAACCCAAGATGATAAATTTATCAATCGCAGGTATGTATTTTGTTCTCCAAAGGAACTGTACGTAATGTACACATTTGAAATGTAAAATCCGGCCAATTATGTTAGGTGGAATTTGCTTGGAATTAAGTCTCTTTTGATTTGTCATTATTATTTGGGTTTTGATGTGTAGGTATGTGACATTGAGCTTGGCAGGGGTGGTTGTTGTTGGGTTGAGTGGTGGTGGCCGGAGTGAGGCTGCAGGGAGAAGACCACCTCCGCCACAACCGGAGGAGAAGAAGGATCCAAATGTGAGTGGTGTGCAGGCAAAAGTGCTAGCAAGCAAGAAGAGGAAGGAAGCCATGAAAGAAACTGTCGCAAAATGAAGAGAGAAAGGAAAGTCCATAAATAATTAATTTGCCCTCTGATCAGTCTGAATAGCTGCTTCTTCTTCTTCTTTCATTGTCTTCCTCTCTTCATATGCAGTCCTATAAACATATAAAATTTTCTTTCAATGCAGAGGGGAATTTATAATTCTAAATTCTAATATTTATAATTAATTGTTTTTAAGAAGAGAGCTTACAATTTGAATCTGATTTGTCACAACCCTTACCCTTGTGTACAATTCTTACCTTTTGATCGGGACCTTTTTTTTTTTTTTTCTGGAGATAGATAATCGCATCCTACAAAGTGGGAGGTTCCAATCTGTAGCTACGATTCTCCCCAAAATTATTATTTCATGATTTATTTATTTTTTTTGAAAATTGTATACTATAGTTTAAGAGTTATAATTTAGTATTTGGGTTTGGAGTTTAAGACTTAGGGTATAGATATTAGAGTTTAAGAGTTATAATTTAGTATTTGAGATTTAGAGTTTAAGAGTTAGGGTATAGAATTTAAAATTTAAAGTTCAAAGCTATGTTTGGGGGAGGTGTTGGAGAGGTTGGGTTGGGAGAGATTCATAAAAGTGAATTCTTGTTTGATATGAGAAGGTTTGAGAGGGATTGTGAGGGGTTGAGAGTCCTTAATGTGAGTAAACACCTCCTAACTTCTCATTTTGAGGTGTTGGAAAAAGCGATGTTAGGAGGGATTCGTGAGCTTCTCTGAATAACGTGAGGTATTCGCACCAAATAAGGGTTCGCTTATTCGCGAACACCTCCCCAAGCAAGGCCTAAGTTTTAAGTTAAGGATTTATAATTATTTTTAAAAAATTTACTATATTATAATACGATGAACATCAAAATACTCAATTACACATTTTAATAGTCATAACTCTCACGTTTGTGAGTGTTTATGTTTTTGGCAGAAACAGAACAGCAGCAAACTTATTTGGTAAACCCAACGTTGCCCAATGATTCTTGCTCGCGGACACACTAGGCGAACTCTCTACCAAAACTTTCATTGTCCAAGTGGTTAATTTTTTCAGAAAATAAGAAAACACTTTAACTGAATCATCTTAATTTGTGTTGGTAGATATCTTAGCCTCCGTTTGGATCAGAGTATTTTCATAGAGTATAAGCTCTCGTAAAACGTAAAAGTTGAGAGTGTCTGAAATATGGGTGACAGAGTATACGCTAGAGTATAAGCTGATCCAAACGGACCTCTTGTATATAAGCTAACTACAAACTAGTGTCATTGTTTACCACTCTAGTCTTTAACTAGGATTAGAAAAGTAAATCAAAAAGTGAGATCAAAAGTTTTCTCTAGTTTAATAATTTCTTGATCATACCACTGCAAGAATATTGCATGCCTAAACTAAATTTAGTGTTATTTACAAACAAAAAACTAAATTTAGTCATTTGCGCAAAGCCATCATATATTGAATCAAGCAAAAACACTAACAAATACTCATTACAAAGATTACGACATAATACAAGTTTGAGGCAATTTTTGGATGGTACAGTATTTCTTTCATGAGATGCAATGGATTTGAGGGGGGTATTTTACCATTTAAAAAAAATAAAAATAGAGAGTGGAGGCCTTGTGCCATCATTAACGGTGAAAAGATTACAGTATGCAAATAACTAAGAGACAGCATGAGTAGTTACGAACTTGTGTTCCCGCTAAATGTTGAAGCCATTAATTTTATCCGATTGAATACAATTCGATATGGCTGGCGGGTCTCCTCAATCCAAACACGAAAGCTACATTCAAGAAAAGCACACTTTTTTTTTAGTATTTTTGAAAGAAGGTCAAAGACTTATTGATGGTGCAGAATTGTGACTTTATTGGATCCTAATTCGTGCATCTCATCATTTTATGGAGGTCTCCGTGTCCCACTCCTCTGCTTTTATGGGTAAGGCCCAATTCCTCTTCTTACAGCTTGGTGGTAGTATCTCCAACCCACCTAAATGAGGTAAGGAGTTCAATTCTCACCACAAGCAAAACGCTGTAGGGAAGAGGAATTGGGCTCTACCCATAAAAGCACAGAAGTGGGACACGGAGGCCTCCCTAAAATGATGAGATACACAAATTACGGCCCAATGAAGTCACAATTCTGCATCATCACCTACCATGTCACTCGCGCCATCCATGGAGGGGGAAAACAAAAAAATTGAAAACAGTAGCCAAGTCTAAACATCAACGAAAAAGGAGCAAGACTTCACCTCGAGGACAAAACTCATCTCAACATCTTACATTGAACGGCTCTAGCAGTGCCATCCTCCCTCTCCTTTGTTTACCGTTCATGAGCTGACAGAGTATAAATTGGTGTAGAGAGTAATGTCTGAATATATTTTATAGAATATTTATTATTTACCATCCATGAGCTGACAGAGTATCAATTGGTATAGAGAGTAATGTTTGAATATATCTTAACATAATATATATTAGCTCTATCAACGTGACTAATTTATCTCTACTACCCTTCAAAGTTCAAATTACTCTATTGCGCCTAAGTCATTTGTGGAGCAGTTAATACGCAACTTATGTCAGTATGATTCTGTGGAGCAGAATACTACACTCTGTATGTTAGTAAGGTTCTAGAAGATTAGCAATCTCCAAACAAAAGAGCTTATCCAAAAGTAATTATCAGACGGTTAAGCAGTTATCTGGTGGTTAAACAGTTATCTGACGGTTGAGCAGTTACCCGGCGATTAAACAGTTACCTGACGGTTGAGCAGTTACCAAATGATTAAGCAGTTACTCGACGGTTGAGTAGTTACCAAGCGGTTAAGCAGTTACCCGACGGTTGGGCAATTATCCGGCGGTCGAGCAGTTACTTGAGTTGAGCAGTTATCAGGTAGTTGGAAAGTTACCAAAAACGGTTAACTTCCCAAGGCATATAAATATAGATCAATCCCACACATATGTACGGGCATTCACTATGGAATAAAATATCAGACTTCGTGGTTGTAGGCAAGTTGCGAACCATTTATATTCTTGTGTTATTTTTTAAGCACTTTTTATTTCTTTAAGCACTTTATTCCATCGGTGCAAATTTTGCATCGACAATTGGCACCATCTGTGGGAAACGAAGAGTTTTCAACAAAATATCATGTCTCAAATTTCGGAATGATCAAGACAGGAAGAACTACCTCATTTTGAGGAAGATGGTATCCAACGTAGTCTCTCAAAGCCTATGCATCTAGGTATTCAGATACCTATGCCAATATTGAAGATTGCGATGAGAAGACTGCAGTGACTACCTTCTGATTGGGGCTTCCACTGGATCATAAGTTGCAAGAGAGCTTGACTATGGCATCACCAAGGAATATGGTTGCACTGTAGGAAAAGATAAAACAGTATGTCATGCTTGAGGCAGATGTAGAAAATGTGCAAGTAGCACCTGGGGGTATTTGCATGGACCCCTATAAGATATCAGGAGTGGACCTAGAACTAGCCACCCATAAGTTGAATGTCGAGGAAAGTTCTAAATCTGTCATTCAAAAGGAAAGTGGGGATTAGGCTGCAGTACGTTTAGTCGCCTATCGATAAGCCCTATCAAAATTGTATGACAAGAGTGTCAAAACAAGGAGCTTTTAGGTTGGGGCCTTGGTCTTGTGGAAAGTTTCCCTTATGCATTTAGAACGCCATCTCCAATCTGAGGGAATTCTATCTGTGAGACTTCAATTTACTAATTAAAGATCTTAGTAAAGAAAAAAAAACTATGTGAGTCTTAGTTCTTAGCCGAAGAGGTTAAATTCTACTACTAGTTAAAGAGGCTAATCCTCCTACTAGTTAAAGAGACTAGTAAAAATGCCGAAGAGGCTAAATTCTACTACTAGCTAAAGAGACTAGTAAAAGATGCCAAAGAGGCTAAATTCTATTACTAGTTATAGAGACTAGTAAAATAGACTAATCCTCCTACTAGTTAAAGAGACCAGTAAAAGATGCCGAATATGCTAAATTCTACTACTAGTTAAAGAGACGAATCCTCCAACTAGTTAAAGAGACTAGTAAAAGAGACTAATCCTCGTACTAGTTAAAGAGACTAGTAAAAAATGCCGAAGAGACTAAATTCTACTAATAGTTAAAGAGACTAGTAAAAGATGTCAAATAGGCTAATCCTCCTACTAGTTAAAGAGACTAGTAAACGATCTGAAGAGGCTAACCCTCTAACTAGCTAAAGAGACTAGTAAAAGATGCCAAAGAGGCTAAATCCTACTGCTAGTTAAAGAGATTAGTAAAAGATGTCAAAGAGACAATCTTCTACAACTCATACTGAAAATAAATAAGACCCCTAGTGACTAAGGAGGTTTTCAATCGACCGAAGTGCTGTAACGGTCTCTTCACGTATAGTTTTTAGAATCGGGTAAGGATGAGCAGACAAATGCCACTAGAAGAAGTCCTTTGATCAAGCAACATGTTCCGTAGAAATTTTAGAAGTATTTTATATTTATCTCAAAAAATTTAGAATAAATAAAAAGACTGGGGGTATTTGTGGAGTAGTTAATACTTACCGTATGTCAGTATGATTCTGTAGAGCAGAATACTACACTCTGTATGTTAGTACGGTTCTAGAAAATTGGCAACCTCCGAACAACAGAGTTTATCCAGAAGGTTAAGTAGTTATCGGACGGTTGAGCAGTTATCAAACGGTTGAGCAGTTACCCCACGGTTGAGCGGTTAGCTGACAGTTGAGCAGTTACCCAGTGGTTGAGCGGTTAGCTGACAATTGGAAAGTTACCAAAAACGGTTGACTTCCCAAGGCATATAAATATAGATCAATCCCACATATTTGTACGGACATTCACTAGGGAATAAAAGATCAGACTCTATGAATGTAGGCAAGTTGTCAAACCACGTATATTATTGTATTATTTTCTTAAATACTTTTTTATTTCTTTAAACACTTTATTTCATCCGGAGCAAATTTTGCATCGACGTGATTTTAATAATGAGATGTTCCTTCAAAAAAACAATCATTCCCCTTTTTTTGTTCAAACTATCCAAATAATGATATTGAGAGAAAACCCGTCTGCTTTATCTTCCCAGTCCCCTGAGACAAACACAAACAAATTATTGCCTTATCGGTTTCTTCACTCTAAACTCCCTCACTCATCACTCACTGTGTGAGCAATGGCGACAAAGCGTCTATTTGAGAACCCTCCATCAGCGTCGTCGCTATCCGGAGAAGAAGACAGCGTGTTAGTGCGGGAAGGAAATCCCGTAGATTCTGATTCTGAATCCGACAACACAATCTCTGCCTTCAAAATCATCCCCATCATTTCGAAATCTGTTGAGATACTGTATTTTGTATTGCTTTTGTATGGCTGTTTGTAATACTATGTATTATTTATCTGTTTTTCGTTGCTGTTGTTCCTGCTGACGTGGAAGTCGCTGGTTGTTAAGTTGCTGAAAGTTGTGTTGTAGGGTTATGAAAATGAATTTCTATGTTTTGTAGTAACTTCTCTTCCGCCTCCTTCTTCTACTGTATTCATCTGGAAACTGTGCAGGCTCTACCATTTGGTATCGAAGCCCAGCGCTCATGGGACCTAAGCCCAAGACCGCCGATGAGCGTCAGTCTCTTGAGCTCGACCTGGATGTCCACCGCGAAATCACTGATGCTCGTTTTCAATCTCTGACCGCGGCTGTAGAGGATATGGCCTCAGTTCATGCTGATCTCAGGCGAGATCTCTTGTCCGAAATTCGTCAGCTCTTCCAACAATTTTCAGTACCATCCCCTACTACCCCAACACCTACCCCGAACTCCTCTTCCCCTTCCCCTTCGCTTCCTCCCAACCTGGTACCTCTAGTTTCCACTTCTTCTCCGCTGCTACCCACTCATTCAGCGTCATTACCTCCTGCAATTGCTTTTGGATCCTTCCCTGAGCTTGCTCCTCCACCTACTGTCCCCCTTTCCCCCATTTCACTCATCGCCCAATCACCCATGTCAACTTACCAACCTTATAGCTCCACGCCCACATCTGGTCCTTGGAGCAGTGCTCCCTTCTCTTTTTCCACCGTTGTACCTCTCGGTCCCGGCATGGTTTTTTCCAACTCCCCTCCGTTTACAATGGGTGGGTATGCTCCACAATCCACTCCTTTGGCCTTTACTTCCACTGGTCACCCTTTTCCAACTGTGGGACCACACCCTTATCCTCTTTTAGACCCTCATCAACCCACCATGCGACATATGAAGTTAGATTTGGATCGATTCAGTGGCAAAGAAGATCCAATTGAATGGTTAACCAAAGCGGAGCAATTTTTTGAACACTATCAAGTTCCCGAGGATCGTCGAGTCAGTGTTGCTTCTCTACATCTGACAAGCGATGCTACAGCTTGGAAGAAGTGGTTCAGCAACCAGTATGCCACCCCGTCGTGGGTGTTGTTTTCCGACATGTTGATGAAACGCTTTGGCGGTTGCGACATTTTGGATTTTAACTCAGACCTTGCCAAGTTGTCACAAACGGGGACCCTCAAAGATTATCAAGCTCAATTCACTAAGTTGACTCGG
Source organism: Euonymus europaeus (assembly GCA_963580455.1). Classification (NCBI taxonomy): domain Eukaryota; kingdom Viridiplantae; phylum Streptophyta; class Magnoliopsida; order Celastrales; family Celastraceae; genus Euonymus; species Euonymus europaeus. The sequence continues at coordinate 2,640,531 of OY756961.1, forward strand.
ACACCATGACAAGATTAATCACCGAGGAGGGACATGCTTTTGTAGCCCAATTGCAATCGCCAGATTCTACTCCAGCTCCCACAATACAACCGCATATTGCCACTCTCCTTGAGAAATATGCTGTTATGTTTGAGCCGCCCACCACCCTACCTCCAAGTCGAAACTGTGATCACCGCATTAACTTGTTACCGGGAACTGCACCGATCAGTGTCAGACCTTACCGTTATCCTTTCTTCCAGAAGGCTGAAATTGAGAAGCTAGTGAATGACATGCTTGCGAGTGGTTTGATACGGCCCAGCATAAGCCCTTTCTCTTCTTCAGTTTTGTTAGTGAAAAAAAAAAGACGGAGCTTGGCGTTTTTGTGTTGACTACCGCGCTCTCAATGCCGTCACTGTCAAAGACAAGTTTCCAATCCCAGTGATTGACGAACTGCTAGATGAGCTCCATGGTGCCACCATCTTCACCAAATTGGATCTACGCTCCGGATATCACCAAATTCGAATGGCTGTGGGAGATGTGGAGAAAACGGCGTTCCGAACTCATGATGGTCATTATGAATTCGTCGTGATGCCATTTGGTCTTACCAACGCACCATCTAGTTTTCAATCACTGATGAACAATATATTTCGACCTTTTTCGCGCTATTTGTTTTGGTCTTTTTTGATGATATTCTCATCTATAGCCCCTCGGTGGAAGACCACACAGCCCATCTCAGCTTGGTTTTTGACACTCTGGCCAATCATCAATTAAAGGTAAAAAAGAGCAAATGTTCATTTGGTACAAATTCAGTTGATTATCTTGGTCATGTGATTTCAGCCCAAGGAGTTGCCGTCGATCCAGCTAAAATTCAGTGCATAGCTGATTGGGTTCAACCTACTACCATTAAAGGACTGTGGGGATTCTTGGGTTTGACCGGTTATTATCGAAAATTTGTTCGCGGATATGGGTTGATTGCAAAACCGTTAACCAATATGCTGAAAATTAATGGGTTCCAGTGGACTTCGGAGGCAGTACAGGCTTTTGATGCGCTTAAGGCGGCTTTGATGACCACCCCAATTCTAGCAATTTCGAATTTTCTTGAAGAATTCACCATTGAATGTGATGCCTCCGGAGTGGGTATTGGCGCGGTCCTATCCCAACAAGGATATCCAATTGCTTATCTAAGTAAGCCATTGTCCAGCCGCCATCTTGCCATGTCGATCTACGATAGAGAAATGCTTGCGGTTGTTTATGCGGTGCAGCAATGGAGAACTTATGTACTGGGTCGCCATTTTACTATTTTAACGGACCACAGCACTATTCAGCACTTTCTCAATCAGCGCATTACTACTCCTGCACAACAAAAATGGTTGGTGAAGCTGGTTGGGTACAATTTCACTGTTAAGCATAGGGCTGGCCGCTTAAATATAGTGGCTGATACACTATCCAGGCAGCCAGAATTACTAGCCATACATGGTTGTTCTCAGCCTATATTTGATGGCCTTGACGAGCTACATCAAGATTGCCTAAATGACCCGGGCACTAAGGCGCTGATTGAAGCTGTGCAAGAGGGCACTTGTCGTAACGACAACTTCACTTTATGCAATGGCAGGTTGTTTTATAAAGGCCGGCTCTTTATTCCCACTTCTTCTGCATGGCGAAAAAAAGTGTTAGAAGAATTTCATGCAAGTCGTATAGGAGGGCATTCTGGATTTTTACGGACTTATAAAAGGTTGTCGAGAAATTTTTTATGGCCGGGCGTCAAGAAAGATACTAAATTGTTTGTTGCGGAATGTGATACTTGCCAACGAATTCACTATGAGAATGTGAAACCTCCAGGATTGTTGCAACCTTTAAAAATTCCGGATGGAGCTTGGCAAGATATTTCTCTTGATTTTATTGAGGGGCTGCCCAAATCATCCCATAAGAATGTCATCTTAGTGGTGGTGGATCGCTTCACAAAGTACGCACATTTTTCAGCCCTCGCTCATCCATATTCGGCCAAGCAAGTAGCTCATGTTTTTGTCCGTGATGTCTTCAAATTACATGGTATGCCTAAAGGATGGTGAGTGATCGTGATCCTATTTTTTTAAGTAATTTTTGGACTGAATTTTTTAAAATGCAACAAACACAATTGTGTCGAAGCTCGGCCTATTACCCTCAGTCGGATGGCCAAACCGAAGTTGTTAATCGTATATTGGAGCAGTACTTGAGAAGTTTCTGTGGTGATCAACCTTCTCACTGGGCGACATGGTTATCTTGGGCTGAATGGTGGTATAACACAACTTTTGAAGCATCCATTATGATGTCTCCCTTCCAAGCATTGTACGGGTATTCTCCGCCAGTTGTGTCTCAATATATTCCGGGTACTACTAGTGTCCATCATGTGGATACCGAGCTGCGGAACAGGGATGAACTTCTCCAGATACTGAAAACCAATTTAACCACAGCTCAGTCTCGCATGAAGAAACAATCCGATAAGAGTCGTACTGAGAGACAGTTTGAGGTGGGCGATTGGGTCTTTTTGAAACTTCAACCTTATAGGCACAGGTCAGTACAACTTCGTCACTGCCAGAAGCTTTCACCACGTTACTATGGACCCTTTCAAATTCAAGCTAGGGTGGGATCAGTTGCGTACAAGCTTCATCTACCAGCAACATCAAAAATTCATTTGGTGTTTCATGTCTCCTTGTTGAAAGCTAGATTGGGTCAGCAGCTCAATGTTTCACCTCTGTTACCTCCTTATGAAGATTCAGGTCAACTTCAATGGGTACCAGCCAAGTTACTTGATAGAGGCATGTTCAAGAAAGGCAATAAAGCAATAACGAAATGGCTGATTCAGTGGGAGGGACTTCCAGTGGAAGATGCAACTTGGGAAGAAGCTACTCAAATTCAGAATCAATTTCCTAATTTCCAGCCTTGAGACAAGTCTGATTTGAGGAGGGCAGAATTGTTGAGATACTGTATTTTGTATTGCTTTTGTATGGCTGTTTGTAATACTATGTATTATTTATCTGTTTTCCGTTGCTGTTGTTCCTGCTGACGTGGAAGTCGCTGGTTGTTAAGTCGCTGAAAGTTGTGTTGTAGGGTTATGAAAATGAATTTCTATGTTTTGTAGTAACTTCTCTTCCGCCCCCTTCTTCTACTGTATTCATCTGGAAACTGTGCAGGCTCTACCAAAATCCGCCGTACGCGTCGTCTACCCGGAACCCGACAGACCCGGTGACGCCAAAGCAATCACGGTTTCCGCTGTTGAAACGCCAAAGAAGAATAAGAAGGTGAGGGCAGTGAAGGGGAAAAGCCCTGTAGTTCTTTCCAAGGAACCGGACCAGAATTTTCGGATCTGTCAAAGAACGCAAATGCTTTTGCTAATACTGATGTTGTAGATGTTAAAATGTCAGAACCATGTGATCCCGATTCCAACATTGAGCTGACTTTCCATATAACCTTAGGGTTGCCGTGTAATCGAGCTCTTGAGAAAAAGCATGGCAAAGATGCAAGTTTTAGTAAAAGGTTGAAGGGCAAGGAGAATTTTGTAGTGTTTAGGGATAGAGAGTCTTCAATGGGTGACAACATTGTGGCTTTGAGTGGACGGTTGGAGGGCGAAGGTAAGGCTGCGGCGGAAGAGGCTGGGAGCACAAAATTGAGTCTTTGATTGGGGATGGAGGAGGGGTTTGGTGGGATGATTTGAGCAAGATTGATATTGCCAAGGCTGAGGAATTGAAGGAGAAATGGAAGTTATTGAGGGTAGAGGAATTGGAACTGTTTGTCATGAAAAAGGAATTGCTCATGCAAATTGCGGTTACTATGATTGATTCCATGATGGCCTCCCGTTCTTAGCAGAGAGTTTTGGTCGGTTGTTTTATGGGGATGAAATAGATTTGGTCCTCCGGAGAGGTCATATCCATGTAAATGATTTTGCTACTGATGTGATGGATGCATCTAGGATACCACTTCTATCTTTGGTCGGCTTTAGGATTTTGTTGGGGGTGAATTAGCTTCTTTTTTTTTCGTTGCTCCTCTGTTGACAAAATTTTGTTCTTCTAGGTGGAGTTTCTTTGCATGTTAATGATTTTGTTGTTAATCCACATTAATCGGACTTTTTTCTTCTGCATTTTGCTTGTCTTGGCACTTTTTGTTGTTCTTTGTGCTGCCAAGGGATCACAATTCACAAGTGGGGGTTAAGGACTCCCTCACTCAAGTGCCCATCCCTGGACCCCAAATTGGACTATTTTCTTTTGCATTAGTGCATTTTTCTTGTCTTGGTGCTTTTTGTTGTTTTCGTTTAGCATAATTGGATTGAGAATATCACAATAGTCGGATTTTGAGCATTTACACCCTGGTAATTCATCGTTCTCATGTAGCCCATGCCCATCCAACGGACTAAGATCTCCTTGCCTGAAGGTTGCTGATCTATTCCTCAATAACTCTAGAGAATGGAACCAACTTGGTGTTTGATCATTGATGCATCTAATGTAAGTTAAACTCGCTAAGTAAAATTAGGAGCCAAAGGTAGATATATTCGACAATTCGCAATGTTGTAGTTCGTTGTAACGGGCAAAATGTTTCCCACTCCTTGGTTCAGCCTTATAAATACATTGAAACTTTGTAGCCCCAAATCGCCCCCACATGCCATGCATTATTTGTTTCTTTGGTTTTGGCAACCCATGTGAAATTTAATTCTCTTGATGTTGAAATGTTTCAGTTGAACATCCCTACCTAACATCTCTCCATGACATCAGTGATGAACCTGTCTGCATTACTCCCTTTAGCTTTGACTTTGAACAGAGGAACAAATGCGGGAGCTGATTTGCAGGGAGGCCCCCGAGCATCAGCACCTGTAATGACTAGTGCTGCTTCATTTGTCGTGGCATTGATGCAAATCGCTTCTTTGATTGATGTGTCAGCGATTCATTATTGATTTCTTTGTGCATATAGAATTCAACCGGAAAAGAATTATGGAAAATTTTAGGAGTGGAACAATGTAAGTGAAAGTGATATTTGTTTGGGCTGTTTTCGTTTTAATTGATTTGAGCCAACATCCGATACATGGTTTTCTTGATGAAAATGAGATGCGAAAGAGACGAGTGTCAATAGCCCTGATGCTTCATTCTTCTGCCCCTTTTGCACGACTATGGTATGATGGTTTATACTTCAGACCTCCGGACTGGATCCCCGAAGGTAAGAGCACTATCATCACCTTCATCATGATGCAATTTGTATATGGAAAAATAAGAAAATTAAACTCTGCAAGTATGCAACATTTTGTGTTCATCAAGTTCACCGAAGCGCAACTGTTTTTTTTTTTGGTGGCAAATAGAGAGTAAAAATAAGCCTCAAAATTATGTAAGCATCCTGACCATTATACTACCAAAGACTGAGTCTTGTAGAATTGTTTACCTTTGTGACTAAGTGGTGGAAGATACCGAAAAAGGAAATTATAACCGTGATAAAAGCGAAAAATAGATCGAAGTGATTACCAATTAATCCTAAAAAAAAGTCTAACTGTGCGTATTTGGATTTTATCAGATAATCCTATTCAAAGACTTTTGTATTGGACTAAAGAAGTCTGAGAATTGTAAGATCTAAGCATATGCTGGTTGGACCGGACTTGATTAGGGTGAAGAGTTGAGTTTGGTCACAAAAACTACAGAGACGTGCATATACATATATATATATATATTAAATTATTAAATACTAATAAGCTGCAGATGAAGACAACGATTACAATTTATCACACCAGTAGTACTTCTACATATAAATAAATAGGTGAATTTATGAATCTAACATCAACACAAGTTCTTATTTATGGTGGATAGCTAGAGTTGAGTTAGGTAACAAAAACTAGCCAGACGTACATACATTAAATTATTAGATAATAATAAAAAGTAGCAGATGAAGGCAATCAGATTATTTGAATTTATCACGCCACATGTTTTTAGATATAAATATGCGAATTCAAGAATCTAATATCAACACAATTAAGTTGATAGAGAAGAAGAAGAAAATGATGAGTGTGAAGGTTGTGGTGTGTTGCGTGCTCTTGTCATTGTTTGCACAGACAATCAACATTGATGCAGAGAATGTTGAAGTGAGAATAAAATCAGTAACGTCCATAGCCAAAACTGACGATAATTTTGTGTGTGCAACTCTCGATTGGTGGCCAAGTACTAAGTGTGACTATGGTCAATGTCCATGGCAACAAGCGGGCATCTTCAATCTGGTCTCTCTTCTTCTTCTTCCTCTTCCTCCTTTCTTCTACTATGTATATTAATAATCATGTTTCATATATATATATATATATATATATATATATTAACTACTGGATGTTACGTTTTTGTGATTTGCAGGACCTGGACAACAAGATCTTACGCAATGCTATCAAGGGTAAGTCTTTGATTTCTAAGTGTACATCTTAATGTTTGATTTGATATAATTGTATATATGCTACTAATTAATGCATTTAGTTTTTCTAAATATTATAACATAAAAAACATGTGTTTCCTTTTATTATTAATTTGTCAAATTGAGATCTAAACGGTTTTTCTTAATTAAAAAACTCAGCATTCAAATCTCTAAGAATTAGAGTGGGAGGCTCATTGGAGGACCAAGTAGTATATAATGTTGGAGATGCCTTCAAAAGGTGCCCTAAATTCAAGCGTTCCAACGATGGCTTGTTTGGATTCACACAAGGTTGCCTTTGCATGGACAGATGGGACGAGCTCAATTACTTGTTCAGACAAACAGGGTATAATCTAACTACCATCTTTTTATTATATTTATATAGCTATAACTACCTGCAGATTGCCTATGCATTTATTTATATATGCAGGGCCATAGTCACATTTGGGTTGAATGCTCTTTATGGAAAGCAAAAGGACCAAAATGAGAAAGGCCTTTGGATTGGCGATTGGGACACACAGAACTCACGCGACCTCATCAACTACACCATTTCAAAGGGTTACAAGATTGATTCTTATGAATTAGGTGATTAATTAATTTGTGGTCTACTTTTAATAATTAAGTTCTAGCTTAGAGGAGGAATAAATCAAAATTAAAGCTTTTATATTTTACTCGAACAAATAACAATGTTGTTATATATGTGATCAGGAAATGAACTATGTGGTAACGGAGTATCAGCAAGGCTAACCCCAGAACAATATGGTAAAGACATGATAGAGCTGAAAAAATTAGTGCAAGAATTATACTCAAATCCCTCAACACAACCTAAAGTGTTGGGTCCTGCTGGATTTTTCGATGAAAAATGGTTCAAGACCTTCCTTCAGGTCACAGGACCTAATGTTGTTGATGGTGTGACACACCACATATATAATCTTGGTGCAGGTAATATTGCATTTACATTTTTGTACTTGGTACATTTTATTTTTATTTCTAGAAAACAAATGGGTTAACTTATAATCAATTACTGAATGTATCCATGCAGGAGTTGATAAGGACCTTATATACAAGATTCAAGATCCATTTTTCTTGTCCCAAATAGCTCAAACATATAGAGATTTATCCAAGATAATAGAAGAGTTTGGTCCATGGTCTTCAGCCTGGGTAGGAGAAGCCGGTGGCGCTTATAACAGTGGCGGCAAGGATGTCTCACATACTTTTGCGAACGGCTTTTGGTGATCCTCCGAACATCTTTCTTTCGGGAAACATCATTTGTTCTGGTTAATTGCATAAATACTCGAGTTTCTCAGGAGTTGTTTATGCAATCAGACTATAAATTCCAGCCGCTCTGATTACATTTCACCCTTGATTATACGCTAACAATATATATATATATATATTTTGGTGAATAGGTATTTGGACCAACTGGGTATGACATCAACCTTCAACCATAAGGTGTACTGCAGACAAGCCTTTATTGGTGGCAATTATGGTCTCCTCAACACTACCACCTTCATCCCCAACCCGGATTACTATGGGGCTCTTTTATGGCATCGGCTAATGGGATCAAACGTACTCTCGGTCAATCATAATGGCTCGCCATATCTACGAGTTTATTCTCATTGTTCAAAACACAAGGTACTCTACATTAATCCACCCAATTCATTCATACTAAGTTTCTTAATTCATTTATAATTCTCAAACAAAAATAAATTATTTTTGTGGTTGCAGCGCGGAGTAACTTTACTCATCATAAACATGTCGAACTCTTCATTCTCAAGCATTTCAGTGGTGAATGATATGAATCTATATACTGACATGGAGGTTTCTGATAATGGTGGAGCAAAACCAAGGGAAGAGTATCATTTGACGCCAAAAGATGGCAACATTCAGAGCGATGTCGTACTTTTGAACGGAACTCCATTGCTGCTAACAAGTTCCGATGACATTCCAGAATTAAAGCCCAAGTTTGTGGATCCAACTTCTCCAATTCTTGTGGCACCCCAGTCTTTCGTCTTCGCGACACTTAGGGACTTCCATGCTCCTGCTTGTGCTTAGTTACAATAATCATTTGCTCATGCTCGTCTCTTAGTTTAGTTTATTTTAACCCATTAATACTAGCTTGCGTTTCGGGTTTCTTTTTAGTTATTTTTAGTGCAAATATATAGCAAGAGCAACAATATTATGAGACATTCTTCTGTTATGTTCATCACTTTTGTTCGTTTAGATTTCACGTACAACTGGCTATGGAGTTTTTCTTTTTCTTTTCCCTCCTTTGAATTCGTAATTTTTCTTTCTGGGTTTGTTGTGATTGCCGCTTAATTTGGGCCAACGACTAAGGCCAACTGTTGGATGAAATGCCCAAATTACTCCTGCGACTTCAAATCTAACTTGTGACAGGAACACTACAAGCAACAGCTGGAAGTCTACATATATCCATATACATGGCCTGTCAACATGATGCTCTTCGCAACCTCTAATTTGTATATATGAAACTCTGGGAGAGTACAATGCTCCTTTTGACAGGTTGAATATTATAACTATCTCCGTAAACGAATCTTCACCTCTTTGAAATTGTATATTATCACTCATTAATTATTTATTGATTGAAGCTACGCTGACATGATTTGCAGATTTGGTTAAAAAAAGACATTATTTATTACTTGCAAAAGTCGCAATGCTATGAGCAACACACTCAAGAATATTCACAAAGATTCTGAGTCAATGACTGGGTTCTTGAAGAAGGCAGAGGAAGAAATCTTAAAAAACCAAGTTCATGAGAGAGAAGCTCTGACGCTTGTTAAAGAAATACTGAGTACTTCCATGGGGACTTGGCAAAAGAAGCAGCTCATAGATTTCGAATATTCATGGTGGTGAGATTTCCTTTCTATTCTTGAACAGGTATGCAAGGAACTTGGGAAGCTCAATGAGAGATCTGTATACAGTTCATTCCGTCCAATGCGGTTATTTCAATCCTTCCCCCAATTCTCCCTGGAATCACTGGGAAGCAGCAACACAGTTCATCTGATGATGAAACCTCGTCCTCATTTTAGACTCTTCCTGTGATTGCACAACTTACTGGAATGCAATTGGAGAGTTGAGAGGAAGTCAAGATGGCATTTGTGGGTGGATCACACACACATGAAGTCCATTATCCCTTTTTATATGTCACGCTCAAAACATGGACACCATCCGGTCTAGGAATTTGTTGATGTTCAAGGTTGTTCTGTAAATCTTTGTCTACTTTTATTGTACGTGTACATTGCTTTCATAAATCTGGAACACAGCCACTCTCTTAAAACAGTAAAAGCAGATTAATAATGACACGCTAATGAAGGAGCTTTTAACAATTGGCTGCTACTCACAAGGAACCAAACTAAAGGAAAAATAGAACTTTCAAGACGATCTTTACAAAAACTCAATCCTGCAACACTCAAACTATCATTTCCTATCGTATCATTTCTGTGTTATTTTACATCACTATGGTGTAACCCACCAAATACACAATCAGTAAAACAATAACACCAAAAAGAAATAAACAAAAAGGCATGTTAAAAACTACCAAGGAAAAAAAATCACACAAATCTGTTAAAAGGCCTTCTTCCAACACCAGCAGGCATAGAAACTGTTGAATCAATACTCAAGTTCCCCATAGATTGCAGCGACTGGTTCTTGTCTAATATTCTGTGAGAGCTAGTAGAATCTTTACTCGAGAACTTGTTCCTTTTGAAAGAACCAATGCTGCCTTGTGTCAATGGAAATGATAGCCTTCTATTTGATTCACTGCCACTGCTTGGACTGCCCTTTACTTTTGCCTTAGCCGAAGCAGTGGGAACCATGTAACTTGGCACTGAAAACGGAGGGCAGCTAGTAAGGCTGTCGTCGTCCTTCATTGGCAAGTTGAATGGAGAATCTGCTCCACTGCCTCTTATTCTTGAGTACTTTGACAAGCTTGGACTGTTATGTGAAATTCTGTATAGAGGTGGAGTCCATGCTGGCCTTGTTGCTGGGAATATGGTTGATTTTGTCGATCTCGGTGTGGGAGTAGCATCTGTGTTTTCAAACCCAAACTGCTGGTTCTTATTGGTGCTTGACCCCGGACGTCGTGGGCCAGGCTTCAGCCCAGAATGTGGCCTTGGGGGTGTAAGTTGAAACATTTTTACTGCTTGGCTTTCTGGAGGGTTTGCTGGAGGCAACTGACGCTCTAAGCAGTTCCACCACCAAGGAAATCCACCAGATCGGATATCCGTTAGAGGTTTCAAATTTGAGTTTGGATTAGCCTTCCACAACTGTAGGAGATCGGAGAAACAGATTGGGCTATGGTCTCCTTTATATTGCAAGTGATTTTCAGGTTTTCACAAATTTAATCCATACGATTATTCCAGGGCTAAAACCCAGTTGAACTAGCTCCAAATGTGAGATGTTGATTCAAGAGTTTAGTTTGTCGGTAAACGAGAAAAGATTCTCCTTTTTCAAGAAAGAAATTGGGATACATTTATGAAAAAGATATGAATTGTGAAATAAGATGTAGAAAACAAGGATTAGATATGCTTATTTCACACAAAAAATTCTAAAGAATGAATACTATAGACTATAGAGAAAATACCTGATGCGAATATGCATAGGCCATGACCCTTTCTCTCTTGACAACAGCATCCACCTTTCTCTGCAACCTTGCTTCAATTTCCTCTTTCGTCAGCACGCTATCATCCCAGTCTTCATCGCCTGCCTCGGACTATAAAAATGATCTTAGAGAAAATACCCACCAAAAATATTTAACAGGTCAAATAAGACTTTGAAAGAGCTATAGTAACTCTATACATATATAGTTCTTTTTACAACCAAAACCATGCCTTCAAGCAAACATATTTGTTAGTTTCATAACCAAATCAGACTAACACAACTAATAAACTTTATAGTTAATATATTGCCAAGTGATGGACCAAATTACCCTAATTTCAGGTAAAAAAGGATGTAGCACAGAAGAAATAAAATACAATTACAAGATCAAAGAAGGGAAACTCACTGCCTTGCCCAAGGTACTCTCCACTTCCTTATCATTTCGGTACTGAGATTGGCGGCGTGCTTGGTGTTCTAGCATTTGGATCTTTCTCAACTGAATCTGTGACTGGACTCGTACCAAGAGCTGCATATATTTCATGGCATTTGATGTTTGCCTCTTCACATTCTGTCCTCTTACCACTCCTTGAAGCCTCACCAGACCCTTCACAGCTCTGAAACTCCTCCTTGTCTATGTCCAATTAACAGAATCATAAACCATAGTCCCCAATTTGGTGCAAAGAATGCCGTACAAAGGAGGGAAAACTCGTAAAAACTTCAACATAATTTGGAAGAAAAAGGTTAATTGATCAGATTTCAGCACCGAATAAAGGCCTACTTAAGAACATCTGAGACCAGGAAGACTTTGACATAATTTTCTGTTAAGTTACAATTAGAACGCTGGGGAGCGCATGTGCATTCATAGTTTACCATTATAGAGAAATTGTTCTTGCAATGGACCAAATAAAGTTCGATGATGCAAGAAATCTCAGAGAAAAATGTGCAATTAGATAATGTTTCATGCAAATCAATAAATTTGTACCATCCACAGGGAATTGAATCTTACCGTATAACCTCTATAAGCTGCTTGGATCTTAGTAGCTGAAGCATGGAGATACCTTAAAGTTGGTTCTGGCCGATAGCTAATCTCACTATGGTGTTGAGCAATCCTAGGGGAGGCCGCTCTAGGGGATGCAGCTCTGGGGGAAGCAACCTTTGGAGAAGCAACTTTGGGAGATGCAGCCTTGGGAGACGCAGCCCTTCGAGAAGAAGCGCTGAGAGAGGGAACTCTTTGAGAAGGAACCCTAGGAGAAGGGACTCTTTGAGGCACAAAAGGAGGTGTTTGGGGATGCTCAGGAGGCGTCGGCGGCCTGAAAATCATTTTATGCTCTCTTTCAGCCTCATCAAGGATTTTCTCAATGCTGCTCGGCTCTCTGAAGAAGGAAATGAATGAATTGGTGTCTCCATGCCTCAACTTTCTAAGTCCCCTCTTTTTCTTTTTCTCTTTCGTGCTATTCTTCTCGGGCTCCTGAATTGTTTTAACCAAAAGATTAATAAATAAATATTAAAAAGGTAATGAAAAATGCTTCAATCAAGCATTCGATCTTAATAAGAAAATCATGCTCATCTGGATCATCAGAAAACTTCAACCACTTTTAGTTCAAGCAGGAACCAGCTGCTTGTTGGGTAAAGCGGCATGAGCTGTTCTTTAAAAAAAAGCTTAATTTAACTAACAAGTCCAGACACCTGACTCAGACTAGAAGTTATATCTGTTTGGAAGGAAAGAAAATTAGAAACCAATAAGGACGACTTCAACTTACATTGGCTAATTTCTCCTTTGAGTGTGGTATAAACACCCTCTTGATCGCGGAAAACCAACTCCCTTTCTTTCCCATGTTCCTAGCATTAGTATCTTCACCTGAAGGGAAAATCAATTAATCAAATATCAATAAAGTCCCACCCACGTTTCATTTCATTACTGATATCAATGCATGTATGTAAAGTTGTAGATTCAAGGATATGCAAACAAAAAAAATTCAACCCTGATACACAATAAGGCATCTTTAAGTAGATCTAGAAAGGAAAATTACTGAACAGGCTGATCGACAGTTCCTATCCTCTCAATTTCGCTTTTAAGGGACTATAAATTTCCAGCCCCTTACGATGCACAAATGATTCAGATCTTCAGACAAACTTACATGATTGTGCTGACATAATTCCTATCATAACTTAAAATTAAGGTTTTTGCTTACTTGATCTATTAGCACAGAGGCCGGCACAATTCATCATAGGTTATCTACTATAGAAGAACTTAGACGAATTGAGAATTAGTCTTTAAGGATCTACAGCAACATCCATGCTCTGACATGACAATCAAACAATTCATGAATAAATCCAACTTGTTCATTAGATAGATATTGCAATTTGAGGACAAAACTAATATATAAATTTACCTTTAATAACAAACACATAAAGACAAAATCATCTCAATTTCTTATTCTTGTGTTAATTAAAAAAACAGGTCAAGATTGAGATACTTTCTTCCTACAGGGGTTTCCTGACTAAGGAACAAAAAGAATCTTAAACTGATAACAGAGAACCAAACACACCAAAAAAAATACCCATAGGAGTAGTAAAATTTATCCTCAATAATTAGGAAAAAATAAAAATTCTTCAAGAGAACAACATATCAGAGACCTTGAGGACAAAAGAGATCAAAGATTAGAAAATCCCCAACATAAAATTAACCTAGAAAGATTACCACAAATTCCACAGAAGAAAATAAAATTAAAAAAAAAACACCCTTTACACACACCCAGAAGATAAAATGACCTAAAACTCAATTAAAATGAAAAAATTAACCGAGATATTAACCTCATGAACCTTTCAATTCTGGTGACTCTTATACAGAAGCAGTTGTGGAAGCAGCTGAAGAAGTGTCCTTGCTTGTCTAACCTCGCTCACCTTTCATACAAAACATTCTGGCATCTCCTTTCCCTTCTTTCCATTTGATAGCTATTTCACGGAGTTTCTTTTATTTTCTTTGAGTAAGTTGTCTTCTGCTTTGCTTTGCTGGCATGAATTGAACTTTTCTTTCTTTCTTTCTTTTGTGTCCTACCACCTTTTGTTGGATTTCTAGTTTTTTTTTTTTTTGGGCTGATGATGGAGGGGAAGGGAGAGAGAGATTGGTCATTTTGTCACTCAAGTGTTGTGGCCAACTTCAACTACCGTTACTTCAACGGGAAGACTATTGTGACTGATCAAAAGATTCAGAACAGTTTGGTTTGGTACTCAAATTATTATAAATCAATTTTTATTATTATATAAACAACAAATTCTGTCATCATTACACAATCTATGAGGCGTATAATAATCTGTGTTGTTTTCTAATCACAAAAAACAAAATAAAATCATTTTGAATATTCTTGTTTGGATAACTTTGCTTCCTTCTTAGTCCGAATTAATTAACTGTTGACATTGCACATTGCACATTGCACATTGCACATTGCACAGCACATTGCACAGTTAAAAAAGATTATTTATATACTGTGACATCGAGCTACAAGCGCCATATAGAGGCGTGTGTTACACGCTCCAGCAAGAGGTAAGTCAAGTCAAAATGGTGTTCCTTATAATTACTTGGAGTCTAGTCTAAGTCAAAGTTTTGGGCGCATTTTTTAGATTTTTTGATAAAATAGGTTTAGTCTCAGAAAATATATTAAAATCAAAATCTGATAAGATGAAGGAAAATCGAATAAATCAGCCTTCCAGAAGAAAGCTAGATAAATAAAGAAAACATAGAAACATCATAATTTTGAAAAAATAAAAACAAACTTTGTGTACACGAAATCGAATGATCTGTGCCATCCTCTTTCACTGCAACTACTTCTCTCAAAACCTTTACTCAGAACCAGAGGATTTGGTCCTCATGTCGGTGGACACCTTCCCAAGCTAGTAGATCAGCAGCATCATTCATTTCCCTTGAAATGTTCATGATATTTTGTGAATGGCAGAGTTGCAAATTACATTGTAAATAAAGTTGAGTTTCCATGGTACCATTCCTTCAGACTTGGCTCACCCACATGCATTTGAGGAGTCAAATTCCAATATAAGTCTAGCATGCCTGAAAACTGGAGAAGCAGTAGATAACTCCAGAGCTTTTTGTATTGCCATAAATTCAGCTTAGTTTGAGTCAATAATTTCAGCATGGCAGCTGAAGCTACAGAGGGTTTGAGCATCTTTATTTCTTAGCACCCCACACTCTTCTAGGTTTTTCAATACTAGAGCCCTCTACATTCCATTCCATTTTAGAAAGCCTTCATCAGGAGGTAGCCACTGCATGCCATTATAATGCCTAGAAGTTCTTGTTTGCTAACGATTGGATTGGGGCAGCAGAGAATTCTAGCGAAAGAAGCTGATTAGATAGTGATGGCAGAAAAACTTGAGCCCATTTCGAAAATCTATGGAAGATAAGAGAGATGATAACAGGCCATATCGCTAGTTTATCTTGAAAGATCAACTCATTTATGACTTTCCAAATCGGCTAGAGTACCACATAAAATAGTAGTTTGCATGTCTTCGTTTGCAAGCTCCCTTTCTTCACCAATGAACACCATTGCTCAAAAAGGCTACATATATCATTTGCAAAACACCAAGATATACTCCTTAATTATCAGCGAGCCAAATGGTACCATATGGAAGATGGTAGGACAATGGCAAAAACAAATTATCAACTGATTTAGTAGATGTTTCACATAAAGGGCAGATGTTATTCTCACGACTTATAATACCTCTTCGAGCTAGCACATCTCTTGTAGGAATCTTCTTGTCGTGTAACAACCATGAAAAAACCTCAACTTTAGGAGGATCCAAACCCTGCCATAACAAATTATTGAATAAAGGAACATAGGGAGGGTTCTCGAGAGGAGGAGTTGCTGCCAGGAACGAGGTCATTGAGTTTACTGTGAAATTTTCCGAGAATGAGTGCCTCCAAATAACCTTATCTTGCCTACAAGTAGCTAACACTTGTAAGAGGCTTGTGAGAGTCGTCTCTTCTCATGAAAATAACCTTCTTCGCCACTGAAACTATCATACCAAGCTTTGATTCTCCCATGTCCCCATATCACACACAGTATGAGATTGTTGAACAGAGATACTAAATAGTCTATAAAACCTTTCACACAGTGAATTATCACCAATCCAAATATCTCTAAACAAGTTTTACCACCATTCTCATGAACCAGACCTGCAATTCATTCCTTAAAGAAAATGCTCGTAGTAGTATCATCATCATTTTGGTTTGGGCTGACCCATTCTTGGCCGGCAACTTCCGGGCGCCGTCTGTGTTTGGGGGTGTAGGAAAATATGAAAATGAAAAAGGTCATGACTCAATGACTACCAGCCCAACAATGAAAACGTAATGGTCCTATTATTGGGGCCTAGTTCCAAATGATATCAGCCGTTCAGTATATGGGTGCTTTAATCTCTTCTTGAGTGTTGGATTAAAAAATCTTCCATTAAAAAAGGGTTTATATCCTGAGAAATTGACGCACATAAGGTCACTTTATAAAATCGTTGTTACAAAATAATGGTTTAAATCAGGGTCGGACCCATGTGGTCCATAGACTAGTGCAAAATTTTGAAAAAAAAATACCTAATATACTTAATTCTTAAACCAAGTCCATTAATATACTTAATTCTTAAACCATTAATACTTATGATTGCTTTTGGTTATTTTCTTATGGTTTGACAACCTCTTTGATTGTGGATTTTGGACCTTTTGGTTGTCTAAGTTTTTGGCTGATTTCTATTTGGTTTTGATGATTATTTTTTTTGCAAATTTTTTAGTTTGTTTTAGTGTAGATTTTCAGTTCATTGTCAGTAGTTTTTTGTTATTGTTCTTGACTGCTCATCATTAGTTTATGTTTTGGAATCCTTTCTTATTTATTTGTGGATGAATTTGAGGAGAATATAGACTATTAATAAGTATTATTGTTGTTCTATTTGACGAGATAATATGTATATTTGACGAGATAATGTGTATACTTTGCCGTCAATATCTTTAATAAATTATTGTTTGTGCTTAATTACTGAAGGCTAAAAGACATTATGATTGCTTGTTTAAACCTTGATTATTGACTTAGAATTTGTCATTAGATGCTCAAAAAAATATTCGGGGCACCAAACCCCACCCCTTAATACAGCCCATGGCAACTCAAAATCCTGGGTCCGCCCCTGGTTTAAATAGGATCAACCACAATGGTGCTGTTGGAAGAATTTCAGGATCTTTGTTGCAGAAATATCACACGACAATAGAGAAAATTGAAATAGAAAAGTGCAACAATCATGACACAAGAATTTAACGTGGAAAACTCCAAATCCAGAGAAAAACCACGGGTGCTGTCAAAAGACAACTAGAAGAAAAATTTCACTATGTAGAAAATTTGTACAACCACACAGTCATAATTTTCTCTCACCAAGAAATCTAGGCAAACCCCGAAAATAAAATCCATTATTTTCTCTTTGTGCTCACCGCACACCGCCCCTAGAATTCTCTATCTTTTGTACCCACAACACATCCATAAACCTAGTAAACCACTAGTATTTATAGAAATGTCATGTCTCCCAATTCTATTCTACCTAGGAATTCCTTCCCAAAATGTTTCCAATTACAAATATGATACCAATTACATTCATAATTAGAAACCAACTTGGAAACGTGTTTCCACAAAACAAGGATTCCTTTTGTAGCAAAAGAACTAGTCCAACTTTTTGATCAATTCCTAACAGGTGCATTTATCTCTTTTCCATTAAAATCAATCCCGAGTCTTGTCTCTATTATATAAAAAGTTAAGCAATATACTCACATCGGTAAAACATATCTCTCAATAATGTTAAATTAACAAAATACAAATCCCTATATCTTATTCGTTACCCATTTTGTTGTAGCCAACAATATTATTGGTCTCTATATTGTCCCAAGAACATTGACCCACATGTTTCTCAAGATGGAACCATATACTATTCAATATTGTCCGAACAATATTGTTGGTCTCCATATCCACTGTTTATGGTCATCCACTTGCATATACATACTCATGAGTCGTCGAAATTTCAGTCTCATCACCTGTCACCTTTTGTAGAATAGAGTCTCCTTCCAAGTCTTAGATCAACCACAATGGTCTGGTTTTGTTGGGCCAACAAATGTGTGAAAATGTGTGTTTTTGCTGATATAGTTATATTAGAAGATGTATTTTGTTGATGTGTATATATAGGGAGATGTGTTTTGATGATATGGATGATGATATGACTTGACTTTTTGTAATAAATGTGAGACCCAGTTTTGATTTTGGTGTAAATTTGATAGGGATAGTATGAAGAATGAGAAAGTGGTTGGCTTGATTAAAATTGAGAGAAGAAAATGCATTGAGAGTTGTGTTTTGTTGATATAGTTGTATTGAAAAACCTGTTTTGTTGATATGAATGTATTTGAAGATGTGTGTTGTTTGAATTTTATATAATAAAAGTGAGACCCAAAATATGGGTTTATCGAGCCAGCAAAACCTCACCATTGTGGTTGGACAGTTACTGTCCAACCTACCCACCTCAACCTTATGCTCTTTATAAGGTAAAAGGTGGCTAACCTCTCAACCAAATTAGGAACCATCACATATCATTTACGTGCCTGACAATCCTTGACTTGGCACTAGCCCTTGTCCACTTATTGGCATTTAGCCGCAATACAAGACAAAAAAAAAAAAAATCATCATGACACGTTTTTCTTGGCACACGTTAAGGTGTCTGTCACGTCTTTCATAAACTACTCCTAAATTTGCACAAGTATGTCACCAATTTAACCGTCCATAAAACACTATAAATACCTTAATATCTCCTCCAAGAATGGGATGATGAAACCTTGCACTATCAAAACTTAAACAAGGATGCTAGCTCAAATATCCAACCTTACTTGAGCACTAATATCTTGCATACTGCATCCCTTCCATTTGCTTAACACTTCATGCTTTATTTTCTACTTTCCTTGATTGTCCAAATGTCTTTGGTAGGCATCACCCCAATTTTTACCAGTCTTACTCCAAAAATGTAAAAAAAATTCTCAAAACAACCCAAATTGGTCTAGCCTATCTATAACAAAATTATATTTCAACTTTGTTTCATCTCTCTCTCCAAGACTTGCAGCCAAGTGATAAGGGTAGGTATTGTGAAGGCTGTCTTGTAAAATCAGGGCTTTGAGAACTAAAATTTCTCAAAGCAGAGACATCAATCCTGTATGGAATGAAGATTTGATGTTTGTAGCAGCAGAACCATTTGAGGAGCCCTTGATTTTGAGCGTGGAGTAGCACCCAAGGACGAAGTACTTGGGAAGTGGTTGATTCCTTTACAATATGTTGAAAGGAGATTGGATCATAAGCCTTTGAATAGCATATGGTTCCATCTTGAGAAACATGTTACAAAAGGTGAAAAGGAGGAAATTAGGTTCGCCGGCAAGATCCACTTGGAATTTGTTTGGAAGGTGGCTATCATGTTCTGGATGAATCAACACATTAGCACATATATTTATTGTGGATAAATTATTCAATGGTCCAGGTGCATATCTCATGTGACGTACTTAATGGTGTGATTGACATCAACAAGTGTTCTCTTTCCTACTTTTTGATTGATATCATTCTTATGTAGATGTCATTCACATCCTTAAGTGTGTCATGTGAAAATACGCCCAGACCATTGAATGTGTAGCCAAACACGAGCAGATGTGGGTTCAAAGGACGGTGAGGAGAGAAGATGGAGAAAGTTAAGAAGGAGAAGTGTGGGGTGGCATGAGTTTTTAATTTAAAAAATTGAAAATGAGCTCCCTTAATTTTTTTATATTTTTATTTGAATTTTTTCTAATAATAAAGTGAGGCCTTAAAATTAGGATGCCATTTTTATTTTTTAAATAGTAGATATCTGTTGTGAAAAACAAGGAATTAAAGAATTCCCAAAATCAAGATTAAGAAATCTTGTATTATAAGAATAATATTTAGAATAATATTTGGAGAGAATTGGCTAGATAGAAATGAGAGAATGCTTTCTTCAATTGATGTGTACAAAATATGAAGTTTAAGCACCTATTTATAGTGCAAAAACTCACCTAAATCAACTAATACAATAAATGCTAATTGCATTTTCTCCACTAATTCTAATATCTCCATCCACCACTATTAAATAATGTATATTAGGTGTGTAACATAATTAATATATTGGATGGATTAGTGGTTGAGTTGGTTAAGTGTATCATCCACATTAAGTAAATGTTTTTAACATTTACACTACTCCCCCTTAGATGATCACGTATACTAAAGAGTATGTCTCATTAAAACCTTACTAAGGAAAAATCCAATGGGATAAAAACCTTAATGAAGGAAAAACAGTACATCATTCTTGTATAGTAACTCAGTGAGATCAGTGAGAAGATTGCCTCGTTAAAACCTTGCACAGGAAAACCCTGTGAAAAAAACCATTGGTCAAAGGAAAAAAGAGTACAATCAATACCACTATCTTTACGTCTTTACTCCCACTGATGCAAGAAGATCTTGGAGTTTCCGCATACCAATCTTATAGACCAACTTCTTGAATGTTGTAGGTGGTAACGGTTCAGTAAATAAATCTGCTAGGTTATCACAAGAGCGTACTTGTTGAACATCTATATCACCACTCTTCTGGAGCTCATATGTACTGAAAAATTTCGGGAAAATTTGTTTAGTCCTGTCACCTTTTATGTATCCTCCGCGGAGCTGAGTTATACAAGCAGCATTGTCTTCATAGACTATCGTTGGAATACTTCTAACAGATTGTAATCCATACTTCTCTTGAATATGAGAAATCATTCCTCTCAGCCATATGCATTCCCGACTAGCTTCGTAAATCGTCACTATCTCAGAATGATTGGAAGAAGTTGTTGTGAGTGTTTGTTTAACTGATTTTCAAGAAATAGCAGTATTTCCAAAAAGAAAAACGTAGCCAGTCTGAGACTTGGCATTGTGAGGATCAGATAAATAACCGACATTTGCATATCCAACCAACTGAGACTTGAGATCTGATGAGTAGAATAAACCCAAGTCGGTTGTACCTCGCAAATAACGTATGATATATTTAACTCCATTCAAATAACGTAGAGTAGGAGCAGAACTATATCTGGCCAACAAATTCACAGGAAATGCAATATCTGGTCTAGTACAATTGGCTAGATACATCAAAGATCCAATTGCACTCAAATATGGTACTTCTGGACCAAGTAATGTCTCCCCCTCATCTTGAGGTCAAAATGGATCTTTCTTTACATCAAGTGAACGAACTACCATTGGAGAACTCAAAGGATGTACCTTATCCATGTAGAACTGCTTTAATACTTTTTCAGTATAAGTAGATTGATGAAGAAAGATATCATTATTCAAATGTTCGATCTGAAGACCAAGACAATATTTTGTCTTTCTTAGATCTTTCATCTCAAATTCTGCTTTTAAATAATCAGCAGATTTAGTGAGCTCTTCAGGAGTCCCAATTAAATTTAAGTCATCAACATAAACAGCGATTATAACAAATCCAGATTCTGAATTTTTAATAAATACGCATGGAAAAATTGGATCATTCATAAATCTTTCTCTAATAAGATATTCACTCAATCGATTATATCACATGCGCCCCGATTGTTTTAATCCATATAGTGAATGCTAGAGTTTGATTGAACACAATCCTTTAGGTTTTGCTTCAGGCAACCGAAATCCTTCAGAGATTTTCATATAAATTTCACTATCCAGTGATCCATATAAATAAGCCGGCACTACGTCCATAAGATGCATAGTCAATTGTTCAGCTACTGTTAAGCCAATTAAGAATCTAAAAGTAATTACATCCATGACAGGAGAATATGTTTCATCATAATCAATTCCTGGTCTCTGCGAGAAACCTTGTGCTACAAGTCTCGCTTTATAATGAGTAATCTCATTATTCTCATTTCTCTTGACACAAACACCCATTTGAATCCTACTGGTTGAACACCTTCTGGTGTCTGGACTACAGGTCCAAAAACTTCTATTTTTGATAGAGAATTTAGTTCTGTTGTCATAGCTTCTTGCCATTTAGGCCAATCACTTTAATGTCGACATTCATCAACGGATTTACGCTCATAATCCTCATTACTTTTGGTAATGTCTGTAGCAACTGCATATACAAATATATCGTCAACAATAATCTTACTTCTATCCCAAATTTCTTTATGAGTTATTGAGCGCTCATTATTTTCATCATCAGGTAGTTGTATCTCTTCAAGAGATATTTTTTTAGAATGTTCGGATTCAATAAGTTTATTCTCTTTAGGAGTAATCTCTACAGGAGAAATATGCTATTCTAGAGTATGCTCTGCTAGAGCTTTGATAGGAGTTTGAACATTTCTTTTTCAGGGAAATCTATCTTTAGCTCCTAGTGGTCTCCCACGTTTCTGACGTGATTTTAATTCATCACTTGCTACTTGTCCTTTAGGGACATTGATACATTCAGTAGAATTTCTAGCAGGAATATGTGATTGCAAAACTTTTGAAGTATCAGTAAATGCATCAGGTAATTGATTAGCAATACCTTGTAAATGAACAATTTTCTGAACTTCAAGTTCCCACTGCTTTGTTCGTGGATCAAAATGAGATTGAGTCACAGTGTTCCAAGAAATATCATCATGTTTATGATGTTGAGAATCTTTGCTGTCTAAAGGAGGAAAAGTAGATTCATCAAAGTGACAATTTGTAAATCTAGCTTTGAAAATATAGTCAGTTAATGGTTCGGGATATCGAATAATAGAAGAGGAATCAAAACCAACATAGATACCAAGTTGACGTTGTGGTCCTATCTTAGTACGTTGTGGAGGTGAAATAGGAACATAAACAGCACAATCAAATATACGAATATGTGAAATATTGGGTTGAGAACCTAACACTAGCTGTAAAGGTGAATATGAATGATGAGCAGATGGTCTGACTCGAATTAATGATGCAGTATGTAATATGGCATGTCCCCAAGCATCAAAAGGTAATTTAATTTTCAAAAGCATAGGTCTAGCAATCAGTTGAAGATGCTTTATTAGTGATTCTGTCAAACCATTTTGAGTATGAGTATGTGCAACTAGATGTTCAACATCTATAATTAATGACATGCAATAATCATTGAAGGTTTTAAAAGTAAATTCACCAGCATTATCTAATCGAACAGACTTAATGAGATAATCTGAAAATTGTGCATGTAAATAAATAATTTGAGCTAAGAATCTAGCAAATGCAACATTACGAGTAGATAATAAACACACATGCGACCACTTAGATGATGCATCTATCAAAACCATAAAATAACGAAATAGTCCGCATGATGGATGAATAGGTCCACATATATCTCCATGAACACGTTGTAGAAAATTAGGAGATTCTACGCCTACCTTCAGGGTAGATGGTCTCACAATTAACTTTCCTTGTGAACAAGCAACACATAAGTGATCTTTAGGTAAAAGAAACTTCTGGTTTCTTAATGGATGTCCATTTGTATTTTCAATTATTCTACGCATCATGGTAGAACCTGGATGCCCAAGACGATCATGCCAAAGTATAAATTCTTTAAAATCAGAACACTTCTGGTGCATCACAACATGTGTTTCAATCCATTTTATACTTGCATGATATAGAAACTTTTGGTTTCTTAATGGATGTCCATTTGTATTTTAAATTATTCTACGCATCATGGTAGAACCTGGATGCCCAAGACGATCATGCCAAAGTATAGATTCTTTAAAATCAGAACACTTCTGGTGCATCACAACATGTGTTTCAATCCATTTTATACTTGCATGATATAAACCTGAAGAGAAAGCCACAAACTTTTCTAGTACAAGCTTCTGGCTTGAAATGATAGAAGTAATATATAGGTAATCTTTATTACCTTCTCTTCCAGACTCAAAATGATATTCATTGTGACTAATATCCTTAAAACTCAATAAGTTTTAAGTTTCTTTTTGATTTGGGAGAGTATAATGCTTCCTCAATATATATTTTTGTCCCTCTAAGCAATATGATATTAGCTCTTCCGGAGCCTTCAATTATTTTTGATGTGCCTGAGATGGTATTTACATTTGTTTCAAGAAATGTCAAGTGTAGAAAATATTTCTTATGTTTAAGGATAGTGTGAGTTGTTGCACTATCAATTAAACATATATCTTCATCGACCATATTTTTAAATAGAAACAAAATAACTTGCGTCACATATTAATCCAAAAATATAATATAAATAAATATTAGATTGCATATAAATATATTAAACGTATAAATGTGACAAGTCTGGGACTAGTGGCCGAGTGGTGGTGAGATCCAATAAAACATATAATAGAAAAGAAGGTCCGAGGATCGAAACCCACCGTCGCTAGTTCCGAGCTTTTTGTTTTTGTTTTTTTTTTCATTTTCATTTTTTTTCACTTATCAAAATTATATTTATAAAATGCTGAAATTTTATTGCTTGTAATTAAATGCTTTTACAATCAGAATACAATACAACAATTAAACTCAACAAGTAAATAAACTTATTTATATATATCAGGATTTTATAGGAAATCCGAAACATCCAAATGTGTTAAATTGCCAAGATCTTCAAGATCATCAAAGTCGTCATTATCATCAAACGTAGCAAAGTTTGTTTCTACCACCTTGCTCTTTCCTTTTATTGAGGCCTGATATAAATCTACCAAATGTCTAGGCGTACGACATGTACGTGACCAATGCCCTTGAGCACCACACCTGAAACAAGTTTCATTATTACCCTTCTAGGGTTTATTTGGCAATCTTTTATTTGTCTGACTTGTTTCATCATCATACCTCTTCTGGTGGTATGGATTATAACCAGAATTACCTCCATGGTTTCGATGGCCATAACCACGGCCTCGACCTCTTCTTCCACCACGTCCACGTCCTCGTCCTCGTCCTCAATTATTATGTACAACAGCGTTCGCTTCAAGGAACGATGTACTTCCAGTAGGACAAGATGATGATTTTTCAACAGTAGCTCATTATTCTGTTCTGCCACAAGTAAAGCACCTACTTGGTGAGAATGTTTTGCATATGCTTTCTGCCGATATTGCTCCTGCAATATCATATTAGAAGCATGGAACGTGGAAAATATTTTTTCCAACTTATCCGACTCAGTAAGTTTCTTACCACAAAAATCAAGTTGTGAGGTAATCTTGTACATAGCAGTATTATACTCACTGACTGGTTTGTAATCTTGCAGTCTCAGATGCATCCAGTCGTAACGAGTTTTTGGGAGTATGGCATTCTTCTAGTGTTCATACATTTCCCTTAAATCAATCCACAATGCAAGATGATTCTTTTCCATGAGGTATTCAGCTTTTAATTCCTCATGAAGGTGGCGGCGAAGCAAATCATTGCTTTAGCCCCGATTCTGTGGAGACTCAATATTTTCCATTTTAATGGTTTCGTCAAGTACCACAGCATCCAAGTGAGTCTCGACATCAATAACCCAAGATAGATAATTGCTTCCAGAAATATCAAGTGCCGTGAAATCTAAACTTTTTAAATTCGACATAATGAAATATTATAATAAACTTAGAAAATATAACAATCGGCGATTACTTAATTACAACCTCAAAAGCTCGCTTTCGATACAGCGGTGGAGACTCGTGCTGATAACGTGTTGTGAAAAACAAGGAATTAAAGAATTCCCAAAATCAAGATTAAGAAATCTTGTATTATAAGAATAATATTTGGAGAGAATTGGTTAGATAGAAATAAGATAAAAATAAGAGAATACTTTCTTCAATTGATGTGTACAAAATATGAAGTTTAAGCACCTATTTATAGTGCAAAAACTCACATAAATCAACTAATACAATAAATGCTAATTGCATTTTCTCCATCAATTTTAATATCTTCATCCACCACTATTAAATCATGTCTATTGGGGGTGTAACATAATTAATATATTGAATGGATTAATGGTTGAGTTGGTTAAGTGTATCATCCACATTAAGTAAATGTTTTTAACATTTACAATAATATCCATTTTATCGAAACTTTTCAACAATTATACAATCAGATCTCTACAACAATTATATATCCATTTTATACCTTGATTGGATATATTAAGAGTTAATTAAAGTATAAATTATTAACTTTTCTTGTATAGGAGGTAGAGTAAGGTAGATTAAATAATTAAAAAATTTAAAATGATTTTTGATCCCCTACTCTACCCTTCTAACTCATCAAATTGAAGGGTTATAATTATAACTTAATGAGAATAGTGTAGGGGGACATTTTCGTGTCCACCCCTCTCTTCCTCTCATCTAAATTCAAGTAAGATACATAATTACTACTCTACTTAACTAACTAATTAACTTCGCAACAACAAAATTATCAAATAAAAAATGATTGAGAACAAATATATTTATTTACTACCATAATATTTATATATTTGTTTAATGCCGGTCGAAATTTGATCGAGGTTCCATATCCAACAACGTCCAGACTCCGGGAGCCGACGGGCTTCGAGACGGAAGAATAGGAGAGATCGGCTTGATGGATCGGACGATTAATGTTATACCGCTGTTACTTCTTGTTGTCTCTTCCACCGTATCATCAACAGACCAACTGAGCTCCAGAGAATGTGAGGATCTGGGCTTCACAGGTCTTGCTCTCTGCTCCGATTGCAACACTTTTTCCGAGTATGTCAAGGACCAAGGTCTATTCACTATCTCTATTTCAACTCTATCATCAAGGGTGTTTCGCATAAAATTCTGTATTGCTGCTTCTTGTTTTTGGACTTTCGATTTACAATTTTTGTACTTCAATTTTCATGAATTTATTTTTTCTTCTGTTGGGCCTGCAATTTATTATCTAACAGTTCCTTGGCTGCTGGATATCGCAATTGTTGGTTTGGCAGCAATAAATTAATGTATTTTTTTTGCCTTCTCTTTTTTGTTTCCCATTAAATTATAGCATTTCTTTAGGTTTATCATTTTCGAATCTCAAGTGAGTTTGTGGATCTAGATTGAAATCACAATAGAATCTCAAAGTAAATTGAGTCCAATTACTCAGACCATATTTCTTCAAGTAAGTGTCTGAAATGCCTTGCTTTGTTTTGGCAGAAAACTCTTTTTGGGAAAAGTGTTTCTGCTGTGGAAAAGAATTCTAGGGAATATCGGAGTAGCAATGCTAAAAGTATTTATTAATTATTGATATAACTGAAGCCTTTTTTAAGTCTAAAAAACTGTTTTGTTGTGTTGTTGCTTTATTTTAACATGGAGAAGCAATGAAATATCCCTAATTCCCTTTGTCAAGTTTTCTCAAATGTTGCTATGCAGAAGCATGAGCATGAGCATGAAGATCACTTGGTCTTGCATCTACTGCTGATAGCTATATGTGCTCATAGACACCTGGTCCTTCTACTTGACGTTTGGTGCCAGGTTATTTAGCCATCAGAATTAGTCCTTCACCTGGCTGTAGGCATGAACATAAATTATGGTACACAGAAAAAGTATAATGACGGAAAAATTGATTAAAATATGTTGGGCAACAGCTTTTGCATTGCATGATAGAAATAGGAAACTCACTGTGACATATTTGGTTATGGTAAGAAATGACAGCTTTGCATTATGTATAAATGCATCATTCGACTAGAGGAGGTACAATGGGATATTAATTTGGGTACATTATTCTTTTTTCGGTTTATTTAATGTATCTTCTAGGTTGGAGCTTGCTTTTGGATGTGGTAGAATATTTCCATCATGGCTAAATATATTGAAAGTTTCCTTTAAGAAAAATATACACTGAAATTAAAGTTTTGGTTGCAGAATTGGTATCGGATTGTTTGAAGTGTTGCACAGAGGATTCCGAAGATTCCATGAGCAAGGTAGACACTCAAAAACTATTCTTCAAACCTGATACTGCCTTAAAAATTTCATCCATTTGCCCATTCTTCTCACTGTCTCACATGTATTTTTATTCTTGTTCGAAAAGCGAAATGATCTATTATTTAGGCATTGGAACTATTTTAAAGCAGTGGTTAGTACATGTACTTATTACTTAAAATGCAGCAACGTCACATTTACGCTTTTTTTTCTTTGTTCTCTCTCTTATTTTCAAGTAGAAATAGGAGATTCGTATTACTCACTCAGTTTTTGGTTTAAATACTACAGGTTAGACTGCTGGAATCATTAAAACCTAAGAAGAAAATGTTTCTTCCTAATGTAGCAACTGTTTCTTAATTAGCTAGTATACTTGTGTCGTTAGTTTTCAAAAATTGTTTCGGTCAATTCCACAAGTCTGGTCAAACCAATAGAATGAAAATAACTTCATTGGACTGTCATAAATGACAAAATAGCTTCAGAAATTTGGGGTTCTTCCAATTTTTTTCATTTGCCTGAGGCCAGTCTGGAAGATCTCACCAGGTTGCTGGTGGGGCGGCAAGGGCTCCTTGGGGATTGTGATTGGGAGAGAAGCTGGGCTGCAAAGTCATGCTTGTTTTAAAACATTTCAAAATTGTTATGTCATTCAGTAGCAAGTGATTTCAAATTTTTTCCTGTTAATTCTTTATCACTTGCATATAGCTAAACCATTAATTATACTGTTTAATTTTGCTATCATGTATGTAAAATTGTAAACAGAGTGAGAATCACCAAACTACTCCTTTAATATTAGCTTATGATGACAAAAAGAAGCAACTATGTATCTGAATATATTGAAATGCAGGCTACTTACAACGGTGCAGTAAGTGATTTCAAATTTTTACTAGTTAATTTCATATTACTTGCTTATAGCTCAACCATTAATTTTACTGTTTCATTTTGCTATCATGTATGTAAACAGAGTGAGAATCACCAAACCACTCCTTGAATTAAGGCTTATGATGACAAAAGGAAGCAACAATGTATCTGAATGTATTGAAATGCAGGTTACTTACGAGGGTGCAGTACTGGAGGTTTGCATGAGGAAACTGGTTTTTTATCCTGAAATTGTTGGTTTCATTGAAGAAGAGAAGGATAAGTTTCCCAACGTCAAAGTTCAGTATCTTTTCAATTCACCTCCAAAGTTGATCATGTTGGATAATGATGGCCAACATAAGGAAACCATCAGGTGAGCAGCTTCTCTGGTACTTCTGACTTCTCTTCTTGCGCAGTTATGGCTCAGTGGATAACATCATTCGGTTTGAGATATTGACATCACGTGACTCGTGATATTTACTTTTGAGAACTTCAAGCTGGCAAATATATTATCATCTCTTTTCTGATTGATACCTTCAACCCCCATCGAACCTTCTCATTTCCTGCACCCCATAAAGTTGTGAAACATGCATTATGGCCTGACTTGTCTCTTTTAACGTATGAGGTTGATTTGGAGTGTGACATTAATGCAGTCTTTTCATGTCATATGCCTTTGATGCAACCTTTATCCAGTTAGTGTAGCTGCTTTGATATCATCAGTTGTTTAATAATAGCAATCGTTGCTTGGGTGTGGAAGTTGACATTGTGGCACTCCATGATCCAAAGGTAGAAGTAAAATGTATGAACTTTGTCTTGGACTGTTGATGGATTTTGGAGCTCCGACTCCAGTGTTTTTGTCTTTGGCACACACTTTTCTGAGGTATAATATAGTTTTCCTAATTCTATTACTGATTTTCCTTCATCGTACTTCTCCACTTTCCAGAATTGACAATTGGAAACGTGAGCACATACTGCAGTTCATGCGCCAAAAGCTTAAACCTGCTTCAGCTATCTAACCTGGTGTCTGATTTGATCTTCTGAGATGCTGCAACCTTTTGTTTCTGAGTATTATCTCTGCTCGCCTTTCTTCTCCAATAAAAGTGGGCCAAAAAGATACTGAAAGAAAAAAGAACCAGACATATTTGAGGGCAATGGCAGAATATGCAGTGATTAGCTCTTGTTCAAGCAACGTGTAGGACCAAATATTGTGTGGAGAATCCTCAAACGCATCGTCAAGTGACTGTGTGTTTTGTTTCATATGTATACTTTTACTGGAACCTTCATTGCTGGATGCACTAAAATTTTCTTCCACCATGCTCAATTTTGAGGCCGAGATTTTGTGGTGTTCCCGAGTGTCTGAATCTCATGCAGAAGCCTCGCCACGCAGGCAGCAGCACTGGTTCTAGTTGGGCAGCTTTTTTTGGCGGTAAGACAATATAGGTTTAACACAGTTGAAAGAAAGAAATAAACAAGCCACCACTTCCACCTCTGTGGAATTAATTTGTTAAGATTGTCCACAAATTCACGTCTTTGAATATACATGTTGAATGATCAGAATACAAGTACATATTATTGCACCAATTGATCCCATCGCCAACTTAAAATCAGCGGGACGGCATCGAGTACACGTTAATATGACAAATACCATCATCATCACAGATTTTGGTTAAATAGCTGCATCTGCCATGCTAAATTCATTGTGTACTCATTTTTGCAACACAAGAAACCTAGCATGAATCATGTCAATGTGATAATCATGAGAAAGAGTTCCCAAACTTGGGAGACGTAGTCTTGATAGGAGCCCAAATATCTGCACCATTGCTGCGTGCAACTCCTGTGGTATAAGCAATCGGGACAAGACACAAACCTCTATTTCTCAAACTGCATTGCTCAACTTCCTGCAGGGATCGATAAAAAAACCTTAAAAGTCTGCCACCAGATCTTGTCAAATCACGCTGCCTTAGCAGTGGCAGAAAATGAAAGCAGAAACCTCACCATGTATTTATATATACTAGTAAATCTGTTTAGCAATATAAACCAAATCTATACTGAAGACCTGAAACTAAAAGAAATTTGCATACAATTCGCATTCGCCAAGAGTATACGGAACTATAAATTCATAGTTCTAGAAAATGATTCAGAATCATCAAAAGTTCATAATTACCTGAAGTTTAGCTGTTGGTGTGCTTTCGAGATAAGGAGCACTCAACACCTGGAACCGCACCAGAATAGGTAAAAACCATGAGTTTCAGCTTAAAAATCCAACCAACCATGAATTTCCTTAAAAAAATAGCTAAAAAGGCACAAACCTTAACTTGTTCATGAAGGAAACGTATGTAATCCATTGCCTCCAGCAGGACAGATGCCGTATCCGTCTGCACAGAATTTCAAAATGCTCTAAAATCACAAGATCAGGTGAAATCCATTATGGGGGTTTCGAGATCAAATTAGAGGCAACATTTATAGCACGCGCCAAATTCTTTTAAAGAAGGGATTGCATGAGCAGTGCTGATTCACCGAGTTACGATGAATCAAATGCATTTTAAGCAGTTACCTTTCCGTATGGTGAAACAAGCTGCTGTAGAGCCACTATTCGTTCACTAAGCTTTTCTTTCCTCTCCTGCAGCCAAAAGGCAAATTAGATACTACTACAAGAAGTGCAGAAGAATCAGAACGCGTGGACCGCTCCAAAGCTTATACAACAAACTGCAGTTAATTCTGACTAAAGCTTAGCAGAACATAACAATGTTGAATACAAACCCTGGGTGATATCGAAAGATCGCCTTTGTGTCGCTTGGATGAGAGCGGAGTAAAGTTTCCTTGATCAAAAGAGCAAGGGCCTCTCTTGTTTTCCATCATTTTATCCCCTTTAACCCCTGTTTTTCCTGGTAAAGCAAGGGTAACAAAAAATCAACAGAATATATTAATGACAAAAGCAGGCGCCAAAATTTTACACTGAAACGAAAAGAAAAAAAATCATTTGCCACCATTAACAGAAAACTTTTCATCGAGATGCAACCATTCCATTCCAGGCTATGCCAATATATTCTCAAATTTCTCCAATGGCTTTGAATATGATCCAAACCATCACTTAAAAAATGAGAAGATTGCTCTATCTAAGGCTAAAAACCCGGGAAACGCAAGTAACATAAAATGTGGAAAATTAGCAGAAGAATGATCATATGAAGTGTAATAAATCATAGTTCTATACTTTCTCGTTTTCAACTTCTAGACATTTTGAAGAAAGAAAAAAAATCCCCACAAGGTTAAGCAAAAGACAAACAGAAATTCAACGCTATAGTATATCAGTAAAATAAAACAGAAGACTCTTATGGTGGTTCTAATCTTCTCTCGTAAAGAGTAGGTCACTGGCCAAAAGGTTCTACTTCCACAGGAAATTATTCCCAATTCACATAGATAAGAAATATAGTAGCAAAATCAATCGATGTGCACACAATAAACAAAACAAAGACATCCACTGTTTGGTGAGAAGTTAACCCTCCATTCAATGCTTGACTGGCATACTTATACATATTCAATACTATAATCACAAAATTCACAATTAAAATTAAAATAAGACATCACCCTAATCGCACGTAAGTTGGCCTACAAACAAACAACAACAGTTGCGCCAATCAACGAGAAGCATATCATTAAAAATCAATAATAGAAGGAATAAAGAATGCACATGATTTAGAAATACAATCTATATATAGGTGAATAATCATCCTCCCTCAAAACATTTCTTAAACTGGACAAGTTCTTGTAATTGATTCATAAACGGAATCATGCATTCATCAGTATTTTAGGTCGTGATGATCTTATGTGAGTCTGATAAAGAACATACTCTACAAAATCAAATATGATCAGTCCATATCAGAAATTAAGAGAACCAGAACCTTACATGAAATCAAGACTCAAGTAAGTCGCTTCCGTAACAACCCATCCACCATTATTTAATATCAAAGAGCATCAATCAATTTAGAAACTCAAACTGCATTAAACAAACATTATGAAGGGGAAAAAACGTCCATCATTATCTCATGCCGATCACTTGACGAAACCCACAATTCCAAGGGACAAAATAAAAGACACTCTTTTGAAGCAAAATCCTTAGAAAACAGAGAACAGCAGGAGCAATTCGAATTTAAATATACAAAATACCAAACGAGAATATGCACATAGTGAGGAAGAGAGATAGAGGTAGTTGAAGAGAACTCACCAAGGAAGCAGAGTCTGCATTGCCAAACAACAAAAATCAACTTCTTCTAAACGCCCTCAAATCCCCCCCCAAAATACAAGAAAATGTTGGGCAAAAGGAAGAAGAAAATGGCTTTATTTGCAATTTGACTCGAAAGTCCTCTCTCACTGTCTTTAAAGCAAGAAACTTTGAGCTATTTGTGTCAGGCAAGCTTTCCAACATACATATGGAAATTTTATTTATTCAAAGAACTGAGGTCTTTTGGCTGACTGACGTAGAGAGAAGTTCGAATGAGGAGAGGGAGGAAGAGAGGGTGGGTTTTTTTTTGGGGAGACTGACTGGAGAGGAAGGGGTTTATATTAAAATTAAAAATAAAATTAAAACAAAACTGTTTTGTCTTTTTAGTTTTTTAAAAAATAAATGTTAATTTGACAGCTAATATCCAACCATGCAAAAACAGAGAGACTAGAGTGGTTGATTTAACCCGGGATATGAAGTCATTGTTTGCGACTGTTGATATGAAAATGACGTGTGAACACAGAAACTAACTAAGAGAGGAAGTAATTTATTTATAATAATAATTATACTACTACTATTTTTTTAGTGAAAAAAGAAAAGAAAATCAATTTTGAAAATATTTTACCATGTATTGGTTGTATTTTGGCGGGACGGGCAGTTTCTACATTCAGGTGGGCGGTGGGTTCCACCTGTCCCCTCTAAGATTCTTCTCAATCTCTTTGGTGTTCTTCGTGGGTCCCCCAATCACCCCTGCTCAAAAGTCCACGAAAGGAAAAGAGGGGCTTCAGTGATCAGAGTGGGACCCACGCGGTTTTGCACTTTGTCTGTTTATCAATATGTATATCGGGCCCACCGTACGTGTATCTATAACCACCCTTTTAAATACTGGATGTACGCGTATATGTACATGTATTGACATTGGTTGGTCAGCAACATTTGACCTACCTATCACTATCACTATCCCTATCCCTATCAGTATCAGGAGATTGGAGATTTAACGCAAATCATGGCATGAAACAAGCCTTCAATCATTCCTCCATTTTAATCAAGAATTTTCGAATTTTTTATTTTAAAAAATACACCAATTCTTTGATAATTAATTAATTCAATCTCTCTTTGGATTTTTGCCAGGATCATGGGCCCAAAAGGACTGGGCCTATGGGCCAAGATTCATTCAACTCTTGGGGGAAAACGCAAATCCATCCGTCGTTTAAGATAGAGTCCACAGCACTTCTTCCTCCTCTCCGGTCCTTCGTCAGCTTTCGACGTACGCCGCTATTCTAACCCTAATCCTCTTCTTTTCTGCTGCTTTTTGGATTTTCCTGTCATCGCCAGAAGAACAGTTGCGGTCCACTAGCAGGTAAGTTATCCTTGTCTTCAATTTTGCTCATTTTATTTGGGAGCTTTGTAAGTATGACATGACTCGGTTATTTCTCTCATACTCATCGCAATGGCCGATACAAGGATGGAATACCTACAAATATTCTTGATGTCATGAATTTCTGATTTCTATTGTACGTTATTAACAACTATGACCGCAGTGGCTGTTGTCTTTTTGGACTTCATAGTTTCATACTAAATAAATTTCGTGCTCTATTTTTTTAGCTGGGAAACATCAATAAAATTCATAAGATTAGTAAACAGAAAACGGGAAAAAAAAATGATACTGGAATTGTTGGAAGGTTAGGTTTTAGACTTCTTGCTTCTCGGCATTTTTTTCAATTTCTTTTGCTTCAAGTTATGTTTAATGCGTGTTAGTTTCATACTTTCACTTAATAGTCATTTGTCGATGGATTTTGCAGTTGGACTTTGATCTGCGGGCTTGTCATGGAATCTTCAAATCCTTCTCCTTCCTTGGATATTTTAGGTACTTGATGTTGCTATTCTTGAATCTAATTTTTACTGGATGTGGCATAGCTATTGATTTTAGTAGCTTGCTATTATATCTGACTGAATTTTTATTCTCTTCTCGTTTTTTTTTTATTTACTCGTGATCTGTGTACTAGTACGAGGACCTGAAGGATTCTCTGTTTGGAATGGGCCTCCATTCGCTGGTGGCCAGCCAACTGTTAAACTTGAGAATGTTGTCTGCACAAATGCAATGTTCAGTGCTGACGGGTCCAGGTTGATTGTGATGAAATCTGACTTTGTGACTAGCATATATGAGTGCAGCACCTATCAAGAGATAAAATCATTTCAAGTTCCCAGTGTTGCTGCTGCAGCATTATCGCCATCTGGGACTTATCTTCAGACCTTTCACAAATCATCAACACCACAGGAAAAAAATGTAGTCTTATGGAAGATAGAGACTGGTGAAGCTGTTTATCAGCAATTCCAAAAGAATATGACAAAAACCACGTGGTAAATTTAACTTCTTACCAATGAAAATCTGTGCTTTTGAAGGAGAATTTTGAGCAATTTTTTTTCTTATGATTTTTTTTCCATTACACCAATGGTAGGTGTGGAGTGTGTACTTGGGACTTGGGAGTTTTTCTTTTTTCTTACAATTTGTTTTGAAAAGAAAAGTTAAGACAGAAAATGTTTCTGAGTTTTCTTTTGGTGGCTTGCTTGTTCTCTCTATCTCTGGCCTTACCTATGTAATTTCAGAATTTCTACTAATATTTGTACTGCTTATATCCCACCTTTCAGGCCATCTATCAGATTCAGTTCTGATGAAACTGTCGCATGCCGGTTAGCTACAAATGAAGTACAATTTTTTGATACTAGAGACTTCTCTAAGGGAGTTGTACATCGGCTCAGAGTTCCTGGGGTGGTGGCAGTTGAGCTTTCTAAGACACCAGGTTCCCATGTGGCAGTATTTGTTCCAGAGTCTAAGGTCTGTGCTGCATTGCTCATTGCTGAATTTGTTTATGTATGATAAAGGGAGCGCTAACCGAGGAAATGTCTGTATGAAGTACAATAGTGTCAAGAATGTTCTGAATAATGGATAATGTATGCTGCAAACTGTAATTCTACTAGATAGAATCGTGTTTTATGATTGCTTAAACTTCAAAAATATTGAATTGATTTTAGTATAGTGATATTGTAAGAAAAATAACTTGACAGGCCATTTGGTGCAATTTCATACTATATAATGAATGCCTGGCAATTTCAAGTTTGGGCTAATTTAGAAACTTGGCTGGTCTTGATTTCTTTTTGTTTAGTATGAGTTTTAGGTTTATTCTTTTCTGTTTATGTAGGGTAGTCCAGCCAGCGTCCAGATTTTTCCTTGCGACAAAGATTTGCAGGGCCAACCTGTTGCTCGACGAAGTTTTTTTCGATGTTCTACCGTGCAACTGAGTTGGAACAATGGTTCCTCTGGACTTCTGGTCCTGGTGCAGTCGGACGTTGATAAGACGAATCAAAGTTATTATGGAGAGTCTAAATTGAACTACCTAACAACGGATGGGACTCATGAAGGGCTTGTTCCTCTTCGTATGTACTAACTTATTTTTTGAAAATTTTAAGTGGCTGGCTGGCTGCAGCTTCTAACTTTTGGGTATTTTGCAGGAAAAGAGGGGCCCGTTCATGATGTTCAGTGGTCATATTCTGGTGCACAGTTTGCTGTTGTTTATGGATGTATCCTTTTTCCTCCATCACTTGTTCTCCCAAAATTTTGGTTAAAGAGTTGTAATTTTTAATAATTAATTTGTATTTGGCTAAATATTGGTATGTCTAAGCTATATTTGTTCATGTGTAATTTTTGATGTGTGCATGATATTTGACTACTAAACTGATTCTAAAATAACAAGGGTTGCTCCTCAATGTACATAAGGGCCTATATAATCAACATAGCTAGAAAAAGCTAGGGATATGACTGAGTGGTCGATAAAAAGCCTGAAAACTGATATATACTAGTAACTAGTATCAAATTGTCTACATAATCTATAACAAAGAGGGCAGGAAAACAGATTGAAGAAGATATTCAACTGAAACGTGAACATGAGGTTATGAACTGCCGTATATTCTCAAATTATGCAAAATGTATGTTATTCATTTGAGATTCACATAACACAGTGTCAGTTACTTGTTTTTGGGTATTTGACGTAGGTGGCCACTGTTTTGTTCTGAAACAATGAAAATCTTCTGGTGTTTTTTAGTTGGTTCTTCAATATTGCAAAAATTCTGAATATTTTGACTTTTTTTAGTGTAGCTAATCTTTTGTTCCCTTGCTGTGGTGCTCCTTGACCTATTGTTGTAGTTATGCCAGCAAGTGCAACAGTTTTTGACAAGAAGTGCAATCCTCTACTTGAGCTTGGAGTGGGGCCTTACAACACCATTAGGTGGAATCCAAAGGGGAAATGTATCCTTGACAAAATCACAATTTTATGATAATTGAAGTGCTTAAGCGCACTTATTGTCATTTTGGCCCTACATATTGGTAACCTTAATTCTCCAATTTGCAGTTCTATGTTTGGCTGGTTTTGGTAACTTACCTGGTGATATGGTACGAATATTTCATGCGTTGACTAATTATCTGATGATTTTCTTTTGGTAGGAATCATTTGGGCATATTCTTAGGCTAGTTGCCGACTGTTTCCCTTACTCTAGAATAATTCTTCCCTGCTTATTTTTCGAAAGGTTACTCTCAGAAATGGAAATATTTTGATCGGAATTCATTTTTTCAACCTAATTTTTTAGGTTGCAAGTGTTGCAACTGTTTCATTGTTGTGTTCTCACTATTTTTTTCTTGTTATAAAACATAACCTAAGTGACATTTCTTGAAGTGGAATTAATTTAATGAACAGTAGATTGATTTTCTTAACCGTCGATTTGGTTTGTTTGGATGAATGATCTACACCTTGCCATAATCTGGGAGTTTATTTATTTATTGATGTTACTTTCAGGCATTTTGGGACTATGTAGACAAAAAACAGCTTGGAACAACCAAGGCTGAATGGTCTGTAACAAGTGAATGGTCCCCGGATGGACAGTATTTCATGACTGCCACAACAGCTCCGAGATTACAAGTTGACAATGGGTATGTAGGTAATTTTGTTACACTATCTATGTGCTTGAGAGATCTGTGGGTGTTTTTCCTCACCAGAATGAAATTGTTCATGTTTTGCAACCATTTTTTTGGGACCCAAAGGTTTGAATACATTGTGCACTGTACTTAATTTGAATAATATAAATGTTATTGGTTCAGTGAATTGCAATGCTAGTTTCGTGATTTTCAGAATCATCATTATCATCATTCCTCACGAAAGGTAGTTTTGTATGACAATGGGTGCTGCTGTTCTTCCATGGTACAAAAAATGATTTGGGAAGCAAATTGTTTTGATGATTATAATTGGCTACTTATAAGTTATAACGAGTTATGTTGTGATACTGGTGCCTTTTGTGTTTGAAACCCATTAAAGACATTGTCCTTCGCAGACATCCCTATTTTCAGGTTGCTGAGCACCATGTATTTCTTGGCAATAAACTAATAATTGAGTCAGGGACAACCATGGATTTTTACCCTTCTTTTAATAGGAAATACTAAATACTTTAACGTTTGCGAATGATTTCATCAGTGCTGGATGTTCTGCTTAATTCTTGTGCAATCCGTCAACTGATAATTAGCCAAATCTTACGTTCAAAAAATGATATATTTTATTCTGCGTCATTCTGGAGTGATTAC
Organism: Euonymus europaeus; assembly: GCA_963580455.1. Classification (NCBI taxonomy): domain Eukaryota; kingdom Viridiplantae; phylum Streptophyta; class Magnoliopsida; order Celastrales; family Celastraceae; genus Euonymus; species Euonymus europaeus. Next base: position 2,679,111 of record OY756961.1, read on the forward strand.
AACGAGAAAACTTGCTAAAATATTTCTATTGATTTGGAAGGCCTGATTTGGCCTCACTGGATTTTGATGTATTAAATTTTGTTTCCCATCTTCAATGCTGGCTTTTGCATATGAATTCATGTGGCTTCAGGTAATATAGTTCAGTCTAAGATTGGCTTATTTGTTGATATAAAATTCATTTCTCTCTTTGTTCACTGAAGGATTAAAATCTTCCATTATAATGGATCCTTGTTCTTCAAGAAGATGCTTGACAAGCTGTACCAGGTCAGTGTTGTCACCTGTTACTGATATTTAGTGAAGTTATTATTATATAAGGTTATCTCAATTTGCAACTAGATTTTTACCATGCCAACTATTTGTGCAGGCTGAGTGGAAACCAGAATCACCAGATCAATTTGGTGACATTCCTGAACTTGTCGAGTCCGTTGCTTCATTGAAGATTCAAGAAACCAAAGCACACGGTTCGTTTATTGCTTGGTGTTTCAAAATCTCGAGCATGAATAATTTGCACGCGACTATCTGGTGTATTGAAAACTCCTAGTAATTTGGCAGGGCAATCATCAACGTCCAGGAAAACTGTCCCTGCCAACCCCCAATCACAAAAACCAGCTGCCTATCGTCCTCCACACGCTAAAAATGCAGCTTCTGTTCAGGCAGAGGTATCGACAAATTTATATGTGTGGTGTTGGATTTTGTTATCTTATAGTGGAAGATATACTGTGCTATCATAATCCTGAAATGCATATTGTTCTTTAATATCCAGATGCAAGCTTGTTTTTTTACAGGAACATCACTTCTCGCATGGTTGAAAAATACATATTTCATTCATTTCAGTTGCTGTATAAGTTAGTTCAGAAACCTCCACAACTGTCTTCACTAGACTAGTCTTGACTTGCTTTGTGCTCAACAATATGGTGGAAACAAATTACACAATTTTATTTCTGAGTTAATTGAAACTCACGCTAGACAGTATACTCTTGTTTTCATTTCTTGAAGCTTTTATGAATTTTTTTGGCCTCTCTAATTACCACAAATACATCATTCAAAGATGCATCAGTGATACTTTAAATTCTGTTTACTGCTGGATATGGTTCTGATGATTTAAATGGTTTTTCATGACAGTTGTTTGGAGGGAGTTCTACAGAGTAAGGCCTTTTTATTTTATTTTTTGTGCTAATTTTGGTAACAATTGTGTTTTAGATGTTATAACACTAAATGATATGTTTTTTTTTTAATATAGGCAAATGAGTAAGAATGCCCTAAAAAACAAGAAAAAGAGAGAGAAACAGAAAGAGAAGAAGGCTGCCGAAATTGGAAATGGCACATGATCCAGATCAGGTTGGTCTCCATCGGTGCCTTAATTAGTCAACGCAATTGTACCCTGCACTCTTACGGCTCCTCCAGGTCTAGATTTTCATATTTTCAACCCATGATAATATTTGATCTAAATGGTTTCAAGTGGATTGAATTTTTGATTTTTTTTAATGATGAGGAAGAGATTTTTGAGTTGATCAAAATAAATGCCAGGGAAATAAAGTTGAATGTTTTGTCCAAGCAAAACTGCAGGCAACACAGGTTTTTTCTTCTTCTTCCTGTTCTTTTGGTGGCAGCAAGAATATGTAATCGAAAGGGAAGTGGCTGTTTATTGTCTTCTGAACATTATAATTGAAATATGTAAGTATGCTTTGCTGATAAGAATTGGACTCGTCTCTTTTGCGTGCTCAGAGTGAGCTTCCCTGTAGATACCATTTCTGCCATTTACGAAGTACCTTAGCTGCCACCCTGAAGCCTGCCCCGAGCATTGCAATCGGAAGAACCCCAAATGAAACAATCCAGGATAATTTCCTTGACGGATCCAAAATCTCTCGGCAACGTAGGCATGCACCAAACTGCCAACCAAGCATATTACTGCTCCTTTCGAGTGGTCGTGCATTGTGGGTTGTAGATATTATATTCCATTATTTCTATCTTACTGCGCTATTTCTTGACAATGGGCCTGAAATTTGGTCCCTCCAAAGCCCACATGCTCAATATTTGGGATCTACTACTCGACCCGCCACTTTGAAAAAGCCCAAGAAATTGGATCCAATAACTCCCAATGAGGACATTGCTTCTTCAGAGAAGATCAAGGCAAGTCTCATGGCCAAATGCATCTCTCCACATGACAAATCCAGATTACTCGATTCACAAGTCCCTCTTATTACAAGACAAATCAGCTAGGCTGAAGAAAAGGAAGGCTTCAATAGTTAATATAAGTCTCATTGATTTCATTGTACTTATGGGAGAAGAGAAGCCATTAGACAGTAAGGCCGCCAACTACAGAAGCATAATTTTTGGGAAACAGACGTCTTTCACAGTTCTAGGTTTCATACATAATCGAAAGACAGCTAGCCAGGCAATGAACAAGGCAAGCCTTGAAAGCAGATGAAAGAAACAAACAAGAACGTATCAGGCAAATGGAGGTAATAGCAGTACATAAGACATACTGAATACCCAACACACACTGTATTCTTCACTCAAAAATGTAAATCCCTGCAGTTTAACTTAATAATAGAATTAAATTCCATAGAAGCAATCCAAGAAACGTGCAGAAACAAATCACAGGCAAATGCCACAATTGAACTTACCCCACAACCATATCGCATTACTTGCACAAATTGGTGCTGAAAGCACACAATAATTCCAAAAGTCTAGTAAAACCATCAAAACAAAGTAAACATAACATTTAGCCCAAACATGTTGCTAGCTAAAGAACATGGCCATTTAGAATCGAGAATTTCCACCAAAACCTCCTTCACCGCGAAATGAACGGGGGCCACTTGATCTATTATCTTGGGCATGGCTCACACGAATATTCCGGCCATCCAGCTCCTGAAATAATAGAAAACAATAATCAAAATAAACTACCATAAAAAAAAATGCTTAAAATCTTCAAGAGAATTCAATCTCTCACCTTGCCATCCATGGCTGACAGTGCAGAGCTCGCAGAATCATCACTTGAAAAGTTAACAAACCCAAAGCCCCTCGACCTTCCTGAGTCTCTGTCAACGATAACCTTTGCTGCAAACCAAAAACAACATTGAATTTCAAGGAACCATAATGATGCATTGATGCACAAACCTCAGCCACGTTACTACTTGGCCCAACGGTACATTATGCAACTCAGCATATTATAACTCACCATCAACCACATCACCAAAACTTTCAAATGCCTCCTTAAGAGACCGATCATCAGTTCCATATGAGAGTCCTGATAACGAATGAGTCAGAAAATTGCATAAATTTACGTGCGAAATATTCAATAACATCAAGATTGTTTAATACTCCCATTAATACCTCCAACAAAAAGCTTCGATGACATGTAGCGAACAGAATTAAGCATATGTGACACTGAAACATTCCCGCTCTGAGACACACTCTGCCTCGCAAGGCTCCCAAGCTTGTTATAAAATGCCATTTAAACTGTTGACAGTTCTCCAGTTTTACACCAACAAAGCCAGTCAAGTCACAGTCAAGGTTTAAAAAGGCGAAAGGCGATTTGAGGCGGCCAAGGTAGATTGAGGCGAGGCGGTAGCCTCAAGGCGATCGAGGCGGTCGCCTCATTCCAAATTAAAAAAAACAAGATTTTCAACATATAAAAGCATCCACAATATTCATAACATTGAAAATGTTCAACATAGAGGCAGCTTGCTTAACAGCTTAGTTATTGAAAATATTGAAAATTTGAAATAAGCTTAATTGATATAGAAATAAGCTTAATTAGTTAATTGAATTATTGAATTATTAGGCTGGATGAATCGGCATATCTTAATAGCCTTTCAAGTTTCAACTTTCAACAACAGCTGTCTGTCGAGGGCGCGGGAGCTACTGGGGCACGGGAGCTGGCAACTGCTGGGGAGGTCGCAGGCGAGCTCGTGAGCTGCTGGGGAGGTCGCCAGCTGCTGGGAGGTGTCTGGCGAGGGTCGCGATCTGCTGGGATGTCTCTGGCGGGGGTCGCGAGCTGCTGGGATGCCTCTGGCGGGGGTCGCGACCTGCTGGGATGTCTCTGGCGGCGAGGGATTTTTTTTTTATTCTCTCTCCGCCTCACCTACGCCTCATACCGCCTCGCGCGGAGGCGCGCCTCAAGGCGGCCGAGTCGTTGACCGAGGCGAGTTTGACCAAACTCTGAACTGAGGCAGTTTGTGCGACTCGGTGATGGGGCCGAGGCGGCTGAGGCGCGCCTTGAGGCGGCGCCTCAGTTCGAATTTTAAAACCATGGTCACAGTGACAAAAACAAAGTATCATTTCAATGCTACGAAAATTATAAATGTCAAAGTAACAAGCATTCTGCAGTATGAAAGGCTTTTAAGATCTTCAAATAAAAAACATGATAGAGGACCAAAATGAGTTCAATACGACAACAAATATAATTAGGAAGTAACAAAGGATGCAGGAAGGTTTATCAGTTTCTAATACCCTTTCTCCTATGTCAAACTACAGCTATGAAACTATTCAACAAAAAACCAATGAATGTAACACATTGACAGACGAAGAATCCATCATGCACCAGAGAACTTTTAAATCACAAACACTGTTCTCGTCAGCCTAAATGGAAGATTATAAAAGAATCGTTGATTCTACAATCCACTGTCAGGTAAGCAGAAAAAAACAGATACTCAGGTCATTTTCTCCTCACTCTGAAGTCCAAACAGCTCAAACAGAAATAGAAAAAGAAGAAGAAAAAAAAGGGCAAATTAAATAAAGGCCCATGCTTATTATGGAATTGCAAACAATTAAAATACATACATACATATACACAAAACATCAAAATATCGTTTATATTAATTTCAAGTATTAAATTGCAAGAACAAAAAATGCATACCGATTTACTTACAAGTTAATGACTAGATTTCCCCACAAAATCTCGCAGTGATCAACCAAAAAAAAAAAAAATCGAGCTACTAATTTACACAGAAAATCTGGGACAGGAGCATAACAGATCTGAACAACATGAAACCCAAAATACTTAAATCACCAAAAAAATAAAAAAAAATCGTCAAGCACAAATAAATTCCCGCTTGTAGACGTTATAACATCACAAAAGAAAAAGCAATAGCCAAACAATGAACATGAAGTAGGACTATCAAGAGATTTATAACAAACAGAGCCAATCAATAAATATAGATATAGATGCTTCCACAGGCACAAAAGAGGAGATGAAGAGTGTATACCTAAGATGAGGAAATTCAAGGATTAGGGTTTACCGACTGAAAACTGCGGGCTGGGGTTTAAACTTAAAAATTTTATCGGCTGTGTTCTGAGATATCTTGGGCATTTTAAAGTGCGACAGAGCTGCGATCACCTACGATTTTTTTAATGTTGCTTATTTTGAGACCGTTGCTTCTGTTCTAGATGTGTGGTGATAGATCTATTCATTGTTTCGACCGGTGGGCCGTTTCGGGCTGGGTCGATCCGGCCCACTTTACACCTTTCTATAGCTCTAGTCTACAAACGGCATCTCTTTCGACCCGTGATTATTTAGCGCATCCCGGATCTTTTGCGAGTCAGACCTGACTGACAGTTCAACACAGCACCTTCTTCCTCTACTCTTTTCAACAGTGTGTTCGCTCCTTGGCGATTTGAGGCAGAGAGGAAGAGAGGTGTATTGCTAGAGTTTTTGTCTGATCAAAGGGCTTGTTAGTCATGGTAACTCTCGGTTCCCTCTGGATCGATCTCTACGTACTTGTTTCCGAGGATCGAATTTCTGCTTGTTTATGTTGAACCTGCTAGGAGACTTCAGATGTCATTGTTTTGACGTCCTTTTTTTTTTTTTGTTAAAACAATTTTAAATCTTCCTCTTGGATTCTCAGTAGTATAGGTGGCTTTGCTGACACGATCACCTCCACTTTAACAATTCGAATCGTATGGGAGGCATATACAATATGAGGGTATATTTATATTCGTATGGAAAAAAGCACTGTTTCAAATCTGGGTTTTGACAACACAAAACAATGGATGTGTGTTTATATTCCTTGTTTGCTGTGTTCATCTGTTAATTTACAATTGTGTTTGCTTATGAAAATTTCTCGAGTGTTTGGAAGTATGTTTTTCAATCTCTTACCCAGTATGGTTTGCCGATTTCTCGGTAAATTTTTTATTTGTCCATAATTTCACTCTTGCCATGGTTGGTGTCTGAACAAATGTATTATGTGGTCTTGTTCTTCGGTCTCTTTTAGGTTCTGCTACAGCCAGACCCTTTTCTGAGTGACCTCACAAGCATGTTCGAACGCGGCACTGAGCTCTGTTTGGGTTACACTTAAACGATGTAATTAAATCTTACTTGAATTTTTTTTTCTTTCCTTATTACAGTGCTACCAGTACTTGCACCGGGTGCATATAAGGCGATCACCGGTTGGACCCTGGATAAAGGCAGAAAGAGAAAAAAGTGTCCTTCCAAATATAAAATATATTTTCAATAAGTCAAGTTTTATCTCACAAAACAAATTGTCAAATTGTTTAATATTTTCTCCTTAATTTATTGCTGGGTTTTGAAGTTAGAGGAACAGATTATTAGAATTAGAAAGCAACAAAATGACTTTATATTTTTTGATGTAGCTACAAATGCATCCACTTTATATCATCTTCCCTTCGAAGCAAAGAAAAGCAAAATTAATGAGCTGAAGAGTCCCTATCCTCCATAATAAACTAACTACATTAACAAATCGTAGAATGCCAACAGTGAGAGTTTATATAACTTTGAATTGTCTCAACTGTAAATAAAATCCTAGTAAACATAAAGATATGTCAATATTGTACGTACATTATCTAATTAAAAGAATAATAATGTAAAGGGAGCATATGTTCCAGCAAAACCTTTTTTTCTCCTTCTTTTAATTCTTTACACTATCATCCACATGCCTTATATATATATATATATACACACACTTGTCAATAAAAGTGCGAGTATTATCTGCTATGAGAAATGATATACACATGTATAATGTTTCCAAAAAAAATAAAAGTAATTTGCTTTTATATTAATTGATTATTTACTTTGGACTGTTTAGTGCGCTAGCTACATTGAAATAAGTATCCACTCGAGCAAGCTGTGGATGAAGGAAATCAATGGGTGTCAGAAATTAGCATCCTATGTTCCTGTGGTTTACAGCAAATAAAGAATAAGAAAGAAAAGTTTATATTTATTTATTTAATTATATATATTTCTAAGCCATAGATTTGTTCCACTCCTACCGACCAATAATTGATGATAAAGTGTGTGCTTTTGTCTGGATATTATTTAACACTCGTAATTAGAGCAAACCATTAAGGGACCTTTTAGCCAGATCAACGGCCAAGATCTCAAAACCCAGATTTGGTTGATATTAGTCCCTTGTCATCAGATTAACTATTAAAGATCAGATCGTTTTATGTATTGTCAACTTTTCTTTTTTTTCTTTTCTTTTCTTTTCTTTTCTTTTCTTTTCTTTTCTTTTTTTTAAAAAAAAAACAGAATCGTTATCTTCATATATAAAATTATAAACACTCCCATTCTCTCTCTCAATTCAGAATTATCAAACCAATGGCTTCAAAGGCGGATAATAACACTGGCTCTCTCAACGTCACTTTCGGCGAGATGCTCATCGATTTTGTGCCCACAGTTTCCGGCGTCTCACTGGCGGAGGCCCCTGGATTTCTCAAGGCTCCCGGCTAATGTTGCAATCGCCGTCGCCAGACTCGGCGGCCATGCAGACTTTGTGGGTAAGCTAGGCGATGACGAGTTCGGCCACATGCTCGCCGGGATCCTCCGTGAGAACGGTGTCAGCACGAAAGGGATCAACTTGGATCTTGGAGCTCGCACTGCCTTAGCGTTCGTGACACTACGCGGCGACGTAGAGCGTGAGTTCATGTTGTACAGGAATCCTAGCGCCGACATGCTCTTGACCCCCGAAGAGCTCAATCTGGAGCTCATTAGATCCGTAATAAGTCACTCTCAAATCTCAATCGTTGTTTTAAAATTTTGAGATGATTGATGTTCCACGTCAATGTCAATGATAGTGGGTGGGTCAATCAATATTAATTGGTATTTACGGCAAAAAACTAAACCAGCGCCGGATCTCTGTGATCGTGTAAAACGGATTTTTGACTGTACGTAATTTGGTCTGTAAACAAGCAAGCGCGAATCACGTGCTGATAGATGAATTTTTTACCCACGTCAGCAAACATGTTGCGGTTCCTTTTATCTACCATCTATTATCTATCTACTATATATTATCTATCTATTAATTACTTGTATATAAAATTGGAAGAAGCGCGTATATAAAGCTGGAAGAAGCGCGTCCTCTGGTGGCGAGTCGCCGTTAATTCTGGAATCGCGCGACTGATTCTTTCCCGCAACGATTCGTACACCAAAACGACATCGTTCGCCTCAACGTCGTCATTGGCGTCATCCCTCCTACACCGCCTCATCGACAACATCTATATCTCACTTCCTTCGCTTTTCTTCGCCCTCTCCTTCACACCTGTTTTTTTATACCTGATCGGCTAATTCCTTTTCAGATTCCTATTGTTGGGTTCCAATCGTCGCTGGTGTCTTCGTAAGGTGGGATTGTGCGGCGTATGGAGAGCACCTCTGTTGACAATTTGGTCTTCCGCTGCTTCCCCAGCTAATCCCGTATGTTTACCCATTTCGTGAAGGTTTTCGTGAAACCCTGAGCTGTTGAAACTGAAAATCAAAGCACACAGGTAAGGTGTTCTTCTTTGGGGCCTTCTCCACCATATTATATTTGTTTATTTGTCTTGCTATTCACGATTTGTGACTCGATTGGTTATGTGTACTCATTATATTAGCAGAACCTTATCATCTATTGTCTGCTACGCCTTAAATTATGAAGAATGGAAATTGGGTATCTTATATTAGCAGCGACGATACCAAATCTCAATCAAAGATAGCGAGGACGAAAAGGATTGACATTCTAAGAAAGAAACGAGAAAGAATAAGGAAGAACCATGGATATGACAACAAAGGTAACGTTATATTTCCAATCTGATAATCACAAATTCTTTGTATCAGACATTAACTTTATATATAGTTGTCTTATCTTTAAGTCCAAAGAAATTGCAGGCAAACACCCTATTCATGAAGATTCCATATGGCAGCTTGCTTAGATATCGCAAACAAACCATGCTTAAAAGAAATAAAAGTTGTCTTTTGCAAGATATACCGATGTGTGAGTATACATATAATGTATTTTCATGTTGCATAACTGTATTCAATTGAATAAACTAGATGAAAAAAAAGAGAAATTCTCAATAGCTCAATATTGTTAATATAATGAACTAATCTTTGGAGCAATGTTTTATTCGATCCATAGTTTACATTGATCATCATTGGAAGACGGCAAGCAATGACAGCTTAACAGAAGGAATTGACAAAAAGTGGCGTCGCCAATATCAGCAACTATGCTTGCAACAGAAATTGGCTTCAAAATCAGGCATCAAATATGCTGGAGAAATTTTTTTATGCACTACAAATGTTTAACGTGCTTATACATAGTTACATGTGATTAATATGATTTTCTAAAACATTGCTAAAGGTTTTAAAGATATAAGTGAAGATCATAGCCGTAAGTTATTATCATATAAAGATGCACGTGCAAAGCGGAAAGAAATTATGAGCAACAAGAGGAAGCGCAGAAGCAACATTATAAGGAATGTAGATTGGACTCAAAGTACTCCAGAATCTTCAAAAAGAATAAAAATGTACCAATAATAATGATTGCCAATAACCTACCTCTCCTAATAAAAAAGCATGGGCCCTTTAGGGCGAGATATCATTGAATAAGGTTTTCAACAAACATAGATAATTTGGAGGAGGAGAGAGTTGTTGCAACACTATACGGGTGTATAATGAGTTTCTTGATTATGTTGGTTAGTCCATTTGTGCTCAGTTTCTTGATTTAGTTGTTAGTTGAAGCTGGAGTAACTCTATTGGACCATTCCATGTGTGATATAACTTTGTGTGTTTCAATTCAAGATACCTTGGCTAGGTCTTATGCTTTTCGCGGCTGTGATTTGTTACTTTCAAATGTACTCTCTATGGACTTTTGTTTTCTGAATTGTGTTGTTCCAAAACAACCTAATAAACACAATTGAAAAAGGCTACTTGCAGATTCAATTATTGAAAAATTGTGGCTAACTGAAACTATAATTGTTTGAGGAAGCTTCTGATTGGAAAAGGCTACTTGCAGATTCAATTATTGGAAAATTGTGGCTAACTGAAACTGTAATTGCTGCAGAATTGAGGTTAAGATGCAACCAAGAGTGGTGGCTTTTGAAGACAGCAAGAACCCTGCCACTACTGTTAGAATTAACCAATCAAAAGGTTTGCTTTCATAAAAAATAGCTCTACAAGATAATATTATTTTTGAGGCCTTAATTGCTCAACTGTATTGTTTGGGGATCCATGGAAGTATTTGCACAAGAAGAAAACTAAATCCATGCCAGTAACTCGCTAGATCAATCTCTTGATCAAACAAGATTGTTGTCTCCAAGTAAGTAAACTCCTTTCTCTGTTTTTTTCTATCTTCTTTCCAATTCTTCTGTCAATGGCTCATGTGAGTTTGAGAGTTTACACATCAAATTTTTGTGTTTAGATATGCTCTCAGAAAAAGAGTGAAATATATGTTGAGGATAATGTGACTCCAATTGGGGATAAATATGATGGAGTCATTTAAAGTATCATAAGTATTAAGAGCGCTAAAGTAGTGTCTAACTACTGTATGAGAGGAGTTCTTTTTGCAGGTTTACCAGAGTTGAGATCCCACAAGGTATGTAATTCATGTTTTGCAAATTATTGGTTTCTTAGGCCGTTAGTGTAATATGTTGTGATGTTTTGGTCATTTGTTTATCCCCCTCTGCTTTCTTTACCTTATGGATATATTTTATCCTTCCTATGCCAGCATTTTCCTCTTTTTATTGTAGTTAAGGCTCGATTATCATTTGTTATCAGTGTTTTGCATAGCCGTAGAGAGATTGGGCAAAAGCCGATTTGAGAGAGGGATCATAACTATCAGAAGGTAAGAGCTTTAATTTTTGGAAACCCTTTTCAATTGTCGATCGATTACTTATGAGTTTTCAATATTTTCTGTTGTTGTTGGTATTTGAAGGAATTAAGGTGGTCAAGCATGGAGTCGATTGGTATACTGATGAAGTCTTATCACTGTGAAATTAAAGTTCAAGTTTTGGTCTTCAACAACATAGGTGAGTAACTTTCTGTGTTTTCTTTTCAAACCTAAGAAAGGTACTTCTCTTATTCTTTCCGGTGGACGATCGCCGCCTTTTTTCCCCTTTCATTCTTCTTCAAATGAAATAGTGTTGAAGGGAAAGAATATGTTTTAAATAAACATCTGACGTTTTCAAGAATCATAACCTAAGATGCCTTTCCCTGATTGATTATATTATATTATGATAATGCTTTTGAGAAAGGTTTCTGAAGAATGGTTTGATACAGCAGTCTATTAATTGTTATGTTCATACATTCCCAGAAATAAACTACTTCTAAGTTTGTCATTGTGAGAATATACAGTTTCGCTAATGGATAGATTGGTCTACTACTTTTATTTTTGGAGATTTATTCTGGTGGTTTCAGCTATGCAATAATCCCTCACTACTTGGAAAATTGTTGCATAGTATAACAACACAATTAAGACAACTAAGGACCCACCGCAATGCGCGGGGGCGATAGACAGATCGAGATAGAGTTCAGATGATATGATATTTTGTCAAGTAGAATAACTCGACTTGAGAGTGACAACAGAATGTTTTTCTATCAAAGTCATGGATTAATGGCAGAGATAATGTGACATAAATTTGGTCCATGTGGTCCCTCTACACGAATCACTACATTCTCTCTCATTCATTCATACATACATACATATATCTTTATATATATATATATATATATATCAATACATATATATAAGTCTATATAGATATCATCCTTACTAACTAGGTGTTTTTGTTCAGCTCCTCCTCAAAAAGTGGACTATACAAACCTTCATTTGCTGGCTTTGTGGATGTTGATTTGTCAGAGAAAAAGCTTTCACTAAGAAGCTTAGTGTGCCCTGAACTTGCTGATATCCAAGGAGTTGTTCTTCTGTTAGCATTTCTCATTAACCATTCATTCATTTTCCAGATTGATCATTCTATTGTAGAGAGTTATGGAGCTGGTGGTAAAACATGTATCACATCAATGTGAGACTCAACTTTTGACTTTTTTCAAATTTACCTAGGCTCATTCTGCATCTTCAGTGACAGTCTCAACTTTTGTTTTCGCTCTGAACTTTGGCTTTGATTCTTTGCTTAATCAAGGGTGATTGGGTTAGATTTGGCTTTGTTCCTCGGGTATTAATCTTAGCTTGGTATGGTCTTCTGAAATCCTCTTCTTCATTTTCTCATCTCCTCTTCTGATATCTTCTTTTATTTCCACAATGAATTGAACTGTTGGTTATAACTTTTGCACTGATTTTTTTTGTTTTCTCAATGCAGTCAAATATGAAGCCAAGCTTGAGAATTGTACTATTGTATGAAAGACAGATGTGGTTGAATTCACTGTCAGAAAATGTAAGAGCTTAGTGTTCAAGTTTTATATTTATATTCTACTCCCCAAAATTACTCATAGATTCTAATTCTCGGTATGCACATTTCTTTTTAGCTACGTCATTTTTGCGCTACATTGTCATAGGCTGTAAAAGCTATGATTAAGGGACAAGTGGTACTTCTAACAGTGAAGCCATAATATAAGTCTCTTGTGGATGACTTTTCTCCAATTACTTCTCTCATTTTTTTTCCCATGGATATTTTTCAACTGAACAAGTTATTGATATCCTTGATAAAGCTGTCATGGCGATGAATACGGGTGGGCTATGGTTGGTGGCAATTTCCCTGAACATGCTTTTGGATCCTCTAGATCGCAGCAGAAGATAATTGTTGGACCACCTAATACAACTCTGTGCTATGAGGCCGACCAGGTTTCCTTTGTCAAGGTTAGTAACATTTCGTACAATTGCTTCGAATACAGGATTCCAGCCCTGATTGATGGTACGATCGTAGTGAAATATTAATTTATTATTGGGTTTTTTTGGAGTTTCTTCATGTTGTCTATGCTATCATACAAGTTCTGCATAGTTTTACGTCTCACTATCGTTACTCATAGCAATTTTTCTGCTTAGAAAATGTTTTCAATTCAGGGAAAAGACTCTTGATTTGAATAGGATCGATAGCAATATGCAACAATACAAGGGAAGAAGCTGAAGGTATATATACTTAGAGACAAAAAAAAAAATATCAATAGTGTGATTTTGTTATATATGTCATTTATATATATAGACACACTTTATAGGTTTCAGTAAGCCTTAGTTTATGGTACAAATCACACTTTGTTGTTTCTATTGAAAATTGTAATTGTCATAATTTCATGACAAATTATATGAGCTGGTTCGGCATTTTTTAGCATGCATCTCAAATCCAATTGTAGAGGCTGAAATTATTGTTTGAATACCGCAGGGATATTGTTTTCTTTGTCCGGAAGAGTGATTTCAGCTGAGGTTCATCCATGATTTACACATTTGTACCAATGCTGTGTATTATTGGTTATTTTAGGTTTGTTGTTTAATTCTTCATTTTTAGCCTTAGTTTCATCGCACACAACAAATTTTATTGGTTGACTATCTGTCTCGAATAATGATGGGTCTATCATGTATAACCATGGTTTTGGGTATTCGACATATGATTTTAGGTATTCGCCAGGATAATATCCTCTTCCATCTTCTTAGCGTTCCCATATGGATTGATTGGGTTCGAAATTTGATTCTTGCATTGTATTTGTATGCAATCCTTGGAGGGGTATGATTCAGCAGCATTGTATGCTACCCATGGGGAAACTCTGAATTTTGTTTTTGTTATCAAACGAATACCCAACTCATAATATCCAATTATCACGTGTTTAAAAGCTTTATACAACCATTAATGAATTATATTGTCTCTTAATTGAACATATCAGTTACAAAATTATGATCCCCGCAGCAACGCGTGGGTTTCTACCTAGTTTAATATAAATTGTTAATGCTTCTGATTATATCCTTTATTTTGTAAATTGAACAGGCGAAGGTGTTCCATTACGGATCGATAAGCTTGATTGTGGAGCCATGCAGATCAGCACATCTCAATGGAGGCCGCAAAAGACGCGGGTGCCCTGCTCTCCTACGACCCGAACCTGAGGCTGCCTCTGTGGCCATCACCGGCGGAGGCGCGTGAGCAGATAATGAGCATCTGGGACAAGGCGGTGGTGATCAAGGTCAGTGATGTCCAGCTGGAGTTCTTGACAGGGAGTGACAAAATCGATGATGCGGATTCTTTGTCTCTGTGGCATCCCAACTTGAAACTTCTTTTGGTCACTCTCGGTGACAAGGGTTGCAGATACTACACCAAGGTACATTCAATTCAATTCCTCGTCTGTTTTCTTCTGTGGTTTTTCTCCTTTAATTTGAGTACTGTATTTCTCGTTGTTGATTTTGCACAAATACAGAACTTCCATGGACAAGTGGATGCTTTCAATGTGAAAGTTGTAGATACAACAGGAGCGGGTGATGCGTTCGTTAGAGCCTTATTATCCAGGATAGTCGATGACCGATCTGTAATTGAGGTAATTAATGATCGATCAATAACCACATATAAAGACCAGAATATATATATATATATACAGACTTTCTCTCAACGGACCTATTTTACGGACTCATAATACGCACTTTTAATTTTAACCGTTTGATGCATCTAACGATCGAGAAGTATTTCGTATTTCATTTCCCGTTTTTACTTTGATTTCTTCCCTTTCGTCAGAGTTGCGCCCGCTCAACCAAAGCAGCGGACCAGAGTTCGATCTTCAGATCACAACTTCGTCAGAGTCGCGGCCCACCAGTGCATGCCTGAGCATCCCCTCTTCTTCCCCTTACTCAAAGTCGCGGAGGAATGGTGGCCCTCTAAACCAAAGCCACCAGAATGGCGACCCACCAGATGCGCGACCAGCCTACATGGACGCGACTTCGCTGAACCAAAGCAGGAAGAATCGCCACCCACCCAGTAGATTCGCGACACACCAGAGAACTCGCGTCTCCTCCCTCCCGTGCTCACTCCCAAGAATTGAAGCTCAATCTCTGTCAAATTTGTGGGTGTCGGAAGAAGTTGTTAGGTAAGCATAAATCAAGATTTTTTTTCCTCCAAAAAAGAACGAATTGTTGAAGAGTTTGGGGTGATTGTACTGCTTGAAATTGATGAAGAATTGTTGTAATGGTTTTTCCTTTTGGGTAATTCATGGTACTGCTTATTGCTGGCCCGTGTAACTCACTGCTTAAACCTCTTGTTGTTATTCATGGAGCATAGTTTTTTTTTGATGGACTTCTTGTTGTTATTAATTTTGGATTGGGAGACTCATTTTATGTTGTGATTAGAATCTAAATTGTAATGAGAAATCTGAACATGAGGCTTTTGTTGTTGTAGATGATAGAAATAAGTCTGTCCAAAAATTTCCAGATTAGCTAGAGATCCAAGAAGGTAGCAATATAGATTAAATGTGTACATAAATCAATCCACCTCCATACATGAGACACATTATTTTCACACAGACGAATCTGAGAATAAATGGCTAAGAATATTGAAAATAAGTCTCCAAAACAGAGGTATTACAAAGAGGCACCAGGGGCCTTTCATCTCTCACACAGTTGATGATGACCAGTCCAAAAAAAATGCAGTGAACTTGGAAGAGATAGAGCCAAAGACAACTTGTGACCAAATAAGTAACCAACTTCCAGCCATATTCTAACGTAACAACTGGGATTACACACTGAATTTGGACAAATTCTGCAGCAAAAAAGAAAAAAAGGGAACCATTCTCTCTTCAAAAGCTTTAGAATTCATGCATTGTTTCATTTAAGTAACGACAATTACCTACTTCTTGCACACTCGCAGTCAAATTTTAGACTGCGACTTGTGGAATTAGCACCATTTGCTAGAGCTTCCTCCCACCACTTCTTGGAGTTGACTGAATTGTGATCAAGAAGAAATACAACCCCAAAATATTCCTCACATCCAAGGTGTAAAACAACCCCTAATTCATCCTCACATTCAAGCAGTAAAATAACCCCAACACTTTCATCAATTTCAACCATCCCAAAATCGTCATCAATCCGTTAGTTTTTGCAGGAACAAAAATAATCTTGACTTTTGCTTACCTAAATTTCCGACACCCACAACTTCACCATAAGTTCATAATTGACCGAGATTGATCTTCATATCTGGTGGGTTATGTGGAGCCATTATTACAACTACAAAGAAGGGAGCCATTCCTGCTCTTCCAACCAAATCCGAGGTCCTTACTTTAGTCAAAGGGGCTTAGAGGCTTTTTCCAAAAAAAGAAATCGATCAGTACAAGTTTAAATTAAGCTACTCTTCTTTATTTCATCAAAAAAAAAGCTACTCTTCTTTAACCTTTTATCTTTCTCTCTACTTTTGCTTTAAATTTCCATCCATAGGGAGTTTTCTTCTGGTTATATATATATTCAATGGTGGGTTTTTGGTCTATTATTCAACGAGTGTCCTTGTAATGATTGAAATCTCGTGCATGGGTTTTAGTTTTAACTGAATAAATTTTGATTTTGGCATTCCTTAAAGGTCAATCTCCCAGTTTTCTATGTTGCAATAGTACATAATTTAAGGAGGAACAATAAAAATCAAAATAAAAATCAATCGGAAGATTATTGCTATATATATATATATATTTGTGTGAGAGTTGACGACGTGCTCTTAATTTGGAGGGAGAAGTTTTCCATGCATGGAAAAGTAGAAGAACTACGTTCAACTGACAAGCTTCGAAGGTGACTTTGACGGAGTCACCTAATTGAATGAATTATATAATCGGTGTGGACCAACAACATCCTTCATGTATTCTTTCTCTCCATTCAAAATGACATAACAATGTGAACAAAACGGGGAAAATAGAAATTTAGCAAAAAAGATCACATTATTAATATAACAACAACAGTTCCTGCATTCTTACCATCTATAAACAACGAACAAATCTAAACTTCATCATTATCATCAAATGATACATTCATCACACTCTCGCTCTCACAGCTTTTCATCATTGTCAACCTCCTAATCATATCATGTATTGCAAAAGTGACAGTTTGACGTTTTCAAGCATGTGTTTTGACCATCTTACAACCTACAAACAACGAACAAAACAATAATTCCACCTCAAAGGTGGTCCTAGGGATGACAATTTCAAGGTCGAAGGTAATAACAAGTATAGATTTTGTTGAACAAGAACATAACAATTTCAAGGTCGAAGGCAACAATTACAGTATTTCTAGGGTCTACATTTGAATCGTCTCTGGTTTGCCTTGACAAGATCGCGAAATCTAAGGATCGATGTTCTCACGATGAATTTCCTCTTTACAATTCTCATGATGTTCACAGGTGAAACAAAGGAATGAAGGGAGATTAGGGGTTTTTGGGGATTTAGGGAAATCTTTGCCAACAATATTTTTGTCACATGGAGGCCACCTACCCTACAAATGATTAAACAAATCCACATACACTCGTTAAATAGGATTATATTTATTCGGATGATAAATTCACTTGAGGGACAAACAGGATATCTGACAATAATTTAGGGACAACTGTAAGAACAAAAATAATTTACAGACAAAAATAAAACTACGCATATAAATTGAGGAACGAATGTATACTTTTGCCTCTCTTATTTCAAGCAAGCAATTTATTGCGAAAACAAAAGCAAGTTACGTAGATAGAGTTCTGACTTCTGACTGAAAGTCCAGGGCACTTCTTCGACCTGCCTTCCCGCGACATACTTCTCTCCCTGTTTCCAGTTCTTCCTCAGGTTTGCCTCAGACGCCGGAATTCTAGTCGTATTCCTAGACCTTTCTGGGCTTTTCTTGGATTTCTTGCCTTCGCCGGAAGAAACAGTTGCGCTCTCCCACTCACAGGTGTGTATGTTATATTCATCTTCAAATTTTGGGCGACAACGCTCAAGTGCTTTCTCAGTATTGCACGATTCGGTTATTTCTCTGATAATCATCGCAGCCGAAGTCTCTAGTCTTACAGTACGAATCGGATATTAACGACATGAATAGGCTTCTGATAAAAAAACTGACTAAAAGAAAGTTAATTTGAGAGGTTGTTTCTCAGTATGTTTTCTTAGTCTTAAAGTTAAGGTATGAGAGGTGGTTTTTTGTTCTGATTTTCGATTAGCTATTGTTTCTGGTTTTGCGTGTTCTGGTGATTGAACCTATGTATATATTGGGGATAAAGCAGCACGTTAGGAATTGAGGGTTCTTATATTATTGGGGATTAAAAAAAAAGCTCTGAATTAGGAGTTCTTATATTCTAGGGGATAAACCCTCTTTTAATTGGAATTTTACTCCTTTTCAAGATGACAATGTAGAAATTCTAAACATGTTTTTGCTAGCTTGGAAGAAAATCATCGTAAAATTAAAAGGGTGAGGCGCTTTGATCTGACTTCTTTTGAACAATTTGAATATTCTTAACTTGTAACTCGTTAGTTCCTTTGTCTCTAAGTTAATGTTGGACTTCAATTTGGTTTTTAATTATTTTCTGTTGAACACTATTCCTACCTGTATTCACATATTTGACTAGAAATAGGAATCCAAATTTGGATTTTCAACTCTATTAAAAATATATCTGTGACAGAAAACACATTATTTTCTTGCTCTCGCTTACAAGGATTATCAACTCTTGAATTTTCTGTATTTCCTTTATTTATTTTTTTCTCTCTCACAACTTGTACTTTTCTTTCCCGAACAAGCAGAGGTATGATGATGGAATTCCCAATTCCCTTTCAAGATGCTTGCACTTATGTGTCAGCACGACCAGGTGTTTACCAAGTACCAAATGGGAAGACTTTGCCTGCTGGTCGGTTTTTCATTAGAATTTAATATGATGCTCACTACAGCGTAGATGTCACATCAACATGCACTAAAGAATCATCAACAGCGACAACGAGCGTTGGACCAGAACAATTTTATGATGTCCCGAGTGACTCTTTCACGTACGATGATGTATCAGGAATGATATCTAGTATGAATGCCCCGTTCTCACTTGAAAATTTGCATTGGAATGAGACCTACAATGTGGGAGGCATGAGATTGGCGAAGAAGACAAATCATGGACTCGGTTGGAGAACAGAGAAGATTTGGTAAGTCGTGTACTAATATTTGCACGATATATTCTGAAAGCGCATCACAACAAAGGCTGCAAAGAAAATTCAATGCTTCTTTATGTGACAAAGAAGGGGTCTCTGTCCCTTTACGAATTTGAAGCTCTATTTCTTGCTAAACGAGAAAGATCTCGAGAACGCGCTATTAATGGAACTTTGATCTCATTGATTGAGTATCTTGGTAGATTTGGCAGGCATCTATCAAGAACTGAACGGCGATGGAAGATTGACGATGCCTTTGAAAGATCGAAATAATATCAGTTTGGATAGGTCATCTCTGGAGATACTGGCCGAAAGAGCTCTCAGCGAGATTGCCAATCGGAGTGGAGCAAAGTTTTCATCAATTGAGGACTTAAAAGTCATGAGTGTTCGACAAGATCATCTTGATTCGATGGAGCCGCGTCCGATCTGCTGGGTAGAGGGGGTAGTTGATTCTATTTTTAAAGCCATGCCTTGCAGTCTTATGTTTCATAAAGAGTGCATAGAGCAGTGGCTTAAAAAGAGTCGCACCTGCCGTTTGTGTCTCTTTGAGTTGCCTGCGAAGGATTATAGAGTTCGAGAGGTTTAGCATTCGATTAGATTATTATGTTTATGTTCATGGTGACTATCGCTTTAGTTGGCTGTTAAAATCATATACACCTTGTATTTATGGGTTTTTTTTTTCCTTTCTAGTTTCTTTAAAACATCTTGTTCTTTCATGAATTTTTGAGTCCTAGCTTTCTTAACTGTATAAATGATTCACTAGTACATTTCACCATAGTGGTTTGTTTCACCAAATTGGTTTCTGTAGTGAGCATAGTAAAAAAAAATGCATTCCTGTGGCAAAAATGAGATTTTAAAGTATATATTACTAATCTACCATATTATTTCATTATGTCTCCGTCTCTCTTAACATTGGTACGTCTTATGAATTTGTTTGATGGATTTCAGGTTTAGCGCAGAAGCTCTTAACTATTGGGGGTTGCTTGGCTGGTTTATGCAGGCCATATTGTTTTTTTCTTTTCTGGGGCAGATTTTGTGCACTTGAGATAGCTGGGTTTGCCGGCCATCTTTTAACAATATCAACCTACCTTTGTTACTCCTTGTATTATATATTACTTACTCGTAATTGCCATGGGGAATATTATATCTATCTTTAAACAACTACTAGTTGTGGCCATGCCAAGAACTTGGATTGCTTGCTGTAAAAAAAAAAAAAAAAACCTTCAGTTGAAAGTATAGAAATAACGGAAAGATGAGTTGTTTGGTATATAACAAAATCAACCTACCTTTCTTTCAAAAACAAAATCATGATCTTCCACTTTTATCTTTCAACATGCAAAACAATTCATAGCGAGATCATAAAATGGATGACCTGGACAAAAACTAGCAAGTATCCCAAGAAGCATTGTAGTTCAAATCTTCAAATGCTTCAGAAAGAGAGAAACCTGAAACAATTTCTCTTGGAACAATTTCTAATACATACTCACCATCCATGTATGAATATGCGAACACTACAAAACCCGAGTGTGGAATTATCTCTCTCGAAATTCTGAACAGAAGTGCATAACAGGTGATGAACAAGATTTAGAAACCGATAAATCTAACCAGATAATACATTACTACTGAGATGGGGTGGATGCAACTCACAAAATGCTTAAGAAATGCAACAATGTATATGTAAATATGTATGCAACAATCTGTGTTTAATGCGTGTGCGTGTGTGTGTGTGTGTGATAATCTATATTTCATAAACCTATTGATTCATAACTTATATCGACTCAAAGTTTGAGTCTAGCCAAGATCCGGGACAGTAAAGAACTCATTGTCGTCTTCTGGGATCTCAATTCTAGGCTTCTTGTTGGGCATGCTAGACTTGGGAGGTCTGTAAGAGTTAGTGTTGTTTGATTGCAACATTGGAAGCTGAGGAACTTCAGCAGCAGCTAAGGCTTCCTGAGGAATTTGCTCACCAAAAAGATTCATGTCGGCTAACCAGTCAAACTCCCCAAACTCAAGTTGCTCTTTCTGAGGAAAAATAAGTTATTAGGGCATGAAAATATCAGAGCTGCCGCCCAATTTCATCAACAACAAAAAAAAGGGCATGAAAATATCTCAAGGAAAGCCAATGATCAGGCATCGGTGCGCTCTTTATACCAATAAACAACACTGATTCAGTAACACAGGTGAGAGTATAAAAGGTCATACAGAGGCCAAAACACTAAGACGACTTAGTGAACCAGTATGTGAGTCCCATTTTTAAGAAATATAACTCCATAAATTATCCTAACCAGCCATGTATATCCGGAGCTTCATCTTGAGTTTAAACTTTAAGTTTGTGATAACTGCCATAGTACTGTTCTCTACAATACACATCCGCAAAATTCAATTGAATATTTTCTAATATATTAATTTATGAATGAAGTAATATTTTCAGCAAGTTATTCATATCAGTGATGTTCAAGGTTTTTCTGCAGTTCTAAGATTCATTCTTGAACATTGTATAATTGTCGCGATGGTAGAGATTTGCCTTGCAAAATCTGCCCAATTTAGGCCTCAAATCCAGAGTCAACTATACTTTATGATCACAAACTTCAGCGTAATGCTGCCAGGTTCACAAAAAAAATCGTAATGCTGAAAATCGTGTGCAGATACATGTAAACGCATTAAGACCGTGCAGAGTCTACATAATCATGTCTATTACCTTTTCGGAAGATTCAAAATCTGAGAACTGTAAGAAGTCATCAACAGCCCATGGAGAAGTGAAGCTGGATTGTGGCTGCACAGAAGTTTTTGTTGATGTTTGCTTCGAACTAAGATTTGGTGGGTCTAAGCTACTCTTTTCAGCACCCTTAGTGCAGCTAGACCTCAAAGCTACCTGAATACCAGTAGCCAGGAGCCGCTGGTGATTAGCAGAAAGATTGCCAGCGGAATGTACGGGTTCATCACAGTCCTTGCAGAAGAGGGCTCTGTCTTCGACACAGAAAATGAAAGCTGCCTTCTCCTGCACACAAATGAATGAAAGTGAGAGGAAGAGGCAACAGCTTCCGCAAATTTGATTCAACAGTGGCTCCACAAAGAAAATTTAGGAACTTGAAGGGCTCTGCTAGCTGTGTAGAATTATGAAACAAAATCTAATCTCAACTGAGTTCCCAAATTGGCATGAAAGCTCTTCAAAAACGTTCCCCAAAATTCCTACACAAGTAGTCACAAACTCTAAACAACAACCCCATAATCATTACTAGAACACAGAATTGAATCCCATAGATCAAGTAAACTACATCAAAGAATGATGGGAAATCAACATTACTTGGCATATGTCACATCGAGGGAGCTTGTTGGAGAGGCATTGAAGGAGAAGCCTCTGGTGCTTGCTTGCTAACTTGTTTGCGGCATGAACTTCAACATCACATTTCTGGCAGAGAGCAGCCTCATCAGCGCAACAAATCACTGTGGCTGGAGCTTTCTCACATACATCACACTGAATCTTCATTATCAATTCCTTCTTCTGTTTCTCAATCTCTTAGCTAATACCCACCTCTCTATGTATTCCTTCAACCTTGTTGATACATTCGAGACACCCACATGCGAGGTTTTCACAGAAACAGAGGTAGGTGTGCTCAAAATTGAATAGACCCGAATGGAAATAACACAATAAATGGTTTGGACGGGTTTTTTTCTAATGGGTTCGACAATCTTTTCGGTGTGAACAATTGATCATGAGCAGGCCAAGAAAAGAAACCTAATTGCAAAGATTGAGAAAATATAGAGAAAAGGCGAGAGGGAGAGTAAGAGAGGGAGAGAGAGAGAGAGAGGGAGAGAGAGAGATTGAACTAGTACTTTTGGTGGAGAATCCATAGAGATAAGGTTTGGTGATTTTTTGAATCAAAAGCAAGAGACGGAGTTGTTACAGCAATGCAAGGTGGGGTAATGCGCCATTCGTGGCTGTGGTTCTTCCTTTGGCAAATATA
This sequence comes from Euonymus europaeus, assembly GCA_963580455.1. Classification (NCBI taxonomy): domain Eukaryota; kingdom Viridiplantae; phylum Streptophyta; class Magnoliopsida; order Celastrales; family Celastraceae; genus Euonymus; species Euonymus europaeus. The sequence goes on from OY756961.1 coordinate 2,702,346, forward strand.
CCATCCATCCATCGAACTAGCCCAAGATTAATAGTCTTCAGTTGGTTAATCCTCATTAATTATAGGGATTGCAAAACTCTTTCGTTCATATGGCCTAGATGATGGGTTTCTCCCATCCAAATTAAATTAAATTTTCACAAAAATTATATATTAAAATATAAAAATTACATTCAACCTAGTTGTTCGGATTTCAAACTTTAACGCAGATTGAATTATTATTGGATTGATTTGTCTAGATTTAAATCAATATTAGCATAATCAATTAATTACTTTCAAAAATTGAAACTAATATGGTGTAGGAACATGTGGGAAGCATCTATATGTTGTCCGAACGAAAACCGATTTTTTCCTCCACCCTACTAATCGATTTATAAAACAATAAAATTCTATTTTTTCATCGGACATTCGTGAAGATATGTTGTTTTTTCTTTCTTTCTCACATATAGCAGACAATTGGCTACACAGAATTATTATATTATATTTTTCATTTTGGGTTCAACCATGGAGCAAAACATCTAATACTAAAAACAGCAAATGATGGCAAACCCTTAGTAAACCTGAAAACTCTAATTCCAGGCCTTCTCCTCGAAATTTCTTTGCGGATGTCGAGAACAACTCCCATGGCGACCTTGTTGAATCCCTTTAACAATTTCTTCAGCTTATTGTCGTTGATGTTATTTTGGTCCGAGAAATGGTAACTCTTCAAGAAGGCATTCCTTGAGTGCCAATAATCACGGTCATAATGACGGTTGAGTTCAAGAGAACTATCGTTGGGGAAATTGGAATTGGAGACGATCATGGGACAGATCTTGGAGTTTGGCACATAGAATTTGTAACAACGTTGTTATTATTTATATACAAATCAAGGATTAGGTTATCATTAGAAGACTACTAAGTAGTTGAACCATACGAGGGATCTATTACTGTTTGGTGACTGTAGTTGCACCCAAGACCAAGAATAATCTACCTTAGAACCTAACGTTACGTATTCTCTCTAGTTTAAACTAATCCAAAATCGGACATACAAATATTTTATAAATATCTTAAGTGAAACTGAATTTTTGCCACCCCCATTACACGCTCTCATGTACGTCCCTCCATCAAGTACTACATTTAAGTTTCTACGAAGCCAGTCTATCAGCTTTACTGAGTAAATTCCAAGCTGGAAGAGAAGATCAACCACCTAGCAAATTTTACTCCGTTTCTTAAATGAAAGAATGTGTGTGCTATCAAGATGCACTTGACCAAACAATTGACATGAACAAATCAGCAAATCAACTAGTAACATCTTGCCAATGAATAACTTGAAAAACTCAGACTGCCTGAGCAATACAGTACACATAGACTGCAAAAAAATTTAGAACAAACGGAATGACAGTTAATCAATAAATAGATGCCTCGTTGTGTGCCTCCTCAAACAGTATCAATGTGTTTCAACTGCACAATTCGTCTGGGGCATCTGAATTATCTGCAGATATAACATTCACAGCAATTAGCAAAGGCAAAATATGAGTGCTTTAGTAGCCATAAGTAATAATGTGATCCAGTCATGTTATCTGTAAAACTTCCAAGCACGTCGAGGTCAAGGAATACACACATTTAAGAAGTAATAGTTGCAAACCTAAAAGAGGCACCACCACATAAATTAGGTTAATCCAATATTTTATAAGAAATTATCAGACACATACGCCCCCACTCTTCAGCCAAGTAATGGAGAGGAGATTCCAGGGTAAAGTATGCTGTGGTCTCCAAGTAAGCAGTGTTCCACTTTAGAGAGAGAGAGAGAGAGAGAGAGAGAGAGAGAATAACATCACTGTTAGGGAATTCAGAAGAAGGATGGAGGATGGAGGATGGAGGATGAAGGATGAAGGATGAAGGAGGAGTAAGATACGTGAGAATGCTCAACTACAAGCAAGTCTACCAGTGCAAATAGAATCAGGGATGCAGAAGCAGAGAAAAAGCAATAGCAAATAAGGTCCTGCAGAGAAACCTGTGCCTGTCATCTACCCTTCTCTTTCCTTATTATTTTTTTCTCTCTTTTTCATTAATAGGGCAAGCTTATGTACTAGCAAGTATAGGGCAATCTAAAGTTTATCACAAACATGGAGAAAGAGAACCTGAAAGGGGCTCTGCATCACACTAGTGCAGTGATTCCTTTCAACTTGTAAAAGCATGCATAATTATGAAAGCACTTGCCTTCATATTCATAAATATAATATATATGTATAGGTTGTTTGTCAAGTAGGCCTCTGTAATTATGTATTGATACAGTGATGAAGAACTACTAGCTTAATGATGCTAAGAAGAATGCAATATTTACAGTATGCCAAAGAAGAACGATTTTCAGGAAAATGCCGCCATATTTTGTACATCTAACAAATTAGCAACCCAAGTTGTAAAGGTCTTCTAGTGCTGAAAGCAAAATGATGACAAATTCTGATTCTCACAGGATCAGGAAAACATGATTTCAAGTTTACAACCCTCATTTTTTAGTAACTTCCAAAGAAATCACATAGCAAAACACTTACCATTTCTTTATATCTTCATTTATACCTTCATGATCAACAACTCCATTAGCATGGGCTGAGCGAGAGGTTGAACTGCCTTCTTGAGCACTTGGATGGAAATATTGAGAGAAGCCTTGCCCAATTGACTTCCAAAAACGTGTTGGCAATGGAGTATGCAAGTTACTAGCACCATCATCCGATAGTTCAATTGAGGAAGCTGAAGTAGGGTTCAGTTCAGAGAATCTGACAGCTCCCAGGATTTGTTCCGGAAGCTCCAACTCAGTTTGGCCCTCGATGAGAAAAGCTATGTCTACTGTCAGTGTCATGATGTAACCAAATGCTAGATGAACTACTGCACTTGCAACCATGGATGATCCAATATCTACATCTACTTCAAAAATATTGCTTGTCACACAATATTTACAGGAAAGAGATCGACCAATTATGCATATGGCCTGCTCCCCAACTGCTTTTCTGACAATCCAAGGGCCCTTAACAATGTTGGCAATCAACTTAAGCCGAGAATTCCTAAAAGCATCATCCCCTTTTAAAAACTGATCCATCAAGGATCCCTCCTGAATAGGCTTGGTGGCTAAGAAATAAGCTATAGCACTATAGTTATCCTTGCTTGGGACTTGTAGATTGAAAGCCCATACAAAAGGCTTATCACCAGTGGGAAACTCCTCCTCAAGGGCCTTCCTGACACGGCTGTTTGGATGATTCAAGACATCCCCAATCTTAACAGAGCCTTTAACCCAATCAAAACCAAGAGGCTTAAGAAGATATTCACCACCAGGGATTTTATTCCTGGTTGACAAGTATTTGGGACCTCTGACCATGAATTTTTCTCCAGGCGGTGAAGACCACCCATATGAGCAATTATCTGGTCCAACTAGTGGAACTGAACCCCCAGACTTCAGTCTTTCAATCCATTCAGGCTCATTTCTGCTGCCACTCCCTTCAGGCTCATTTCTACTGCCACAGTTGTCCATACTGTTTGGCAAGAATTTATCATATTTTCATAAACTTGAATAATGAAACAAAATAACACAGTTGCAACAATCCTGTAATGCTTTTAGCCAATAAATACCATGCATAATTGCATAGTAAACAGAGTAGTTAGAGAAATGTAATAGGCACAAACAATAATAAAGATTACTATCTAACCCTAGAATAGGAGATTTAATACATCCAGAGTGAAACATTAAGGTTCCTCAAGAACTTGTAAATATGTCCCCTACAAGAATTTCCACCGTCAATATCAGTAAATACAAATTACGAACAAACACAACAGCGGACCAGCAGAACCCACTTGAATTTTTATTACACTAAGCTTACCATAATTTTACTTCCACAAGGAGCACAGAATACCAAAAAAATAAAATAAAATAAATCAAGCTCATCATACTTGCACCAACCCTATTCGCAAAAATTGAAAATTGAGTTTCAAAAGACAAAACCAGCAAATAAGTTTCAACACATACGATAATTGAAACTATTATAACAATAAAACACAAACCTTGAGTTGCAGAGAAGCGCCCCTGAGCAACAGATGCTCCTCCAGAAACACTAATTGTGAAGGGACCGAGAGATCATAAATTAGGGGTTCTGTCTGTGATTGTATCTTGTGATTTAAATTGGGGAAGCTTTAATTCAAACAGAACCTCCTCCAAAGGTTGCTTCTTCCAGTTTTTTCCCCTTTCGATTTATGCTTTTTGGGGAAATCACTTTATTCGATCCAACGACAAATGGCTCAGCAGAGGAAGAAGATTCAGAGAGACACAGCGTTTAGGCTTGGGGTAGTAGAATATACTTTCGGAGATTTTTGCGAGATTGCCTACTCATTCATTAGTCATTGGTGGTAGAATATAAAAATATAAAATAGTGTTGACTAATTATCGATTTAATCATGGTCATATTTATTGTACATCGTTAGATTAATATATTATGGCCGTTGGATTGAAATGTTCTCCCATCCAATAACTCATGCATGTATTTCTTTTTTCTTTTTTTGAGAATATATTTCTTTTTTCTAAATGGTATTTTTATTATATTTTATTCTTCAATAAATTGTTCTCGAGTTAAGTAATTTATTAGTACAATTTTAATTTCTCTCATATATAGTCAATAATTTATGCTAATAGTTAATTGCGTATAATAAAAAATTTGGAAAAAAAGATAATAGTTTTACACAAGAAAAATAAGTACAAGTCCAAACAAAATTGTACAGTAGTCAAATATATGCCAAATTTTTTGGTAGAGGGTAAATTTTAAGTAAAGGGTATTAATGTTATTGTTCCTATTTTACAATCTATTTTAACATAAGTTCAAGCTAATGATGTTCACACTTAACCAAACAATCAAATTTCGACTTTTAAACTAATTCACCCTCTAACTTCGTCTGTGTTTATAGCAGATCTCATACCTGAATAAATAAGGAATGTTGTGAAAGTTTGGCAGCCAACATAAAACTGTGTCAAATCCATGAACATGAGTTTAAATGAAAATTTTGTTGGAGTTTTCACTGCTTATACATGTGGTAGAATCTTATTGATTTTCTCATAAACTCATAAGCCGGCCTCAAATTAAGCTTAGATAATAAAACTAATTCCCCCCTCTATTATATTTTTATAGTAAACTCATGCTTGACTCACCAAATACTCAGTCAAATTAAAAGGGAGCACTCATCACATCTTCTTCATAACAACGTCATTGTACTTGTTTACATAAGAACACCATTGTACTTGTTTACATAAGAGCGTAAGATGAATACGTTCTCTTGATATTTTAAGCTAAAAGTTTAATATAATTTTTCTTGAACAGATTGGTACTCCGAGTTTGTTTTCTCAAGAGTGAGGAAAAAATACAAACATGATGACCAACCACGGAGAACCTAATTTCAATTTCAGAGCCCATCACAAATAAAGCATGCTCTGTCAACCTCTTTTTGCATACCAAATCCTCCTTTGGCAATTTGTACACCAATGCACATCCTAACTCTTAGAAAACCCTTCTACCTTCAAACCCTGCTTCTTCATCAACACATCTAACACTCCTTTTAGTTTCTCATTCTAACAGAGATCCTCCACAATGGACATGAAGAACCCACTTAAAGATGAGTTTTTGTGGCAACACCCATTTCTTATTTTCCTCACATTGCTCTTGAGTTTTGTTATAATTGACCCATTCCAAATGGGTCCAATCGGAGGGCATGAATTCAAGCCTGTGAAGCATGACATTGCACCTTACAAGCAAGTCATGGAGAACTGGCCAAGAGACAACAGGAGCAGGCTTGGGGATGGGAAGTTGGAGTTCAAGGATGAAGTTTTTGGCCCTGAATCTTTGGAATTCGATCGATTTGGCCGTGGTCCTTACACGGGATTAGCAGATGGACGGATCGTTAGATGGTTGGGAGAGAATGCAGGGTGGGAAACATTTGCACTTGTAACAGCTAATTGGTGAGTCATATATAATCTGTTCATTTCTTTATACAGTGAGAACTCCCTTTACTACAAGCTAAATATGGTGGACTTTGGTGTTTTGAAAGGTCAGAGAAGTTATGTGCAAGAGGCGTTCACTCCACCACACCTAAGCAATGGAAGCATGAGAGACTCTGTGGTCGTCCGCTTGGCCTCAGATTCGACAGGAACACCGGAGATCTGTACATCGCTGACGCCTACTACGGCCTTCTGGTTGTTGGACCTGAAGGAGGGCTTGCAACACCGTTGGCAACTCATGTGGATGGGAAGCCAATACTCTTTGCAAATGACCTTGACATACACAACAATGGCTCCATCTTCTTTACAGACACCAGCAAGAGATACAACAGAGTGTAAGCGTTGAGTCGCAGAATAGATTACCTCATATACCAATATTGCAGGTAGTAATGAAGATTTTTTCTTTTTTGTAGGAACCATTTCTTTATACTGTTGGAAGGTGAAGCCACTGGTAGGCTTCTCAGATACGATCCTCCTACTAAAACAACTCATATCGTCTTGGATGGCCTTGCTTTTGCAAATGGAGTTCAGTTATCAAAGGACCAAACCTTTCTCCTCTTCACTGAGACCACCAATTGCAGGTAATCCACTCACATTGTTAACTCACTGAAAAGATTTCCCCTCTGATCTTGAATTTTGTTGCTGCAGGCTGATGAAATTCTGGCTGGAGGGCCCGAAAACCTGGAACGTGGAACTTGTGGCAAACCTTCCAGGTTTTCCGGATAATGTAAGACTGAACGAAAAGGGGCAATTCTGGGTAGCAATTGATTGCTGTCGAACTCCAGCACAGGAGGTCCTCACACACAATCCATGGATAAGGAGCCTCTACTTCCGGTTGCCAATCCAGATGAGGTTCTTGGCGAGGGTGATGGGGATGAGAATGTACACAGTGATCTCACTCTTCAATGAAGAAGGAGACATCTTGGAAGTCCTTGAGGATCCAAAGGGTACGGTGATGAAACTAGTGAGTGAAGTTAGAGAAACACAAGGGAAGCTCTGGATTGGAACTGTGGCTCATAACCATATAGCTACACTTCCTTATCCCTGAAGTTCAGTTGCAGTAGGAAATTAATTTTATTGCTACTTCTGATGGTTAATTATGGTGTACTCAATGCTTGTTGGTTAGCGTTGCTGTAACAGTAATGATAATTGAGTTTAGCCTTCTCCTCACTTCATTTCCCGTCCCTTACAACAGTTTTAACAGACTCAAATTATAATTGAAAAGAAAAGAAAAACCCTGTTAAACGCATAATCAACAACTCAACCCAACTTCCATCGAGCAGGACCTGACGTTCACTAGAAAGAAGACGGGGGAAAAACATTATACAAGCTTCCAAACACAAGCTTAAAATGCCGGGAACAGTAGCAGCTCCATTGCGCAACAAGCAACAGGGAACATAAGAAGTTCAAGATGATGCCGATCTACTCGCTTTAAACCTCACGCAAAAAGAAATATGTCTGATGTGCCAAGAAAAACTTCCCAGAAGATGCTACCATCTCTTCTTGGTCTAAAGATAGAAATGCGAGAAAAATAAAAAACAGGAGCAGGAAGAAGGAAATCTATGAGCTTATCTTAGCATTCTGAGATTGTTACAATTGTACAGTATTAAATATTTACAAAATTTGGCCAGTAACTTCAGTTCCAGAAAATAACCTGGCAATGTGATCAGAAGATGTAGTCTGGCAGCTTGAGGGGGAATCGTGCCACTTCGACTTCAAATGGACTGCCTTTAGGGTCTGCCATTCTAGAGTAACAAGGAAATTATATTTATAACTTCTACACGAACTCTTTTCATTATATGGAAAAGAACAAGAACTGCCTTCCCTAAAATCGATGATTCCAATTGAAACAAAGCCACAAGTCAAACTCAAGCACAATTCCCACCAGTCATGTCGTTTTTCCTCCAAGCCTCATTCGGTGAGTTAATGTGTTTGTTTTCAGGAATGAGATTGTATCCCCAATTAATAGATTACCACTAATTGTACCTCTATCTATGGATACAATTAGTGAAGACGAAGATTACTGTTCTTCAATATATTACCTCAAGATTTTTCAACCCACGGAATGGTAACATATTCATATTACATTATCCTAAAAGATCAAATGTGATGCATGCGAAGCACAAAAAAGAAGTATGCATTTCAATTAGAACACATACGACGTACACACATACTCAACTAGATATAGAATGACTTTTTGAGCATACGTCCCCAAAAGGAAAATATATGACAATATACATTTTATCATTATTTGCAGTATAAAGTATACAACCATCTTACAAAAAACTACTATGCTGGCAACATAAATATGTATTATCTACAAAGATTAAAACAGCTTCAAACAGATCAAGTATTATAAAAAGGATGCTCATAAAAAATTTCTTTCTTACTTAATTTTTTTACTGTGAATTTTTTTATTATTGAAGTGGCATCATAATGATAAGTTTGAAAGGACTGTTAAAATAATGCTTAAACAGATTAATTTAGACACAAAGGATTATATGAGTACCTGCCAGGGACAAACAAGAAAGAACCTTCAATAGAACCAGGAGAAATAGGTAGAGGCGTGCAACTCTCATAAACAAATTCTTTCTGACCAGGTCGCAAAAGTGGGAACTGAAAGCATATAAAAGAGAGACAGATGATTTAAGAACACTTACTTTATCACTCATTCAAATTCTTATCTAATTACAATTTAAGAAAACTAAAAAAATAGAGAATAGGGAAATAAGAAGCAGAAGATTTTCAAATAATTTTGTGTACTACAATAAAATGGTTTGACACAGGCCATACAATGGAAATATGACAGTTTTCAGTTTGTTTGGCGAAATCTGAGGTAAACTGCTGCAAAAATCCAACTCATAAATTTTCTTCAAGAAGTTGCATCAGTTCCAACTCATCTTTTCATCGAGAACTTAAATTGAAACAGCAGAAAAGGACAACCATTTCTCAAATGGTGGTTGCTAACCATTGTGATGTGTGAAAGGACAACAAAAAAGTCGCCAAAGATCAAGTACCTCGATGAAACAAGTGAGATAATTTTTGTAGTACTAGTATGAAAATAAGAATTGGTGCCACTTAAGTTCTGTTATAGAGTGATTTTAATTCATTGTAATAAACCCTCAGATGGGAAAAAAACGCTTGGAAAAAAGCACCATCACACTGGAATTCTACGAAACAAAAGCGAATAAAATTTTCTCTGAAAGGAAAGGAAAAAAGGAAAGAACCAATTGATTTTGAGTTACACCTTGCCTATAACAGCCTCTCCATTAATATCAGACACCACAGTATCATTAGCACAGATGATCCAGCGCCTTCGAAGAAGTTGGCAAGAGTTGAAATACATTCCATTGATAATGCATCCTTCTGGCAGAAGGGACATACGGATAGAATAAGTGAACCAGTACTTTTCTGATGTATCCTGAAGGTCTGTTAACTCCGGAACAAAGACTGCAGAAGCACGAACCTGAAGTGACAATCAGTATTATTAGCATCTAAACATGACCATGATTGGAACAGCAACAGACCATGGTAGAAGCAGGCACATAAAACAACTTTAGTGACAACTAAAGAATATATAGAAAAATCTATGTTCAATACTTCAATTCCTATACCATCCTCATGCAAGTCTTCATCCCAAAAGTTTGGGGTTGAAGATACTTTCATCAATTCTATCTATATACTTTCATCAATTCTTATTGAGTCCATACCATTCCTTACTTCTAGCGATGTCTTCTTCAAGCACTCCCTATACAAATTATCTCAATTCTACTCACCACGAACCGCTGTCTGTACTTTTATAAATTTATCAATATACTCACAAATACCAATTTATCGTTTTGTTCCTACTCTCATTGGTGGAACCATATTACGGCAAAACTTAATCCTAGCTGCAAAAACTCACTAAATTACTATCAACGTATATTGTTAATAACACTCCATATTCCAGAATAATTGCCAAATTATCAACAGTTCAACAAAATCAGACATTGTTTTCCCTGATTTGTAACAAAAACCCTGATCATTCGTCCATACATAATAGCCTTTGGCTAACAATATCTTTTCCCGCAATGTGACATATTATAAAAAATAGAGTCAAGCTGTTGTCCTATGTCCGCCTAAGATGCTCAAATTAGTCTATAACCATTATGAGCTAGGGCTCTACTTTTAGGGTTTCAATTGAAATTCAGCTCATGTTTGTTGAGGTTGGATCAGGAAATAGATCGTATCAATTTTTATACAGTCTAGAAAGATTTTTGACATGTTAATGTAATTCCAAGGTTGTCCCAAAGCCTGAGTTTTTGTACAGTAGAGAAGGATTTGGGAGCAAAATGTAGTTCAAAGATGTTAAAAGTTAGAAATCAAAATAAAGATTATACCAGTAGATAGACAATACCAACAAGTATACATCAATATTTACCTTCACACCATTGGTTACAGCAGTTGAACAGAGGGGAAGTTCCTCTGGAAACAGAGAAATACTTCTGAAATTTTTGTCATCATGAAGTTTGATGATGCCATTCTGCAAGCGGCGACCATGCTCTTCAAGCCAAAGCAGCATGGCATCCTGCTGTCGATCACTGTTAAGATCATGCACTGAGCTTATCATACTAGTGGGAACACACTGAATCATTTGTCCATCGGCTGGAAGATTCCTGGTGCCAACATGTAGCTGGCCATTCTCACAGTCGAGGAAAAATAACTTTTCACTGAATGTGGCAGAAGCAGCCACGATAATATACTTTGATCTACTGGAAAGTCCAAGGTGATGTACGATCGTCCTTGTCTCCAAGACTACCTGACTTAATGGAAGCAAATAGACATTGACCCAGTGATCGTAAAAAACATAGCCACCTATAAGACCTAATGAGCAGCCATTGCCACTTCTTGAAAGATCATCTTCTTTAAATTCTTGACCATCATAAAAACGGTACAGAATTCTGGTGGGCAACGGCAATTTTACATCCAAAAGTTTCTCAACCTCTTGAATTTCATCTTCTGATGCACCCTTACGAAGTGTGGCCTCAGCCTCAGGGAAATTTGAAGCCAACCAGCTTCTAAGCTGATCCCAACATATCTTAACTCGTTGGACTAGGGGCCAAGGGTACATACCAAAAGCTTCTCGCCATCTTTGATAAGCTTCCTAGAGATGAACATAAATTGGAAAAGTAGCATTACAAATCAAAAGGGCAATTTAAAATAAAACAAAGTCACAGCAGAACCTTAGGTTTAGAATAAGCTCTACAAGGATCATGAACCCAATTAATTTCAAGTATAGCATTCGATGTGCCACAAAGTTAGCCAACTCCATACAACAAATAAAGGGCAGATGGCTTTGCCTGGATAGAGTTTTTCTATGATCAGACCCAATCATGTCATACAAGAGCAGGGCTCTGTAAGATCATCCAGTATGACGCGGCACAATCATCGGTATAATGTGAGTCTGATTAGTAGCATACTTTAAATTATACAATATATGTTCTTAAAAACATATTTGAGCCATTGCAAAATCAAACCCTTTTACTGTTTGCTATTAAATAGTTCGACAAGTGCCCGCAAAAGTGATGCCCGTTTACCAGGGATTTAAGAAATTTATTCTAAAAGAGATTCTGTCAGGCACATCCTTTAAAAACAAATTTTTGCCAAGTTTGAGCTAAAAAAAATGGAAAAACGGATCTGTGGAGAATAAATCAAAGCATCTATTGTAAACTGGAAAACGCTGTATCTCAAATTTTCCTTTTTTTTATGTTTCATGTTGAAATCGCAACAAGAAATTAAGACATATATAATTAAACAACAAAAAAACTACAAATAATACTAGACGTTGGATCATATCAGAAGGCACACACAATCCTCAACAAACAGATAGACAACAGACTGATGACATGAAGAAGATCCAGAAAAAAAAAACAAAAAACAAAAACCCAGAAACGATAATGGATTGATTTTCATTTTATATACCTTGAAAGAAGGAGCGGTGTTACCGAGAGGGTCAAGAGAGGAAGAAAGATGAAGATCATCAAAGCAAAATTTGGACCAAAGAGAATCTGCAGAAGCCGAAGCACTGAAGCGCTTGTTCACACAAGCCACTTTGGCGATGTCTTCTGGACGCAATTTCGCTAATATTACATAAACAGCCAAATCACCGATATCCTCCAATCCCATCTCCAGATATCTCTTTCAGTCTCTTTTTCTTCTGTCTGTGTCTTAACTTCGTCTAAGACTGACTGTTTCTGTTGCGGCTTTTTCTGGGTTGATTTCTTGTCCGCTAGAAAGGGTAGAAGATAACAATTAACATGTCAGCAAAAAAATGGGCAAATTTGTAATACCTCCTACATGGCACTGATAAGTGCAAAATGCACTTAAAAAAATTGGTGTTTTCTTTAAAGTTCAAAAATTGGTGTTTTGTGAACAGATGAGAGCTAGTTGAAAACGAAGAAATTAAGAGTTTTCTAGACAAAATTACAATCTAAGTGCGATTAGTTTGAAACTGCGGATTTGATCATATCAATTACATAATTAATTATGTTGATGTGGCACCTAGACTTGGTTAGACTATCGTCTCAGTACATATTCTAAAGAGCCGCAGCAGTCTAGTTGTCACTAAAGTTCTCTTCTCCGAATCTAACTTTTGGTTTAATTTTGTGATTCATTCATGACTATGTGTAACTAAACTTTTATGTAGTTTGAGATTTTGTAGATTTCTTCTACTGGATCTTTGATGCACAATTTCATTGACAATTACATAGGGTTTATTCATCGATTCTCTATTTGATTTGATATTTCTTATTGTTGTGATCGTTTGATTAACATCATGATAAATAGAAACTATTAGTTGAACATATTCGGGTGAACATAACCCGGTGTTTAACAAGTACCAAGAATTTGCATAGGATCCAGATTTGAGAATTGAGAACACAATTGATTGGGTAATACACAATTGCTTAATGTTGTGCGCTTATTGACTTTCTCGTTCATATGTTTGTCTTAGGAAAATTTTCAGGGTACACCAACCAAGACTCCTACGATAAGAAAAGATTTAGGGTTGGATCAAAGACAAGGTCATTGCTTAAGAAAGTCTGAATTAGGAAAGCCGGCCTAAGGTTTTTTTATTGACAACGTTAAATCTTTAAATTTTGTGATTGTGTATGGAATTGTGTGACTTAGTGAGAGTAGGAGAACAACACCACCTCAAGCTAAACTCATTCCATATTTGTTTACACTAATTTAGCTGATTTTTCTTGTCTTTTACAATCTGATTTTTCTAAACTTTGTTCTTATTATTGTAATATTGCTTGCTTGGTAGTTGATACACTCTCTGTGGATACGATCATATTTACTTCTATATTGTCCCACAAAACGTACGCTTTCGATTGGATAGGACCCGTATATATTTGATATTGCAGGTTTTAGCACGCAAGCAAATACAATGTGATTGTATTAACAACATCTCGAGTGGGAAGACTCCAAAATTTTCAATTTCTAAATTGAGTCTCACCCCTATTGCATACAATTGGGTTCCACTTGTTTATCCACATCAACAAATATGTGGGTTTATTTTTTGTATAATAGAATTGAGAAGTGAGTCTATTTTATTGAAGATCATAGACATACCAACAATATTATTGGTTACAACAAAATGTGGATAATAAAATAGATGAGAGTACTATTTTGCTTAAGTATATGGTTTGACTCTTTTTGTGTAAAGTTTTAGTGGCTCAATAGTGCAAATTCAATGGGAAAGGAGTATGAATTGAGATTTGTGTTTTGTCTATATGACTAAATTGAGAATCGTGTTTTCTTGATATGACAAGTGTAATAAGGTTTAACTTTTGTGTAATAGCGATGAGATTCAATATTAATTTTAAAGTAGTTGTATAGTTCAAGTGAATCTATTTTGTTGGGGACAATATGGAGGTCGACAATATTGTTGGTCACAACAAAATGGGAAAGAGATAATGCATGAGAATTTATGTTTTGGTAATATGGTTGTATTGAGATAACTGTTTTGTCGATTTGACTGAATCTGTAACTTAACTTTTTTTTATAACAGATGTAAAACCTAATATTAATTTTAATAAAAGAGATATTTTATTGTCCATTGATGAATAACCTAGACCTAATGGAAACAAAATTTGCTGTCTGGCCATCAAGTCATCGAGTTTGCATGTTGAGTTGATTTTATTTCACTTCATTTGATGGATGGGTATGGGTGGGCGGAAATGCATCCTCAAAAACCTGAACTGCACCCCCGTCCATCATCTTTTATAAATTATCATTTTTTAGTTTCACACAGGACATAGCCACACTCAACACCCACTGCCTCTCAAACACACCCTACTACAATATGGCTTCTCTCTCTCTCGTTCTAGATATTTTTTCGAAAATTCTCAATCGTTGATTTATGTTTGAAAAAGATTTAAAAGGAAGAGTTCCTGCTTGGTGTCTTCCACCTCACTCTCTCTTTTACGCCATGAAAGCAGGTTGTCTTTTTCTCCTTGTGCTTTCGTATCTCTAATTTCGGCTCCCTCTTGTGCTTTATTTGGGGATTTGTTGTTCCTATTGAGGTTTTTGATTGGAGAGATGGATAATTTGTTGTTAATTAAGATTGGACTTGTGTTGTTTGGCTTGAATTGAGCTGACTTTTTGAGCTGGCTTTAAGGGAGTCAAAACAATTTATGCTGCCAGTCTGTATAATTTGAAGCTCTGTGGATTGGAATGAAAATTGTTGGGGGTTTTAGGATGAAAGTTGATTTATGGGTGATTCTCTCTCTCTCTCTCTCTCTCTCTCTCTTTTCCCCTTCCTTCTGCCATTCAAAGATGTCATACTCAATAATCAATATAGAGATAAGAAGAGTTAAAACAGGTTTTGTTTATCATAAATTTTGCATTTATGCATGTTTGAATCCTAAAAACTTAATAAAGAAAGTCAAAAATTCAAAATCTTTTGCTTCTTCAATCACACGAGATTTCATAAAAGAAAGCCAAACATGTTTGCACTATACAGCTACAGATTCATAAAAAAAAGAGTCAAAAATAATAATTTATAAAAGATGATGGGTGCATTTCACGTTTTTAGGGGTGTATTTCCGCCTACCCTATTGTTATTCCATTGAGTTGACTTTCTTAGCCTAGCACCATTCAAACCACAATGTTTTCAAAATCAGACCGGACCGGCACCCGGCCTCCCATCCGGTCCGATTGATGGTATTAAAACCGGTATTATCCAGTTTCTTCACCTCCACCTTCCCGCAACCTAACAAGATCGGCGAACACAAGTAGTACACAAACGAGTTTAAGAATAAACCAAGCTCAAAGGAATCTGGAGAGGAGTAGACCTGAACTAGGAAAGAGAAGATGCAAAAAGAGGTATGAAGGCTGCTACAAGGGAGAAGGCAAGAGAAGGAGAACAAATAGAACTAGATGCGCCCGACCGAGCATTAACTAAGTTCTCGCTTTCTGCTTTTCTCTTTCCTTTGGTTCATCTGGTTCTTTTTTTCTTAATGATCGAGGTTGTTCAAGGTCTACCTTCCCTCTCATCTCAGGTTGAGGCAAAGAATTAAAAAAAAGTTCGTTGTTCAATATCTCGACTGCTCCAGAAGTTGGACTAGAGAAGACAATAGGAAAGTGGCAATATTTAATGATATTTTTTATCAAAAAATAAAATAAAATAATGATGCCTTGTACCATCAAGAGATGGGGAAATCCAGTTGTGATGTCTTCAAACTTGCAGCCATAAAGATGGATGAATCCAGCTGTTGGCCATATATTATAAATTTATATTTTTCCTAATAAAATGAATTAAATTGATTCAAAATATATTCTTTATAGTAAAATTGATTTTTTTATAAAGTCGCCGGTCAAACCGGTCCGATCGGTCTGACCGGAAACCGATGAGCATACCAGGTCGTTGGTCGGTCCGGGTTTAAAAACATTGATTCAAACATTCCCACTACTAAAATACACCTGGTCTAATGCTGTTCTGTTCCAAATTGGATGGATCAATTTTTCGAATTCTCAAGTGAGTCGCGAATACTTCAAGTAGATATTTGAACAGTAATAAATTAAGTTTGAATATTAATTTTATATCTAAAATTAATATATAAATATAAAAAATTATTTTATTTAATTATCCAAAATCCTAATCCAATGAATTATTTTATTGTCTCAATTTAAAATGGATTCAGTATTGAATTTAAAATCAATTCGGTATGATAAATTAAGAGTA
Source organism: Euonymus europaeus (assembly GCA_963580455.1). Taxonomy (NCBI): domain Eukaryota; kingdom Viridiplantae; phylum Streptophyta; class Magnoliopsida; order Celastrales; family Celastraceae; genus Euonymus; species Euonymus europaeus. The sequence goes on from OY756961.1 coordinate 2,718,578, forward strand.
GGATTCGTAACTATTGTAAATAGGCAAAATTATAGGTAGGTGTATTTTAGAAGACTGTAAGGTCAATCGATTGATCAAGTCTAGTTATTAGATTTTTTAATTAATTTGACTTTTATTTTTTGAATTTATGGCAAGGTTGTAAACTTTCAATAAAAATGCATGTTAAATGAAGGAAATTTAATTTTAAAAATACATTAATTTCTCTCTTTTAATTAATTATTTTAGTCCCTTAATTAATATGCTAAACATATACAAGTCCATTAGGGTTTAGTAAATATGTTCCTTTAAAATTTTAATATTTATTGTTTAAATTACAAAACAAAAATAGGATACACGAGCTCGTTAGAATTTAGTAAATTGAATTAATTTCCAAATAAATTTTGTGAATGGACTTACACTCAAGTCCACATAAATGAACCAGCCGACAATTCTCATAAGGCCCTAATATTCCCTGCCGCCCACCATCGCTATACAAAAAAAATCATACATGTTGGCACGTTTGTAGAAGCCCGGACTAAGAATGCAGCCGGATTCAGATTTGGGCCCAATTAATCGGTCCAGATAATTTTTTAACGAACGTAATTAAAAATTAAAATATATTTAGCTGAATAAGTTTTTAACTAAAAATTTCAAAATATATTAAATAATTTTTTTTGGCCGGACTAGTACAACAAAATAGCAAAGAGGTAGAATATATAGGATCTGATCTGATGGGGCAACTACCCATCCATGGTCTTTACGGCCAACTCAAATTAACTGTCGACGATGTGATTCGAAAGGTAGTAAATCCAACTCACATACAGATACTAGGAAACAAATTCTTCAATATCTGTATACAAAAACGTGCTCATCAATTTTGGGCTTATACGAGCGAGCTACTAGTGCTGGAGCACGTCAAGTCAACGAAGTTCTGTAAAAGAAAAATATAATAATAATGCCTACACCTGCCGTACCATCCATATTTTCTGCTCCCCCACCCTCAGTGATTCCTTTTACATGCCATATTTCTCAACTACCTACACAAATGAAAGAGAGAATCATTAGGTGGTGAGACTGATTAAACCAACCACATAGGATCCTTTAGTCTCATAAACGCTAATAAACTCTAAGAAAACCAAAAAAATCATTCCACTCGCCTTTCTTGACCTATTAATAAATTACATCCTCAGTAAGCGAGGGATTTCAAAGTTTCCAACGTTAAAAAAACACAAATCAAAGTTGTCATCGCTTCCTTTAAAAATTTCTCTCTTTTGCTTACGTTTGCACTAGTGAAAGACTGAACTAGTAGAGATTGCGATTGTCGAAGGCAACGGTTTTAGGGTTTTAGCTTTGCAATAAGAAGTTAGCCCTCAAGATAGACGCAAAAGACCCCGTAAAAAAGACAAAATCGATTGATTCCTTAAGTTAAACGTACTGAACTAAATATGAGCTTCTCCACCAAATCAATATAATTCTAAGCTGTCAAAGGTCCACCCAATTATGTCTATTTGAGATTCAAGTAGCTGGGCTTCTCAAAAATCTGAACCAAAACTCCTCACTTAGCACTATAATTTAGATTAGATTGGAACCAGTAGGCACAAAACTGGCTAATCCGTTCACAGATTTTCCTTCATATAGAGAGATTTATTCGTTCTACTCAAAACAAAAGCCGACGAGAACCAAATGAGACTACATAAATCATACGCAAAATATTGCCACTACAAATACTTGTTCAAATGGTTCATCTCATTCTCAATTCAAGATTCTATCTTATGCCAAAGCTCGAGATTGATTATAGTCCCTATGCGTGCACAATTACATGATACGTCGGGTGGGTGATTTGTGAATGGTAAAAGAAACCCCGAAGAAATGAAAATCAATGTGCCAATCAAATCCAGCAGTCTAAACCTCGCAATTAATCATAAAAAAGGGTGGGGTTGGCTGGGTGTTAAATCAATTATTCAGAACAAAAGGGCACTCGAACAACACGGCAACATAAATCTATAAGTGGCTTGCCACTTAATGAACGCCTACCATTGTTCTAACAAATCCTAATCATGAACGCGATAAACATGGGCAACACGTAATTGTGGTTACTTCCTTGATCTTTGCTACCTGTACGGCTCAAGTTAAGTTGGATTGAACAACCCTGATCTACGGTAAAAGGCAGAAACTAGAGCAAGAAAGGAATCAAGGCCTGTGCGAAGAACGTGAAAGTAGAGACATCAAGGTAATAAAGTTATTGTAACACTTACAGTTACTAATTAATCTTAAATTACATATAATAAACTCTACCAATCACATATTACAGCTACAAAAGTCTAATGAAAGGCTGATCCTAAAATAATATGTAAGCACATAATTATTATGAAAGTGATCCACAGAATAATAGGGAAATAAGTTCATGAACCAACATTTATGACCAGCCTCAACAGTCGCACAAAAAACATAATAAAGAAAGCATGCATTTTTCTGTTTGATAGAGACGAGAATTGGTACCGTGTGAACAAAGTTATCAGTAATATTTTACACAAGCAAATTTACCATGCAAAGAAAGCAATGAAAAGAAAATGAGGGAAAAATTCGAAGACTATAAGAAGATAAAGTCGCATATCAAACAAACAGAACTCAAGCATAATAACACCAGATTAATGCATTTAAAGGCATACCACCTTACTGCATCATAACTAAAAAAATGTCACTAAATTAAATGGCAAGTACAAAGCTCTTCAATGCCATAAAACGAGGTGAGAGATGCTGATAGCAGGCACTTAAATGTAAAAAAAGTGTAGCTATCAATCTAATCCTTCAAAAAGCCTAAAAACCTCATATGAGACAGAAAAGAAGTCTCATATTAAATATTAAATATGCTGGAATTCACAAAATATAGTGCAAATTCCTACTCAACTAGATCAATATAGATCTTTTTCATCGTGTTACTGCAGAGAACTACAATGCAAATTCCTCATGTCAGTAGTGAAAAGCAAATAAATGAAAATTTTGATATAGGATGCTGCTACATGAGTGCCTTTGGCAAAAAACTAGCCTTGTAGTCATACATGAACCAACTTTAGACCATATAGACATCTACGAAGACAACATCCAGAGGAATTGTTGTTTCCACTTCTACATTCCATCATCTGGTTAAAGAGGCTAACAAAGGATGATATCAGCATATTATCGAATGATTCCCTCACAAGCTCAAAAGAGTTGCTCCTTTCATCAGTATCATGGCTAGGCTGTTATAAAGCTACATAAATATTGTGGGTATTATCAATAAGCTACAAAAACAATGCTTAGTAGTTACTATTAGTAACCTAATAGGCTAAGACCTCTTTAGTCCTAATTCATTTACTGATCTAAGAATCTTTTCAAACAATTTTACCCATTAGTCTTTAACCGTTTTTCCCCAAGAAAAAAAAAATCTCGAAATTGGTAATAAAAATGTATACAACATTGAAAGATTCTAGATTAAAAAAGCTAAATCATAAAAATGACTAATTTCCATTACACCAAAAATTCCAATAATCAAATGACAAACATGTTTAGCCCATTAAACAAATGAAACAAGATATACATATCTGAGTTCTCATACAATTGCATTTCATAGGTTCCACAATTTCTCTCTACACTGATTCAGAACAAAAGTTGCAAGCAGCAACAGCAAAACAAAATGCATTGATTAATGACCATCACCAAAATATTTGACCTTTGAGAATGCCCAGATAGCTAGAAGAAATTATGACATGCATTTAAACTTATTGAAGACCTTGCAGTACAACTTCAAGACAAAAACATAAACACAACAAAAAAAATCTGTGAACATCACATGCACAGAAACCAAGATCCCTAACACTACTTTAATTAATTATTTTCCAGTTTAAAAGGACTCAACCATTCAATATTATTAGTCAACCAGCATGTGAGAAGTAATTACCTAAAAGAGAAGAATGGCCATCATCACTGGTTTCAAGATCCCTGCCCTGTTGGTGCACTTGTTTGCTGCTGATTTTGTATGCTAAGAAGCAGGTTAGCAGCCAGTTGCAGTGTTTTCCTGTATCTCTGATCTTTATCATCCTCACACTCAGATGTTCCATGACCAGCAACTGGATGCACAGATTGAAGCTGCTGCGCCTGATTTGGAATGTCCAGATTTGCAGGGTCAGCAGAGGATGTCACAACGTTTTGAGAATGAGGATAATTTGCACCATGACTATGACTAGACATGGAAATGTGGTGGTTAGGCTGCTCAGCAACAGAAGGATTGTACAACATAGGAACATCCATTCCGTGCATCATTCCATGACCTTGAGTGCCTTCAGGAGCTTCAAATGGATATGGCTGGTTCACCCTGGGGGAATCAGTATATTGTCCACTTTGAGTAGGTATTGCCATATTCATTGATTGTCTGGATGAATTCATACCATGTTGTAGTCGAATAGCAGAAGAATCTTGAATTTGAGTGCTACTAGCAACCGCATTCGTATGACCTAGTGTATTTGGCACAGTAGGATAAGAGTGGAGCTGCAACTGACCCTGTGCATGAGAATTGAATGAATTCCCCAATTGGTGCAATAAATGCTCAGTCTTCTCAGAAACAAGACTGCCAGGCCTCCATCCCTGTGATGGGGTCCCTCTGTCAGGTACAACTGAAGGAAATGAAGGTCTGGGGATAGAATGCCCCGGGGCCACCTGAACATTTTCCAAAGCAGAAGATTGTGTCGCGATAGGTAGTAAAGATGTAAGAGTGGCTATAAGTTCAGGTGTCAAAGCAACTCCAGCTTGAGAAAAAGCAGCAGTTTTATTGGATGCATACTCTTCAGTAACTGATTGCATTGCCAGTGACTCACTGCCTTGTGGATGATATTTTGTAGGAAGCTTTGCATCCTCATGTATAACCCCGCTATAATTTCCTTGTAGAACTTGCTCCTCGGGGTTTAGACTATAGTCAGCATGTGGAGAACGCATCTGCTGTCTATCAATATAACCCGAAGAAGGGATAGGTTGACGTAATTGTTCTTGCACAGTCGCAGTATCATGGACCAGAGGCAGCTTGAGAACAACACCATATAGACGTTCAGGGCCGGAAACCTTCAAAACTTCGGTTAAGAAATCTGATGGAGGCACTAAGAATAGTGTGGTCCCATCGTCAAGTTTTGCAACGCCAGCACGATTCTTTGAGCCCAGATAGCAAAGAAATTCCGTATAAGAAGCAAAATCATCTTCACTGTCGGGCAAGAAAAAGACAATGTCGAACCCGACAGCCTCAGCATAGTGCTTTGCGAGCATATCCAATCCAGTTCTTGCAGAGCAATTAACAACACTTGGACTGCAAGACACGGACCCGAGTAAAATTAAGTTTATCGACTGAAGAGTAACCACTATTTTGATTGCTAGGAAAAAAGCTTAAAAGAAGGGATGAAGCAGACTTTAGAAGGGTATTTCGTTACAACCTTTTATACCAAAACAAAAGAGGTGTATAACGTATGGCATTTTGCAAAGGATGCAGGGTATGAGAGTTAAAAAATTCCTAGGTGAACTGAGTAACATAAAGTTATTGTGAATTAACTGAATAACATAAAGTTATTGTGAATTAAAGTTATTGTGCTTCTAAATAAATAGAATAACCAAATAGGATGGAATCATGATGGTATCTAGTACAATGATAATAGTTTTTTTCTCTCTCCTTTTACCAATGTAATAGCAGCAAACTACTGAAAAGTGAAACGACAATGTCATTATATGGGCGAAACAACAAGTAATGATGTATCCAAAATGAAATATCAAGTACAACAAATTTGAAAAAAAAAAATTGCACTTACAGTTCAGATCCTATCCCTTTTCCAATAGGGACACATCGAGCATGACAAACAGGCGTTCCACCTTTAGCAATAATGCCGCGCCAAATATAGTCATCTTCAAGATGGCGCTGAACAGGTCCTCCCCTAGGGATTCTGGCACCCACAGGACTTAGCCGATTCTTAACTTTCCCAGGTGCATATGGACCAAGAACACCTTCATCAATTGTTGGACTAAGACCATATGATCTATCGGACCCTAACCCTTTATCATCAATATTTCTTAAAGAAAAAGAAGCATCATCAATAGGCAATGTTCCATCAACCCTAGAACGTTTAGTATCTCCTTGAAACAACTGAGTTTCGTATACATCCCATCCACCAGAAACAGACCTCATGGGTGGCCTAACCCTTGATGCAGGAGAAGCGAGCATCCCGTGAGCAGGAGAAGATGGCCTTCCCCGGTTTGGCCCCATCCGGTGGCCGGGGCCATTGTCCCGCAAAGTGTGAAGAGCTGCCAAATCATCAAAATCAGGGCCTGAAAGAGGAGGCTCAATACCTCCTCGGGACCCAGTAGGCCTCATTGGCATGTTAGATCCTAGAATGCCACTAGGTGATACTAGTCCAGCAAAATTATTTGGCATTGATGGAGGATTATGGCCAAGCATATCCATCTGTGAAGGCCCAAATAGATGTTCACTGTACATATCCGGCGTGGGCCCCCTAACTCCAGGATAAAATGCTGGGTAGTCTTTCCCTGGCGCTAGATCACTGCTAGAGTACATAATGGTGATTCTAGGATCATTAAACAACCTGCCCTGCAAACCTTCTTTAGCACGCCGTGCCTCTTCCACGCTCCTGAACTCCACAAAAGAATAATTTCTAGAAGGGAAGCTCTTGATTCTCTCAATCTCACCAAACAGAATCATTGCGTTATGCAACATTTGTTCATCAATTTGAGCAGAAGGAGGGTAGCCTATCCACAAAACATTACTGGGTTGACCATCTTCTTTCCGTCCCACTGAAGACTGAGTAACCTGGAAATTAACAAAATGTTAGAACATACTAGGATATATAAAGCTTTCTGCGTTTTCAGATGACTAAAAGGTACATTTATTTTCCATGAAGGGAAAATATGAACTAAGATTTGATGACTTTGGAACATATATAATAAACCAAAAAGTCCTGAGTTTCCATATCTCGCATCTATTCATTTTCTATTACTCTCTTTGTTGTAACTCCAGACTATTTCCTTCATTAAAACAGTCTAACCACAAAACAATTGGTTGTCCAACATCATTTTGCAATTACACTGGCATTAAAATCCAAATACCGATATTTTCACTCTACATAGATCCTCCCACATCAAACCTCAAATCTAAGACCCCATATCAGAACTTGAAAATTTTCGTCTCTCCAATGCCAAGTACTTTACAGGCACGAATACTTCACTGAAATTATAAGCAAACACTAGTACCCCCAGTTTTTAATTAGATTGTCATGTGGAATCCACACTTGTCAACAACCAGTTTCAGGCTCAGAGGTTAAGTCAGGTGGCTAAAAGCTGTGCACAACAGCACTGAAAATATCAAAAGTTCCCCTTACACTATTGATAGTAATCAGAAGAAGCACAGCATAAAGGTTAAAGTTTCATAATCACCTGGGGCCGTCTTACAGAATGAGAGCCTAAAATCTGACTCTCCCTGGAATTCCGAAAGTCAGGCAGCTGTTCCTGTAAAAAAAAATAGAAGTATAGATACCAGGTCATCTTACACTGTAGAATGAAAGAGTTCTTCAAAAGACGGTGAGAGGAATTCTGAATAGGTGGCAGTAACAGTCCATCAAATCAGTCAATGGATGTTTAAGCAATGATAACATATGGATAACATCCGGCAATCAATATGAAACTCAACAAACCATGCCAACCATATAATGACTAAAGAAAATTGAACAACTTTCAAAATAGAAATAGAGAAATGTTGTGCTGCCCCAATGAAATGATGAGAATAACAACCATGGTAATCAATTTCAAAATAGGCATTGCCAATCAACTCATCTTTTCACCTGATACATGCCAATTGCAATTAATACTATTAACAGATAAGGTCGTTCCTCATTTAAGTAGTCTAGATAACTTAATTTCTGAACATGTAAAACTCACTCTTCTCGAGGGTTGTGACCTAAGGAAATCAACACGTATCTGGACACCACCTATGCGCCGTCCATTCATGCTCTTCATGGCTTGTGAAGCATCTTCCAACTTTGAGTACTCAATAAATGCAGTATTGCGATCTCTGAGAAACCTAAAATCTTCAATCTTGCCGAACTTAAGAAACTCTTCTTCTAACTGTTCTTTAGAAACTGTTGGGCTGATTCCACCAACCCATAGACTTTTGCAAGGTTTGGCCTGCAAAAATAGTATAATATCAATGCAAAGAAATATCCCCTTGTTTTACACTCGACACAATTTACACAAATACAGATTATGCTCAAAAGAAAATACTAGCAACTCAGTTCATTTATAAAGGTATGGACAAAAGGAGAACATATTAAATCGTTAGAAAAGTTCAATCAGCATTTGATGGAATGCCTATTTCTGAAACCAGAAACATAAGGCTCTCAATAGACAGTTTATTTTTACAGCTAAAACAACCACTACAAACAATACCGTCAAATCAAACACTAAAATAGTTCACCTTCCAAGGATAAAACATATTGTTTTTCATTTTTTATCATTGAGGCTAAAATAAAGTTCCCTTAATTGTAATTTGCTAAAAGCAATCAAATCAATCGGAAATGTTCTCACATTACAACCCCAATGTAGCTTATCGTAATGTCAACATAGTAACAGGTTTGCAATATACAATACATAGTGAACCTAAACTCACTGACAACTAGATAAAGAATTGTGTTATGCTCCCAAATTTGAGAAACAAGTAGCTGAGCACAGCAATCATTAGTAGGAGCTAGCTGTTAGTGTTAGAACATAACTGTATACAGAATCCCTAGAAGAGAGAAGCGAAAAGATTTCTTCGAGACCTTAACTAAATCAAATCAGTGAAGAAATAAAAGAATTACAAAGATAGCCTTTGAAATAAATTTCAGTTAGAAAACACGGTCCAAGGGGAATTACAAATACTGTGTGTACTCTCCTATTTTCACAGAGACTTGGATGTTTCGGTCTTGGTAGTTATATCTCTTCAGTTTTCTCTTTCTTCACTTCTCTTTCATTCTTGCAACAATATTTTTGGGAGTAGCTTCCTACTAAAGAAGAAGAACTTATTGTTATGTTCTTCTGCATCTATACTTTCTTCCAACATCATCCTCTCATCCCTTCAATTTCCATTCCGTTTCCCAGTCTTTTCACATTTAAATTGACACAAACGCCATCTTTTGTTCAATCTCATACCAGTTTTCTTTCCCTAAAACCTAAACGTACAGCAAATACCTAATTTCCTCTAACCCAAAATACCTTAAAACACTTCAGGAAAAATTGTGAGAATCCATTAAGGGTCACCTTTCTCGCTTCCTCCATACTCAAACTCTAAACAAATGAAAATGAGAAAAAATTCTATGATGAAATAACATGAAATTGTTCGGAGTAGGAGCCATCGGTTATAATTTGAATTGTATTTCAACTATCCTAAATATCAACCGTCATCAAAATAAGCATCCTTAATCCTGCATTGCTTTTGATGGCAGTGAATTTCATGCCATAGTTACATATTCGTTCATCTAAAAGATTATAACTCATAAGAATAAATTTTGGAAAAAAAAAGTCTAAGCTATGAGAAACTATTCAGTGCCTGTCTGGCCAATGTTGGATGGTATCAAAAGCAGAAACAAAAGGGTTATCAAAGCCATATGAGCATCAATTGCTAACTTTGTTGCTGGTGTAGCCATAGCAGTTAGGAGTAATGAAGAAGACATTTAGCTTATAAGCATAGTTTGTTTGCTTTATTGTATATAGTTATAGTTAAAAGGCGCATTCTACTACATTCATTTATATGTAATATTTTAACTTCAAAAGAAAAGGGTTTGTAAAGTATCTCTTGGCATGTGTAAATGCAGTACCTCGTGTTTAAGGCGAGAAAATGAAAGTTGGCTAGAGATTTATATGACTAAGTACCCACTTTAACAAATTAGAGTGTTCCCAACAATTTTCTTGAATGATGTTCCTCATTGATGTCAAAGTTTTGACTAATTGGTCATGTGAATACAACTCAATATTCTTGGAAAATAAAGCCCTCAAATGTCCAAGTTTTGAATGGATGGTTGGAAGCTTTGGACAAAACCAAAAGTTCTATTGTACTCTATCTTCTCCAGAAGAATTTAAAAAATTTCCTCCTCATTTTAGCAAAGTACAAATATTAAGCTTGCAGAGTTTTAAGCCCTTCATTACCTCCTCCAAAAACAATAATTTAAGGGATCCTCCCTCAGATGTTTGATCGTTGTTAAGGTTTCTAAACCTTTGGTTCATTCATTTAAAAAGGTTCGAACATAACAATGAAACTCTTGCGCATAGGTTGAATTGCAACGTAATACTCTTGAATCAGAATCTGCGAACTACCTAATATATGTACTGCTCTTTAATCGAAATCTTCAAACTACCTAATAGAAATTTGACAACAATTCGAAGTACACCAAACTAACGTTTGAGTAGTTCATATCAAATAAGATTTGAGCAATCTCTTCCAATAGCAAATTTGTCATGCAATTCGCTCTTAAAGCTGCCAAAATTGATGTTAACTTTGAATGGGACTTTGTGTCCCCTACTCATTGGATTCATTGTAAACATGGAATTATTTGCCCAATATCAACTGCTATTGATTAGGTTGCGAAAGGGTATTTTTATCTTCTCAATGAGAAAGAAGGCAAGCTCTCTCGGGCTAAATTGTACGATCGGTAGTTGTTCTTTTTCAACATAAAATAAATTGTTGTATGTCCTTCTCAAAGGCGTCTACCCTAATTGAAACTCATCCTTATAAACAGCAGATTTATATGTAATCCTCAATTGGCTTATCGCAACTGACATTGACCATATTTTGAAAAACTAGTAGAATTGAGAAGGCAGATTGAAAGTTATAAAGGCACGGATTGGAGATACTTTGGATGGCAAAAGGAAAAAAAAGTTAATTTCAGAACGTAAAAGCCCAAATGCCCAATTCTGCAATTTTCAAGCCAATTATTACACAAATTCACAAATCCGCACAACAAACTAAGGCCATGAAAACCTAACGAGGCGCAAAGAAGAGAACTACAAACCGGTCTCGCAAACTCGATCTTAAGCGAATTTCCGCGCAAAACAGCTCCCTGCAGAGACTCTTTGGCGGCCTTGGCGTCCTCCACACGCTTGAAGTAGAGAAAAGCAAAGCTCCGCGACGAGTACGTGGTGACGCTGTCGAGCGCACCGAACTTACTGAATAGATCCATAAGATCCTCGTCGGTAACGTCTGCCGACAGATTCCCGATCCATAGGTTATTCGAAAGCGTCTCGACCCCGTCTCCGCCGTGGCCTGGCCTGCTCGACTTCATCGCAGATACAATAGTTTAGATCCCAAGGAGGATCACGCTGCTTTAATTCAGTGATTGATAATCAAATCCTACAAACTACGTTACGATAGTCGATCGATGGAAAATATATTGATAAAGATTTGTGAAATCACGGCGGATCCACGCTGTTTGTATGGCAAAGAACCTCTCAGAAGAATAGAGAGAGGCGGAAAGAACAAGAAGAAGCGTTGCGTGATAGATGAGGTTTGCATAGAAAGAGAGGTTGGTGGTCAAGGACCTAAAGGGATAAGATTTATAAAACGACAGGCCTTTATGTCGTTTTAATTGTGTATTAGGGGCTGTTTCTTCCGTGTATAATTTATTATTTTATTTACTGAAAAATGTGACCAAACGGTAGTACTGACTGGCTGTAAAAAAATTCGTAAAATGGAATGATTTTGTCGGTTTTTTCAAAAATAAAGTTACCTATTTCATATTAAAATCGATCGAAAAATCAATAAAAAATTAAAAAGACATAATCGATAAAACGATTTGAGTAAAATATATATATAAAAAAATCGATCAAAACTGATCGTCGAAACCACTACCAAACGGTCTCTCTGCGATCCTCTCTCCTAAAACTATTCTAGTTGACACTCTTTAAATTTTTTAATTGGATCTCACTTTTATTACACAAAAAATTAAATCATATTATTTATATCAGCAAAATTAGGGCTAAAAGAAACCGAACCAATCCGAACTCTAAACCGTAAATCGAATCGAAAAATTAAGTTTGATTCGATTTATCGGTTTACGATTTGGTTTCAATTTTAAGATTTTTGATAGTTCGGATTACGGTTCGGTTTCAGTTTTTTAAAATAATTTCGATTTCAACTCGAAAATCAAACTATAATTTTAAATATTTCAAATTAAAAATATACATATATGTGATGTCACTATTACTATTAATAATTTAGAATATTTACTTATTTAGTGTTATAGAGTTGCACTAGACTAGTAGGTTGTATTATTATTATTATTATTATTATTATTATTATTATTATATATCAGTTTGACTATAATTAAATGCATTTGACTAATTGACCTAAACTAATTACTAATTGACTTAGATTATTATAGGTGATGCATTAATTCAGTTTAAATCGAAAAATCGAAAAATCAAACCGTTTAGTTAAGTTTGGTTTGGTTTGTCATATTTGTTAATTTTGGTTTTTGGTTTTTTCAGTTTCGATCTAAAATCGAACCGAAAAAATCGTACTTCCACCCCTAAGCAAAATACGTCTCTCAATATAATTTTTTCACTTTTTATATATTATCTTTCTTAATGGTGGTTGCTTATTGGGGATAACAAATGTTATTGGAAGATGTATTTTTACTGATGTGACTAGATATGCGGCTTGAGTTTTGGATAATAGAGGTGGAACTCAATATTAGTTTTAGTAAGGAAATGATAGACAAATGGAATGTTGGTGGCTTGACTTTTGGATAATAGAAGTGAGACTCAATATTAGTTTTAGTGGGGAAAGGATGAACAAATGGAATGTTGGTGACTTGACTTTTGGATAATAGAAAAATTATATTGGGAGATGTATTTTGGTTAGTGATAGCATTGGATCGGATTTGGATCAGATTTCTCAAAATACATATACAATCATAAATAAATAAAAATATATTCATATTCATATTCATATATCACGGATAAAAAAAATTAAATTCATATCTTATACAACGAATTTCAGATATTATCTACGGATATTGGATTTATCTATGCAGCACATAATTTGTTAGCCTATGAGACCAATTATAACTTCATGATTTATAAATCTTGGACCATAAACTAAATCTAAAGTATAAAAAATATAAAAAATCATCCATTAACAAAAAAAAGTTCTCTGAAATCAAAGTCTAAAGTCTATAAAACATCACAATCAAAATGTTTACAGTGTTAGCCTGTTACTGTAGTGTTTACAAATTACAATTAGGACTTGATTTATAATTCATAATATTATTACTAACTTTACTAATTAAAGTTTTAAAAATATTAATTAATTCAATATTTGAATTTGTAGCATGAGATCATATCACATTATTTAGTGTTATTACAAATTACAATTAATTCATATTACATAAAAAACATACATATGTTAACAATTATAATGTATATAAATATATTAATGATATTAATTGTCAATTACATAATTATATACGAACTGTATTGTGTGTGTGTGTGTCGGGTAGAATCAAATAGGATCAGACTAGATATCCGCATGTTCTCATAGCTTTAGACTCTTAAAATAAAAGAAGTGTAAGTGCTTGATGTACATATAATTTCTAACGTCCATTTAAGAAGCTAATACTACTTCAATTTCTAACGTCCATTGAAGAAGCTAATGCAATTTGATCGCAATGAGATCAAGCCCAAAAGCGAGTTGTGTCTGGTAAATCTGTTCATCACAAATAAGAAAAAAATATCACTATGTCAACTAGAATAATGCTACATGTATTTGAAAGCCTCATTTTATCTAAGTCTATGTGACACGTGAAAGAATCATTGATCATAAACATACATATAAAATTCATTTACCACCCAACAGCCCGCATTAAATAATATCAAATGGGACTATAGAGTAATATTTTTGGATTCTCAAGCATTTATACCATCAACTCAACCACCACAACCCAAATAAGACATAAGGCAACTAAAAGTAAATGAATTCTCTCCAAATGCGATGAAATATGACTATTTCAGGGGATCAACACTGCAAAAATAGATGACAATGACAAATATAAGCACAACCATTTTGGTAATTAACATCAAACATTTCGAGAACAACTTTGACTTGTCTAAAATATATTGTCACTGTGAAACGTTGGTTTGTCCAGAATGTGGAAGTGCTCGCCTCTCCTGTACACACCGAGGTTTCAATAGAGTTAAAAACTATCTTTTGCTCGAAGAATGGCCCCCAAGGCTTCTGCATCACTTGCCGTTGTTGGAATATCTAAATACTGTCGAATTTCTGTACTTGAAGTGCGAAGAAATGGATTACACGCCTTCTCCATCTTCAGAGTAGTTGGAATCTATGACAGCAAAAAGAAGATCAAAATTTCTTTTTATAAGAAGTATTTTGTGTGTTCCACTGTTCCTGCATCACTATCAAAGGAAAAGGGCATGCTGCGACTTACAGTCGGCAAGTCCTTGCTACGAAGTTGAGCTACATGTGCTGCATAAGACTGAAGTTCCCGGTTGTTGGGCTCTACAGACAAAGCAAATTTTGAATTGCTCTGTCAAAATGCATGCCACATAGTTAGTGCATTAACCTTGTAATCAAGGGTTGATCAAGGTACAGAGAAAACGGACTAACCAATGTATATTCATGACCACAATATATTTTTGTATCATCCGGCAAGGACATTACTTTTCCGAGAGAAGAGAGCATCTGCGACATTGACAATCAACCGTGGGTTCTTCAATATGCCAATATTTCATTACTTGATAAACACACTCTAAACAATAGTACAGGAAGAGCAATAGAACCTAGATACAGAAACTAATTACACAGCAAAGTATTTCAAGACAGCAGGAAAGTACCATAAATAATTGACAATAGGCTATAATCTACAAAAACTGGATTGCAAAAGGGAGGAAAAAACAAATAACAGTTGAGAAAGTGTGCTGTAAAAAAGTTACCTTAACCTTAGAAAGAAGAATGGAGAAAGATTAAGACCCATTAGTTAGCAAGAATAGAAACAACGTCACAAGGTCGGCCATGTTTAAGGTTTCCAAACTTAGAACATGAATCATGTTAAATCAATTTTTGTTTAGGAACAGAACGACCAAAGCATTCAGTCTAAATATTTTGATCATGAGGTGAGAGATGACTAATAAGTCAATAGTTAAACTTACCTGCTCAGCGGTTCCTTCAAAAAGCTTTCCACAAGATAAGCTGAACAAAGTGTCCCCTGTGAAAATTGCCCCCGCCCCAGGAAAATAAAAGCTAATATGACCTGCTCATGATGGGACCACGATGGCATTAGATTAGCATAAATTAGCTAACAAGATTTCCATGGCACACCCTTGAATTTAATTAATACATTGGAATGCGAAAAACACTATGTGATTCAGGGTTCAGGATAAGTACTGCTGTATAAAACAAAAGGCTTAAAAAATAAATGAAAAGCAATATGGGGACTAACCACATTCCAACAACACTCGATTTAAGAAAGTAATGGTGTGACATTGCAAATCCACTTTCGGAAATAAATGACCATTTAAACAAGATAATCATAAGAAACAAGTGTTAAATCAATCCCACAAAATCAGCTCACCATTCAAACTATACCATAAAATCAGCACAACCATCTAAATCAAAGATGAACTCATTCGAATTTGAATACAGCAAAAGTTTAGGATCAATATTATTACAATTGTAACTGTCTCCTGTAATTATGTCCAGACTCAGCAATATATTGTACGCACCACAATTCAATCAATAAGACAATACGATACATTTTCTACATTCTCTACAAAAAGATATCTTATTGGGCTTGAGCAATGAAATCAAACCTCGAGTGTGACCGGGAGTATCCATTACAAGCACTTCATGACCAGCAAACATCCACTTGTCTCCATCATTTAAAACTATATCAATGCAGGGAATCCTATCCTTGTCTCCTCCCGAACCAATTACCTAGGAGCAAGCAAAGTGAAAATGCAACATTATGCAAGATTTAGGAGCTTTGTCAAAAGCAGCCGATAAGAAACAGAGTATTCTGTAGAATGCCCCAAAATCATACCTTTGCACCATATCTGGCTTTCAATTCCTCGTTCCCACCAGTGTGGTCATGATGATGATGTGTATTCAATATATAGGTCAAATTTCTGTTTTTCTTACTCAAAGCATCTATAACAGGTACAGCCGCAGAAGGATCAACTACTCCAACGGTTCCTGCATCCATGTCATGTATAAGATATGCATAGTTGTCCCCGAGACATGGCACCTGTAGATGGACATATAAACAAGAGCATGTATAAAAATCCAATGGAAATGGAACAATTAAGTTGCACCGCTTTACCAAATCAATTCAAATGTGCACTTCCCAGACTGACTACTAAGAATGAACACAAAAACAACAAATCAAAAGATTTATAACCAGGACAAGGAAGTCTCTGGAACTGGGCCATGCAAATTTATTAGGAAAGGCACGTAATCAAGCTCAAAATCAAAGTAAAGAAGAACTACAGCTTATCTCAAAGGACAATAAAAGGGAAAAACCCCAGAACACCCCAATTATAACTGTCAACAGAGTTTATAATGCTCACCAACTCGATTTGCAATGAGGATGACGTGCTTGAAACACTGCAAAATTGAGTAACTCTCAGCGATCGACTAGCTCCACGCAATGTTTTTAAAGGTGTTGACAACAAGCGCAAAAATCCAAACACAAGCCCCTTTCTAAGGCAAAGTTGTCTCTTACCCGGCCTAACACAAAACCCACACTTCACCTGAAATAATATGTGAATGATAAATAACACACTTCAGTAAGGAGATTACCAATTGTCAACAACTCTCTTCTACAATGAAATACAGTAATAAAAGCAATCAGCCAAGGTCAATCAATCAAACAAGTCATGCAGTAGAGAACCAAAATATTATCCAGAGCTGTATGCTAAAGTAACAAATCAACGATCCTTTCAAAAGAAACATTTTTTGAACCTAAAAAACGCGCAATGCAACCCTAAAGAAACTCTATTTCCCATAAGCCTCAAACTTAAATGAGCAAACTTGAACAAGGCAAAATAAATATTACACCACATTCAAATTGGATCATCTATATCTATATATCTATATAGTTCTATATACTTTCACCTACCATTAAATATAGACTTTGCAACATACACAGACATCTCATAACGCAAGACATTAGCATCCCCTATCATTAAAAAATCACTGTTTCAACATTGAAAGAATTGAAAAAGAAGATGTGCGAATACAATCATTTTTGCATAGATCACATCATAATTCAAGTTATTGCTTAATCCAGAACGAAAACCCTCCTGCTTCTCATCAGGAAAAGCACTGCAAAGCAAGATAGTAATTCAATTATCCTTGAACCCCGAAGACTTTAAAAAAAAAAAAAAACTCCCAAAGAAAAATTCACCGCAAATTTAAACATACTTTCTTCATTTCGTAGTCTTTGTCCCGAAACGGGCATCCATCAATTACATACAAAAAATGTATATCCAAATAAGTAGTTCAATAAAAAGGGTTCGGGGAGCCTGCGATTACGTTAATTTGCACAAAAAGACGCAAAAGGGATTAAAAACTAAAATATGAGAGTGAAAGAGACAAAACCCTAGAGCAATGAAGGGAGGGCATGTCAGATGATGCTCTTGAGATCATTTGCATCTCAGTCTTTCGACTTTTAGAGACAGAGAGAGCTCTGTCCCCGTGGAGAGAGAAACTTCGCAGAGACAGCAGAGAGGGAGAGACAGAGAGAGTTGGGTGTAACTGTGTACGCCGGCTGGCACTTTTGGAGACAGTTGGCACTTCAGTTCATAATAAAACCAAATCAATTCGGGTTTTTTTTTAACGGCGAGGAATAAAAGCAATTTAAACCGAATATTTGAAGAGTGAAGCTGGTTGGACCAGTGGATTCATTCTTTTTGAAACAAACGTTAACGCAAGAGAACGGTTTAAAAAATTACTGTGAGATTTTGATCAGAAATTGGGTGTTTTAAGGGTTGAAAATTTAGGCAGAGTTATAGCTGTCTGGATGATAATTGGAGGAGTTGTTCGGACAGCTGGTACGAAATAGTAGCAGCAGAATGGATAGAAGAGTAGCTGTCGAGATAGGTGAAGAAACTGTTCAGACAGCTGAACAAAAATCTTAATTTTTAAATGAGTTTTAATACTACAAAAAGAATCTGTATTTTGACTAAGCATATTTTTTAGTTGGTCTTTAATTAGAGGGACGTAATTATTATCGTATTTATAATTGAAAATATATTAGACAAAGACAACCACTCGTATGTAGAATAGAACCTCAAGAAATAGGTTTTCTATAAGAACTAGTGATTTATTAATAATTATATGGTGCAAAAAGAGAGATTCTAGGGTTTTGTGTTGTGAGTATGGGGAGAGATGAATGAGTTTTAGTCTTGGATTGTATCTAAGTTTATTGATGAGAAAATGTTATGACTGTGTGGTTGTATAAATTTTTTGTACAACAAAATTTTCTATTAGTTGTCTTTTGATAATATTCGTGATTTTTCTTTAAATTTGAAGTTTTTCATGTATTTTTATGTCGTTATTATTGTACTTTTTTGTTTTTATTTTTCTATTGTCACATGATATTTATACAAAAAAATCTAATAACTTTTTCCACAATTGATATCGGAAGAACATTTCTTAAAATAAACATGTCAGACGTTAAAATCGATACTAAAAATTTAATGAGAATCAATTTTGGGGAAATGCCCAAAATGTCTCATTTTTTGTTCTTATTTGTAAAAAAAAAACAGGCGGGAATTCTTAATTCATTTTAAGTCAAAAAGAAGGATAACAATGTGAATTTTAGGTGTTATTTTTTTTCCTTACAGACCAAAGTACCCTTGACAAGACAACATATTTTATGGCAACCAGTTCTTCAATTTCATCCTCTGCATGAGTTATTCCAAAAAAATTCAAACTCGTCTTCCTTGTTTTTTTTTCTTTCATGGACCACATGAAGAATATTGGTTCATGGAGTACAAAGAGCACAAAGGACGAAAGTGGTAAAGAATACTGGTTCATGGAGAACAAAGAGCGTAGAGGCGAAAGCGGTGTCGTGGTTTGGTTTGAGTTTCTAATTTTTTTTTATTTTTCTTTCTTTTCAAGATGCTTTGTTTTTTTTATCTGGAATAACTTACGCAGAGGAAGAAGTGGTTTGGGAAACATATATATTGCATTAAAGAATGAAGGACCCATCGAAGAGGACGAAAGTGGTGTCACAGTTTGGTTTGAGTTAAAAAATTTTAATTTTCCTTCTTTTCATTCTTCTCAAGATGCTTTTTTTTTTATACTACATGTATTTTTTTTGGGAGATTTACGTCTTGTTGATATTTGGTTTGGTTTTTTTGATTGCACGAAAGGCTGTTTCAGTACTATTATTTTTGTGATACCTTTAAGATACTTTAAGGCATATCTTTTTTGTTTCTTGAGTTGCTTCCAAGGTACTGTATATATTTTTTTTGTGAGGTTTATGCTTTGTTGATATTTGGTTTGGTTTTTTTGGTTGTAGAAAAGACTGTTTCAATAATATTTTTTTGTGATACCCTTAAGATACATTGATGCAAAAAGGTAAAATACTATAAACCGACACAGGTCATCTTCATCATCTTGCTTATTGCCTACAACTTTTTTTACTTGAGTTTCTATGATTGATTTTGTCAGCCTTGGAGTAAACACAAACCTCATTTCAAAAAAATCGTTGGTCACATTTTTTTTTCTTCTTCAGTTTTCTAGTTTGCTGTTTACTTAGCGAGAGTTCTTCAATACGGCCAATAATTCCTTGAAGGCGCGACCTATAATGTGGTATGTTTACAACTTCTTCATTTTTCTTGGTAACATCAAGATATCGAGATATCACAGATGTATCACAAAGCTACAATTAGTGCATCAATTTCATGCAGCATTCTCAGTGTTTAGGCATCACGAGATCATTGCCGGAAAGGTTTATCAATTGGATATGAGTTGTTCGGTATCACGAATTTGAAATTGGCTTTGCGTATCACACGATCACAAAGGTACAATTAGTGCGTCAATTTCAAGCAGGAGGTAACATCAAGATATCGAGATATCACAGATGTATCACAAAGCTTCAATTAGTGCATCAATTCCAAGCAGCATTCTCAGTGTTTAGGCATCACGAGATCATTGCCGGAGAGGTTTATCAATTGGATATGAGTTGTTCGGTATCACGAATTTGAAATTGGCTTTGCGTATCACACCATCACAAAAGTACAATTAGTGCATCAATTTCAAGCAGCAGGTAACATCAAGATATCGAGATATCACAGATGTATCACAAAGCTATAATTAGTGCATCAATTTCAAGCATCATTCTCAGTGTTTAGGCATCACGAGATCATTGCCGGAGAGGTTTATCAATTGGATATGAGTTGTTCGGTATCACGAATTTGAAATTGGCTTTGGATATCACACCAACACAAGAAACAATTAGTGCATCAATTTCAAGCAGCATTCTCAGTGTTTAAGCATCACATAGATCGTTGTTGGAAAGATTTATCAACTTGATATGAGTAATTAGGTATCACGAATTTGAAAATGGCTTTGAGAATCATGTCATCTACGGTTTGAATGATGTACAATTTGAATTTGAATTTGAAATTGGCTAACCATCATAATTTTCATAGTTTTACACAACAATGATTTGAAATAGGGGTTGCAAATTATCACAAGGAAAATTCGTGTTCAACTTGATCCATTATATTCAGTAAAATTTAAAAGGTATCACAAAGACATTACATTTTAATCACAATAGAGTATTACGTCTGTTAGGATATTGCAATTCACGAGGCAATAAAATAAAAAATTAATTGTGATATAAAAATGTCACAGTTCACGAGATAATAAAATATAATTTAAATTTGAATTGTTGTGAGATAGGGACAACTTGATAAAAGAACACATTAGATGATTAAAACTCAAATAAGATTTTGAAGTCAAACCTATTTATAATAAATCTGAAAAAATGTACCCACTTACTAATGCCCCATCAATTTTTGACTTGGGAGAAGTACAAGTCAATCTGTCTGCGCTGAACAATTGCTCGTATGAGTGATGAAAAATAAGTCAAGCTGAAATTTATTTATTTTTTCTTTTCAGTATTAGTTATTAATTTATTTTCATAACTTTATTGTGGGCCCACCAATAGCCCAACGGGCAACAAGCCAACAACCAACAAGTAACCAATGCCTTTATTTAATTCCAAAAAATTAATTAGTCTTTTGACTCTTTTCCTTTTCTTCCCATGACGATAACGTGATAAAGCGACAGCAGGTGATGCAAAATAAAATTCAATTTGAAAACTTCGCAAGTGGGAGGAAGATAGACCACCATGGAGGACATGGTCTTGCAAGCTGATCATTGCCCAGCCCTTACATAATCCTGGGTTTCAAAGAAATGAAGGCCCATTGGGTTAATAGAAAACATGGGCCAACTGAGCCTGAGTACTATTCTACAAGTATTTAATAGAGAAGACTAGGGGAGAGGAGACCAATACAATTGGAACCTGGATTACTGAACAGAACCTCCTCTTCCAATCTTATCCTCTACCATTTATTTATGCGCAAGCTATATATAGAGTTTCATGCAAGCAAAGCAAAAGATACGGTGCAATTTGTTAGGAGATAATAGCACACAAAATAGAAATCTATGAAAAAAATGGAAAACAAGACAAATTTATGAGATTCGGTTAATTATGTCTACATCCTCATAGTTGCAAAGAGTTTCACAATGTCAAAGAAAGAGATTACAAAACGATGGCTAAGGTTACAGATATATGAACACCGTTATATGACTTATGATAACTGGGCCGAAAAACATAGAGCCCCAAAAAGCTCAAACAAGAGCGCTCACAAAGTAAGCTTTCAAAAAATCCATTCATAGGATCCGCAATATCTTCTCGGATCAGGTCATCAAAACAGACATCAAACAAAACAAGTTCCAACTAAATCACAACACAATTTGTTTACATGCAAGCAAAAAGTTGCTTATTATATGAACTGAAACATCCATTTTGAAATTGCTAGCATGGGTCAAAAGAGAGAGAGATGCATATTTGTTGAACCATAAATACAATTAAAAAGCATATTATTTTCATCAGCATACAGATAGATTCCCCTGTGGACTCAATCAACTCTTTCAATTCTGTATAATTTCAGACAAACAAAAGCCAAGCAACAGATAAACAAGAGACACATTGAATGCTTTCCTTTGGTAATCAATAATATAATCAATTCATTACTTTGGATCTATGTACATAAATTTAAAGGGATTTGTTGTTGTGAGAGCCTTAGTTGTAGCGCTTGCATGCAGACGTGTTTGGTGGCATCTATATATTCACAGCAAACGCTCATTGCAAAAGCTGCAAATCAGAAAATGAAGTCACCTTTTCATTTTTGTTTCTGCTGTTCGAATGCTTGGCGATACACCACCAAGTGCAGCAGCGGCTGACTCAACATGTGTGAGAAGATACTCGTATATCTTCTTCCTAAGCCTGTCAACAGTTTCAGTAGAAACATGTCGGGTTTCTCCTTCGTCCGTGCTTGTCCCAATCTTATCTAACCACTCATTTACACTCTTGAGCTGAGTCAACATCCCAGCTATTTGACCGTTATCGGACAAAGCTGAGGTGTCCACATCGGCATCCAAAAAACTCTCCACAAATCTCAAAAACCAATCCTGTGTTTCCATTTGCAATGTTTCAGCCAAGCACATGGACTCGTCAAGGCCATTTCTTCTGACCCACTCTGGCAGAGCCTGGGCCTGTGGCTTTTGAACCGCAGCTGAAGCATCTCCTGGTCTGCGCAGTGCTCCTGTAGCTACAAGCTTAGAGACAACTGTTGGACGGTTTTTTACTTGAGTCTTAGACACATTATTAGCGGAATTTTCAAGGAGTAAAACAGGCTGACTGCTACGCGAAGATTTTTGGATCGGAGAGGGAGCTGAACCTGAACTCATAGTTGAAGCCGGTTGTTTGGTAAACACAGAAAAGGGAGACAGATCAGTGATCAATGCTGCTTGTACCCATGAGGCCGCTTGTTTTCGTTTGTCTGATTTGATCCTAAGCACTTCTTCCGATGGGTTTTCTTCACGATCTGGAGATGATTCCACTGGCATGAATTGACACAGGGATTCAGCAATCAAACGAGTATTGTTCAAAGTTGAGTGAAGGGTCAGGAACTGCTCCACCACTGGTTGTGGGTTGTCTTTCTTTGCCGAGGTACTTAGCTCAGAATATATGCTGCAAGAGTAAAAAAATATGAGAGAAAATAACAAAGGACAATGTTAGTAAAATATAAAAGTGGGTGTCACAGAAAGAAAAAAAATCCTTAAAATCATATCGATCTGTTCTACATTTAGAACGTTGACAGTTTCTCTCACTGAAATGCATATTTTACGCATACATATTAAGATTCAACCTGATTTGTTAATTCTGTAAAGGCTTCTGAATTCTCTTCATGGGCTAAAAATAATTACTAAATTATGTCACTCTTAATGTTTTGGGACAATGAGATATGTCAACATTGCTGAAGCTAATAATTGTTTAAAATTGAGATGAATCATAAATCCGAACCCTTCTTTTCAGCATTTTGAGAGCTTTGGGTAGATCATGCCCTACTATTCATTCAAACCTGAATCAGATATCTACCTCAGACATCGAAGTAAACTCTCTGCCATAGAAGCCTCTTGCATAGCCTCTATCGCAGCCATT
Organism: Euonymus europaeus; assembly: GCA_963580455.1. NCBI lineage: Eukaryota > Viridiplantae > Streptophyta > Magnoliopsida > Celastrales > Celastraceae > Euonymus > Euonymus europaeus. Next base: position 2,742,367 of record OY756961.1, read on the forward strand.
TGAGCAGCATCTCTATGTTTCATCACTTCCTATAACAAATAAAGAATGTGTTTGAATAGAAGGGAAAAAGAAAGATACAGAGCCATAGACTTCACATTTCTTCCAAATGACAAAACATGTTAAAACCAAATTATTTTTCGAACACGGCAGAAATCAACCATATGCAAAAGAATAATTGATGTGCCAGCACTGTAGAGAGTAAACATGAAAATTTGCTAAAACTATTATGAGGAATGACCTTAAGCCCAACATATAAGAAAAGGAAAGCAATAGTCTGCGAAAAAACTGAGGGTGGACTTAGTTTTAGGCTTTTAGCTGTAATAATTTCACCGACACTCGCACTTCGGTGGCACCTAAGCGTTGTTCTTCCAAATAAAATTTGCTTTATCATTCAAAAAAAAATAAAAATAATGAAATCTCATAAGAGTTTATTAAAGTGGTTTATCAAGGCCAAGTAGCACAAAGCTCATACACCTCAACGGCCAAGTCATTTAACAGATATCTAAATTTGAGAACACTCAACATATTTTCAAACAAGCCCAAATGGCAAATGTAATCTGAAAAAAGTTCAGGCATTGAAAGGTTTCTCAAAAGGAATTTCTCAATAGCAGATAATACACTATCTGCATAAGCAGTAGAATTAATGAAAGGATCAATAACACTTTTATTAAAACAAAATTACTTATCAAAATGTAGGTGGATCATCTACCTTTCCAATCTTTGCAAGAGATGATGGAATTGAACCCCAAGAAACACTTCCATCAGTCAATCTTCTGCTATTGACTGAAACCTTAAGCAAGTTTCCAGGAAGACCATTACTACTGAGCTCTCCTGATGATTTCTTTCCAGCAGCAATTCTTTGTTTGTTTGACTTTTCATTGTCATCCAAAGTTCCATTTGCAGTAACTTTCTTCATAGATGTCTGCAGTTTATTATCCTCTTTAGATGACTTTGTCAATAGCTGGGCCTTATTCTCATCTCTAGGCTGCACCCTCTCACTTGATGTACTTTTTCGTGGAACCTACGCATGAGAACAAGGTTAATTTGACTCAAAGAACTGCTATTAAAAATCTTAGCAATAATGAAATAGAGAGTAACACGAGGACTATTATAATTTTGGTAACCCTCTGCAGTGCTCAAAAATCACATAAAACACAAGATTGCATGCACAACTAGCACACAACCACAGAAAGGCAGGCAAGCAACTAAGCAAGTGCTCAAAGAGCGCACACATAAGCTGTAGCATGGTGAGCACATAGCACATAGATCCTTCAAATGAGAACAGTAGTAATGCACAGTAAACCTTCATCTCAATTCTCAAGTTTCCAGATTCAAATAGCAAAACCCACTGACAGATAAACGAAGAGGCAGGCATCCAAAAACCTATAGTGGACATAAACTCAGTCCAAATTCCACCTCGTAACCTCAAAGTTACAATTGAACAATATAATAGCAAGCACAGTATGCCGAAGCACGAAACTACGTAAAAATAAGATCCGAAATACTATTACTTACGGAAGTACTCCAAGCTTCAGGCTTTGGATCATGCTTGGCAGTCCTCAGTCTTGGCGTCTCCCTCTGCCCTATCTCCAGATCGCCTTCCCAACTCTTTCTAAGAGCCTTGACACCAAACTCAATCCCCTGAAATACGTTCTTCAACACCGGTACCTTGCTTCTCATTGGACTTGCCCCACGAATAGAGTTTGCCTTCTCCACCAATCCCAACTTAGCCGTTGCCTCATTCAACCCCCTCAAAGGACTTGCCCCGCGAACAGAGTTTGCCTTCTCCACCAATCCCAACTCAACTGTTTCCTTATCCGACCCCTTAATCTTTGCCTGCTGTTTGACACCGCTGGAAAATTTCTCAAACGAAGCTGGCATTGAGTAACAGCTCGTGGGAGATGAAGGAATTGACCTTGAAGCTGTTGTCTTCAATTTTGCAAGGGATTCCTTCTTCGCATCCAAATTCAACGCATGTTTCGACAACTGAGACTTTGATCTACTCAAAGTCGTAGTTTTCTTCCCCAAGTGATCTTCGCTGGCACTACTTGTACTTAATCTATGCTTCTCCTTTTCCCTTTCTACCAAATGGTTATTACTCACTACGATTCTTTTAGGTGATTTCACATTCTCTGTGTTTTTTAAACCTGCACATGCATTCTCATTGTTATTGAGGAACCCAAGTGAATGAGTTGCCACAATATCTTCAGGGCTCCCTACACAGGGGTGCCTTCCAGGAACAGGTTTAACGCCGTGAAGAATTGGAACTGGTGAAGCAGATTCAAGCCTCTCAACATGAATGAATTGACCCAATTGGATCTTATCACTAAAAATTAGATCATCATGTTCATCAGGGAGAGATACATAGGTGGCATGAGAAGAGTCCGATACCTTGAGATAGAAGCCTTGATTTGAGAATAGCTCACCACCTGCTAGTGCCGGTACAATGCTCACAACTTGCAAGAGAGAGGACCTGTGCTCACCCGCAACTTTGACATCGGTGTTCATATGTTGCAGAAGCTTGAGAAGCACACCTGGGACGAGATTTGCCATTGCCGAGTTTGATTCCTTTCAATTTGCATTATTGTGGAAAACCCAAATTGAGAAACTCAAGATTTCATAAACAAAAACAAGAGATCTCGAATGGTGAATTGAAAAGGAACCTCTTTTGAAACCCCCAGATTGAGATGAAGAAGAAAGTGAAGGTGTCGACTTGGACAAAGCAACAGAAATAAAAAATTGGGAATACTCTTTTCTGTTCATATGATAATTGATACCAAAAAGCCGCCGCTACATTCCCAACTCACAAAAATAGACGCAGTGCCATGATTCAGATTGGAAGGTGCCAGTACAAAAAAGGGTAGGTTTTAATTTCCAATAAATAAAAGCACACTACTGTAAAACCTTTTTTTTTTTATGTGGTAGCAAATTAAAATACCTCAAAACATAAAACCCCGTTTTATTTGAAAGAACTCAAATCTAAAAAATGACCGAAATCATATTAACTCTGCATTGTATGCAAAAACCAGTGAAGATTCATTGGAAGGATATACTCAAACCAAAACCCAAAATGGTAAAACTGAACAAAATTTGGAAATCTCTGCTGAGATTCTGTATGCTAGTTATGCAACTTATGCTTAGAGCACACTACCAAACAAAGCATTTAAACTAATCCCAAGAACTCGACTTTTTAAACAAAAGAAGATAAGAGAGATAAATGAAGAAGAAAGCTCTGTAAAACGTAATGATTGGTGCTAAAAATGCGCAGCAACCAAATAAAACTGCAGAGAGGAATCTCGCAAGAGAATTAAAATATTTGTTAATTAATTTTAATTTCTTTAATAGTATACGTAAATGCCCCTGCAAATGGGTGCATGTGCAGAGTAAGTGGCTGTTCGGAGGAAGGTCATGAAGCGTCGGCAACCAGAAGAGGTGTCCCGTCCTTAGAACTGGTGTGACGTTATTTTCTTTATTTTTATATTTTCGCTTGTCCTAAAAAAATGTGAAAGATGAGAATAATGTGGAAGATCACTGTCTTAACTCTTAACTCGCAAGCCTAGTCCCTAGCATGTGGTAGATATTGGTGGTGGGCACAAAGAATATACGGCGCCCAAATAATCAAACTATTGATGTCAAGATAAATTTATGAGTTTACAACATAATAAGTTGAGCCAAAATCCAACAACGGGAGCCAAAATCCAACAACGACGTGATAGTATTATTGTATTGCAATACTTCTTAACGAGTAAGTCATCAGAACATAATTTCCTTTCGCTAGAAAAGAGACACATGCAAGAGATGCATTAAATCAGGCATTCAGGAGCTCTCAGGATCTAACTTTGAAAAGAAGGAAACTGTGAAGGTACTACAAATGTCAGCGCCAATCATGTTAATCCTAGCAAAGTCCACAAGCATCCTCTTTCTCCTTGTCTTTGGAGCCAATACAAAAGTGAAATGTGCAGGTGTAGAATGAACTTCTGGAGAAAAAATGTCAAGGGAGAAAATTATCATCACAAATAGAGCAGAGCAGCAACATTTACAAAGAGATTTCAGCATCTCACCCATAAATTCCTAAAAAAATGGAATGAAACCTGTTTTGCCGTTAATGGGTCTACATTATTTGATCTTATTCCATTTTAAATTTTATTGCTTTATTCATAATAATGTAGAAAGATATTAGAAACCAATGCAATGCGGGCATAGATGTCATATAAAACTCTGGAGAATTACTGACAATCCAACTCTTTACTTCATTCAGCGAAACCCAAAACCCAACTATTTACTTCGCTACATTTTATGGAGCTAGATAAAATGAAATAATTTTTTTAATGGAAGGCAAAACTGTATTACCCTTTAGCCGTTTAAACAGTCAGAAAATCCATCAAGAACTCACGTCTTACATTTGGCTAAACAGGCGATGAAGATGAAGAGAAAGGAACTGATTTTGCTTTCAGAAGTCCCTGCTGCGTGTTCTGACCCAAAAGGTATTCAGCACCACCACACCTCAATCCCTGGATAAAGTGTTTAAACGGATCAGGTTAGGACTGTTTCAGCATAACATTGCTAGCCTCAAGAGCGCCAAGCAATACTGCAACAATCTACAAAATGAGCTAATAATGACTAGTGCCAGCCCACCCCAGCATTTTACAGAACCGTAGTGGCTCACGAGTCTAGAGACTTAAAACACTTTTTATATCATCTTAAGCAAAAAAAGATATTATTCCAAATATCATATATATGACCTCCATATTATATCAAGGGTTGCCTTTGCCTTATCTAGTTTTGTATCACCTCAGCAGGATTGCTGAAAATGATCTAGTGGTCTGTTGAAATTTTCAAGTTTCCATTTAACTTTTCGTTGACCCTTACGATTCCTAGATTTTAGTTGATTTGATACTCATATAAGAAAAATCGAACTGATATTTTTGTTCGAATGCTTAACTGCAATTCATTTCTCAATTTGAAATTATATAACCTAATTAGCTCCTGCAAAAGAACTGTGAGTAAGCACACTTACAGATAAAATTTCAGCCAGCAAAAAGTAGGGTTGGCTGGGAGATTTTGCAACACAAATTGCAAGGACACCATTTGACCTCTCCTTCTCTTCCGTGTAGAAGTTTCTGTAAACTTGAACACCTGAAAAAGGTTGACCCTTCATCCTCGTACAACTTTGGTCATGGGAAAACACTAGGCCAGTAATCATAGACAATTATTTCAAACTTTCTTTTGCTGAGAATGATGACAGCAATCCTCAAAGCTTAAAATATAAGTGCAAAGAACATGGCATGCTTCCAATACACATATAAGAGAAGTTCTAGACAAAAGAAATGCTGAGATTGTTGAAGTCATGTCATCTATTTTTTCAATAGAATAATACTGTACATCATACTAGAGAATCAATGTGCTTCATATGCCTCTGCTTTCCCTTCATCACTTCCGCTTCAAATTGCATCTAAAGCATTACTCACTATTAGGTCATTCTCATTCCTTCATCTTTAAATTAGAGATTTTTCAACTTCATTAAATTACTTGCAATACTGGGTATCCTTTCACATTCATCATCACAAAAGCAACCTAGGTCATATTTAATCATGTCAGAAATCAGCAGTGGTTGAAATCAGGCTCCGTAAGTTGATATACAGATGATAGAGACAGACCAAATGCAAACACCTAATAATAGAAATTTGAATATACTCCTTAGGCTTATTCTAGTGGCTCAACCTAATGTGATTTGTTGATCTATTACCATTTTAATACTTGGAAGGAAATTCCCATGCATACTCTGGCATCTCTACTACCGTATTTTGAACTTTTTATTAATAACAAAGTGCCACAGAGAAATAAGTTACAACCATCCTTGAAACTCTGGATAAAATGTTCTGCCAATCAACATAACCAATAAAATAAATGATCCCCAACAACGAAGCATTTCAATTTCAGGGACAAAAAACCAAATTTCTAAAATAACTTCTTCACTTGCCTCTGTCAGTGGTTTTTACTCCAGGAAGGACTTTTGCCAGACCCTCTGATTCCAACATCTCATGGAATGACGCATAATGCCGAACCTCCTGCATCAGGAGAAGTTAGGCAAGAATATATTGCAAAAAGAAAACATAAAAAATCTGCAGGATGGAGTAGTCACCTGAACCTCATGAACCAAACATTTATTAAAAAGAATATATGATCCTGATTCAATTCTGAGATTCAAAAAAATTAAAAAATAAAAGATAATTAATGAGAGAGGACCTCATACCACATAGAGAGGAAAGCACATGAAACTCAACAAGCAAAGGTCTCACTGACATAGCCTATTGTTATAAACAAGGGAAAGGTAACTAAAATGTTATCTGGATCACTTTACAATGGCAAATCTGATCAGAAACAAACTAAAACACACCAAAAAAAGTAACTAAAATGTTATTAAGATCATTTAACGCCTGGTTCATACATGTGTACTACGATCATCCATACCGATTATAGTCACCAGTAGCACACCTTCCTTCAACAGTTTTGTGACCATCTACATGAAAAGATCAAAGGACAATGTGAATATATACTAAGTCGAATATGAGTATTATAGAAATTGTAGAAATGATAGCAATGCATCCTACGAATGCTAAATGAGATGTAACCTACTAACGCAGAAAGTGTTAAAAGGGACAAAACAAACACATTGATACCTTTTAGCTGTGTAAAGAAAGGCTCCTGAACATGAAGCTCAAAGTTTATGCTCTTCAATATCTGATAATATGAAATTATTATTAGTTTTCTTACAGTTGAATTGGCTTTATCATCTGGATCTGTTCATTGAGACAGAACAAGATTAACACATGCATACGTTTACTATCTCATTCCCCCTATCCAGAATCAAATCAAGCCACTTTTGTTTCTGCTTTGACTCGTCGTCTTCTTTTTGTTCACCCAACAACAGATCATTTTCCTTGAAAGATGCCATTTCATTCTTTCTTCCACTAAATGCTCCAGAAGCAATAGATTCATACAGAGAAGATGCAAGAAACTTGTATAGAGGATATTGGAGATTTTTATCTAAACAATCTGCAACATCCGAGCATGATGAAAATGACATCCTCAGAACATGGAAAAAGCATGAATATCTAGAACATAAATGAAATTTAGTCAATCATTTACACGAGGTCAGAGAGAAGGCGAAAATGTTTGTGGGTCATAAGACAATTCTCATTTACAGGACAATCATGAGATCAACTCTGAACCAATCAATTAATTTCTTTGCATACACACACTAAAATATCCACACAAAAGATAACAGTGTATCATGTATGGCAGGAGAAGCATGACATTTATTTTGAGAACAACCAGTAGGAAATATTTACTTGAATCTCTTTCAGCTGTTTTTTGCACAGGTAGCATCTTGATTTTATCCCATACATCATTTCCATTATGGACCATGGGGTTTGTCTTTTCCATCACCAATACACCAGTATCATCATCATCATAATCAAATACTTTATTCCAAGGCATTTGCAGTTGACCACACGAATTCACAGGATAGATTGATTAAAATGCACAACTTAAATTCTCCTTCACGATTTGATTTTCTTATCAAAAGTTACGCTCTCGACTAATCCTACCAAGCTTACTTTCTCTTTTATCACTTCCATTTGTGCCTTTTCTAGTCTCTCTTTTCCCCTTTTAGTACCTATCTCCTCAATATTCTCAACTCTTTGCACCTTTGCCACCAAATAATTACGCATTTTTACATGTCCAGTCCATCTTACATGATTTTCTCACATTTTTCTTCCATTGGTGCCAATCCTACAGTACATCAAATCGTTTAATTTCTTGTCCTGCCCTTCCTTGTGTGTGATTATTTAGACATTGTTGTCTACTACTAGCCAGGTATTTCGTACACACATTACTGGATGTACAAAAAACCTATAGATTTGTCCCTTTAACTTCAAGGGTATCCTTTGGCTTCAGAGAAACATATACAAATGCCATCACTTCAATCAACCAGCAAGCTATATCCTCTTTTTGGTATATAGCTTCCCAAATGAAGCTATATCCCCATCAATCTACAGACCTAAGATATCTAAAAATACAGTTACATGTTATTTTTTCCCCATCTATTTCAATCGGTCCACGATGTTCTCCGCTGCCTTTACTAAACATACCTTCTTATGCTAAGTAAAGTAGAACTAAAAAGCTTTCACTTATGAATTTATTTTATTATTTAGGAGCCAGATAAAACCGCAGCCACCCCCTTTGTTTCTATTCAACCCAAAAGAAGAAGAAGATTCCATTGCTTACCAGTATGACAATGACAGTCTTCGAGGAGAAGGGAGCAAAATTCCTTTGAGAGGCCTAGACCGAATTCCAGGGTTCCATTGATATGAGAATCAAGAGTGAATTTTAACAGCTCTTCTATGCAGTCTTTCATGTCTACTGGATTAGTTCCTGGAGACGATGGCTCCCCCATTTTCACTCTGATTTGGGTGAATTACACCCCCAAAAAACTAATCATGTGCACCCCTGGCCTACCATATATGCATAATTTATTATTTCTGACTTTCTTTTATGAACCTGTATCTATCTGTATAGTGCAAACATGTTTGACTTTCTTTCATGAAATATCGTGCGAGATTTTGAGTGTTTTTGCTCCTTTTCCTGAGCAATATGTTTGTGGCAATTATGAGATGACATGTCTACCCGTATATCCTTGGGTGATCTTTGTATATCCACCCTCTCATACAAAGACTTGCTTCCACATCACTCAATCTCAATACCAAATCAACTGCAAAGAACAGAGTCTAAATCTCATCAAATGATCAACTTCCGAGTGTTTTCTGCCAGATCAGGTGGGTGGTGGTGCTGTGATGGTGATGAGGGCATGCAAAGATGAGTGGGAGAAAGCTTTTAGTGGGTCGGATGAGCTGGATTGGGATACGGGGTCTTCTTTTGTTTTTTGATCAGTAAGATGAAATTTTATTTAATGAAACAAAGCTAAGGAGGTCCTTAGCTTACAACAGAGAATTCCATACGAGTTAATTAGCTCGGCCAACTAACCCCAGAGACATACGGGGTGTTCTTGGTCCACTTAATTGACCAAGGAACACTTAAATGGAGAGCTGGTTGGCCACAGGATACCTCTTAAGGTGACGATGGAGGAGGTGGAGGTTTGGATGCGACGCAGACTGCCTTGGTCTCAGCTGTTGGGTTGAAAGCGTTAATTATAAACTCCTTCTCCCCCATTTGCTGAAGAGATAAAAAGGAGAGCACTGGGTAGAATAATTTCTACCTGGAATTCCCATTTAGAGATTGAGCTGTGGATGAGTTGAGACAAAACAAAAGACCGGGGAGTTCTGAATTCTTGAATTATATTATTATTTCTTGCACCTGGTAACATTTCTCACTGGAGGATATGAACGATGATCGGATTTCTTCTGCCGACAAATTTATTCTGTGGAGTTAAATGACCCAGTAGGGACATATTGTATAGGTAGGTAACAAGTTTGATATTATTTAAAACTAGTCATTTTTCAAATGGGTGTATTACCAACTTCTGTCATGTTGGAATTGTATCTACACTGAGTTGTTGCAGCAAAACGGCTTGCTAGCATTATTTGTAGTAATTAAATTGACTATCCACAATCGCTGCTGAAGACCAGGAAATTTGAAATATTATATTCAAACCTTTTGATTTGGCAGCAGCGACATGCGGTGTTGAACTTGCAATGCTTTATTGCCAAAATTGTGGATGGAATCTTAGGGTCTGTTCGGTAGATAATTTTTTTGATAGCGTATAAGTTGTGAAATAAGCTGTGTGTTGTTCGGTAGAGCGTAAATTTTGATAGAGTATAAGCTGTTAATTTACTATTAGGGGTATATAAAATATTTTAATAATTAAATAAAAACTATCTAATATGGGTCTTGTTGGAAAGAGTTTTACGCGTTGAACTCAAATATGTAATTTTTTTTTCAAAATTTTACATATATTTTGAGATATAAAATGATAAATATGTGAGAAAATAGGGGTAATAGAGGAAATTCATGGATTTTTTTTGATATGTAATTGATGTGATTGTTGACCGATGTAGAGCTTATAAGCTGTAGAGCATATAAGCTGTACCATAAGCTCAAACGAACGGACCCATAAGGGTCCCATAAAGTTAACTGTCTAATAACGTTTGAACATTTCAAACTCATATGCCGTTTTTTGCCAGGCCGTTTCACATCAGCTAACTCGCTGAGTATCATCAAACTTGACATTATAGAGGCTAGCTTAAGGAAAAAAAATGGTAATCTACTTGCATTACCCTTCCAAGTCTACCACCACATTAACTAGCATGCATTCATCTCGATCGTGTGCTTTCTTAGAAGGCTCAATTGCTACTCCAAGTCTTATGGCTTACGTTCATTACTTCGTTTCATGTTCAAAAAAATTTATAGTCCATTCAAAGCTTAGAATTAATAAGTTCAAGTAGTAATTCAGTCCATATTCAAATTTCTTGAGTCTTAACCTTGGACCCAAATCCCAATTTCATTGAATGATTGAAATGACCGAATTGTCATTTGGTAGAGCTTATGGTAGCTTATAAGGTCATTTTCTCCTTTAAGAGCTTATACGCTCAATCCACTCATATCAACATGCACGATAAAAAAAAATCTCAATATGTCCTACTGCCCTTATCTCTCTTACACATTTGCGCTCTTGTCTTTCAAAATGTATGTTAAGATTCGAAAAAAAAATTACATATTCAAACTCAACGCGTAAAACTCTTTTCAACAATACTCATATTTGATAGTTTTTATTTCATTATTTAACTACTTTACATATCCCTAATATCAAATATCACATGTGTTTATACGCTATTAAAACTTATGTTTTACCAAACACTTAATGAATGTATCATGTGAATGAGAAGGCATCCAATTCAAACTCAAAACTCATAGAAAAACTCATTCTATGAGAAGACATAGTAAGTGGTTGACTTCTTCAAAGTTGTAAAACTCATGTTTCATTTTATACCAAAAAAAAAAAGGCTTATTGCATGAGATGACCAATTCAACACACCCCTCCTCAAAGTCCTTGGTCAACACGTAAACCCCCCATAAACCCTACACATTCAAACTGGCAGCTAACAACGCTCAGTCCAAACCACACCTACAACATACTTCCACTCTTTCCCTTATAAATACTTCCACAACCCATTCTTTGCTTCCCATCCACAACCAAGAAAACACCCACCCCTCTATAGTCTATACACAAATAATTAACAACTACCCAAAACTAACTTCAAGACCTGTAACTTCTTTTGGGTTTGGCTCTTCTGAAGATGGGAACAAGCACCAGAAGTACTATTTTGATCATCTTGATCGTTTCGGTGGCAATTTTGAGCCATGTTGGGATGGTGCAGGCTGGGAGGGTTTTGTCCGAGCATGAGGATTTTGCCAGTGCAAACCATCTCAAGACATACCCGTCGGTCTACGAGACGGCAAAGACAACCATGGCCTGCTGGCTTCAACGGCTAGCATCAGGTCCAAGCCCTAGAGGACCTGGTCATTAGTTAATTAGTCAAGAAAATAATACTTTACACTTACAAGAAATACCTGGCCCTGCCGGCTGTGTTTCTTTCTTCTTTTTTAATTCTTCTATAGCCTTTGTCTAATCCTTTTGTAATTCTGAGATCAATACGTAGTGTCATGTTTGTAATATAATTGCACCAAAAAAATTGATAATAAATAAGAAAAAAAAAGATCGATTCTTTTGATTTTTGTGCCAATTGAGAGATCAATTGCCAGGTTTATATATTTAATTTTCATTGTTTCTAATTTTTATATTATGGAATTGGATAATAATATTATAACTAACACTCCAAACTCTTGGATTAAATGATTCTTTCATATGTCCCTGCGTCAGGTTTATCAAATTTGTGAAATAAGAGTATTGGACCCTTCTTTCCACATAAGTCCGAGCCTTCCAACTTCCTGTTTTGGGCCTTAAACAGAAACCTAGAACAAAATTTGGAAAAGAGATAAGTGTGGGCCTTTGAACTTCTTGTTGGGCTGCTAAAATCGCTAAAAGTCCTGTTTGGGCCTTTAACAAAAGCCTAAAAGAAATATTAGAAAAGAACGAAGTCTGGGCCTTCGAACTTCTTGTTGGGCCAGCATCCCAAAAAAGTTACATAAACAATAATAATATCGGAGGGAGGTTTCGATCCTCCGACCTGTGGGTTATGGGCCCACCACGCTTCCGCTGCGCCACTCCGATTTATTGATGATTGGGTCGCAAAAAGCAATATAACCGATAGAAAGATATCCAAACCCATCCTTACTGTTCATCATCATCGTCTTCGTCTTCATCCTCGCTAAATCTTGCATTTTTGGGTTTGTAATGATTTTCACTCGCTCTTTCTGCCCTGCTATGCTAGAACTCTGCGTTTTAATTCGGTTGGATTTTTGTGTTTCATTTGTTTGCAGATGTTTCATGGAAACAAGAAAAGTGTGATCTTACACAAGAATGACCCTGGCTCTTCTAAGATTCATCTCTCTAGCAATAAATCAGAAACAGAAGCAAGAAATCCGAAAAGAAAAATGTCAAAAAACAAGTGAAATAAAGTCTAGACTATGTACAGTACAAAACCCTTATTATAATAGAGTTTCTCACTCAAGAGTCGAGAGTCAAGACAGAGCACTGAAACCACCTCCTTTCATCATTTGCTTAAACTCCTTATAGTTAACCATCCCATCTCCATCCAAATCTACTTTCTTTATCATCTTCTTGCAATTCTCCACACGCCTCCCTTGCTGAAGCCCAAGAGATCCCAACACAGACCTCAGTTCATCAACTGTAATTAACCCATCTCCATTTTGATCAAACACATTGAACGCCTCCATCATGTCCTTTTCCTGAACCCGCTCATCCATAATTGACTGGTACAACACCCCAAACTCCTCAATATCCACACACCCATCTCCATTAGCATCGATTTTTCCGATCATTTGGGCCAACTCCTTGAGTGGGATAAAGGTGCCCAAGTTCTCCAATGATTCATTTAGTTCCTCCTTCGTTATGCGCCCATCTCCGTCATGATCGAACATTTGAAACACCCTCTCTAACTCTGTCATCTCCATTATTTTCAGGGCTGGCAACAATGGCGGATTGTTTGATTTGTTGAGAGTACCAAGAAGGCAAGAAGTGGGTAGGGAGACTTTGAAGCAGAGAGAGCAAGAGCGAATTAACAAGGTTATAGAGAATGAATGTCCTCACTCCCCAGCAGAATGCTTGGCATCGGGAGAAAAAGAGCGAAGGTGTTTGTTAGTAATTTGTCCGAGATATATAATTGTAGACACAAAAGTGATGGCTTGTTTATATAAACGACCTTGGCATCGATCGGATCCATAAAGAGCTGGCCTTTTAATGATAAACAATTCATGTCAAATACGCGTTGTGTTGTGTTGTATTTGGTGTGACTCTTGACGTTGGAGACTGTAAAGCGCCAGCGAACATGGCGGTTGAGAGTATCTACTTGAACGGCTGTCAACGCGTGAATGGTGGGGTGGTTACTTAATATTTAAATTTTTGTTAATATCTTAAGGCAGTTGCTTGGACAACCGACAAAGATAAAATATACTCCTCCATGTTTTTTCTTTTCCTTTTGGAATTTTGTGTCCTTGACATAATTGAAACCGACCGATCACGGTTATAATAATAAATAACTGACCATTTGAGGTAGGTTTTTGTCTGTTTTGATTAAATTTGGTTGCTTTCATGATTAACTTGTCTTGAAATTTTTATGTGAATAAATACGGTCTCATGGAATACGCCATAATTAATAACACTTTTCAGCTTTTACGCTTTACGATAGTTTATATTCTCATCCAAACATACGAGTCCTGAATTTAGGGGCATATGCTAGTATGATACTCTTCATCTCAATTTGTTGACTACATGATATTGTACTAGTCAAACGCCCCTGAATCCATAAAACAACAGTCAAAGTTGATATTATTATACGATAAAAATTAGTTTCTTTGAAACTCCTTGATAAAAGGAAACTCTTTCAATTGTAAAATTTATTTTTGAGTATAGATGTTTGCCGAGTTATGCATTTGCTGCTGTCTGAAAGGATTGTTTGTCAAAGTGTCTGTAAATGTTACCAGGTGACAAAAGCCATTTGTTGCAGGGCAGAAGGGATTCACAGTCAACTCTACCCATTCAGATTGGATGAAAGTGAAATTTGAGCTATTGCATCAGAAATTTGTTTAGATGACTCACTTCAAATTATCCATTCAGCATGTAATCTGAAGATTTATCAAATGTAACTCAAATTTTATATAAAAGCATTCATTACAATACCTAGTTTTTTATTCATTAAACACCCAAGATCGACAATTTTGTACATCCAATATGAGTCTAAACTTGAGCCGTCAAAACGCAGATGACCTTATAGTATAATGTCAAGTTCTGCTGCATATAGTTACAGTGTTATACTAAGGCAGCTCGCAACGGCAACTCAAACATCATGAATCCAAAGAGAAGGGTTTCTGAATTGTGTTCCCATTGCCTCTAACAGAAACTTCGTCAGATTGTCTCTCTGGACATCCTTTTCCTTCTTAAGTTCAAGATGGCGAACCTTGCAAAACGTGATAAATCAATCAGCTACACATCTAAAAAAAATAAATTTTAGTTACGATGATTTGCAAGGGTTGGCAATGAAAACTCAAAACACCAAAAAAGTATAACCGAAGAAAATGCATGGATAAGCACAGTTGCATGCTATTTTAATTCACCTACAAGGAAGACACAACTTTATATTACTTAGGTTACAGTAGAACTGTCTAAATTTGACTAATTATTTTATCGTAGTCCTCACAGTAATCTTATGAAAGAGAACAGTATATTTTAAAGCACTAATGTTAGCATTACCTTCACAAATCCCGTTTGCGACAGACCTGCATCTCTTATGATTACCAGACATCTTATATCATGCTCACTTGCGTATTCATATTGCTCTGTGAGGCTTGGATCAGGAACTGGAACGAACTCAGCCTGAGAATAATAGTTGGCAAAAATCAAGCAAAATGACTTAAGCAACCACAACATGATTTGTTGAAATGTTCAGTCTCCAACCTTGATATTTTCCTCCCATAGTTCTGAAGCTAGTTCCATTCGCTCTACCAATAAACCTCCTCCTCCCCTTGAACAAACAAGAATATCGGTGCAAGCTTCATTCCTGCAACATATGTCAGAAGTATAAAAACCCAGGCTTTAAAAGTCATTGCAAATGTAAAAGAACGAGCAATACCAAAAAATGGATAAAGAAAGAAAAAAAACTTAACCGCATAGGTTTCAAATATACTGCAGAATACTGAATCATCGTCTCTAGTGCAAGGCTGATGCCAACAGCTCCAGGAGGATTTGTTTTCTAAATAAAAAGAAAACAAAACTAGTGAAAAACAAAATGTCCTTCGAAATATATCAAGCTTAAAATCCAATAAATATCAAAGTGAAAGCTCTGACAGATTTGTGCTCTCCTCCACTTTTAACATACAAAAATTATGCTGCGATTCTCTATTTCAATACTAAAATTTAACTATACTAGTTGACAGAGGCAGAGACTGCCTAGACAACTGAACGACACCATTGGCGGCTGTAAAAAGACGTATTCTTCCATAAACACTAACAATCAAGCTTCGATTATGAAGAAATGACATATTTAGGGGCAAACAAGCCTAGTAGCATTCCATCAATGCAAAAGTACAAAATAAGCTGATCAATAGATGAGATCATCTAATGGTACCAAACAACCCCACCTGAAAAAATAAATAAAGCCAAAAAATGATAGAATTAAGGGACACAGATATTTCCGAATCAAACCATGATCAAGCAATCAGTCACATTCAGAATATTAGAACAACACTATTCAAGAAAATTTGAAGCACATATACATACATATATATGTATGTATGTACAATATCTTACACAACTATGTTACAATCAGGATGCGCACTGGTGAGTGGTGACTTTACAGTTATTAGTTATTACTTGAGGGCAACAATGTCACATAATTTTTCCTTCATTTTCCACGAAAGTATAGTATTTAAACAACTGAAGAAGAGTCATCAAAAAATAGGGAAATTCAAAAACAAAAAATTCAAGTGATAGAGCAAAGATTCCTGCAATAATCAGTGCTAGAACATTTAATTTACAATCGCAAATCAACAAGAAAGTACACTTAATAAATCCTTGCCAAATAGATCTGCACATGCAAATTTATGTTCTCTAAGCCATTTATGCTTTTTTATCAATGACTTCAGAAAAGAAAAAGGAATCAATGCAAGAGAAGTAGGGAAAAGGAATCAGGTGTATGACATACATATTCATGATCCCACATTTGATGGAGCAAATAATCATAGCGACCACCAACAGCAACCAATGCACCTTCATTTAGTGAGCCAAGATTGTCCTCCTTTGTTAAGTATATCTGGCAAAATCAGAGATCTACTTCAAGTAATCAAATATATGACCTCTAAATCAAAACGACTAAAGGAAATTTTGGGAGATTTGGACATTGCAGATTTTGAGTTGAGAAATTACAGGCAAAAGATTCCAAAATTTGTATTAGTTTAAATACAAATTATTATTAATTTAACTTTTTTTATGCAAGTAGCCCCATAGGATAATAATTTAAATAGTTTGTAGGTCAGGCGAAATAGAACCAACCAATCAATTGTTTAGAGTAAGAGTCTTGATGCAATTACTATTAGTTTTTTCTTTTCGTATTGTTAGTTTTTATTTTTAATAAGTACTGATTTATGTCTCTATACTGTACTGATTTTTGCCTTTTCTATTATTATTATTAGTTTTTAGTGTTTTTTTTTTGGATAAGCAAAATGGATTTATTAAAATTATAGAAAAAACCCACAGAAGGGGCACCTCAAAGGCTCAAACAGAAATAAAAGAGGACCCACGCTCTCAAAAGACGACCAAGGAAAAAAAAGAAAGAACTAAAATGACCAGGGACCACCTACTAGGAACAAAAAACCCCATAAAGGACCAACAACCCACACAGCCCCACCAGACACAAACAGCAGCCTGGGCAGCACCAAAACAAACCAAAAGAAAAACAGCTCCAAACTAGCCAAACAAATCAGAAATTCAAGCCACAAACAGAGAAGGCCTCAGAGCACCTTGCTCAGCCAAAGAATCCGCGTTAAATCTTTAACCAGTGCTTCTGAGATTCGTAGCATTTCTTTCTCTACGAATCTCAGAGACACTTAATTCTAGAATTTTGATACCAATAGAACTCTTGTTTTCGAGTTATTGCCCAAAAATCAGCATGCAGGGATTTTAGTTTTAATTAGAACTTATTTATGTTTTTCTAGTTCCGCGTGCATCATGTATAAGCTATAAGTTCCTATAATTTTTTAATAATAGTATAAAGATAGATTATAAAGAAACTTCAGAGAAATGTAAAACGGAATAGAGTATGGATGTAATGAGAAAAAAAATGCTTAAATTTACTGACAAAAAGATATTGGGTTTTTAGGGTTTGTCCAACTGACATGATGAGATTCAATAGAAGAGTATATCTAGACATGTTAACCAGGATTTCTACTGCTACAGGAGTTGAGTTTAGTTTAAATTATGGTCAAGAGTAAAAAAGTTAAGGCTGTTAGCCTTTTACTACAGTGGTGAATAGTGACCGAGGTATCATGGTGCTGCAGAAGAATATAAGAATGAGAGATGCTCGCATTTGTGTAGCAACTATACCTGAAAAAACAACTCTCTATGATAATTCTCTGTCGGTGGCATTAGTGCATCTATGTGCACATGGCTTTCAATCTTCCAGACTCTCAAGTAGCTAAGGAGATCTGACAATTCATCAAGTGCTTTTCGCGCTGGCTTATCTACAGTGATATCAGTACTTACCATGAGTCTAAACTTCCTTAAGAAACTATATGGGCAACAAACAAGAAAGCAATGAAAACAAAACCAGATGGCAAGGCTCCTCTCAATCTAGGGAGGGCCTGGTCAGCAGTGCCACAGAACCTCAAACCAACAGTCTGCAACCTATTTACAATCTCTTCAGCTAAATCGAGTTCCTACAAGCAAACAAAACTTAGCTTAGAACATGAATATTGATTTCAAATCACACTAGATGAAGTACAAGCAGTCTTGATGCCATTTTCATTAAATGGGATCCCTCGACACCCCTTGGAATCTTGATTTGGATACCGTATAGTGCTTTACAATGTGATCCATGCAGTACATTTCAAAATTCACTCAGTCAGTCACCTATCAAATGAATGAATTTTACTCCACAGATATCACAATTTCCATTCAAAAGAAACCTAATACCCAACCGATTATCTAATATTTATGAGAAATCTACATTCGTATTATCTCAAACCAAAACCAAATGGCATTTTCCATCTAATCCCCTGGCATTTGTCTTCCTCCAGCAGGAAAGCTGCTAAATTGAAGAAAATATCGAAGAGAAATAAAGATTGGAGTATCCCAACCCTGACCAAAAAAGTAATGTTATGTTTCTATACATTTTCCAATGGTTTTCTAAATACTAAAGAGTGTTTAATCTCCTTTTAATTGATAATAGGACAACAAATGTTCTACATATGAAATCGAGGGAAGCTCGATGAAAAATAAATAAAAAAGAGAAAAGCTCTTGAACATTAGTAGATGTGTTAAGAGAGCTAGTCTTCTAAAATATCATTATCTAAGATGGTAAATCCAAAGTTACTAATTATTAATTATAATTGTATGTTAAAATTCTCCATACACTGATACACGTAGACACAAACAGACAAGGTCGGCCCAGTACAACTAGAGACACCACGAAGCAAAAATTTGCACATTCACTCAAAAGGCATACTTGGAAGTCCACCAGCATCATTCACCATTCAAAAACATGACATGATATATGGCCTACTAGATGTCTGCTATGCCTCATGTACCAAGGATGGGCAAGTACACCTTGGGTTTTAAACCCATTCCACAAGCAGATGCTATTTCAAGATATGCAACTGTTTAGGATATCACATTCCACTTAAAAAAGAAACTAGTTTTTTTGTTTTGCAGATGCTAATTAATGTTGCAACATCCTTACTTACATATAATTGTAAATAAAGCATACTTTCCCAGAGCGTATATTAAACACTAAATATTCATCAAACCTGCAAAAGCTGACGCCTTATCACTGCCCATTTCAGCTTGCGTTCTGAAGATTGAGGACGCAGAGAGCCCATCATTGAAAGAAGCTTCAATAAGAGAAACAGAGAATTCCATAAGTCAAACTTTCAGATACAAAGTCATAACCCGTCAGGCGTCATTAAATCAGTAAATCAGTAAATCAATAAATATACCTCTGCAACTTTCTGCCGATGGTCTGGCTTGATTCCTACCCAAGTCCAAATAGCTTCCAATAGGTCTCCATGATTTAGGTGAATATCACAGGAGTCGCCGTGAAAGAAACAAGTCAAAATCTCCATTGCCACCTGTCAAATGAGTAAAGATATAAGCTTGCAAATATAACAGATCGACATTTCCAAGCAGGGCCATATCTTGAGTAATGCAATAAAAATTGTACAAATATGATAGACCAATTAAGGGTAAGCTATAGTTAAAAATTCAAACCTAGTTCTTGGAGCTCTCAACACTACTTGGCAGTCTATTTATGCTAATTGACTATTAGATGACAGTAATTTGTAGATACCATGGTGACTGAAAGAATTATGAGATGATCCCAACCCTAGTTGTTCTAAAGACATTCAATGCCTTCAATTGAACTCAAAGAACAAAAGGGGAACATTCAATTGCTGAGAAGAACCAATAATACATCTTTTCCTAGCAAGTGGGACACCGAACCACATATACTGATATACTGCAGGGCCACCAAATTACACAGCTAGTCATCTTGCAGATGGTCCAGATGTTTCTTGCACTTGACTCAGAAATTTTTTGGTATCAATTGGGTTGTGTGCAACCCTCTAGAAGGGAAGAGTAAGACCTGATCAGCAGTTTGTACTAACAAGTACAAAAGGAAGTTGCTTTCAACGGTCCCTTTGCTATCACACTGGAAACTATGGGAGGAAAAAAACAAAGAGCTTTTGGAGGCATAGAGACAAAATTGAAAAAGCTTTAGATAGCAGCATTTGTCATTTTGTACATTGTTTCTTGTTACTTTGGTGCTCTTGCCCCTTAAAATGTTTTTGCATTCCGTAAAAGGAACATAGGAACATTAGACAATTTGACGCTATGAGAAACTTGAGGTCGGCTCTCATTTTTGGTTTGTCCAATGGCTCATTTAAGCCGACATGAGTTTGAAGCACGAGATTAACCATAGGGATGTGTCACTCTGGGACATGTCACACCCCTATCATTCAGGTAACAGCACGATGCTGACACCAGATAACGTATACCATGAAGTTCATAGAATTCCAAAGTAGAAAATAGAATTATAACACAATTAGATAGTTTGAGAAATTCAAGGTCCACTCTCTTTTCGCTGGTCTGGTAGCTCATCGAAGCTGACTCACGTTTTAAGCCCAAAATAAATTCCAGTGATGTCACTCTACGACACATGTCAAACCGCTATAATACATGTCGCCGTATGAAGTTCAACACTTGATCCTTTCATATATTGGTTATCGAATAAGACAACTTTTGATTCTCTCTCTCTCTAATTACAAGAAACAACTAGAACTACATTAGAAGAGGATGAGCACTTGTAATGCATAAGAAAGAATATAACCTACATAACCTTCTTGCCTTACAAAAAAAGAGATAAGAAGATAACCTTAATCATCTCCGCTTCTGTCAAAGGTGATACACCTCCAATAATGTCAAAATCACCCTATTAAAAACACAGAAATTTAAGGAAAGGGCAAAGGTAGAGAAGTAGTGAAAAGAAAGCATCAACATTCATAACTAAAACTTAGGTAAACACCTGAAGATATCTATTTGGTGGTGAATGGCCAATAGCTCTCCTATAAACAGATGATATTTCATATCGTTTGAACGAAAATTTCTGCAAGGAATAAAAGATAAGGGAAAAATAGTTGAGGTTATTTTCTTTATAAATTACTCCAAAAAAAAAAAAAGAACTTAAAAAATGAAAAGCACACAAAAAGGAAATGATGCAAATAGGAGAGTTCCATGCATAGTCATTGAACCAAAAAGGACAATTACATATCCTCAAAAGACTTATTCACCACATCTGACAAATGAAAGCTCGCCTTACACAGAAGCCCCGCATTGAGCATGACAGGGTCCTCACCAAAACCCTAGGACAAGGCTGAGTTGTCCTGGACAACTTTATTTAGAAAATTTGCAATTTGAAGGAAAGGAGTGACTTTATAATACTTTGGTGGAAACCTTTATATAATTCAAACTAATCATATGAAACTGCCACACACTTATACTATGTTGCTGACAAGTACCTTGAATTCAGTATTCTTTTCGTTTATAACCAATTAATGATAGTAAAAAGCTACTACAGCCATATTAAAGCTCAAACACGATTGCAATCAAGTTAAATAAGTAACAGAACTAAACAGTTAAGGCATGATCTATGACAAATTAACAAAATGAAGCAGACAATGAACTGCAAAAACAGTTCAAATCCCTGTCCTATCAGTCATGAACAAGTATATACATATGATATATCAACATGATTTTAAATCCATATGCATAAAATATCAAGTTATCAACAATATGAGATGAAAACCCATCTTCCAATATCAAACTCCCACTGATTCATCTTCCCTGGAAAATTTATGAGTTATTTCAGGCAATGGGTATAAATATAATCATAGATGGTACTATCACAAGGGATATAAGCATACTGAAACCATTCAGACCAAGCATTCCTCACAATATCACAAGTTAGAACAACTTGACGTCACTAGATGCTCCCACCATTGGCTTGCATCACCCTGTCAAGCATGTATGGAACTTGTACAGAATGAAAAGAGGAGATCAACTATAGCAACTACCACTGCTATCATATCAAGCAACATTCAAGTCCACCAATTCAAGTGGAGAATGCAATCCTCGTTGATCTGGTTGATAAATGACCATCAAACAAATAATTAATTACATTAATTCCTTAGCTACTTTAAATATTCAAGACATGCTTCTTCTCATTCTCACATTTATTTTGAAGGAACAGATAATAGCACTGTTTCCTCCTGTTATCTTGGAGTTCTGATATGTAACCAACAGTACAAAAAAAAATGCTTGAAAGGACATAACTGAGGATCCAAAGGCTTTTTCATCAAAAGAAAAAGAAAACAGTCCTTCTATCTCACTCCCCAACCCCACATAAAAAGGTAAATAACTCTCATGCACAATACTCAGGGTTGGGGACAGGTGTGATGTACGGCTTATCCTCACATAATATATCGAGAGGCTATTTCCAAGAATTGAATATGTGAGACCTTACATGATAAAAGACCCCTAGATATAAAGAACAACCACTCTGTTGTTTATGCGTGCGACACAATGTAAGACTGATATAACTTGATACAACATTCTTCATTAAGAATAATAGGAATTCACATAAAAAAGAGCAAAATGTAGATAATGAATGAGACAACAAAAGGAGGTGTTTTTGTTTGTGCGAGGGGAGGCGGGGTTGGCTAATTTGCTTTTGGTTTCGTTTCAGGAAACAAAAGAATAACATACTAATTATACGAAAATGAGGGTCAAAATCAATCTCAGTCTCATATGAAATACCTGGTTTGCAATGACCCAAGAAATAAAGGGCAGACGCAACTCATGACAAAGCTCGAGCATGTCTCCTCCATGGGTCAAAAGTTTGACAGTGTTCCTTTTCAAGCAATATATCAATAATTAGACAGTCCTAAGCACTAACAGTAGAGAATAAAATATCGAAAAGGACTTAAGAAGAACCTATTAAACTGCGGAGAATCATCCAGCAAGCATATCGGTATCACTTCCAGATGCCGAGCACAGTGTTTTCTGAACATTACCCGGGTAATCTCAATAACATAATCACGAAGCTCAGTCTTTACATCTGTGTACTGGATAGAGGGCATGTCATCTCGGTCTATCCTCAATCTACCAGCACAATGATGCTCGATTTTCATCTCTAAAGCCTTGTCGTCAAAGATGGTATTCACAACCTTATCATACATACTTGTGTCCTCAGATGTTTGCATTGTTCGTAGAATATCTGAATAGAAACATTCTTAGTCAAGCTGATAAATATATTATCTGATTGGGCAAGTTCTGGAAGACATAACATAATGAAATATCAAGAGACATGGTGTCAGAGACTCAGAATACTAGCAACTAGCAGGAAAAGGAGTATTGCTTTCAAGACACAACTTCTGAAAGAAAAACCAAGCCCAAAAAAGCTTCTCTTTCTCCAACTTGAGTGAAGATTTTCTGCTGCCAGAACACTAGCAGTAGTTTTAAGAAGGTAAATATCCCAGAGCCAGAAACCACGGTCAAAAGACATAATGTACTATAAATAAGCAGGAATTCATTATATAATATGTACTAATAGGTTAGGCACTATCTCGCCATATGAAATAAATGCAGGAACTAAGACTAACACTACGGTTGTGGAAATTCCGAAATTCACATCTCTAGGGATAGCGCTCACATGATATGCCTAACCATTGGTCTTCACTTCCACTAAATTCAAAGCCAGAACAAAAAAAATTGCATGCCCGCCGAATTCTAATACCACCTATGAGGAATCTCATACCCAGATGTCCTAATAAATCCAAACAGCAGGGATCAAGTACTAAATTTGACAAAAAAAGGTTTTGCAAATAGTGACAGAAAAGGGTAAATAAACTAATAAAGTAATGGGTCAGGGTCCAAAAAAATGGCCATGGAATAATTACTTTGAACAGAACTTCCACTAATGCATTTAAGAAACAAATTTCACAAATTATCTGTGCAGAGACTACTTTAAATTATGGATCATCATCCATTGGTAGCTCAATTATTAAAAAAACTTTTTGTCTCGTGTGCATTGCCCTGAAGATATTCAAAGGCATTCTTTTAGAAAAGAACAATAGTGGTCTTCTTCAGCTAGAAAACTGAAAATAAGAAAGCACAAAGAGGGGATGATGATTTGATAATTCAGATAACCAAGAGGGATCTAAGACATAGGATAACATCATTTCCAACACATAAAAGATACTAGTTGCCATAGTAATAAATTTTTATATTCAATTCATTTTAGGCTGAGAGAGAGAGCCTCCACCAAAATTGAATTCAAAACTAAGTTTAGAAGTCCAAGTTACTGGAGTACAAAATTAAAACTATGAGGAAATATTCAATTTGATCAAATAAGAGGATGCTGCATTTGACAATCAGCAACCAGATATCTCATTTTCATGTCTATTCTTCTTTGAAAGTGAAATAAGATAAAAGTGCATGAGATTGAAAATGCACGTAAAACAAGTGAACAGAATAAGGACGGGGATGGAACACACACAGACAGACACCCCGGACCATGGGTAATGCAATAGAAGAGTTTTAAACCAAATAATCGAGATCCAAAGAAGATATAGCAATGTGTAAATACAAACCACCTCCAGGGTAAGCAGGGTCATAGAAGGGGTCCTCTGGAACAGATCCTCAGACCCAAAAGTTCCAACAAATATCAACATGATTTTAATGAATAAGCATGTGTAACAATTGAAAATAAACATGTAACTCACAATTTGAAGAGAGCCTGTCCTAACATTTTAACATTTTGCAAGGCTATTGCCCAACTTTGTTGTGTGGTCATGTAAGGATTATGCAGTAGCAAGAAAAATTATAAGACACAAATAACAAACATATACACAGATGTTGATGCTTAGTTCTTAATTACGTACTATCTAATAATTCGTACTCCATTCGTGGAGGAAATGCATTCTGCAGGAGCTCTGTCACAGATGGACGCTCAGAAGGACTAGACGACATTAAACGCTGCAACAGCAATGCTTGTTCCATAAACTCGGAAACCCAAGTCTGAGGAAGTTGACCTTTCTGTTTCAAATCAGATAGAACGATATGTCTCTCCATCGCAGTAGCAAAAGGGTGCCAAAGCTCAAAGAATACAACTCCTAAGCTGTACATGTCAGCCTGAATTATAAGATGAATCTGAAACCGCATCAGGATAAGCAACGGATGGAGGTAAAAGCATAAAGACCTGACAAGAAATCTACCTTTTCATTAATCTTTGGCCAGCCCTGTTCTATTTCAGGAGCAGTGTAAAAGTAGGTACCTATTTGACCAGTAACCCCAGCACCATCAACAGAAACTCCGGCTGTATCGGTAGGAAACCCTGAATCCTGATCCAGCTGTTCTAGTTTCAAGAACTTAGCTGAAAAACAAAAACCAAAACATGAAGTGTGATATACCTAATCATCTGCATGATTAGCCACGTAATTAAAAGCTGCTAATTCATCTTCCACATAAAAGAGGCTAACCCAATTAATACCAAAAAGGTTACATATAATATTCCATATGGCTGAGACCAGGGACAGTGCCCTAGGATGTGATCTATAAATTTGGAATTCGATCCAACAAAATCAACAAAATAGTAAAATTAGTTTCTTTGCAAACCTAAATCATCAACTCTTGTCACTTAGACCTAACGTAGAAAATTTAAGATCTCAAATGCAGCAATACACCTGTTAGACATGAAAGGAATCCAAGAACCAGAGAGATATAACACTTACACATTATTCATTCAATACAGACTTACAAAGAATATGTGATGTAGAGTTTAAAGGAATTTACAGTACTACCCTTGAATAGTAATACTAATTACATACTTAACCCTTAACACTCCCCCCTCAAGTTGGACTCAAGTTGGAGCATAGATATTAATCAATCCCAACTTGTTACATAGCTCCCCTAAATTGACTTTGCCACATAGCTTTAGTAAAGATATCTCCAAGTTGAGCTTTAGATCGAACATACACTGGATGAATGCTTTTCCTTTTCACAATCAAGTCCCTAATAAAGTGACAATCAACCTCAATATGTTTTGTACGTTCATGAAAAACAGAATTAGAGGCAATATACATAGCTGCTTGATTATCACAAAACATTCTCATAGGAGAAAGAGATGGAAACCCTATCTCACTGAGCAAAGACTGAACCCATATCATTTCACAAGCAGTATGTGCCATAGCACGATACTCAGCTTCTGCACTAGACCGAGCCACCACATTTTGTTTCTTACTTTTCCAAGTAACCAGATTATCCCCAAGAAAAACACAATATCCTGAGATTGATCTTCTGTCAATACAATCTCCAGCCCAGTCAGCATAACTGAAACCTTTGATTTCAAAGAATTTAGAAGGTCTAAACCATAACCCCAAACCAGGAGCACCTTTAAGATATTTAACAATTCTACAAGCAGCATCCTAATGTTCTATACGAGGGTCCAGCATAAATTGACTCACAACTCCAACTGCAAAGGAGATATCAGGACGAATAACAATTAGATATATCAATTTTCCAACCAAACGACGATATCTCCTTGGGTGCTCAAATGGTTCACTAATATCCTTGCCAAACTTTACATTTGGATCCATAGGAGTTGAGACAGGTTTACCTCCCAACAGGCCAGTCTCCTATAACAAATCAGTAACATATTTCCGTTGACATAAAGATAAGCCATTTTTGGATCTAGCAACCTCAATGCCCAAGAAATAACGCAATTTGCCAAGATCCTTCACACTAAAGAGACTGTTCAGAACAATTTTAATTTCTAAATACCTGATAAATCACTCCCAGTCACCACAATGTCATCCACATAAACAACAAGAATAATACATCCACTGACTCTATGTCTCACAAATACTGAGTGGTCTACAGCCACTTGTTTCATGCCAAACTTTAACACAGCTGTTGAGGGATGAGTTTGTAATTAACATTTCTAGATAAGGGTAGTATTGTACATTTCTTAATACCCTAGGTGTTCCATCATATGGTGTGTTTGTAAGTGTTAATGTAATTGTTATGAGATTAATATAGGATTTTTCCTTTTGCATACTCTGGTTGACTAACATGGTATCGGAGGCCAGGTTCCGTTGATCTGTGCTGGTGACAGTGGTGGTGCTTGAGTTGCTCGATCTGGTTTGGTCTTGTCATTTTGCTTGTGTGTTGCATTTATCGATCTCTGGCTTGCGCGTGGTGTTTGAGTTGCTCGATCTGGTTTGGTGTTGTCATCCGATCTGGGTTCGCCTGAGTGCAGCGAGCTTCATCTGGTTCTGTTTCTTTGATCTGTGCAGCGAGCTTTGTCTGGTTCGCCTGAGTTGGGTTCTCTTGTGCGAGCTTTGTCTGGGTTCGCCTGAGTTCTTCGTCGAGCTTCATCTGGTTCTGTTTCTCTTGCGCGAGCTTCGTCTGGGTTCGCCTGAGTTCTGTTGATCTGTGCGAGGGGACAAAGGGCCGAGAAAAAAAAATTGGAAGTGTAGCAGTAAAATGGCGACTACTTGTTCCTGGCCTGGATCTTATTTTCCTGCTTATCTGGTTCCAGGTCATCTGGTTATTCGTTCCAGCTGGTCTGCGTGATCTCAGTCAATGGTGGTAGCAATTTTTTGGTTTCCTAGTGATCTGGTGTATATGCTTGCAACTTATACTGCCTATTCCTTGTGAATTGATCTGCTTAGCAAAGCGTTTGCTCATTTGTTATTCTGAATTGTTTGGGGTATTCTGGTTCTATTTTTTTTATTGGTTCTCAATCTGCTGTGTGGAAGTTGAGTCAATTGGTGATATTTGACTTATTCAGTGGTGTGTTTTGTGTTCCTTCAATATGTCTGGATCCAGTTCTGTGTCAGTTTCCTCTGATTTGTTGCGCGATAATGGGGGCCTTCAAATTTGTTCCGTGCGTTTAAATGGTCAGAATTATCTCTTATGGACAAAGGCAATGAAAGTATCATTAAGTGCTCGGAAGAAATTTGAGCTTGTTGAATCGAACTCTCTTGGTATTGATGACGAGTTATTCTGATTGGTCTTCCAATAATTCTATTGTCTTAACTTGGTTATGGGCAAGTATGGACCCTGATATTTCAGCTAATGTTATGTGTCTAGATACTGCCAAAGAAGTGTAGGAATCAGTGAGAGAGACTTATTCTATGGCTGGTAATGCCTCTCGTGTTTTCGAGCTATATGCACAACTTTTTCCATTAAAACAAAATGGTCGCGCTACTCCTAAAAACACTATGCTCAGTTTAAAGGAATGTGGGATGAGTTGTGTGTTTATCATCCATTGACTACTGATTTGGCTACTTTAAAGAAGCAGCGAGAAGAGTTATGTGTATCCATGTATTTAACTTCTCTAGATCCTCAGTATCAGGCTATTCGTAGCCAAATTTTAGCTGGTGATGGTACTCTGTCATCACTCTTTGCTACTTACTCTCATGTGTCTAGAGCTACTCCTTCTCCTTCCAGTGAGAATGTCGGGTTGGATGCTTTTTCTGCACTCATTGGTTCTGGACGAGGCCATTATCGTGATGGTGGGAGTTTCTCTGGTCGTGGTAGTTCTCGTGGTCGTGGTAGAGGCAGTGTTCGGAAGTGTACTTTTTGTGGAAAGGATAATCACACTGTTGATAGATGTTTTGATAAGCATGGTAAACCCTAGGAACACAATTCTCAGTTTTGACAACCTTCTGGTGGTACTTCTGGGTTTCCAAGATCTAATGTTGCACATGCAGTTCCATCTCATGATCCATTGAGCGACTCTTCCAGCATTACTCTCTCTCAGGCTGAGTATGGTTCACCGCTTCACCGTTCTCAGCAATCATCCTCTTTCGATATTGCAGCAATAACCACTACTTCAGGTAACTCCTCTTGTTATCATGTTTCTAGTCCGTATTCTTGGATCATTGATTCAGGTGCCTCTATCCATATTACTGGTCAGTCTCATACTTTCACATCTTTTCATCTCACATCCTCTCGTAATGTTACTGTTGCAGATAGTCGTACTTGTCAAGTTTTGGGAAGTGCTAGTGTATCTCCTACCTCTTCTCTCTCTTTATCTGGTGTTCAATACATTCCGAAATTTCCTTTTAATCTTATGTCTGTGAGTCAATTTACTAAATCTTTTAATTGTAGTGTCACTTTCTTTCCTTCTCATTGTATCTTTCAGGACTTGGAGACGAAGAAGATGATTGGTGGGGGTTCTGAACGGGCTGGTCTATATCATTTGGATTCACCTACTGCTTTGGTTTCCAGTTCCACCACTTCGTCTTTAACTCCTTTTCAGTGTCATATTAGATTGGGGCATCCTTCTCTGAAACTTCTCCGTCAAGTGATTTTTGTTCCTGCATCTGTGTCTCGATTAGAGTGTGAGGTTTGTGAGTTAGACAAACATCACCGTGTTTCTTTTTCGCCATGTGTCACTACTAGACGTTTGGCACCTTTTGAACTTGTGCATTCTGATATTTGGGGACCTTCCCGCATTCCTAGTTTATGTGGTTATTTCTATTTTGTCACCTTTATTGATGATTGTTTCAGGATGACTTGGTTGTTTCTATTAAAACGTCGATCCGATGTTGCTTCTATTTTTACGGTTTTTTATAATTAAGTCTTCACTCAGTTTGGTACTTCTATTCGTATCTTACGTTCTGATAATGCACTTGAATATGTTAAGGGTCCGCTTTCTGTTTTTTGTGCATCTATAGGCATTATTCATGAAACATCTTGTCCTCATACTCCACAGCAAAATGGGATCGCTGAACGTAAGAATCGTCATCTTCTTGATACTGCCCGTACTCTACTTTTTCATATGAATGTCCCTAAATGCTATTGGGGAGATGCTGTTTTGACTGCATGTTATTTAATTAATCGTATGTCTTCTTCTGTTTTAGGTGGTAAATCTCTTTTTTCGATTCTGTTTCCATCTACCCCAGTTTTTGTTCTTCCTCCCCGTGTTTTTGGTAGTCAATGTTTTGTTCAGAACTTGCAGAATGGTGGTGATAATCGTGTTAGTATTGATGTTACTTTCTTTGATGATGTGCCCTATTTTTCTCCTTTGGATCGTTCTTCCCCTGTTTCATCCTCTCCTCCTTTACCCCTCCCCCTCCTTGTATTTCTAGTTTGGATGTTTCCTCTCCTCCATTGCAGGTTTATACTCGTGGTACCTAGTCCAAGATTTCTTCGGATATTCAAGAATCCCTTCCACCATCTTCATCTCTGCAAGTTCCTGAGCCACCCTCAATGGCATCCTCTCCGGATCTTCCTATTGCTCTTCGTAAAGGTAAAAAAACTTGTACTCACCATCCTCTTTCTAACTTTGTCTCTATGTCTCATTTGTCTCCCTCATATACCTCATTCATTAGCTCTTTGTCCTCCACTAGTATCCCTTTCTTCCTTTCAGGACGCTGTTACTCTCTCTCACTAGAAGAGTGCTATGGATGATGAGATTGCTGCTCTCCATCGTAATAAGACTTGGACTCTTACTGATTTACCGCCCGGAGGGAGTGTTGTAGGATGTCGCTGGGTATATGCTATCAAATATTTACATGATGGTTTGGTTGAATGCTATAAAGCTCGCTTGGTTGCTAAAGGTTATACTCAAACTTATGAAGTTGATCGGTGTTTTTTCGATCTAAAGATCAACTTGGAGATGTTTTTACTAAAGCTTTGTGGAAAAGACAAGTTAGTGAGTTATGTATCAAGTTGGGCATGATTAACATCTATGCTCCAACTTGAGGGGGAGTGTTGAGGGATGAGTTTGTAATTAACATTTCTAGATAAGGGTAGTATTGTACATTTCTTAATACCCTAGCTGTTCCATCATATGGTGTGTTGTAAGTGTTAATGTAATTGTTATGAGATTAATATAGGATTTTTCCTTTTGCATACTCTGGTTGACTAACAACAGCATTACTAAATTTCTCAAACCATGCACGAGGAGATTGCTTAAGGCCATATATAGCTTTGTGTAAACGACATACCTTCCGATACTCCCCCTGAGCAACATAGCCTGGAGGTTGCTCCATATAAACTTCTTCCTTCAAGTCACCATGCAAAAAGGCATTCTTAATATCTAGTTGATACAATGGCCAGTCCTTGGTGATAGCAACTGCTAAAATTAAACGGACAGAAGACAAGCGAGCAACGGGTGAGAAAGTCTCAAAATAATCAACTTCATAAGTTTGAGTATAGCCCTTGGCTACCAACCGAGCTTTGTAGCGTTCCACACGACCATCGGGTAAATATTTGATAGCATAAACCCATCGACAACCAACAACACTGCATCCCGGTGGTAAATCAGTGAGAGTCCAAGTGTTATTGCGATGTAAGGCAACAATTTCATCATCCATTGCAGCTTTCCAGTGAGAGAGAGTAACAGCTTGCTGAAAAGAAGAAGGAATACTAGTGGAGGACAAGGAGCTAACGAAGGAGGTATATGATGGAGATAAATGAGATAGAGACACAAAGTTAGAAATATAATGTTGAGTACAAGTGCGTTTACCTTTACGAATGGCAATAGGAATATCAGAAGAAGGCGGAGGAGGTGAAGATGGCGCAGGAACTTGTAGATAGGGAGATGGTGGAGGGGGTTCTGGAAGTGCCAGCGGAGTCTTGGACCAAGTTCCTCGAGTATAAACCTGCAAGGGAATAGGAGGAACATCCGAAGTAGGTACATGTGGGGGGGAAGAGGTAACGGAGGAGAAGATGAAACGGGAGTTAAGGAACCGAAAGAAATAGAAGAAAAATATGGCAGGTCATCAAAGAAAGTAACATCAGCACTAACAAGATACCGATGTGATGGAGGATCCCAACAACGATACCCTTTTTGAGTACGGGGGTACCCAACAAAGACACATTTAATAGACTTAGCACTCAATTTATCGCCACCACGCTGCAAATTCTGAACAAAACATTGACTACCAAAAACATGAGGAGGAAGGGAAAAAGCTGAAGTAGATGGATAAAGAATAGAAAATGGAGATTGACCACCCAAAACAGAAGAAGGCATGCGATTAATCAAATAACAGGCAGTTAAAACAGCATCACCTCAATAACATTTAAGAACATGCATACGAAGAAGTAGAGTATGAGCAGTATCAAGAAGATGACGATTCTTACGTTCAGCCACACCATTTTGTTGTGGAGTATGAGGACAAGATGTTTCATGAATAATTCCTTTACTAGCACAAAAAACAGAAAGGGGACCTTTAATATATTCAAGAGCATTATCAGAACGTAAGATACGAATAGAAGAACCAAATTGAGTGTGGATTTCATTTTAAAATACTTCAAAAACGAAAGCAATATCAGATTGATTTTTTAATAAAAACAACCAAGTCATACGTGACTAATCATCAATGAAAGTTACAAAATAGGAATAACCACGCAAACTAGTAGTGCGGGAAGGTCCCCATATATCAGAATGCACAAGTTAAAAGGGTACTAGATGTCTTTTAGTAACACAAGGTGAAAAAGAAACACGATGATGTTTTCCTAACTCACAAGCCTCACAATTTAATCTGCATACAGATGCAGGAACAGAAACAACTTGACGAAGAAGCTTCAGAGAAGGATGGCCCAATTTGACATGCCATTCAAAAGGAGATAAAGATGAAGTAATGTTACTGGAAACCAAGGCAGTAGGAAGATCCAAGTGATAGAGACCGGCATGTTCACAACCCCCACCAATCATCTTTTTCGTCTCCAAGTCCTCAAAAACACAATGAGAAGGAAAGAAGGTGACACTACAATTAAAAGACTTAGTAAGTTGACTCACACACATAAGATTAAAAGAAAATTTGGAAATATATTGAACACCAGATAAAGAGAGAGAAGGTGTAGGAGATACAGTACCACTCCCCAACACCTGACAAGTACGACCATCGACAACAGTAACATTACTAGAAGACGTAGAATGAAAAGAAGTGAAATTATTAGACTGACCAGTAATGTGAGTAGATGCTCCTGAATCAATGATCCAAGAACGTGGACTAGACACATGATAACAAGAACGTTTACCTGAAGGGGTAGTGATAGCTGCAACATCTGAGGAGGACGATTGTCGGGACCGATGAAGAAGAGAATCATATTCAGCTTGAGAAAGAGTGATGCTGGAAGAATCACTCAATGCATTAGCAACATCGGATCTTGGTAACCCAGAATTACCACCAGAAGGTTGTCGGAATTGAGAGTTGCGTTCCCAAGGTTTACCATGCTTATCAAAACATCGATCAACGGTGTGGTTATCCTTCCCACAAAAAGTACACTTTCGAACTCCACCACAACCACGACCACGAGAACTACTACGACCAACTGAACTACCACCATCACGATAGGTACCGCGACCAGAACCAATAAGAGCAGAAGGAGCATCCAGTACAACAACCTCATTGAAAGAATGAGTAGCTCGAGACACACGAGAATAAGTGGCAGAAAGTGATGGTAAAGTACCATCATCGGCTAAAATTTGGCTACGAATAACCTAATACTGAGAATTCAGAGAATGTAAATACATGGAAACGCATAGCTCTTCACGCTGCTTCTTTAGGGTAGCTAAATCAGTAGTCACGGGATGATAGACACACAATTCATCCCACATTCCTTTAAACTGAGCATAATGTTCTGGCGTAGAGCGACCACTTTGCTTCAATTGAAACAACTGGGCATAGAGCTCAAATACTCGGGATGCATTACCAGCCATAGAATAAGTTTCTTTAACAGATTCCCACACCTCCTTAGCAATATCAAGACACATAACATTCGCTGAAATATCAGGATCCATACTTGCCCATAACCAAGTCAGCACAAGAGAGTTATCAGAAGACCAATCAGGATAACTCTTGTCATGAATATCAGGAGGTTCTTGTTCAACCAGCTTGAAATTTTTCCGAGCACTTAAAGCCACTTTCATTGCTTTAGCCCATAAGAGATAATTACGACCATTCAAC
Organism: Euonymus europaeus; assembly: GCA_963580455.1. NCBI lineage: Eukaryota > Viridiplantae > Streptophyta > Magnoliopsida > Celastrales > Celastraceae > Euonymus > Euonymus europaeus. The sequence goes on from OY756961.1 coordinate 2,776,276, forward strand.
CGTACATAACATATTTGAAGTCCCCCATGATCACGTGACATATCAGATGATGAAGGAACAACTGATGAAGCTGACACAGAATCTTTTTCAGACATGTTGAATCACCAACCCACAAAGGTGAAATAGAGTTACTGGTGCAAAATTAAACAGTGTCATTTGCACGAAATGGAACAAAGTAAACACACAAGCTGGAAATAGCCAAACCAGATTGCACAACACTCAAGCAGCACAAAGAGTCACAACCACAGCAATATCCAGTGCACAACAACCCTCCAAGAACCAGGAAATAAATATGGGACAAACCAAAAAACTAAAGAACGAATGAGCTGCCAGAAAAAATCTGAAATGAGATCAGAAATTTATATTGGAACAGAGCAACAGTTGAGCTGCCGTAACAGTAACAGGAGCTGCTGGAACAGTAACAGAAGTTGCCAGAACCAGAAACGCAATCGCGCACAACACGCGACAACAACCAGCACCACACTCTGCAAAATCAAAACAGAGACCAGGCGTGACAGCAACCAGAATTTGACGAAGACTCCAATGATGCACAGAAGTGACCTCGACAAAGATCTGAACTAGATCAGCCTCCACAATGTGCCTGAATACAAGATCGACCTGAAACTAGATTGACCTTAACACCTGAACAAAGATCAACCACGATCAACCACAACTAGCCGGAGCCAGATCGACCTTAACAGAAAACCAGACCTGACGAAGGTCTGAACCAGATCGGTGACGGAAAATCAGGACCTCGGCTCCGATACCATGAAAGGAATCCAAGAACCAGAGAGATATAACACTTACACATTATTCATTCAATACAGACTTACAAAGAATATGTGATGTAGAGTTTAAAGGAATTTACAGTACTACCCTTGAATAGTAATACTAATTACATACTTAACCCTTAACAATACATATTGCCCATAGTAGAAAATCGAAGAGTAAATCTTGGGGGCCAGCTATGTTTGCGTCTTAATGTCAGTTCAAAGGAATTTGTTCAGACCTTAAGAGTACATGATGCCTCTTTGATCATAGCAATACCAAATAAAATGATGGAAAGCCTAAGGAAATAAATTTATCTTCAATCCATACCAAACCTTAAACAAATGGTTTTTACTCATTTCTCTTCAATCCATACCAAAACTTGATAGAAAGCCTAGGCCCACACATATTATCCTCTACATCCATCAATGTGTCCATTGAACAACCTTAGAAATAAATTTCAGCCACAGAGTACCCTCCCAAACAATTCCAGAACCTATATCAATCCTTAACCCAATAGCCCAATAGCCATTAAAATTAAAATAGTTGAGGAGTCTTAACGTGCCATGTCACTAAGTGTAAAAGCAAGACCTAATTAAGGGTGGAAGCAAGATAGAAAATAGAGTATTGAAATGAAATAGAAACACCCCTTGATTTATTCCTAGATAACAGGTTTTGCACTTCGAAATTGAGGTTGTTAAACTCACATAACTGTACAGTGGCAACTTTTTGCAGCCTATTATGCTGTAGGTTGCTATCTTGTTTGAAAGGCTTCCACCCCTTTCCTGCCACTTAATTTTTTTTTTAATATACAACCAAAAAAATTTATATAACAAATTTCGCAGCTGAACAACATAGAAAATACTAAATAAGCATACATCTTACAACAAAAATAGTGGGATTTCATATCTAGTGTGCTTATGCATAAATGTATTGCATAACCCATATGCTCAGGCATAAACGTAAGGGAAAACGTAACAGAAAAATCAGGTAAGAAAATTTGGATCATACCAAGACCGAAATCCCCAATTTTGATATCATTGCGAGCATCAAAAAAGATATTATTTGGGGTTAAGTCCCGATGAATGATTCCCTGACCATGTATATGAGCCAACCCTTCTACGATTTGGCGGAACCAATGCCAAGCTAATTCTTTGTCAAAATGATCATATGATTCAAAAACCTGGCGGAGAGTCCTTCAAACGATTCACATACACCAAATAAATAAAACACAGTAGAATAAACCATGACAACAACAAAAAAGGTTCCACAAAATGTATCAATTCTAAGTGTCATGGAAATAAGCTGGAGCATTGAAGCGACAAAACTATTGATAAGTTTGAAAATATACAGTATCAATATTTAGGAGCTAATGCAGAAACTTTAGATATAATGACTCTTTTTGTTGACTTTTAAGTTTTGGGAATTATCAAGTAGTAATCAAGTCAATTAGAATATCAATCAGTCTTGGTAACTTGCTTAGTCTTGAGAATTATCTTTAGCATTTATTAGTAGTTTGCCTGGCCTTCTGTGTCTAGAAAACAGATTATGAGAGAAGAATATTTTTATGAATTTGAAAGAACTTCTAGCTTCTCCTTAGCTGCTGTAATGTTTCCGTTCGCCAGTTTTTCTCCATTCACTAAGAAGAACTAAAAAGGTTTCCTATTTCCTACAGGTGTGAAGTGAGGAAATTTAACAATATGGAACTTTCAGCAACAAATAATTTGTAGCTGCATAAAGTCAATAAAACATTCAAGCTGATGAAATTAAACAATTTTATTTATTTTCATATCCTCTAGTCTTAACTAAAGGCGAACATGCAGTGCAAGCTAAAAGTCATAGGTTCAATTCCAAGAAACAACATTTCCACATATTATGTAGAGATAAGTTCCACATGCTCCTCCCACTATGAGAGCCTTGTGCACGGGAGTTGCTTATCCACTGGTCTTCACTGTACGTCAGAGACCTTACACTCAAATAATTCTTTACAGTTTGAAAGCCTGTGCTTTGTAACATTTATATGTGCAGTTACACTTTGCTGTTGGCTCTAAGAGAGCTTAGTGCTTGAGTGCTTGTAGAGCTTCAAAGAGTACACAATTTACAAAACCTTCATTCATTGCTAATGTAAAAAGTGATATAAGAATAAAAATGTACCTACGGAAGAAGGACAAAGGAGCATAGAGAATAAAAAAAAATACAACAGAAACATATAATTGTTTTACCTCGGGCAATATTCCATTTGAATATACAGATATGTTGACTCGAGTTTATTGTCCTGCCCGGGGTTATCTGAAATGCTAGAATCCCTGTAGCTGAATGTGGAGCTCACTGCAGTTCTTGAACCCCAAGTGGTATCACCAAAAGGACCAGTAATTCCAGTCTCAAACCATGCCTAGAAGAGACTTGTAATGATTACAACCATAATAGACGTCCCAAGTATAAGCAAAAGAATTTTTCAAGTTTTAGCCTCAAAAAAAAAAAAAAAATTAATGTTATTACCGCATTCTTTACATGCAAATGCTGCAAGTACAACAAGAGAAAACAAAAATCTTCCAAGAAGCAAAAGCCACAACTGAATGAGTGGGCAAAGAATTAGATGAAAACTAAAAATAGCAATCACCTGATAGTAACGGACCACATGCTGGTGCTGTAACCTTGAAAGCGTGGCTACTTCCCTGTTTAACTCGATAGAAAAACAAAAAATGGCATCAAATCTCAAAATCAAATGTTGCAAATTATAAAGAAATGGTTAAGATTATGACCTAACAAATAGATTTTCACTCAAATGAAGATGTTCAATGGAGTAAATCGCAAACAGCTGAACAATCATACACAAATAGAGGATAAAGGAAGTAACTGTTCAGGGTAATAAAATGCTGAAGATCAAGAAACGAGATAACAAGTAATTTCATATGAAAACTGAAAGAAAAAAAACACAAAGCAATGACATGAAGTTTGAGGCTGTAGTAGTAGCTACCAACTATAATCAGAAGCAGCATGTAATGCTAACAAAAAAACAGGAAAATAAAAGTGGGAAGGTAGACGTAAAATCTACCAGAAAAGTGTGGGGCAGAAAAGCCACAAAAGGACAAAGGTGAGAATAAATACAACTACTGGAAACAAATATTGATCTTCTTTCAAATTCTAACATGCAAAGACCATCATTATCGGCAACCACAGATCTTTCACAAAATTGTTACACTCAATAAATAAATAAAAGCACCATATTCATCAAAAAAGGTGCATAGGATAGACTCGTTATAAAATATATGAAGAAAACTAGCAAGTTCCACTTATACCTCTTTCGACTGGCCGGGAAAATGGGTTAAAACTTCACTGATTTTTGCAAGAGATGTCTGATTCCACCAAGTCCTTTAAGTCACCGTTTATCAGGTATAACTTTGGAAAAAAAAATTGGAAACTTTACACTTTTCCAATTCCCTTAAAGGTCTTAGATTTTGTAATGTATCCAAAAGAAACAACTTGGACCTATAGGTTTTGTAGTTTGTAGAAACGAAATGGATCTATTAGGTTTTGTAGAAACAAATTAGATCTATAGGATTTGGTGAAAGTATAGTTCTATACAAGAATGAATGTCAAAAGAGAATCTATATAGTAGATTCAAACTGATTTATCTTAAGAGAGTCATGTAGCTGGCTCCAAGCAGTTTCAGAAAAAAAGCTTTGATGATGATGCATTGACATCAAGTCTCCAGCAAACATTATCCCTCACTCTCTTCCCCACTCATCCTACCAAATTTCGCGTTGTTGCACAACCAATGAAAATTTTTCATATCTACCGTATTAGTTCTCAAGGCATGTCGTCTCTTAATGGCCCAACATTTTGTGTGGTATACAGGGAATAAGGCAAATTTATAGATGGTTCCTTCAACATTGAGAATATCCCTCAGTCACACAAAAAACACCAAATGCACTCCCCCAATTCATCCAAATGTCTTTATCCTATTGACTACATCCTCTTCGATCTCTCCATTCTGAATTATGTAACCAAGATCTTCAAAGTCTCATTTTACGCTCCTTCAAGTTAAGATAATTGTAGGTCAGTTTATTGAATTTTCCTTTTATTTTTGAAAGTCACAGAATTGTAGGAATTTCTTGGTTTTCTGGAATTTCAAGAAAACAATAATAATAAATAGAGGTTTTGTAGTAGTGCTTTCAGTAGAAACAAATGCCTAAAGAAAATTCAAATGGTAGATTCCAACTAAGTTTCTCTTATGTATTCATGTAGCCTAATACAGATTCACTCAGGATGATGAGGTACTGTTATTAGTCTTTTGTCATGGCATTTTATCAAGTGTAGTCCAATTCAAAGTTCATTCCTGTTTGTTTCTTTTTAGGAGTAAAGTTCTGTAAGAATTATCTATCAGTATGAACTGAAGATTAGACAGGGATAAAAAGGAGGAAGGCTCGACCATGCACTTGATTGAATAAGATGATGGAGAGGAGAAATTATCACAAGAAATATTTGACAATTATCCAGATGAATAAGGGTATGTCGTACTAGTGGGAGAGGTTTTGGTTTCAAGTAAGGAGATGACAGATGACAACACCAAAACAGTTTCCTCCAGCATCAATTATCCACAAGGTTGAATTATTCCTCAACTCAAGAAAACAAAGGGGTAAATTTAGCTCGAGCAGAAGTTATTAAGCAGGTACAGTTACTTGAAGGAGTCAAATTTTCTCCCTCTATTATCTACACAATCTCCTAAACTCAACAAATTTCAAAATCCGTTTGCACCAATTCCATTTCAAACTAACTGACAAAAAATGGTTTCTATTGAGTTAGCATCCAGTCTTCATCAAGATTATATGAGAAATACTCTACCTCAATATTCGTTCATTAACTGGTAAACTTTTGTCCTTAAGACGGATTTTCTTCACAGCATACTGCCTTCCATCCAGCTTATTCTTGCACAATACAACATGGCCAAAACCACCATGGCCTATCACAAAGAGAAAGGAAGACCTTTAGTACAGTATAAATATGAAGAAAATACAACCGATGAATGTTGATAAGTCATGTTCTTTTCATTATTATTATTATTACAAGTTGCGAGAGGAGACTCAACCTTGTCATCCTGGTTCAAGCCCTAAGGATATATACATATCTGTGTGTGTGTGTGTGTGTTCTTTTTCTCACATGCATTCTACACGAAGCCATGATCTAATAGATATAAAGAAATCTTATTTTATCTAATTCTACCCAATATTCAATACCGCTTCTCTATAGTATCTAGATTAAAAATATATATAAAAATGGATAAAAAAGATAAGAGAAACAAGGAGAAATGGACATATATATAGATATATATCTCATATCGAGTAAACCAACTATATACTAAACCTTTCCAGCTTCAAATGCCAAATGGAATAACAATGGTCCAAGAAGAAATGGTTGCATTGAAACTTTTCAAGGAAATTCAGACTTTAAGAATCTTCTACCTTACTTCACAAATATCAAACTGGTTGTATCCTGAAATATGAACACGTTTGCTTCACCCTCTTATGTTAAAAAATTCAACATCAAAATTCAAATTTTCATACTATCAGCAATATTTTTTTGAATTATTATTAAAACATAAAAAATAAAAATTGTAAAGATATAATTGAACTAATTCATGTACTTAATTTTATAGAAGAGAAATGAATACCAAGGGAATGCAGCTCCTCAAAGTCGCTAAGATATCGAGAGCTTGGGAGAGATGTACTTGGGCCATCAGAATCAGTTACAGGTTTCCAAAATTGAGATACTCGAGATGAAACCTGTACTAACATATAGCAAATAAATCAAATTCTAAAGTCAACTCAAGAAAGAGACTGGAGGTAACTAACAAATAACTAACCATATGCTTGTGGAAAACTTGATCAAAAGTTTTGCTAAAGAGTGAAGATGGCTTAGAAGCTAAGTCCCGCACACATTCTGAAAAAAACTGAACCAAGTAGTCAGAGAACATGGCAGTTCAATCAAGATTATATAACGAGTGAATTTTTTTGAATATTGAAGAAACAAACAAAAACTTCGTCATAAACAGAATGGTTCAAATTACATACACCTAGATCGCATAGTTCAGAGGCTATTTGTGGCAAAGCATCAGCAAATGGACTTTTAGAAGCACATGCAAGGTGAAGCAGGTGAACCTGAAGCAGAGGAATAAAAAACACAGCGCATTACTGGGAATAAATAGAAAGTTTAGCATATAGATGATAGCAATGGATTAAAAAATTACCAGTAATAAATCTCTTTCAACATTCTCAGATGTTTGACCATAACCTAAGGAAGCAGGAGACAATGACAGTGAACACTCACTTTCTGAATCACCATCATCCTTTGTCCTATGCTCCTGCAGAGAATCATGCTGAAAACAAAAATGTTCTTTCTTTTTTATGAGGTGGAAAGGTAAACAACACCCATTCATAAGGCTCCCGCAATAGACTGGTACAGACAAGATGTACACATAACTTACCTTCACATAATATCTAAACAAGAATTTTATTGATAGGGGCAGCTTACAGGCAACTATAGGTTTGGTTACCATAAATTCATCAACAGCACCAATTCTACCACACCAAATCCTCAGACTTTAACCAACTATACAAATGATTTATGAAGTGGAATAGTCACAACTCACAAGCATAACTACTACTGATACGGTGACAATTGAAATCATAATGACTTCCTTGGCAAACGATTATGCCAAAAAGAGTCGCGATATTTTTTTTTTGCTTTGTTTCAATGATCTAACTCTTGTTTTTATTGATTTGTTAAAACATGGCATCCCCAAGTTACAGCAATTTACCAATTTATAGATCAACATGAGAATTTGTTCAAAGTGAAAATTGCACAGATAAAAATAAAGCAAGCGTCTCCTAATTTAGATCCCAAGTTACAAATTTAAATGCATTCTGCTGTTTTCAAGAAACTAGAGACATGTGCATTCAGTAATTAAATTTCAGAAGCTCCAAACTAGAGTATAGTGCACCTTCAAAAGGAGGTCTACACATTGTAACCATTAGAGGTATGGTAAACAACTCTTCGGCACAAGACACCCATGACGGAGGTGATGTGGGGTTGGGGAATAGCAAGACACAGCCTTAGCCCTTCACAGAACAGACTGTTTTCAAGAATTGAACCCATGACCTCTGGGTTGCATTAAAAAAACTTTACAACTGTGCGAAAGGATTCACCATTATGCAATTTTTATAACTATAGAATGCTCACTTTCACTCATTTTGAGCTATGTAAACCCCCTTACTCTCTGGCCATGCAAATCTGGTTGCCTGGCTAAATTATGATGAATAGAACTAAAGAGAATTTACATGCCATTGTTGAGAGGGAGTGAGAGACTGATGAAAAAAGTAGTACCACTTATGCAACTTTTTAGGGCTTCTCACAATTATTAAGCATCTGAAAGCCAAGCTCCTTCAAATAATCAAATGACAAACCATGGTATGTTAGAGTTCCAGGTTAGTCATTTTAAGGAGCTTTAAGGTTGAGTCACCACAAGCTGATTAGCCAAAGGCTTGCTATGATTGTATGGATACTACTGATTCTTCTACCTCTTGTATGTTCTTAACTTCTTATCATACTTCTCTTTTACTCCTTGATCTTCATGCATTATTTTTGCCTTAGGGTTGGGAGGGTTTTAAGCTGTTGCCTTGGTTTGTTTTTGATATGTACGAACTAAAAGAACTTTTAACTGTGCTGAAGCGAGCCTGTCCCCAACAAGCAGGTTCCTAGTATTTGATATTCACGTTTAACCCTGTGTCATCCTGTATCTATGCTACACACTACGGTGCCAATTTACACAATTATGTCCTTATCTTCAACCATAGCAATCTCTACCTTAGAAAGATGTTAATTCTGATCCCGTGTTTGCTTATGTTGCTACTTGCTGCACATCTTGCAACATTCTTATCCCAGCTACATTTATTTTTCAGGTATGTCACCTGCAAACAAAAAATTGGTGAATACTTCCCCTTCATCTTGCCAACTTTCATCCTATGAGATGCAAACTCTTCAATCACGTTGTCCTTTTGAACTATTGATTAAGATCCCGCACATTTGAACACCTTTTCCATTCATTTTACCATCTCCTCTTCTCTTCTCCTATCTTTATTCAATTTGCACATTTTATAACATGTTTTTTTTAATTGGCAAAATTTTATTCCAAAAACACCAAGATTGTGTCAGCCAACAAAACAACTGCTAGAAACAAGGCTCCTGGCAATAAAGACATCCTCATACTTGCCAGTAGCCCAAAAACACAAGAGTACAGAACCACATGTTTTCAAAAGTACAAAGAGAATACTCCTTCCCCTGAAACACCCTTCTATTGCATTCTAGCCAAACAGCACAAATGACAAGAGGAATGAGTCTAAGCAACTTCCAAAAACGAGATCTACTAAAGTAACAAAAGGCCAGAAGCTCTTGCTCCAAGCTGCCTACCGTAACCCACTGAGTACCCATCATTTGCTGTGTAACTTACCAAAGATGACTTGTCCACTCAAAATGCAACAGGAGATGATTAACACTATCCCTACTCTTCTTACAAAGACAACAACGATTCCCTAGAACATGGCCAGTCTTCTGAAGATTGTCTTGGGTCAAAATCTTTTGATACTGCCTCCCAAATAAACACAACAACTTTTAATAGAGCAGTACTCTGCCAAATGAACTTCCAAAGAGGGAAAGACTAACCAGGTTCATAAACACCCTGTAAGGATCTAAAATAGTTACTAACCATGAACACCTCTTTTGAGTCCTCCCTCCACATCAACCGGTCCTGCCCCACTGATATGTCACCCAACTCCAACTTATAAAGAGCATCAAAAAAATTGACCAGTTCCCCCAACACCCAATCGAACACATCTCTAATAAACTCAATATCCCACGCCACTTGCCCCCCCAACCCTTCTTCTAACATCCTCAATCCTGGCCTCCCTATTCCTCACTCTCAAATATATACCAGGAAAAATGTGTCTCAATCTATTCCCCCCATACCAATTATCCTCCCAAAACCGCAACTTCTTTCCATTCCCAACTCGAAACTCAACATGACTAAACCAAACCTCCCACTCCTTCATAATCTCCTTCCATAAACCAAGTCTCTCCTTACCATTTTCGGAGAAGGACCATCATCCTGAATCCCATACTTTGCTACTTCTTCCATAATCGACTTTCCTCATTCGCAAACCTCCAAAGTCCAAAACCATTTTCCAATTGAAAAATACTATTGACTTTATACCAAGCCCACCATGACAAACTTGTCTTTTAAGCACATCCCATCTCACCAAATGATGCTTATGATGCTCCTCATAATCTCCTGACAAAAAATTATTCTGTAAATTCTCAATCCTATTAGTAACATTTCTAGGCATCCTAAATAAAGACATTTGATAAACAGGAATACAAGACAAAATTGTCTTAATTACCATCAACCTTCAACCCTTAGATAACCACTTTGGCTGCCACCCCACCAATCTATGCTCCACACAGTTAAGGACCTTATCCCACATCTCCTTCCCACAAACAACCCCCTAAAGGCAACCCCAAATAATTATTTGGAAAATTCTTCACTTGGCAGCCCAAAATCCTTGCTAACACTCCTATGTCCATCTCCTCACCCATACCCATAATTTCACTCTTAGACAAATTAACCCCCAACCCCGTCACCGCTTCAAAACAAAGAAGAATACTTCTCAAGCCTAACATATTGTACTTGGTCACCTTACCAAAGAACAAAGCATCATCCGCAAACAATAAATGAGAAATGGCCACTTCCTCCCCGTCCCTACCACACGTCAAACCTTCCACTAAACTAACCTCCTCCCCTCTTTTAATCATGGCGCTAGCCGCTGAGAACTTCCATAAGCAAAATAAATAAAAGAGCCGATAACGGATCCCCTTGCCTAATAACCCGGGAAGGTTTGAAGAACTTAGAGGCCTTACCATTAACCAAAACTGCCAAAGACGACGAAGAGATACACTTCTCAATCCAACATCTTCATCTCACACAAAAACCCATGCGACCCAATATGTGAAGAAGACCCTCCAACTCACATGATCATAAGCCTTCTCCATATCAAGCTTACAAATCACCCCATTCTTCCCCCTCCTTACATGTTCAAGCCCTATTCAGTCTACTGTTCCTAGATTATAAGATATGTCTCCATGTTTCAACTTTGAACTGAATTCCGGACATAATCTCAACCAAAAAGACTAGGTCATATGCAAACAACATACACCAAAGGACTTCCTACGGAGAATACATTCCGCTAATCATAAACAACTTTATTTATAATATAAAACTTTTCAAAAAAAAAAATTGTGTACAATATAAAATGATTTTGATGCTTTGAGCAGCCTATGGCACGCAATATCATAATAATGCAATTTGAATTAATTACCTCTTTCTCTTCTTTTGCAGAATTCCCTACAAGTTCCTCAATTAGAGAACTACTTGAATAAGAAGATGAAATGCTTGTATCGTCCTCTTCATCATCTTCTTTAAGTGTATCTAGTTTTGAAATAGGAGGAAGCACTGGACCCTGCTTTGTATCTTGCACTTTCAATGAGTGTGCATTCTTATCAAGCTTGTTTGCATGAGCCTCATCATAACCAACTTCTGAAGCATTTAGGGCATGAGATTTTAAAGAAGAAGTAGCCCCCTTATTTTCATCCATTTTAAAACCCCAATGCCATGACTCCCCTGAGCCACTGAAGAGATCTACAAAACCAAAAACAAAAGGACCCCTAGCGTAGCCACTCCTGTTACTTGATATTGTACTGTCCTCTTGAAAAAACTGGTCACTGCCCTTTGCAATGGAGCTTGGAACCTGCCAAATGAGAAGACAAGACAAGCCAAGCGCAAGTGACAACAGTGGAAAGAAACAAAAAAAAAGAACACTGTGCATGTGTCTGCATGCATAAAAAGGCTAATATATTTATATTCTATGTGTATATCTATAGTCTATACACAAAAAGACAAGTGAACGCCAAAAAAATGAAGATAAAATGTTTACAGCTATAGATAGAGCAGTTCGCACACCCAAGCACCTGACTACCAACTACTAATTTCTTCTCATGTTTTATGAATTTTTTTTGTGGGGATGGGGGGAGTTGGGGAGAGCGAGAGAATAGTAGGCAAATTACAGATTCACAAAAGAATCACCGAATTGTGATTTTCTGATTAACCTAAGAAGAATCACCAGATTATTTTTTGTCAAGGCTACTCATCTGTTAGATATTTTAGCAAATTTAGATAGAAATGTTCATAACATTAATGGAAGTGTCAGCGAGAAGATAAAATAGCATGAAGTTAAAGAAAAATGTATCTGAAACTATAATCCCTAGAAATATTCCACTTGCAAGTTAATTACAACATAGATGCACAAAGCCATGCAAAGAAAGTACACCATGCTTGAGAAAAAGGAACTGCTTTCAAGTTTTTGAAGACCCAATCGTTTAGTAAATGCATCATGGCAGAATGCACTAACAAGGACTTTAAGCTAAAGACTGGAAATGCCTTACATTATGTCATAGTGCACTATCAAATGAAGAAGAGAGATCTGTTGACTCTGGTCCAATCAAACCAACCAAAATTAAACTGCAAATAATTACCCTTTAGGCCTTCCCTCAATTTTCTATTAAAAATGTCCCCAAACAGTAAAAACAATTTTATCTGAGAAAGCAGCAACATAATATCTTTAGCATTGAGAACTTGAAACGCGAGGAGCAAAGAGCCAGTTCTAAAAAAAAACAGAAACGGTCACAAGCACATAAAGGAAAATTTAACAATCCCTATATTTCTTCACAATAAAAATAAACTGTGACAAAACCTTTTAAGATATTAAACATAATAAAGAAAATGGTGTTGTAAATATATCAAATCAGCACCTAACTACACACCAAATTCAAAAAAATGAAATAAATTGCCAAGCAACCAAACAATGTTAAAAGAATAATGCCCAGTACAAGTACAGTGAAAAATGATGCAACACCGCAGTTCTGATTGAGGAAAGGGCTTACAGTATCATTTGACTGACCCGGTCGAACAACTTCAGAGAGGAATTCTTGGGCAGCCTCTACCAAATTGTAGATCATTACCCGACCTTCTCGAGCATTAGAATTTGCCTAAAAATATAAAAGAAGTATCATACCACAGAATAACGTTTGAAGAAGAAGCAGTAGCACGAAACCATCACCAAATAAGGTACAATTCAACGAAAAGAAACTATGTGAGTATGTGTAAATTTATGCGTACATACATATGCAAAGTACATGTGCTAACTACATTGCTCGGTAACAATAGACTATTCATGGGAAATGTGGCCCTTTTACTCAAAGCATCTAAATGGTTAAGGATTTTGATCATCGACAATCTTTGGGATAGAGCAATCGTCTTGACCTATAAATACCAACTATGCAAAGAATGGATGGGAGATGTGGCCCTTTTACTCAAAGCATCTAAATGGTGAAGGATTTTGATTATTGACAATCTTTGGGATAGAGGAATCGTCTTGAAGTATAAATACTAACTGTGCAAAGAATGGGAGAATCAATTAACACCGACTTGGTAAAGAAAGTTAAGAAAATGATTTAAGAATAAATGTGGGTAATAGTTGGTTCATTAGATATGGAGCTTCAATCTTGGACTTCCAATAGTAAAGCCAAACAAAAGGCCACAGAAAGGCTTTCAAGATATAGTCCCATGATCTGTTTCTGATTCATTTGAGAGAGAGAGGAAAAAGACTATCTCTGAAGTGAAAGAAATGCCGATAAGGGTGGTCAAGAATCGTTGGTTGAATACTCTTTATTTTGGTTTAGTATTAATATATCCTATTCTTTTTAATTCTCTCTCATGAAAGATGGTACTTTCTTGCTGCATTCCTTAATAATATATCATTATATTAAAAATTACATATGCTATACATGAGACAATGAATGAAAAGTTAACCAAGTGAGACGCAAGGATTTTAGATCTTGACAGTTAACCCGAAAAAGTGTTAAGAAAGTGAACATTCTTATTTATTTGAATTGGATATATATGGGTGCAGCTAGTAAAGACAACAACACCTGCTCGTGAAGAAGGGATAGTAGTTTATCAACATCGCTTTTTGCCAAACCTTTCTCGGGAGTAACCAGCAACTTTGGGCACTTGTAAGGATACCCCGGCAAGCACCTGACAAAAGAAATAAAACAGAATGTGATGACAAAGTATGCGTTGGCAAAAAATGGAAGTCAAAATTGGAGCAACAGCACTAACCTCACTGAAAGAATAACAGAAACATCAAGATCCTCGTAGCCCATATCTTTCGAGTATGGCCTGTTCAAATTACCAATAATGAAAACTTGGAAGAAAAAATAAGCTATTATGGAATATCAGGCAACAAGAAAGTTATAATAACCTGAGCTTAATAATAACTTGAGGAGCGGATCCCATTACAATTTTGCAGTCATCTTGAAATATTGCAGACCTAAAATTGTACAAAGGCATTGAAAAAAATGAAAATTCATGCTGCACAGGCCTCTACACTGGTGGCAACTTCTATGATAGCCAAGTGCACTGCCTTATTCCCACATTGCAGAGGAGCTAGGTCCAAGGTCTAAACTGTTGTAATAATGCAATTTTACTGGGACATTTAAAGCAACAGATATGACCATGGATGCAAAAACATCAAGTGTTGTTACTTTTTTAACCCCTCGTTAATAAATAAAAACTTTTGAGGAAACATGAGATAAATAGGACAGTATGAAAACTAGAAGCACATGTCAGATACTTCAACAAGGGCTTTCTAGATAACAATTAAAAAATATATATAGATAATACATGTCATATGCAGAACAAAGAAATCATAACACCTTTTGGGACACCCAAATGCACCTAAATGCTGTAAGAAATGCAAGAATAAGGAGTATAGAAGATTATGCCCTAACTCAAATTGTTGCTCTAAATCAATACATTATGATGATAATTAGCCACTCTGCAGGAAATTTTTTTATTTGATTAGTAATGTTTGTTTTATTATTATTGCTATCATTATTATTAGGCTGAGAGGGGAAGGACACCCAGCCTAATGTATTAAACTCGTTTCATTAGAAACTCAAGGTGTGAATATATTTCTAACCAGAGATCAATTAACCTGATGATATAGCATGAGAAGTGCTTCTCCCTGTTGATGAGAACAAACAATTGATGCCTTTAAAATGCTATAGTCTTACCGGCATCACCCAGTGATACTTTTGTTGAGATGAACTTAGCATGAGTCTTTTATTCTTAAACACATACTTTAAAAGTCAATCACAAAAGAAGGACTCGTTTCACAATCTCGTTCAATTAATTCAACTCTTGGATGAAAACGAACCCAGGTTGATATTCGAAATTCATTTCCAGACAAAAAGAGTTCAGGCTTCCAATTTGAAGTGTGTAAACTTACAAGGCAGTGATCTCGTCAGCAAGAAGCTCGTTATCTTCATCGGCGTGAGAAGCATGATCCTTTCCCTTGCTCCTCCTCCCACTCCCTCCTCCCTTCTTCTTCTTCCTCGCACTATGCCCCATTTTTCCACAAACCCAACACTCCCTTTTTCTGTCTCTGTGTGCCCTCAACCACAATCCAATATCTCACAAGATGAAAACGTACTGAGCACGTCGGGTCTTGAAAACCCGTTAACCCTAATTCAATTAATCCCCCAGTACCACTAAAATGAAAAAATCACTTTTTCGCCTTTTTAATGGCAAGCCATGAAAACATAGAAGTCGGCGTTATTCATAATTGTATTAACCGTTGATAGAGCGATATTTTTTCTGCGCCAATAAGGCAGTCACAATAAAATGTCTAAAAAACATATACAGAGGGTTGGGCTGAAGAACAATGAAGATTTGAGTTGATACATAGGTCGACCGTATATAGAGGGTTGGGTTTGCAGTATTCTAGGGCCGACTGTTGATGGAATGGGTTGATTTTTTTAGTTTCACCCATAATTATTTTTAAGATTTATCACAAATTGTTTCACATGATCCCTTAAATCACGCAATTGAAATCAACAGTAATCCAGCTGTTTGGTTGATTTTTTAACAAATTTTCATATTTTTGATTGACAGAAAATTCAAAAATAGACATAAATGACTAATAATCAACTTCGTTATTTGAAGATTATGTCTTTATTATGATCATGAATGTCCAGACCGTTATACAAAGTTGAAGATGTTGTAACGTGTTTTAACATGTGACTAGGAATGTTGCCATATGAGAGGAAATCAGGAGAACATTATCCCTGCAAAATAAATGAGGAAATCAAAAGGAACAGTAACATAACTTGTACCTTTAGGGCACCAAATAAAGATTCACTAATGAATTCCAACTAAACTTTTTTCATACTTCAATGCACATTGTTAATCCTTGTTCTAAGAACACACGTTATCATTTTCCTAAGACTACAATGCATATTTTTAATCTTTATATAGTGTCCTAAAAACACACGTTATCATTTTCCTACGACGAATAGTGTATGAATAACTTTCTGTAGAAGTGTGAATTTATTACAATCGATTGTTTTCCATCTAAAGGCCAAATAGCACATAATTTCAAAACTTCAATAAAGGCAATTGTTGGACCATAATGCATCCATAGTAATCTACAATGAAGTAGTAGCAGCTTCGCCAAAACGGTTCAGTAGCTAAAAAATCATTGACATGCACGCGCCACAAAGAAAAGTTAAAATCTCCAATCATGCTTCAATGTTTAATTCAAGACAGAACATATAATGTACTTATTTCGATGAAAGTTACAAATTACAAGTAATGCACAATGAAGTCCAAAGAAGAAGGAGAAATTGTAACGACCCACCCCAGTCATTACTGGTTGGCCGGGCCCATGGACCACTACCCCCAACCCCTCTCCTGTCGCACAGGTGGGTTGTTGCATGATTCGAACACGCGACCTCATGCCTTTAACATCACGCACAAGTGGGGTGGCTGAGCTGGAGTCTCAGTCGGGAATATAAGGCACTTATGTATTTATATATATATCTATCATCTGTAATATAAAAATGCAGATAATTATAATATTAATAAATCATTGAGTTTTGGGAAAAATTATAGTCGGGAGTATGTGTTGGTTACACGTTACACGCCTGGCGGATCGGGGCGTGACAGAAATGATGCAATATAAAGTTATATGAAGTCAAAATTGAAGTGACAAGTAAAATAAAAGTCTAAACCATAAGTTCTTTTAGGAACTACAGCTTACCAAACCCAGCACTATGCACAGAGATAGTGTCTCTTGGTATGACAATGCGAACCATCACAAGAAAGCACTGAATGGGTTTGAGTATATAAGTCTGCTCCTGGATTTTGAAAAGTAAAACGGTGATATATAATGAGCGCTACAGCAAATAAATGTCCTGACTATAGCATCCCAATTGTATTAAACAAAAAAAGAAGAAGCAATTTTGCATCAACTTGGTATAGCAAAACCATCATCAGGCATCTATATTTTAATTATTTTACATGCACAAGAAACCCTACACTTTTTTCGATGAGCAACGTTCATTTTATTTGCATATGAGATCCAGAACACTGATGAATGGGTAATATTCGCTACATAAGAAAATCAAAGAGATTGTCATGAATAGGTAATTGCATGTGACGCCAACCAAAAAACTTAAACAGGATATTACGTAGTAAATATGGTCCCCCTTTAAGTCAATGATCATTTGTTAAGGAAAAACATAACTGCATTCAAGTGAAATTAATATCAATTCCATAAAACACACTTGGGTGCACATACCAAATGTTTTGGGGCATCATCAACAACTTCAGCAGGCTGGTCCGCTCCAATACTTACTAAACACGCGTCTTTGCAACCCAAAAAAATCTGCATCATATAACCACCAAAAAAGGTAAAATGAAATTGCTTTTACATATCTATGTTTGTTCGGGAAACATCGATTTTATTGGAAAACATAAATCAATAAATTTCAACTAATTTAGATATGCAAATCCATAGAAATGCCCCAACCACGTGCACCCAAAAGATCAAGTAATAACTGATGGACCATGTGTATTGTTTATGTTCAATAAGATCTCAGCAACAAAAATAGCAAAAATACTAGAGAGAAAAAAAGGCATTCTAATGTGGTAAGAAAATTGAAGTGATAAACCATGCATCAAACATATCCTTTACATTCAACTTGATATACAAAACTTACAAAATATGAGATGCAAACATTCTAATGCTGCAAGAAATTAAAGTGATAAACCAGGCATATCCTTTACACATTCAACTTGATGTCGCTACAGAAATTGCAAAATATGATATATAGGCCCTCTAAAAATTGGTGTACTTACATATCACATTGATTAAGTACCAAAAGCTTATTTAGGACACATGATTGCCCATTTGACTTGCAAACTCAATCACATTATTCACCTTGCCTGTTAATCATTTGATAAGAAATTTAGTTGATAAGATCCAGTTAAATATTGCATGTGTACTAAAGAAACAGGGAAACTATATTCACTGTCAAACAATTACATCGATACCAGCTAGTCGTGCTTCAACGTTCGCGATAGTTGCCCCTACTGTAGTAAAAGGTTGAAACAAACAAATACGATTAGAAAAACTGTTATTTTATCATTACAAAAGCAAAAATTCAACCAACCTGAAGAATTTGAAGGCTGATAAAAGCAATGGTGGAAATCGCCAAGATAAGCATTCTCATGGACCTGGGAAATATGAAACAGTATAGATCCTTGAATCATGGTTTGTAAAATACAACAACAGCTTATGTTAAATAAAATTATAACTTCAAGAGAAACAATTGAACAAAGAGCAATACTAACCAGACTTTCAGAATTATGACGACACCTCCCAGTACAGAAATAAAATACACCAACAAAAGTTCCTGGCAGAAACCAATATAAATATTTATCATGCTTATGAGTCCTAATTAATTGCAGCTATATTATCCAAAGGGTAGGAAAATTTTTGCATCCTTCAGTTCACCTTGAATATAGAGCAATATGAACCTAACAGCAGTACGGAATCTTAAATTCCATTTCAATTATGTAAAATCATTTCATAATTGATATTTCATTGGAACATGTCCTGAAAAAGACTACAAGTTGTAACTGCTAAACTATTGGACGAGCAACTGCACAAACCAAAGACTTCTAATGAGAATATATTTTATCCATGAAATGGTATAATTCACCTGCAGTGGCCGGTTTAGCTATCTTCACCTTCAATACTTGTTCCCTTATTATCTGTAGAGATACAAACTATAAGTGTCATTTCGCATATTATATAAAGTTAAGGGATAAAAAGGAAACTAAATAAGCAAACGAGAAAAATACCTGTGCGGGATTCAGGCAACATGAAACACGAAATTCATAAGAATTGCAACACCGTGAGATAAGGTTGCATCCACTATGGACAAGAATAAAAGTCGCATAAGTTTGCCTAGTATTTGAACTTCGAGTAAAAATCCCAAAACCTACTTTGCAAACTCACTGACAAGATAATTTCTCTCCCCTTTGAGGACAGCAGCAAGATGAGGGATCCACTGATAGAGCATTACATACATGGCCAATGATGCACATAAAAACCATGAAACTAAGCAAGTAAAAAGAATTAAAGCACCAAAGTAGGCTTTTACACTAAGCAATTCATACTTAAAAAATGTAGTGACTCTAATATATCATCAAAAAAAGATGATCACAAAATTAAGGAGCCAAATGTTATGTAATCAGTTACGTTCCATTTAAATCAAAGACTCGGGCAACAAGGATTTGGACACATCTTTGTGACAATTCTAGCATAGTATTATAGCATACATGAAGTAAGATAGAGACCCATACCTGGCAGTATTTAATTTTTTAAACATTTATCGGGGTTGTTAAGATTGGTTACTTTGTTAGTCAACCTAATAAGTTAACTTGTTGGGTTGAGACATTTCACATCATTTACACATATTCTAACATTCCCCCTCATGTGTGGGCTGGACAACAAGCAAACCAACACGTGCATAACAAACAAGGCCCAATACTAGGATATTCTCACACAAGGCTCACACCCACACTTGGGGCAACAACAAATGGAGGATTTCATTTTCCCCACTTTAATTTATTACCAACCTCTATTTACCTTTATTCGATATAAACACCAAATCTCTTAATCTCTTAAAACACAACATTGAATGCCCAAGAAGTGATGGAGAAAATACTGCTATTGCTTCCCATATGACTAAAGTAGGTGTCATCTTCTTTGATGAATAGATATTATTGCCTTGCATTATAGGCAATCTGATAGCTGATGATTTCATATGGAACAGTCAAACAACAAGAAAATGACTAAGTGATTACGATGATCATGGAATTCTATTGAAGGCTCTAATATCAGCGAGAGATCTCAAAATTCTAACGTTTTGACCATTAAACAGATAATAAACGTCAATTACAGTAAGCGAATGAAAACTCTGAAAATAGAGCAATCACCGTTATCATCAGATAACAAATATCTTCCATAAAATGTAGTTCTACAAATTTGATTATTTTCCAATCTGATATTCTTTCTACAATGTAAATTACGCAGGTGAATTGAAGAAAGCCCTTAATTCAACTAAACTTTCAATAGAATGAGCTGAATGCGGATAAAAGAGAATCCATAATGTACTAACTTCCATGCAAATAGAATCTATCAACATGAAATAAGAAATTAAAAGTCCAGACAACATACTTATTTCATTAAACCCCAAGGCACAACAAAATTACATACTGAACATACAAAAGAAGCATCCAAAGAAGAAACATATTAAAAAAAATAACAAATACAATAAACATTCTAAGAAGCAAAGAGTACAAGTTTAAGGACTAGAACATCAAAAATGCGAGTGCGACTGATGCATAAAAGTTGTAAAGAAACAAATATAGTCAACCTCGATAATTATCATCGGATGGTGTTCAGTGATGCCCAAAAGTAGTAAAGAACCCTGAAATCTTCTGCTATTTTTCTAAACAAAAAAAAAAGCAGACACTATCCCTAGGCCTCTCCTTATTCCTCTGCTCTCTCCACAATCGGACAGGACCACAACTCCTTAACAAACCAAAAATACCCAACTTTTGAACCAATAGAAAATGATTTATAGCGTTCTCAACCATTTTGCTTATATAATATCGCAATCACGACTCTAGCCTTTCTAGTTAGAAGTTCTACCAGAAGTATGGTGAAATATTGCTATCACGCAAAAATAGTGGCACATCACATATAAATACACACATACATATATACAGTTCACATATATCAAAATTAACAGAAGATTCCAGTACTTGATTGCTAAAACTGTGGTAAAATAATGAAGTAAAATGAATTGCAATAATATCCAAGACCAACTCGTCTGAGATTTAGACGTTATTTGTCGTCCAAGACAACGAGCACATCAACAAGCACAACTAAAATTCTTTAATCATATCAACTTGTCGCCTTAGTTAATGGTTGTGCCAGAGATTAGCACATTCAAAAATATTTTTGTTGTGATCAGCGATGACGTTTCAATCTGAGAGAGGGGAAAGAGATAAGAGAGCTGGTAGGACCGCTCGCATGAATTTTGTTAAAATCGAAATTTTGAAAAGAATATTATTATCTCTAAAATTACCAGATCTCAAGGATAATTCAATACCTAAACGGTTAAGATTAAACTATTTGATCCAATGACTGATAGAGATTGGAAAAATATGGTGGGGTGGGGTGGGGGGTGATTGGAACTGTCTGTAGACTGTAACCAATCTCTCATCAGTCAAAATGCCAATTAACCACCACTTCCATATGCTCCAACTAGTTCTCTCATGCCGTAAGGTCACGACTCAAGTGACAAACCCAGCCACTTCTACTATCGACGCCATGGCTTCCTCCACCGAGCCCAAATTCCTTTCTGAGTATCGCACCAAGCAGGAATGATTACCACAAATCCGCTGCTTATGGGATGCCAAGACGGTCACCCAGGTTGGGGAGAAGCTTGTCTTTCTCTTGAGTGAGATTGGCATTTTTGATGTCCACATCGACACCGATGAGAAGATTGTAAGGCCAATACACTACAAGAAAAAGGTGTTGCCTTTCTTTGATTCGGTTAGGCGAGCCGGAGTGGAGGTTCATGGAGTCGAGATGCCAGGAGAGATTGGACCTATCACTGTCAATGTTTGAAGACAAAAGGGTGGGTTTAAGAATTTGGAAATTTATCTATTACCACTACTTTTTTTTGCTCTATTTAAATAATTATGTATGAATTTTTTACTTATCTATGATTCGAATTCATGTGTGGTGGTTCAATTTCTCTACTTTCTATTGTAGTTGCTGTTTGGTTTTCCTTTTTTTCAATGACGGAGCTCCTTGTTGGTAAATGTTATTCTACATGGGGTTATAGCCTAGGCAGATGCAGCTGTTAGTACTATATTAAACTATGATTTGCTTGATATAGTTTCTAGGTAAGATTGTCTTTTGGATCTATCAATAAACTTGGTGATTGCCAGACATATTTGGTAGAATGTCACTTTTTTTTCATTACTGAATTTGAAGAAACAAATAAGGATTTTCATTTGTATCTCCTTCCATATGACTGAGCAACAAATAAAGTATTGACTTTGTATTTACGGTATCATTTTCATTTCCTTCAATCTTTCCACCCAAACTGGTATATTCCTTAGAGTGTTAGCAAACCCAAAGAACCCGAATTCACGACTCTTATTCATGCTACAAACATGCTGAAACTCAAAGTTCAAGACCGTAGAGAGGGCATCAAAGCAAGTGATTTCTTCCATCGTAGTCTTTTGTAGCCCATGCTTCACCACAATCTCATCCCACACTTTTCCTTTATCCTTGATCATTTTAGTAATGTCAAACTTTTCAGTTTCATTGAAATCCACAAATGGGACACCAAAGATATCAGACAACACTTTCCATAAACTTTTCCATGTAAAAACATCCCCATTCGTGCAATTGAAGGCTTGATTCTTCGCCTTTTCGCTAACAGCTGCCCATATATGCTGCTCTGCTAGTACCCGCGAATCAGTCATATCACAAAAGTGCTCCCAGGTATACCAATTGCCGAAATATCGAAATGGCAACCCATGGTGCCGGCAAATAATAGCGTACACACATAATGTCAACAGTCCGTTATGGATGCTTCTTGAGGATGCACCGATGATTATTGACGAACGATGCACAGAATAAGTGAACGATGATTGTGAAGTGACTATGTCTTCTAAGGCATAGTAGAAGTTTGGGTATGGCAATCTAGGAACATCTTCTTGGAATGGTGATTCTTGATGAACTAACTGGTTTGCAAGTGAAGGGTCAAATATAGGTCCTAAATAATGTTTAGTACCTGTTTGCAGAGTCAGGTGCCTTAGCCTTGAAGGTACCGCTAATTGGAGCACTTGAAGTACATTTCTTAGCATCATTGAATTCAATTTGATGTTAACCTCCTCACTTTCTTGAAGCTGGAAGGCTACCCAAAATACATGGGTGATTTCATGGGCAATCGAAGAGAGCTCCTTGGATGTGTTTTCATAGTCAAGGGCATCAAAGGTTATGTAACGATCAAGCAAAGAAGAGGGAAACCTATTTGGCATAGGCCGCCTTGCAGCACCATAAACCTTCCACGAGTGATGTTGGGATGTTAGGTTCTTTAGTGCTTCAACGAGGCTCAACCCTGTCATTCCTGTGACACCAACAATTAGTGCAACTGATGTATTAGGTATTGCTTGTTCCATGGCTTGAAACTACTTGCACCACAAATTTTGTTTAAAGCTTGTAAGTTGTGTTGTTGTAGTGGTAGTGTGTAAAATTTGTTAGCTGTAAATGTAAGCTAGTGAGCACCATATATAACCAGTCCTTGCCATGAATTCTAATCGCACCGATTATTTTACAGGTTTAGTCAAAACGGTATCATTTGTCTTTATCTTTCAAGCAAATATAGAACAACATATATGCCTTTGACAATGGTGCAATTTAGGCCATAATTTCCTATGTAGCTGAATCATACCATACTTGTCTTATATAACCAGTCATTCTCAAAAGCTTTGTTTAATACTACTGATTATTTTACAGATGTCTTAATGGACGGCAAGGATACTTGATCATATTCATAGACAAATAAATGAATACCACTGAGCCAAGTGGTGCCTCCCCACATAATTTATAGACAAATAACATCACATATATGCCTTGACAATGGTATAGTTTGGCCGGCCTTGTCCATATGCATAAACAAGTTAACAACCGAAAGACAAACGCATCATACAAACTAGTCATTATCGTTATTTTGTTTAATAGTAAGTTAATTTATAAGTCATAGTAATCCTGTATAACAAATGTATAAAAAGTAAAATATGTTACACCTGTTAGACTTCAACATAGCCCACGAGTTCTAACTCTTTGCCATTCGTTGTACCTTGTGCTGCAATAGTTGAAAATGAATACTATAAAGTGAATAAAAATACAAGGAAGAGACACATAAGTGAATGTTTTCCCATCTCAATCATATGTCAACAAAAATTGTTGACATATATATATAAGATTGTTCTCACATGTGGATATCTATAAACATTAAGAAGAACTTTGCTATTTTTAGTGAACTTTTTTTTTCACAGAAATGAAGGGAATTCAATTTATTTTAGTGAAGTATGTTGTCTCACATAAACAAAGGAGAGCTAGTAGTCAAAAATACAACTGAGAACTCCAATATTCAAATTCCTAATAGCTAAATGAATAATTTGTGCCTCAAAGAATATTCACATAATTGTTTTGACTAATTGAGCTTGCTTTGTAATTTGTGATCCAACCAGAAGAGAATAATCGGCCGTATGCTTTTAGCCTTGGTAGTTGGTCCGTTCTCCCCAACACACCTTTTTCTAAGCATCATATAATTTAATTAAATCATAATGTAACCAAATCAGTTAAACAATTCTAAAATCATCACAGTAATGCTTCAAAATAACATAACCGAGGTCCAAAAATCACTAATTCATAAATACCTAGGACATAATTTTTGATGTGATATCCTGACCCTGGAATAATATAAATGATGAATATGAGAGTGACCCGTGTACAATGATACACTAAAAAAGTTCAATAAATAAGTTCAGACTAGATTAATTAAATTGTGAGTAAGTAAAACGAAATTAAAAAAAAAATCTTAAATCTTAATTAGTGGTAGTAACAAAGGAGTGTGGTGGAGGGGTATTTCCCATAAATAATAGTTCATGGGGTTTTCCCACTTTAAAAGTAAAAGAGAGAGAGAGAGAGATGGAAAGTGGTAGAAGAAACGAGACAAAAGAGAGAGAGAAGGAAGTGGTGAGTGTGGACTTGGAGTGGCCAACTTTGTTTTCAAGAGGAGGGAAACGACTGTTGGATAGTTCTTCGTGGTAGCTGGTACTTTACCAGGTAGGAGATGCCCAACTTGGTGATCGTTGCTTTGCTTTCCATATATGAGATTCTTGAATAGTATGTTTGAAGTGTTGGTATTGTGATGTGCTTGATAACAAGATAGAGTTAACTTAGAATTTTATTTGTAGTTTTCTTTCCTGGTGTGATTATTCAACTCTAAAGCTAGACAAGGTAGTTGATTCCATTGATTGTGAACTTTGAATGTTAAAATGACTTATATGGGGATACCATAAAGAGAATTTACTGGTATTTTGTGCTATTCATTTATTATTGACATAGAGATGGTTTAATGTGGAACTCTGTGTGATTGCTAGAGTATGAGGTGTCATGCTTTGCCTTTAAATTGAAATTATGGAACTAGTTCCATACGTGTGATAATATTGGTTGTTAGTTAAAGTAAGTGTGAAGTCTTGATTCTTTTTTTTTTACTAAACTGTGCAACTGAGAAAGTTTATTTGGTGAAATGCATGGACTACGTGGCTTGATTTGCTCTGAATTAAATTGTAGAGATGCATGCCATATTTGAACTACACTAAATGTGACCATCCAACACATATCTGTTCGTTGCTAAGAATGAATTATTGGAATATGAGAATTATATGATTACCTCATTATTTTGCTAATACGATTTCAGTAGGTTCAAATTGTGTTAAAATTATACCCGGTCGAGAAGAGGTGATGGAAAAAAGGGGGTGTTTGTGATGTTGGAGATAAGAGGTGGCCCTGTACGTATAGTGGGTGTAATCCGGGTAAGGATTCGCTATGTGGTCACATAGCGAAGGGTAGTAAGCCCGAGTTGAAGAAAGTGTCAACCTTCCTTACTCGTAGAGAGATCCCGACGATAAGGTCGGAGAGGTCAAAGTGTGAATAAAGTGACTCCGGCGATGAGGTCAGATGTGAATAAGGTAACACCGACGATGAGGTCAAAAGGTGAAAGGGGGTGGTTCCAGCGATGAGGTCGGTTTGAACTGGTTGTGGGGTGGCGGAACAAGAACAAATATTCTAGTTTAAAAAAAGTGTGAACTTGATTATTATGGTGATTTGTGTGATGCCTTAAATACTATATTATATTATATTTGTTCGATTATTGGAAGTTGTGGTATTTCCTACTGAACTTCGGCTCACTCCCTTGTTTTATTTTTTTTCACAGGTGAGCCTAGTAGGTTTGATCGAGCTGGCGATGGGGACCGGGCTGCTAGATAGGATGCACATACCGCAGAAAAGGGAAATGTCATTTTGGACATTAAGGTTTATATATGTATATATGTAATCACTCAATAAACACGTGGTAGGCTTATATCATGGTGTCGATATATATATTAGTAAATCTAGACTAGATTGAGAGCTGAGCTCTCCTTTGATTATGTGTGGTTCTATATGTGTGTTTGTAAATATATGAACCTTTGCGTAATTATATATATATGTATGTATGAGCCGTCGTATAAAATATAGTACGTATTTATTACGATGTAAGAATTTATTATGTTAAATAATTATGGTAGCGTTTATGTATTAGACCAACTATCGAAGGTGAAGAGCTGAGCTCTTTTCATAGATGATATATGATTAGATTCCAATATAAATATCTATCTAAGGATACATATGGAAAAATGAAAACATAATTGGTCTTACTTATTATGCTAATTACTTTTGATAATTAATATAAATGAGTAAATCTATTCCACGTCACGTTCCTGGGGTTAAGGCGTGACATTTGATATAGGAAACTAGGCCATAATTTTCGCAAGCCTTCTCCTTTTTTTTTCGTGGGCCTATAGTGACATGTTAAGCCTTCTATTAAAAACAACTTTGGGCTGGGTTTGTAACAAATAGCACATATAAAAAAGCCCATGTATTTAAACTTAATACATCAATCAATACATACATACATCCAAACATATAAGGCCATAAGAAATAGGAGGATTCTACGGTGAATAGCACTTTTCTCCAAGAGTTGTATTGAGGCTCGAGTTAAAAAATTGATGTCATTTTGTGCAATGTTCTGCGTATCAACTAGCCCCACGAATGTCGCTGTTCTTGTAACGACCCGACCTTTTCCCCAGGTCCAGCCAGCCGTTACAGGCCCATGGGCCACTACCCCCAACCCATCTCCAAATCCAATCCCCCAGCCTCATGGGTCTCAATCCCATCTCGCTGGCCCAAATCCAAATCCAGTGGGGTGTTGAAGGCAGGAGTCGAACTCCTGACCTCTCTTTAACATGCGGCCTTTGGCAACACATGCTACCAACTAAGCAAAGGCCGAGGGTTGTAGCGGCTGGGTTGGGCCGTTACAGTTCTAGTGCAATCCCCTCTTTTTCAATGTCGTGGTTATTTATTGGAGCGTGTCTCCGATTCTTTATCTACTCGCGAGCTGCTCGGAGCTTGTTCTTATTCCGTCAGCCAAGCATTGTTGTTTGAGAATGTTGTGGCTCATTGTGGTTCATGTATGAGATCTCCCACTCGCTTGGTGTCTCAAAACACCATGTCTGATTGTGGTCCGCATGAGTTATGGCTTTAGAGTGTTTGTTAGTCCTCTCTCTATTCTAGTCCGATTTCACAAATTAATCATGCGAGTGTTCCTCAGTTTTTTGAGTACGTTGCTGCTTCTTTGAATACATATTCCTATCCATTTACCTTGCCATTTCTCTCTCTTCTATCACTTTCTTCTCAACGCGTTCATCTGTTTGCATAATTGGGTGTTTCTAGCCAATTTATGTAGTGTTGGTTGTTTACCTTGCGAGGTTTGCCTGAATCAATCCCTTAGGTTTCCCTTCTCAGCTTATTTTCATTTTCCTATTTCGATTGGGTACATGGTTTATCTTTACCCCTTACATTATTCTGCAACTCCACTTCCGTGTAACCTGATTCAATCTTGTGAAACCATCATGTATGATTCTCTTTCGATTCATTTGATATCATGAGTGAACGACGTCTATTCCGATCTTGCAAGCAATTGTTTGTCCCTCATATTCTCTGAATTTTCATTCTATAAAAAAGTTAAATCATAGCTATATTCTACTTAAAATTTGATCCATCACAATTCCGTTAGCCTGTTTGGATGGTTTTGCAGGTTATGGTTTTTCTTGATTGTCACCATGTCTTCTTCGTTTCTTTTTATAGGTGCAATTCTTCGTGATGATTTGGATCGTCCCTTATTTTCTTTATTTGAGAAGATTCGTGGTAGGGTTGATCCTACATAAGCCAAGCTTCTAGCGGTAATTTGCATATTATGTTGTCTTGGAAATAAGGGTTTTAGTGGATTTGTGATTGAAGTGGATTCCATGAATGCAGTCATAGATCTAGCATCGAATGTTTATTTGGATTCTATGATGGGAAATTTTGTTCAATGGGCTAAATCTTTGATGAATGGCCTCGATGTTTCTTGTTGTCAGCATGTTCCTTGTATCAAAAATTATATCGCTCATACTCTTGCTAGAGGAGCTAAGAATTCTAGTATCAGATTTATTTGGATGTATGAATGTCCTTTGGATATAGGTTCTCTTGTTCAAAGAGACCCCTGTTGGGCAAGATGGTTTGTTTGTGGTTTTAATGAAGGAACAATAATTTATATGTTTTTAGTCTCGGTCCACTCTCTCTAGATGCACCTTGTTCTAAGCATCATATAATTTAATTGAATCACAAATCACAAAGTAGCTAAATTAGTTAACAAGTCATCACAGTTAAGCAATGCTTCAAAATAACATAATTGAGGTCCAAAAATCAATAATTGACAAATAATTTTCTTGGACTCTAAAATTAAAGAGAGCTGTTATTCGCAAACGAGTTTTGACTTATTACACAATCTACTTATTACACTCCCAAATAGTTTTTTACACTTACATTGACTTTCCCAAATGATCTTTTTTTTTTTGATAAACCAAATGATCTTTTAATACATATTAATTACATAACACTTCATTTCCTAAAATATCATATGTATCACAAACAAAAATGAGACCTGCAATGACAAATGCATTAATTGTCTAAAATAATGCAATAATTGCATAAAATAGTAAAATACGTCATTCATTTCTAATTTTCTTGCATTATTTTTTTTATTTAAATCTGATACAAATTAAGAGGTGGAATGATCATTAAAAATACAATGAATTACCACATCGCTAAGATTGAGTGTGTGTTTATAGGATATATAGGATTCCGCGTTACAATTGGTTGACCCTTTTGTAATGGCGTGTCCTGTCTCTGTCCTGTGTGTGTGTGTGTCTGTCTTTGCAAAAAAATCAAACTTTGTTCCAACCGTGGTCTGTAAATTCTTAGGTGTCAGTATTTGATTGGTGTTTAGGTGTCTGTCCTGTATTGGTTCGCTAAGTTTGTACCACATCGCTAAGATTGGGTGTGTGTGTATAGGATATATAGGATTCTGCGTTACAATTGATTGACCCTTTTGTAATGGCGTGTCCTGTCTCTGTCCTGTGTGTGTGTGTCTGTCTTTGCAAAAAAAAAATACAATGAATTACAAACAACCACCAGTGCATATAATCTATGCACTTTATGCATTCATATCCATGATTAACACAAAACAAATATAACGAATAATTAAAATTGAAAAAAAATATACTTACTTTATTTGGTGTATTTTGTGTAGTATTAATCTCTTAATTATTTTCAACACGATTATTTATGTTTAAGATTTTCTTCTCTTCTTCAATGTAATTAGATGCAAACATTGAACTCTTTGTCATAATCATATTATTGTCATGTTATCCATGAATATTTGTTGTGAGAGAAGTTGAAAAATTAAAAGAAGATAGGAGGCAAGGAGAGCATGGTGTGATTATTTATATAAAAGTAATCAATTAAAAGAATTAGGGTTGAAGGTATATAGGTTTTAAGCTAATTTTATACAAAGATAATTTGGTGAAATTTATTAAAAAAAAAGTGCAGTGAGACGAAACTCGTATGCGAATAACGGCTCCAAAATTAAAATATTTTTTATATAGGCAACTGGGCAGTAATTTTCCGCAGGCCTTTTATTTCCTTTTCGTGGGCCTATATTGAAATGTTAAAGCATTCTATACAACTTTGGGCTGGGTTTTTAACAAATATAAAAGGCCATGTATTTTATTTTTTCACTGTACATAGAACAAAAAAACCCAATATTTGACTGAACACACGAAGCTGGTCGACTTCTTCTGTTCTGCTGTGCGCTGCCGGTGCCCTAGAGGAATACATCTGTGGAACGGTGGTGGTTCCGGAAAGTGATTGCGGAAGATTTCAGAGACTGATCAGGTACTCTTCAAGCTTCTCTCGTCGCTTCTTTTTATTTGTTTCTATCTTCTCGTTTGAATCTGCAAATTCTTCTCCAGTTTGTCTGAAACTCAATATTTTATTTTGATGGAATATAGAGCCTTATGCGCAAATGTTGCAATGTGATTCTTAGTTTTCGGACACTCGAACATCTCTAACTAGTGGCTCTTGTTGAATATGCGTGCCCTGGCGACGCCCACTGGTGGTTGTAGTGTCATGTGTACTGATTTTGAAAGAAGAAAAATGTTTGTTGAGTTTTATGGTCAGTAGTGATTGGTCCGTTGAGAGACGAGACATAAACATGTATGGATAGCACGGGCTTTTGCAAATGAACAAGTGGATTTTTTAGTTGTTTGATCTTATGCATGCGAATAAGTGATTGGTCCATTGAGACTTGAGTCGAGACATAAACATGCATAGATAGCGCAGGAATTTGGAAAATGAACGAGTGTATTGGTTGGTTGTCTGATCTTATGCTCATTGGAATCCATGAAATGAAACTACTGAAAATGTAAACTGTTTTTTGTAAGTGAACACACCAGCTATGAATTGACGACTATCATTAGAGGTCAAGCATGCATGAATGACTGACTTGGATTCATTTTATTCTAATCATAGTTGGGGTACAAGAAAATAAGTATGTCTTGTTTATTTATTTAATGAATTGAATGGTCAAGTTAAACTTTTATTGATTCATTCCTTAGGATGACAGAAACTTTTTAAATAGTTTATTGTGAGGTTCAATTACTTGGGTGTATGTTAATACATATTGTTGTTGGCTTTCAGGTTGGAAACTTGCACTAGTCAACCATTGAGGGTGTTGCTAACCCCTTTAAGTGTATATGGGAGAGCAAAATTGTTACAGCTAGTGTCTGCCTATGTATTCAAAACGGACTGGTCAAGTGGATGAGCCTGGTTCCGGGCCCAAACGCACAAGTGATCGGCTCAGGAGAAGGCCAAAAATGTATGGTCGTACACACTTTTATTATCCCCCCAAAATTTTTCGTCGTAGGAAAACCAAAACTAAGACAAGGACAGCAGCTTCACGGATTGCAGAGATGTTGCGCCCAGAGAATCGGCCAGTGCGGAGCCCAAATGCTAATAATGTAAGTCTTTATATTTTTATTTCAAATATTGCAGTCCATTGGTTATTTGCTGTTGACAAAATTTGTTACTAGTTACTACTCTTGTAATTCAATGTGCATGGATTCACAATGTTGCTGGTTTTTATGTTACTAGTACAGGAGAGCTCTGGTAGCTATCCTGATGCATTTGTATATGCAGTTCATGTGCTCATCTATGCTAGTAGCCTAGTATGGAGCGTTCAATAACAAACATGGCATAAATTATGGATTCTTGCATAACTGTTATCTGATGCTATTGGCTGAGGTGTTTGGATAGATATGTTTGGGTACTGTTCTAGAACAATTGTGACCCACCTAAACTGCTATTTAACCATTAGTCCACTTTTGGGCCTTGCAACTTTTTCTTGGTACTAGGCTACTATTATTGAGTTTTATCAATCTCCTTTTATTGTGAATGTGTAGATTTTTCCTAACTATGCTCCCTTTATCTTGGTTATCCGTGATGAATTGGCTGTTTTATAGGCCTGCCCTTCATGTTTAGTTGTATGGTATCCAAATAAGGTTAGTTATTCTTGCATTGATGCAATTTACTAGTTAACTTATGGCTATGAAGTACAGACTGCATTCTGTAGTATAATTACATTTTTGGCAGAAGTGCCTTGGGAACCCCAAACTAGGCATAATTTTGCCTTCTGCTTGAAGTTTCTCTGTTTATGTGTATGGTTGTTGGATATCGCTTTGGCAAGAAGGCCGTAACTCCATTCATCAGTTCTCGGTGTGGCTTTTAGTTCACTCATTAAAGTCACTACCTTGATGACTAATGTTTGCAAAAGAATTAATACTCTTACAAAACTTAAAATCTACGAACCCCGAGCTTCTGATATGGGATAGTATGTAAAAGTTTTTTAAGTTTTTAGCGTCAGATGATGTTCCCTATCTGCCGTTTGAAAGACTATGGGAGGCTCCTCACTAAACCTCTATCATTTCTCAGTTCTCCCTGATTGTTAAATATATATTTGTTGTATGCATCAATCGTTTCTCACTGATTGTTTTTGTGTATTTCTGTTGTACATACATTATAATTTCTAAATTTTATTGATGCGTTTGTAAATACGTTCTAGCCTTCTAGGTACATCTGTCCCTTAGGGGATTGGATGAAAATGTAAATCATATTTTCAATTTTACAGACAGTTTACTTTCAGTTATACTTTGTAATTTGTTTGTAGTCAGCTGCAACCACCCTTCGGCGTTCCACCAGAAAGAGGAGGATTTCTGTCAATCTTGAAGATTATACTGATAGTTCTGGATCAGATGACGATGACCTAATGGTAAAGATGTAGAACCCTGATTATGTAGCTTTCTTGGTGGCTAACAAATTTTTTGTTTTGTGCAACTCCACTCACCCAGTTAATCTTTTTTTTTTAATTATAAAGTTCAGTGAAACCATCCTTTTATATTATCATGTGGAATTCCTTTTCAGAGACCCACATACCGACGTTTGCGGAACCGGATGGGCAATAATGTTAGCCAAGATGAGTTATCATCTCCCAAGCATAAAAAAATTGCGGAGACTAGACCGACACCTCGGCGTGAAGGGCTACGACCACGTCGCTCAACAATAGTTGCGAGGGCAAGATTGAATTTGGAATCTGGGGATGAACAAGATATTCTAGAAAAGAAGGTTGGTCATGATGAAACTGAAAATGGAAACGATATCGATGAAAATGATGTGGATGATTGTCAGAATGAGGTTGATGGCGAGGCAGAGGATGATGATAAGGAGGATGATGAAGAGGAAGATAATGATGATGAGGAACTTGAAGAAGAGCAGGATGGTAGGAGGCGATATGATCTCCGGAATCGTGCAGAGGTCCGCAGCCTCTCTGCAGAAGAGGGCAAGCAAAGGCCACGATCTCCTCGACAAGTTTTGCACCAGGGAATAGGGACCAAGGTGAGCGGTTCAGTAAGAAAAGGTGGATCACGGGTCCATAAGCGTCATCGTCTTTCAAGAGTTGAAGATTCTGATGACTCCCTTCTCGTGGATGAGCTAGACCGAGGCCCTGCAATTCCTTGGGGTCGAGGTGGCAGCAGACCAGGACCACCTTGGCTCTTTGGTGGGCTAGATATGCATGGGACAACTGCGTTGGGGTTAAATGTTGCTGCCTCTGGATGGGGTCATCAGGGTGATACTCTTGCTACGTTAACTTCTGGGGTTCAAACTGCCGGGCCTAGCTCAAAGGGAGGAGCTGATATTCAACCTTTACAGGTTGACGAGACTGTAAGTTTTGATGATATAGGTGGGCTCTCAAAATATATTGACGCTTTGAAGGAAATGGTTTTCTTTCCCCTATTATATCCTGATTTTTTTGAGAGTTATCACATCACCCCACCAAGGGGAGTGTTGTTATGTGGTCCTCCAGGTACTGGTAAAACTTTGATCGCCAGAGCATTAGCATGCGCTGCTTCAAAGGCTGGCCAAAAAGTCAGCTTTTACATGCGTAAGGGTGCTGATGTTCTAAGCAAATGGGTTGGTGAGGCTGAAAGACAATTGAAACTGCTTTTCGAGGAAGCTCACAGGAATCAGCCATCCATCATATTCTTTGATGAAATAGATGGACTTGCTCCTGTGCGATCTAGCAAACAAGAACAGATTCATAATTCCATTGTGTCCACTTTGCTTGCATTGATGGATGGTCTTGATTCTCGTGGGCAAGTTGTCTTGATTGGAGCAACCAATCGGATTGATGCCATTGATGGGGCCTTGCGTCGTCCTGGTCGATTTGATCGTGAATTTAATTTCCCTTTACCTGGTTGCGAGGCCCGTGCTGAGATATTGGACATTCACACGCGCAAATGGAAGCAGCCTCCTACTGGAGAACTGAAATTGGAACTTGCAGCCAGTTGTGTTGGATATTGTGGTGCTGATTTGAAGGCTTTGTGCACTGAAGCTGCTATTCGTGCTTTCCGTGAAAAATATCCTCAAGTTTACACTAGTGACGACAAGTTTCTGATAGATGTTGATTCAGTTAAGGTTGACAAATATCATTTCATAGAAGCCATGTCTACAATCACTCCTGCTGCTCACAGGGGCTCCATTGTGCTCTCCAGACCGTTGTCATTAGTGGTAACACCTTGTCTTCAGCGACATCTCCGAAAAGCCATGAACTATATATCTGATATCTTTCATCCACTGTCATCTGAGCTGACAAAGCTTCCCATGTTGTCGTATGGGTCTGCAGTTCCTCTTGTGTACAGGCCTCGGCTTTTGCTGTGCGGAAGTGAAGGCTGTGGGCTGGTATTTATTAACTTCTTGATTTTGACAAGTTGGTTATTTGGACCGCAAACTAAAGATACTGATTTTGTTTACAGGATCATATTGGGCCTGCAATTTTACATCAACTGGAAAAATTTCCTGTCTACTCACTTGGACTGCCATCACTTCTTTCTGATCCAAGTGCAAAGACACCCGAGGAGGCATTAGTGCACATATTTGGTGAAGCAAGGAGAACAACTCCATCAATACTTTACATTTCTCAATTCAACCTTTGGTGGGATAATGTGAGTTCGTTTTTTTCTCTCCTTTTTTTTTGTCAGACTCATGCAAACAACTATTATGTATGTTTGATATTTCATTATTTGCTTGTTGAGAGTGAAATAACGCACTATGTTTCACATTGTAGTATCTGGGCTTTGATAAATTTATTTTTTCAGGCAGATGAGCAGCTCAGGGCTGTTCTACAGACTTTGCTTGAAGAATTGCCATCTGACTTGCCCATATTATTTATTGGAACATCCTTAGTTCCACTTGCTGAAATTGAAGGGGCACCATTTTCAGTGTTTCCACTTCGATCTGTGTAGGTCTCACATATCTTGCGTGCACCCTTTTTTTTTACTCATGGCTCTGCTGTTTTTAATTTATTATTGTTACACTTTTGAGCCACTGGAATCAGGTTTCCATATTTGAATTGGTCCTTGCAATTCTAAACATTGTGGTTTAAATGAATTTGAACAATCTTTTTGTCCTTTAACATTATATTAGTCTGACATATCTATACTTTAACAGTGTATTGGATTTTACTTTATTTAATCTTGTTGCCTACCCATTTGTTTATCTTTTAGAAATTAAAACTCAAAATTAATACCAAGGGATCTAGGCACTAAATGCATCAATGCTGCTGGAAGTATGTGGCTTTTGTTACCTACAGAACCTTTTTTGTATACTGATTTTTATAAATGTTTCCTTTGAAGCATGATATCCGTGTCTGATAACATAAATCCAAGGCTGAACTGAAATTCTGTGCCTATTTTCCTCCATGGTTGTTCTACGTAACTCTTGATACTGCTTAATGTTATACAAGGTGTGCATTAAAAAAATATTATACATGGGGTGTAGAATTTTATTTTTCTCTAAATTTAAGTTGGAAGTTTTTCTAGTTAAGTCATTCATATATTTATGAAGTATTTTTATGGTTAAGCATTGTACTTTGGTCATATGTTTGCTTTTCTATAATTCTATGTCAGATGTCAGGTTGATGATCCATCAATAGAAGACAGATCGTTGTTTTTTTATCGTTTAATTGAAGCTGCTTTGTCTGTTTCTTTGGAGAGTGTGACCGCAAGAACCCAGGATGTACAATCCCCACCTGAACTTCCCAAGGCTCCAAAAGTGGCAAGTGGCCCCAAGGCCTCAGAGTTAAAAGCCAAGGTGGAAGCTGAGCAGCACGCTCTTCGTCGATTGCGGATGTGCCTCAGAGATATTTGCAACCGGTAGGGTGATCTTTACAACTTTACGTAGTTCTGTTCTATTTCTTGAAGTTTTTTGTACAATCTAGTTGGTCACTGTAGTGCTTGGTAGTTTTATCGTTAATTTTTTATTTGCATCCCGCCTGTTATTTTTGCTGCTTGTGTGAAGGCAAGTAGAATTGAAGATGTTCGATACTTTTTTGTTCTTAAAAACATGGATTTGGCTTAGCATATCTTAACCACCTGCTTTACAGGATAGCTACTAGTATTTGAATCCTTTTATACACACTATTGAGATGGCTTATAGGTCTGCCGTATTTGTAGTATTTTTTTTCTGGAGACTATATAAACTACGTACACATTAAATATAGATTAGAACTAACTTGAGCTTGACTCTTACAGTCTTAATAAACTTGAGGTAAGGCTTGGCTATATGGTGAGGAAAAAAATTGTGCTTTTAATGGTCCTGCCTTAGCTGTGTGCTGGTAGTAGTGATTGACTGAGCATTCAGAAAAGGAAAATAGAACATATATAGCATTAACTGTGGCACTTTTATACATAATTCTTCCCAACTCAATGGTTCCTCTGCTACAGGATATTGTATGATAAACGGTTCAGTGCCTTTCATTATCCAGTCACCGATGAGGATGCTCCAAACTATCGTTCAATAATCCAGAATCCTATGGACATGGCTACTCTGTTACAGCATGTTGACTCTGGCCAATACATTACAAGTACAGCATTCCTGCAAGATCTCGATCTCATTGTGACCAATGCAAAGGTCTGCTTGCTTATATTTTTTTCTGAATAGTATGATCTCTGTAATGGCTGTTACAATTATTGAAACTATGGCTGGTTACAACTTACAGTTTCTGAAAGGGAAATGATTGAGACCTCCAAATTTATGAACTCTCATTTTACAATTATTGAACACTTATCAGGGTGATGTTTGACTTCAAAGTATTCCTTTTAATTATTGTTTTTGTGAATTCCAAATAGACTCTTGGACAGTTACTGATTGCATTAATGCTTGGCGAGATAGATGCTGTGTGTTTATGTGAAAATGTTCTCAAGTGCTGACGTAGCCTCTTTGTAGTCTTGATTGCACCATCTTGGTTCTGCAGTAAAATTATTTCCATTTGGAGAAGAGAAAGAAATGGTTGGAAGGAGAGGAACAGAGAGCAAACTAAAAATTGAAGGAGACAAGTGGTGACATGCTGAACATGTCTATGATAATGGATGTTGTTGGTTTATGTTGCTGCACAAGTAATGCCTGTTATCAATCAACATATTCTGCCTGCGTTTAAGTTGATTTTGGGTTTTTTTCTTCTCCTTTTTGTTGTTTTTTTCTGGAGATTTTCTGAGGAATTTTTCTGTCATCAATCGTTTAACATCACTGATCTTGTACTGTCATCAATCATCAACCATCAACCATCAACCAACATAGAAAACCAATTGTCAAGACATGTTGCTTATGTAATTTTTTGAGTGTGCTTGAATTCTCAATGTCGATTTGTGCTCATAAGCAGTGAACATGGAGACATGTTATCATGCTAAGATAACCTTAATTGGGGGAGGTTCTGATAAAATTTGATATTGAATTTCGTGAAACAAAGGGAATAATTTTTGTTTTCCATTGAGTACTGACCCAGAAAAGAACGAAAAAACAAGGAAAGGAAAAGAATATGACAAAACTGACCTTCTGAAGTTGGCCATCTAATCTAGCATCTGAGTATCTGACTATTCCTTTAATTGTGCTAGAGGTTTCCTTGTAGGTGACCAGCTTTTATGTTCTAATTCTGCGTTTAATTCGATGGAGAAACTCAATATGCATCGGATAATTTTTTATGCTGAATTTTGATTGAGGAAAACCAACACCAGAGATCTTATCAGCGGTAGAGAATCTGACATTGAAGTCATTTCATAAATTTATAAGTTGGGATCAAATATGAATTAAGAAAGAGAATATTTGATGCTGACAGTGTCGTCATGAAGTAGTTATCCGTTAAATCCGCAATACTAAGTTGATCTATACTTTGGCAATGGTATTGCAAATGAGTAACTGGCCATCTTTGATAATGTCAC
This sequence comes from Euonymus europaeus, assembly GCA_963580455.1. Classification (NCBI taxonomy): domain Eukaryota; kingdom Viridiplantae; phylum Streptophyta; class Magnoliopsida; order Celastrales; family Celastraceae; genus Euonymus; species Euonymus europaeus. Next base: position 2,814,686 of record OY756961.1, read on the forward strand.
TGTTTTGGAACATTAGTCTTTTGCGTGAATCAGTGGAGTCTGTGAACTATTATCAATTTATCATTACTAGCTGTTCTTTTGTCAGGTTTATAATGGAGATGATTATAATGGTGCCAGGATAGTTAGTAGAGCTTACGAGCTTCGTGATGCTGTGAGTTTCTTTCTTTTACTGATTTTTGTTTTTTCCCCCTTGCTTCGTGATTAGTCTTTGGGTGCTTGCTCCACTTGTTGAATATTATTTTCGCATAATTTTCAGGTGCATGGTATGGTTTCACAGATGGATCCTACACTAGTTGCCTATTGTGACAAAATAGCTGCCCAAGGGGGTCCAGCACATATGCCCGATTATACAGGAGGGTCTATTTTTCCATCAAGTCCAGTTGTGCAGTTAGGAGCTGTTACTAGAGCGAGTGCCCGACTCCGTCATGTCCCTCCTGAGGTTAATCTGGACCAAAGTTACGAGGCTCTGAAAAGACCAAAGAAGAATGCTGATGCTGTCCATGCAACAGGTATTGTTGCATTTATATATATATATATATTCGTTTTTTGAATGGTAAAGTTTTATTGAAGCACCGAAAAGGTGCAAGCAAATTACTAGGAGGCTAGATTGAGAGCCTCATATAAGTTGTTACGCGAGATTGGAATCCATAACTTCTACGCCTATTGACAAAAACGTCATGAGATTTTACCAATTTACCCTATTGTTGAGCATTCTATTGGTTTGTTCTTTCGACAAAAGCCACATATTTGCCAGATGAATAGACTGTTGAAATTTCTTCTTTGCTTATTTTTTCCCAAGCAAGCTCCAGGCCTTGAGCTCATCCGCAATGGTGTTACACTTACGGATGTCCCAGCTTATATGAAACCCCTTTATAGATACGCCTGTGATTTATTACTTTGCAGCTAAGTTTAACATCATAAAGGCGTTTCATATAAGCTTTTTAATCTGATCCAGATATTGTATTACAAGCTCAAGGTTTTCTACAGGTTTAATACCTTGTGTCCCCAATTTGGTGCCGGATGAAACATTGATTGGCTAATGCATAATTGACTATTGAGAACTGTATGCCTGAAGCAATTAAGTGCTACCTAGTCTGTTTGAGTTTGAATTTGAATGATTGAATTTTATGGTTGGCTAACATTTTGGGGTTTGTTTGTTGTTTTTTCCTTCTGAGAAAATATTTGTTCCTTCTTCTCATATCCTCTGTTTTTTTTTTGAGAATTTTCATATCCTCGTTTGATGCTGCTTTTGGTTATTCTGAAACGAAAATTGCTAGATGAATAATGTGTCTTTCCTGAATACATTCTACTTCCTGACAATCAGCATCGAGTGCGGAAGCCAAATCACAATATGAAGATTCAACGCAACCAATGCAAACTGAAGAAGTTGAGATAGATGACAAAAATCTGGAAAGGCCGGAGCCCACCTGTGTTGACGGTGGTCCACATGAAACTTCTGGAGAGGGTTCTGCTGATACGGTTGGGAATAGATCTGAAGATGTTACCATGTCAGATGGTGAGACCTCAAGTCAGGTGGAGTCTGTCAAGCAGCTGTTTGTTAAACGCACTGAAAACTACGGCATTCCTCAGCTTGAAAGGCTCTATACTCGTATTATGAAGGGTGTTTTTGTAGTTAAAGGAGTGGAAGACGATACCAAGCATTCGATTTTGATGTTTTTATCCAAATTTGCTGATGACGAGGCAAACTTTTCATGCTGATATCCTTTTTTCACCGGAGAAAAAAAAATTAAAAGAGGAAAAAGAAGTTAGTTTAGTTGATGTAAATTCGGGTTTTTCTTCTCAGTGCAAAATTTGAGTGAGCATTTGCTGTCCAGCCTGGTGTTTACAATTCAAAGCATATGCATGCATGCATGCATAAAATGGGCTCATAAGTTGGCATGTCTAGCATGGATTAGCTTGTACATAAATTCTTGTACAGCTGTATTGGGTTGGCTTGAGAATTTAGGCGCCGTGAGCTGTGAATCTCCCAACTTGTAGACAAGGTCCATGCTATAATGCTTACGAATGGCTGTTCGTTCTTCATGCAATGCAACACATCAGTGGGAGAGCTTGGACAACTAGGACTTAAAGCCTTGATATGGTATGATTATTAGTGAAAATGATCACTCAAGTGATAATATTTTTGGTGAATATATCTGAGGTCAAATTGTATGGTATAGACTCTTCAAGTTTGAGTTTCATTGAAAATAATATTTTTGTGATCATGTATTGAGTTTGACTTAACTTATTCATTTCTATGTGTCAGCGTGAAACCCAAGTTTAGGATAGACTTTCTTGTTGTCGTTTTTTATACCAAAAAATATTAGTAATTGTATTTTAATTAATTACTTCACTAGATCATGATAATTAGATGACCAGTTCAATAGTTTTTAAAATATTAAATTAATTTGATCATCTTATGTAACATTTATTTAAAAAAATTGAAGTGACGCTCATTTATTGAGCGCAACGACTCAATAAGCAAACATTTTTTTTAAAGGTCACTAACCACACACATGTTAAGACATGCACGAAGGGCATGTAATTTCATCACAGCTAATGAAAACTACCCAAATTTCAACTTTCTTGGTGAGAATAGAATCTTGGACCTCAAGGTTATAAGCCGGACAACCTGACCAATCAGATTACCTCTTATTCTCAATAAGTGAACAGTTTTGATCGGTATGAATATATATAATGATAAAAAATTAATGGAGAGGAGATAATACATGATAATATGTGTTTTTAATGATATGATTAAATACATGCTTGACTTTTGAGTAATTAATTTTAATGGAAAAAATGAAGGAATAAAATATTAATAGTTAACTAATGAAAAATATAAAAAAATAAAATATATTTATTGACGTTGATATTTATCATGATAAGAAGTGGGACCAAGAACATGTATGTGATCTGGGTCGAGCGAGAGTTGGCAGAAAACGTTCGAAAATCCAAACGCCTGATGATGTTCACAAAATCGCACGTGGCTGGGCCCCACCACCATAACCAATAGTGCATCATCACCCACAGCTGTCTCTATCTACTCGTCACCTTGTATCTATCTGTGTATATATATACATGAATCAATCATTATAGGGAAATATGCCCAGACCCCCCTAAACTATGATGTATGTGCAAATACCCCCTGAACTAACATAAATGGCAAACAGACCCCCAATATTGAGTTGACCGTTATCTTTAACGGTCAACTCTACTAAACCTGATTAAAAACAAGGGAAATATGCCCAGACCCCCCCAAACTATGATGTATGTGCAAATACCCCCCTGAACTAACGTAAATGGCAAACAGACCCCCAATATTGAAAGGAGAACAACTAAGATGTATAAAATGTTCCAAAACAGGACATAATGTCAGAACATGTCTTGCTCTGGCTGCAGCAAGACAAGAATCAAATTGATTTTGAAGACCCCAGGAAAAAAACTCCAGAAAAAGACCTCCTCGACCTAAGATCTCTATTGTCAAACCTTTTAAAAGAGACTGAACTGAAGATCAAACTGATTTTGAAGACAACATTATCCTTTTGTCTTGATAGTTGGGTAGGATTTGATAGCTTCATTGTTATGTATGTGACTATTTGTTTTTGGACATGGGATTGTTCTTATGTTTTGATTTTTAGGACTGTGATAGTATGTTTCTGGACAAGATTATTGTTGTTGTTCTGAATTTAGTCATTTTATGTTTTGTGCAAATAGCCCCCTATAGTTTCTGTTTTGTGCAAATAGCCCCCTAGAGTTGACCGTTATCTTTAACGGTCAACTCAATATTGGGGGTCTGTTTGCCATTTATGTTAGTTCAGGGGGGTATTTGCACATACATCATAGTTTGGGGGGGTCTGGGCATATTTCCCATCATTATAACTAACACATCGTATATGTATACGTAGATTGTACACTATATATATACATAGCTTTCGTTCCATTTTTTGGGCATCCGAATTGGTACTTCGTTCTCTTTTACAGCTCAACAAGCACTTTAGATAGAGAGATGGGTGCGATTTCTTGCCAACAAGACCGTGATTGGGTTGTTTTTTCGACCGAATCGATCCTAGAAAACAATCAGACAACAGTAGATTCCTTTCATGGGGAAGACGAAGAAGAAAGAATGAGGCTCTTCAACAGCTTTAACCGGACCGGAGAGGAGAAGATGGAGGAGAAGACGAAGCACAAGAAGAAGAAGAAGAAGAGCCAGGTATTTCTGGAAGGATACGTGGAGGTGCCAAGCGAGGATGATTTGAAGAAGACCAAGAGCTTGACTGACGAGGACCTTGATGAGCTGAAAGGGTGTTTGGATCTCGGGTTTGGTTTCAGCTACGATGAGATCCCTGAGCTCTGCAACACCTTGCCTGCTCTCGAGCTTTGCTACTCCATGAGCCAACGGTTTCATGATGACCACCACAAGTCCCCTGAAACCTCCGCTGAATCTGAGCCAAGCTCGATCCCGGTCCCCAATTGGAAGATCTCTAGTCCTGGTGAGTTATTTTGATTCTGGTGTTGTCTATTGAGGCATTTGGGTTTTGTTTTGTGATTGATCTATGTCGTTACTGTAAATTGTAATTAAGGAATTGAGTTGTAGTTGTTAAATCTGAAGGTAATTGGGTTTTTTCTACAGCATTCTTAGATTAAACTACTTGGCGGTCCTAATGATAATTTAAGTTTTTCCTGGTGAATTGGAGCATTCTATTTGAGATATTTGTGTACAATATGTGAATTTATATTGTAGGAATCCTTTTATTTATGGTCTTTTGCATATGAAACTCATTAGTGTTATAAATTCACACAATGCACTAATTTTAAGGACAATTAACTTATATACTTGATTGTATTGTTGTTTGTTATGTTAGCTAAACCGATAACCATAGGACAAGTTCTGAATCTTCTGCGAGTTTGAGTTAGCAAATGGGAATCAGGCATCTTGTCCTTACTTTCTTACCTTCTCCATGTTGCATCGTTTCTTATTCAGGCGATCATCCAGAAGATGTTAAAGCAAGGCTCAAATTTTGGGCACAGACCGTGGCATGTACTGTTAAATTATGCAGCTGATAAGCAACTGTTTTGGGAGTAAAATATTAATCTTCGGAGTGAATCCAAGTTGAAATTTCCATCCGGGTTTGGAAGTCACAGCGTGGTCATCCATCTCTACTTTGTTCACTACATTGAAACTTTTTGGATGAGTGAGAATTCCTGCCATTCTTTAGCTGGTTTGGGCCAGCCCGAACCTGTCCATGATGGATCAGCCTTAAATATCCGGAGAAACAAGTGGAAGAGGATGAGGAGGAAGCATGTTTCAGGTTTGAGATTAGCTCATTCCTGTTGGTATTTGAATTCAGTTCTGCAGAAGCTATGATGTATTTCACTGCGAATAATTGTTATATGAATAAAACGTTAGCTGTTATTCATCTTGTTGATATTATGGGTAATTAGGTTGTGATGTTTTTACGAAGTCCCAACGTGCTGTGTGGCTTTCTATGCAGTATTGGCAGAGCCTGCATGATAAACTTCGCCTACTAGTCTATTCACCTCTGCATATGCCGAGGTAACTGATCTAACTGGATTGATTGCACCATTTTCTTGTTTTAGCTATCAATCTCCATGTTATCTCATTGACTTGTGTTTATCCATCCAACGGATCGATGAATGACCCATCTGGCTGGCACTGCCGAGGGTGATTGAGGAGTAGAGAAAAACTAGTGACGCTGGGTATGTGTCTATATATATATCTGGATCGATCATTTTTACAAGCCAGTGTTGAATTTGATAATTATGACCGAGTGTAATGAACAATTATTTGTGCGGGAGACACAAGTTTCCTCTTTGTTTTGATCATGTTTACGGGAAACTATGTATACATATTTGTCTGAGTTTTGGTCTTCGCGACTCCAAAGGCATGGGAAGACGGAGTAAATTGTAGGTTTTTTTGGAGCTGAATCCTGTCAAGAAAGATATGTTTATTCCAGCCAAGTTGAGCTTGTTTTGAAATGAAGGTGGCATCACATTCTACTCGTGGATATTATTTGATGGTCCAAAATTCTATATATTCGCAGCCTTTTGAATGATTGAATCATTAGAGAAGTTTTGATAAGACTGTTGCGTGCATTCTTTCTCCACTTGTTCGAGTTTCTTGCTTGCACGACTTGCCCATTTGTTGCCCATGATTGAAGTCTTACCATTTTCATGTTCTAAATTCAAATGCGGTACCTACACACAATAGCACCAAATTAATTGACTAAATCAACAATACAATTCAAGTCAAATCAATAATAAAGAAATTCAAGAAGACAAGGACAATCGAAACCCCAAGAGCCGTCTCTCTCTCTCTCGGAGCCCACTCACTCTTTCTCTCTACACTCTTTCTTTGTGAAATCTCTCACGTGTTCAAAACGAACTAGGGTCAAAACCCTTGCAAATTTCTAAGCTGTGTCGATGGATCGACTTTGCTCCTGCCTCAAAAATTGGCTCTGCTTCAGAACCACAGTTTTTCGGACAGCGCATGGGTCTGTCGGGGCAACCCTTCAAAATTCAAATAATATGAGCCAAAATATTACCAATTCCCTGACTCAAAAAAAAACTACCAATTTTAGTGAAAATAAATTATAAAATTTCTAAAACAAGGCTAAACATCAATTAAAAAGAGATGCATGAAACGTCGTCGTATTTATATTTGTACAGGAACAAAAACGTTACACGTTGATATTAACAACCATAACAGACAAGTTCCATGCATTGGTATTTCCGTCAGGGCCTCTCTAATGTTTTGTCAGTGTTGTGTTGTGGAATTGTTGCATCTAGTTCGGCTGCATCTTCTATTTTTTCAATCATAATGCCGGAGTCCAGTGGCTCTGCTTCTGATATACAACATTGCAATGTAATGTTTGTTCATACGATACCCGAGACCGGGAGGGTTCTTCCTTCTGCGAGCCAATGGAACGCCATAGAGCTCGACTTCAATCTCCTCCCCCGATCATCTTCATCGTCAAACGCCTACGATTATTCCATCCCTTCACCGTATTCTAAGTCCTATGATTATGATATTACAATACCTGATAAGAAGTATTTCAAGAGATTCCTTTATGGATTAGTCGCACTAATTTTAGTTATTATAGCAATTGTCCTGTTAGTGCATTTCTTGTCTTATAAACAGAAGCACCATGGACCTTCAAAGAACCTCACACTTGCAATAAACCAGGCTTTGATGTTCTTTGATGCTCAAAAGTGTAATCTCCTTCTGTCACTCCCAATATTCAAATTGTACATACATATATTTCATAGCATTTTGTCATTGCCATAATCTATGGAAGATTTGTCTCTCTGCAGCCGGTCCGTATCCAAGAAACAGTCCTGTGAAATTTAGAGGAGATTCAGGAATTCAAGATGGTAGCTCGAGCAATCCACCAGTCAATCTTGTTGGCGGGTTTTACGATTCTGGCAACAACATGAAGTTCACTTTCACAACAGCTTACACCATTACACTCCTCAGTTGGAGTGTGATTGAGTATCATGAAAAGTTTGCTTACATAGATGAGCTTGATCATGTCAAAAATATCATCAAATGGGGTACCGATTACATGCTCAAAGTCTTCGTTTATTCAAATACGACTTCTTCGACAGTTATCTATTCGCAGGCAAGTCCACAGCAATTTAACAATATTGTCTCCATTTATGTTCATTCCGGCGATAAGTATTTTTTTTTTCTTCTTCAGGTTGGAATCACTGGTAGCGATTTAAGTTGCTGGCAGAGACCTGAAGACATGAACTATCCAAGACCGGTTTCTGTTTGTAGTAGCAGAGATTCTGATCTGGAAGGGGAAATCATTGCAGCATTATCAGCAGCATCAATAGTATTCAAAGAAGAAAATTCGTACTCAAAAGCTTTAATTGAAGCTGCCGAGAAGTTGTTTCAGGTCGCGACTGTTGACAATCCAGGACACAAGCCGGGAACTTATACTGCAGATGATGTTTGTGGTGGAGGAGCTGCAAAGTTCTATAACTCCTCAGGTTATCAGGATGAATTAGTTTGGGGAGGAACTTGGCTATCTTTTGCTACTGGAAACACAACTTATCTTGCGTACGCCACGAAGAGGTTTCAGGAAGCCGATCAGGATCAAATAGTATCTGAAAAAGGACTGTTCTATTGGAACAACAAGATTGCTGCTACTGCGGTAACTTCACTGATTTTTTGGTTTTTCAAGATTTGATTTGTGTATGAATGTTGAGTAATATGTAAGTACACTATTTAGGTTCTGATGACAAGACTTCGATTCTTCAAAGACCTTGGTTACCCCTATGAAGCTGCTTTGGGACATTCGTCGAACAAGACGGACTTTCTCATGTGCTCTTATCTTTCTGATGAAACATTCAAAAAGACACCAGGTATACATACATACAAAGTGATTGAATTGTATATAAGGTTAGTATTCTTTTAACTTTATAATATAGGTGGCTTGATCATCTTGAGGTCTGAGTCTGGTCAGCAACTCCAGTTCGCAGCAACAGCATCTTTTCTGAGCAAATTATACAGTGATTACCTTAAACTTCTACGTAGAACCGGCGCAAGTTGCGACAGTCAAGGCTTTTCTCTGCAAATGTTGCAGAAATTCTCTGCTTCTCAGGCAAGCACGCACAATAAGTACTACTACAAGTTCCATTAGTGCTTAAAATATAATCTAACTGCAGATCCTCGAATACTTTTCAGGTAAATTACATTCTAGGAGATAATCCGATGAAGATGAGCTACGTTGTCGGGTTCGGAGACCATTATCCAACCAAGGTTCACCACAGGAGTGCGTCAATCCCTTGGGATGGTCAACATCACTCTTGTCCAGAAGGGGATAGATGGCTTTACTCTAAAGACCCTAATCCAAATGTTCTGTTAGGAGCCATGGTAGGAGGACCAGACCAATCTGACAATTTCTTCGATGACCGGAACAAACCACAGTTCACTGAGCCAACCATATCAAGCAATGCCGGCTTAGTTGCAGCCCTAATTGGACATTATGAACTCCCGGATTCACTTAACTTGGGAATAGACCAAACTGGTATCTTCGATAAGATTATCTTGTCTGCTTCAACTCCATGAAAATGTTTTCATATTTGCATGTAATGAAGTCATCAAAGAGTGGATGAATAAAACAGTGGAACACTAGTGCACCTTTTCCTCACTCAATTCTTTGCAATGTCTTCATATTTGTTTCCAAGAATTCTCTCAACTATTGGGGAAAATCTTGTGACTCATCTCATTGGTTGATATGTTTTTTTGTTTCTTTTTCAGATCAACCATTTTTTTTATTAGAAAAGGAGGATGAGATTCAAACTCGAAATTTGAGATTACGTATATGATCTAATTTGTCAACAAAATTACTCGGATTTCATCCGTACTCAGCTAATTAGACTGTCCACCTTAATTACTTTTGACATAATTAAATTATCATATAGCTTTAAATTGATTTCAATTTTTTAAATAGAGACAAAAGAACCTTCAAATTTAAACTAGAATATTTGATGAGCCCAAGGTAACTCGGGAAAATTTTATCAGGGGAAATAAAATAGAGCAATGCTATGACACTTAAATAATATTGAGAATGAGAATCATGGATAGTTCGGTTTGGGGTCGAGAAATCGAAACCCGTCTGTCAGTTCCCTGCCCTGGGAGTCACTGACAGATGTAAGTCGCAGGATGTGCAGCCTTACGGTAGGGACCACCTGCCGCTTTAGAAGTGGTCGAATGCTTCTACGAGGGTTCGAACTCACAACCTCCACTTCCCCCGTTAAGGATTTTGACACGATGGGTACCGCTCAGTCATATGCCTTGGGAGCGAGAATCATGGATAGTTGATATGACGTTGATGTGTATGATGTTTCGTACAGGTCTTAGTTGGAGCCATTCTTTTTGCACTAAAAAAAATAAGATTTGAGATAGACCGATTTATTAAAGGGATCTGATCTTGAAATTTAATAAAGAAGGAGGTGATTTAACGGGCCAAATAAGCCGATGACTAACCAACCGAAACAAAATTATAAAAACGGTTTGGCCCGTTAAATCACCTTCTTCTTTTTTTCCCATTTTAGACACCATCAACTTTTTTTATTCCCATTTTAAACCCCAACTTCCAGGCCGCATGGCGTGTTAATGTTAGGGGGCTATAACTGACATTCCAAAATATGGGTTTCTCAGACGACTTTCTCCACGCACATTTTTCTGCCATTACCTTCTCTCATTGCCTGCATCACTGTGTCTCAGGTACCCTCCTCTCTCCCTCTCCCTCTCCCTGTTCAACTGCTGTTCAGTTGTTGAGAAATCGTAGAAAACGGAAGGGCAAATATTAGGGCCTAGATTTTCTTGCTTTGGCATTCGATTGTTTTTTTTTATTCTCATTAGCTTTACTGATTTCAATGTATGCACTCGTATTTTTTCCTTGTAGGTTGTTTATGTAATACCTTTACTGCCAAATAGTGTTCGTTCTGGTTCTCCACCCTAGATTTGTGTAGGTATGCTGTTGTTCCGCCTGGATCTTCAAATTTGAAAATTCCAATGCGGTCTTTAACATTTTTTGGTGCTGATTTCTTTGTGTTATGATGCAGCGAAGCTGACGAGTACCTGAAGATCAAAACAATGGTTTCCTTTGAAATGAATGACCGGAAGAGTGAGTGATTTCGTTCTGTTGTTTTAGATATGCAGATTTTCTTCAATCTCCAGTCGATTCTTTTTTATAAGGAAAAAAAAAAAATCAAACTCAGCATATTTGCTTGTCCCCTTTGAGTAAACACCTTATGATCTGCAAGATATCATGGTAACTACTCAAGAGTTAATGAAGTATGAAGTGTCCCGTGGTTGTGAATTTCAGATAGTTATTCAGGTCGAGGAAGCCGTGAAGGATGTTAATGTTGCCATATGTAACTTTGAAGATCCTTTATTGAAGCGCTGGCCATATTTGAGCTTGATTGAGCTGCCAATTTTTTTCAGCTAGTTTCTTTTGTTTGTTGTTCATTTCATTTTGGGAAGTTTGATTAGTGTCTTTTGGCAGAGATTGCCCTTTATTTTGGATTTGTCAATGTTAAGTCCTCAATGCAATCAAATGCTCTCGAATATTGGCAATAGTATTCTTTAGATATTTCAGTGACATGCTCTGTGCTCAGTCTTAGCTCTAACTTCTTTTGTTGCCTTTATATAATGGGGGCATATCTCAGTCTCTATAGAGATTGTTGAAACATTTGGCATGATTATTTATGACATGAAACAGAGATCGGATTGGGATTGACGGGGTTTGGCATTCTGTTCACCTTCCTTGGTGTTATTTTTTTCTTTGACAAGGGATTGCTGGCGATGGGGAATGTAAGCTTCTTATTCTTATCACTTATGCTATAAACAAAAGGAAGCATTCGTGTTTTCTAAAATATAATAATTTTTTGTTTATATTCACATTTTAAGTTATGCTTCGAAGTTTGAGCTTTTGGCAAAAAGATGATGGTTCTGCCTATTGCTGATTTCACCTATTATTAATCCTCACTTATTTTCTGTGTTATTTATCAGATCCTTTTCTTCTCCGGTGTGACTCTAACTATTGGATTGAAGTCTGCCATGCAATTTTTCATGAAACGTCAAAACTACAAGGTCTTGTTTCTTTGATGAATGCGTCATTATAATTTATGTTTCATTCTTTGCAGCTAGCTCCTCGTTTTTTTTTTTTTAACTTTTATGGTTTTACTTTCTCTATGCTATAGGGAACTATATCTTTTGGTGTCGGCTTCTTCCTTGTTGTGATAGGATGGCCAATTCTGGGGATGATTTTGGAATCATATGGATTTATTGTTCTCTTCAGGTTGATTAGAATTTTAAGTTCTTGATTTCATTGTTCTCTCATAAGCTTTACTTCTGAGATTTGTTATTGAATTTTTGTGCAGTGGCTTCTGGCCAACACTGGCTGTTTTTGTGCGAAGGATTCCAATTCTTGGTTGGGTGTTTCAACAGCCATATATCAGATCGGTATGTTCATTCATTTTTAACCCACTTTCAAAATAAATAAATTTATTAATAAGAAGATGCAGGAATGAAAGAAAACTATGTTCAGTTAGATTTATCATTTATGCACTTTTAGAATCCTTGTTAACTGAACAAATGTGCAGCTTCTTGACCGGTATCGAGGGAGGAGGGTCCCTGTATAACGCAGATGTCAAAAAGAAGCGTGTGATAACTGTGACCAACACACCTTGTAAGTCCATGTATACAGTTGGAGGAAGAGCTATAATTTTTTGATATTCTGTTAGGACAGTAGATAAGAATTTGTTTTAACCTCAGAAAGGAACAAGGATTGATTTGAGCTTAGTCTCTAATATCCCTTGATTTTTTTTGTTAAGAGTTTCTGAAGCTTGCAGGAGTAAAGTGTCCATAGATTGGCAGGTCTTTAGTGTCCAGTTGCACGTTAATGTTTTGCTTTTCTTTGTTGGTTTGTTATCCTCTCTTTTCTAATGGGTAAGAATTTCAGCCCTCATCGCAAAGAAACTAACAGTTAAATTTTAAAAAGATCACTTCATAACAAGTCACTAATATACATTTCATTTAGAAACTAAAATAAAAATACGTCGAGAGATTAGAGACCACTAGGCCATTACTTTCCCCTAGTCCTCCAAAGAAACGAGAAGGGTGAAGACCTGATTGATACTTTTTTACACCGGACAAGCAGAAAAGAGGACAAAACCTATCGACCTAAATGAGAAAAAGATAAAAACAAAGAAAGACCCATAGATGGACAAGTCTTGGTTAGCCAACAGTCTTTACACTTGTTCCTATGATTTTTTTATTTTTTTTACTGAAGTTTCTGACGGGAAGACTGTCCTCTTGTTTTCTTCATCAATCTAGTCATGCTTCTGGTTACTCTTCTTGGGGTAGCAGCCAAGGTTCCATCTTCATGTCTGCACTTCTTGGTAGCCTTAGCTTTGCTATCAGTCCGCGGAGTTTCATCCAAGGTTCCATCTTCATTATGAGTTTGTGGAGTTTCATCCTGCACCAAATTAGCACTGATGACTTGACTCAAACTTTCCAGAATTGAAGTTACTGAAAGTTCAGCATATCCGGCAACACTGCCGGCTAACTTTCCCCATATATGATTAACAAGGGTCCTTCTTTCACAGTCTTGAAGGGGGGACATTAATAAGTCTCGTGCCTTCGTCACTGGAAGATCATCAAAAACAGCTGGTAGCATGGTACACCAACTGTTCTCCGAGGAACCAGAATCTCCACATTGACAACTTCTCTCAACAGCTTCTTCACTACAAGATTGTGTAACATACTCCTCCCAGTTATATGGAAATCCAAGCATGAAATAGTTGCAAATCTGTTGAAAAAACGAGAAATTGTGAAATTCAGAACACAAAAATCTTCACCAAAGTATTTTCTTGGAGCGAGTCCAATTGAAATTCAGCTGTAGAAGTTTCATGCTATTAGTTCCTCTAGATCTGATTATTGTATAACATTCCCTTCTGAAAATGTACTAAGAAATTTGTGTTCGTAATACTAATTAAGATATGAGAGGAGCAATGGGCGATTACCACCTTCATACAAATTAGTGTGTTATTATAATATAACGCAAGTATAAATTCCAATAACAGCAGGTCACTGGAAAATGACATCAGATTGTTGAGCCACATAATAGACGAACAAAATTACGAACCTGAAGCGAGGATACTACAGCTGATAGAAAAAGATAACCAACCAAAGGAATTACATACCTTCAATGAAAAGCCATTTGAATGTGTACGACACCTATTTATGAAGCCACTGACTATGACCGTGATCCCATCCATTGTCTCAAGCGTGGTGGTATTATGTCTCTTGGAAATCTCCGCAGAGCAGAAGAGTCTGACTTCTTGTACCCTGCAACACCGGATTTTATATGAAGCAACTCATCATCTTGACTGATGCTCCTCATAAGAAAAAACACAACCATTATGAAATTCATTATTGGGATATATTAAAAGCAACATTACAGAGACTCATAGAAACAATCCTACATCACCAATAGTGAAAGCAGCCAAATCTCTTGATGATTCCAGCATTAGTTTGAGTTTTCTCCAAAAAATATGCAAAGTCAGATAAATCCATTCAACCTCCACAGAACACAATAGAACGAAGGTTGATCCCTAAACTACAATTCTTTGCACAAATTGAGATAAGCCCATATAACTCTCAATTACATGGAAAATAAAACAATTCTTGACATCTTCAATGAAATCGCGAAAACAGGGAGAAAAATTAACTTGTCAAGGATAGATTCTGCATCTTCCATAAATCGCCCTAATAAAATCGCCAGTTCCCAAAAAATATTTAGAAGAAAACATTTGACCAAGTGTCCAAGTTAAAAAATATAAAACACAATAAATTACAAGATAGAAGTAAAACACAAACCCAGAGGCCAATTCTGAGCTTGAGTGTTTCAGTCAAGATAAAGAAGCAGAAGAACAAAATATATAAACATCTATATTTTTATGAGTTGTAATCACCATTATCATCAACATGCCAAATTTTATCTACAAATTCTCAAAATTCCTTAATGGATTTCACAAATGAAGTGTCTACAAATTGAAAAATCTTCACTATGAAGTTTGCTATCCACATGCATTACACCAAGTCAAAGAAATCATAAGAGACGAAACCATAGAACTCACCCTCTGGAAGCAAACCCTCCAATGGCCAAGCCCCTGTTCTTGTTTCCCTGAGGCTTCATCAGCCACCAATCATAGAGTAACACCTGCGCAAAACACACCATAAGTACACACAAAAACTGTCTGTAGGTTCAAAATAAAGACTTCCGTACCGATTTGATGGAAAGGGCGGAGACCGCAGTCGGTGGAGACTTGAGAAATTGGGCATCTGGGTTCGGATCCGCTTGAGATTTTAACGCCTTTGGTGTTGAAGCTACAGATGATGGGGTAAGCGGCGGCAGCTTCGCGCTTCTTGTCGACACCATCTGAAGAAGTTTTGAAGTTGAAGTTTTGGTCTAAGCGCCAGTGGATGAAAATGAGATTGTCCTTTTAAGCACTTTTAGTGATTTAGAAAAGGCACAATTAATTGTAAATGATGGCAGGGGGTATGGGAAATCGAACAGTCTCCCACGGGTGCCATAGTCCAAGATGAATCCCTTCCAGTTGAGAATAGATTTTATTTCTTTTGTTTTCCCTATTTGTATATCTTTATAATAATTTTTAAAATTACTACAAATTAACTTTAAAAATAGTTAATAATAATCAAAAATTAAAAGAATTTAACCTAACTTTAAATTTAGCCCTTCAATTCATAGAAAATATCATCAAACAAACAACATGTACTGCAAACTATAACAAAGATCAGCTTTTTCAAGAGTATCAGTCCCACTACGTGATAATGTTTGAAGAAATAAATTACAAAAATACGAAATAAACAAATAAAATGAATTCTAAATTAATGTAAGAAAGATATTACAAATTTAAAATAATAATTAACAAATAGAATTTAATAAAACAGCACTTGGAAAATGGCATTCATAGAAACCCATCTGTGTGAGGGGCAGGGCTGGCTGAGAGACAATTTATTGTAGAATGTTCACTTGATAAGTGGAAAGACCAACGTTAAAGAAAACATTAATCCATTTGACAAATATAACCCCAGCAACACCAACATTAAACACCCCAAACCAATCCTAAACATCCCATCTCATATACCAAAAGATTTTGTTAAAATATAACTGACGAAATTGCTGGCCAGATGTATCAAACCGTGTACAATTTCCTGATATCCCAACACAATTCAGTTGCCGAGTCTCAGGGAGCCGGAGCCGGTGCTGGAGGCTTCAGAAGCGGTTGCAGAGCCTTGACAACAATGCTCATATTTGGACGGAATTCGGCTTCATACTGCACGCATAGTGCTGCCACCGCTGCCAACTGGACAACAAAAAAATAAATAAATCAGATCACGCTAGCAATACTTCTATTAGGAGAGTGGCGTGCGATCACGACTGAAATATGCTTGGTCTGGAAATGTTTGCGAGTGTGTAATAAGGTATGTGTGTGCCAGCACGAGTAAATGTAGGGGAGGTAGAAACCTTGGCAACTCCTTTAGGAGGATATTCTCCCTTTAGCTTTGGGTCTACACACTGCTTAACTTTGTCTTCACTCAGTCTTGGAGTAGCCTATCAAAACAGCAAGCCAATGTCAGAACATATGAATTTTCAGAGTGAAATAGTAGTACAAGGAGACCCTAGAGAGCAAAAATAATAATAGCCAAAAAACAAGGTACTGTATAAGAACATCAACTTACCCAGGTAACAAGACTCTGTTGCCCACGAGGCATGGTATGATCAACAGGTTTTCTCCCAGTTAGAAGTTCCAGCAGAACCACCCCGAAGCTGTACACATCACTCTTCTGGGTCAGCTGCCCAGTCATTGCATACCTGCAAATTAATTAAACAAGAAATTTAGATACTTCGCACATGACACAATTTAGGTGCCAATAATTTCATTTCCAAAAGCTTTAACCTAGAAATCAGCAGACCGAGTAATTGAAAAAAGAGAGTCAATGGTTAACAATATCCATTCATGCATGGACACAATCAATTCAAAATGCAGCAAATTGACTACCAAAACCCCTCCCCTTTTTTTCCTTTCTAATTAAAAATACATAAAACCACCTTCTTGACACATCAGGATTAGTCATACATTAACTCGACCACAATCAGAAGCTGGAACAAGAAAATTATAAAAAGAAGGTCCAATGTTGTTTTAATTTGATACTGATAATATTGTGGAATTTGGCTAGTTCATAAAATATTAAGTACAAGGCTTGAGTATTGCATTTGTCATTAATAAATTCTTAAGACACACTAATCATGAAAAAGTTAAGAAATGGTACAGGATCATTACTCTGGAGCGTGATAACCAAAGGTTCCCAAAACTCGAGTAGAATGAAGACGAGAAGCCATATCAGGAGCCTGATTTGAAAGGTTGAAATCTGCAATCTTGGCTTTAAAGTCTTCAAAGACGAGCACATTGCTCGATCTAATGTCCCTGTGTATAAGAAGTGGCTGAACCTTCTCATGCAAGTATTCCAAACCTCTTGCTGCATCAACTGCGATTCTTACACGCTGTATCCAATCAAGTGTTGGACCCGGTTGTGCCCCTTGAACTCCCTTTCTACCTGTAGTTGCAAAGTAATTCAAATGAGTACAAGAAATTTACATTTGGTGCGCCTCATATTAAGATTAGCAAAAATGACTCTGCATACCATGCAATATGTCATGTAGAGATCCCATTCTTGCAAACTCATATGCAAGCATACGGAGATTCCCCTCAACACAGTAACCAAGCAACTCCACAAGATTGTCATGCTTCAATCTCGAGACCATAGAGACCTAAAAGATTAGAAAATGTTATGGTAATAAAATAAAAAAAAAACTTATTAAGAGAATTCGTACATATAAATAGATATTAGACAAACTATGTTCATTGAATTGTCAATTAGCAGACAAATGATAGATTACACACAATGACATATTCTAAAATTTCCATTTCAACAACACACACACCTGAGTCAAGAACTCAAAATTTGATTCTGGCTCAGATGAAACATCAAGCTTTTTTACAGCTACAGCTTTTCCATTATTTAGGTTTGCATAATACACCCTCCCATATGATCCTTCACCAATCAAAGCCTTTGATCCAAAATTCTCAGTCTTCTCTTTCAGCTCCTCCAAAGACAATGCAGGCACTTCAATGAGAGGTACTGCCTTTTGCACTTCAGGTTTGACAGGAGCTGGCACCTTTGAGCCTTTCGGATACCCTATAATGCACACCAAGCATAAAATTATATGTGATAAGGCTGTATCAAAATATTTGTTACACTGCTAACGTATGGAAGAGTGTGAAATCATTAAAAATAAAGAACACCTTAGTTGTTTCAAAACAACAGAAAGTTAACAAAAAATTCAGGAACCCTAGAATCCACCACTAAATTTCAAGATGATTGAAAGGGTCAAAGTTGGATACAAACCTTGGAGATAGTGAATGAAATAAAACCATTAAATGTTCTGTAAATGTCAATCAAAACCCGATTATAAAAACCATTAAAAAAACCTTTTAAGCATATGTATCAAGAAGCAACCTTGCAAGCATCTATTAACAAACTCAGAATCAGTAAAATACCGTCTGTATGATTATTTCGGCTCTTCAGGTTTTCATTTTCATTTGACTGGTAAGATTCTTCTACTTGACATGTACAGCACAGCCACTTACGCATCCTGGATCTCTTCCTTAGATATAAATCGTCTTGAGCACTTGGTTTCTCAAGACGTACAAAAACACGAGGAGCTGTTGCATGTGCCTGCAGTTAAAATAATAGCTGTTTTAGTTCAACCTCAATACCTGACATACAATTTACCTGATGCGTGATCTAAAATTTAACATATTCTCTTGAACGAAAGGATTCATCAGAAAATATCAAATATGAGAAAGCATTATGACATCACATGGAAACAATACAAACTGTAAAAATGACAACAAATTAAACAGAGCTAAAAGGTCACGTAGAACTCCGTGAATAGTTCATTTACAATACAAAATAGCATTGGAAAAACAGGTGTCGGGAAGTATTATTATAATGGACAAAAATTTTAGAGCAAACGTAGGGTTTTATTCACTTGATTGAACAAAAAGGAAAACTGGGTTTTGTTCACTTGATTGAACAAAAAGGAAAACGATCAAACATCTGCATAATAATTAACGAGTTTGTTGGATAACTATGGCAGTGTGAAAAGCAGCATTGTAAAGCCCTTCACAAGGCAATTGAAAAATAAACAAATCAGCAAGACTGCACGTGAGATCAAGAAATAGCATCGGTGCCATTTTACTCATTGATTTGTCCATATCAAAATAATCTAACCAAAAAAGTCCACCAACAAAACCAATCAGCAGAAAAAGTTCACCCCTCTACCAAACATAACTAACCAAAAAAAGATATGCAATCTAATTGCACATCATATACAGAATTCAATTCTTCCCATAATGCAATCAATTATCAACTCGAACGCAGCTCGAAATCACTATTCCAATGGAAATTAATTCTCAAAAAAGTAAACTAAAGGAAGAAAACAAGAAAGCGAAATACCGATCGACTCTCTTACCCCCAAACTGTGTCGATGATGTTCCCGTTCCATGATAGGGAGAAAAACCCAACAAACAGATAGAGAAAATGAAATGGAGGAGAAATTAAAAAGACTAAAGCTAAATTTGTCATATAAGCCAAAATCAAGAATATCCGCTAGATCCGAAACCGAAATCACAGGATCACAATTGGCAAATTAAGAAACAAATTACCTGCTCTTCTTCTCTCTCTGTATTAGGGACCTGGTATGTTTGTTGAAGTGACAATTAGGTGTTCTTCTTTTCTCGAGCTTCCTTCGCTGAGTTGGCTTTTCTGGATGGAATTGTAATGTAAGGAGAGAAAAACCAAAGACAGAGAGGCAACGCGCTCTCTCTCTCTCTCTCTAAAAAGTAACTACAGAAAGGAGAGAGAACGACACGATGTGGTCTTAGGTTGGATCGCCAGGTGTTATTTGACGTTTTGCATTGATTGTTTTCTTCGACTATAATAATAATATGTTCTCTTAATAGAAGAAATATATTAATATGAAAATTCTTGGATAGTATCCAAGAATCCGTCATATCCTGGCTTTGTCTTAGTCAAGAGGTAAAATGATTATGCACACACTGACAGATATGTTACTAATCCCATTTGAGGGACTCCCAACTCACCGCCGGACCAAATGCCCTCAGGGCATCAATATGAAAATTCTAATGCATACCAATTAAAGATGTATCAAAAACTATTTAAAAGTGATATTGAGTATAATTATAAGGTAAAAAAGACGATTATAAAAAAATATTCGTCATCCTTTTCTAGTGTTTTAAGATTCAAATTTTTATTTTTTAAAAAAAAAGAAAAAGAACATGGGCTTTTTCTAAACTTATCCCAACAAAACCTAAAATAAAATCGAGAATAAATGTAGCAGGCAAATTAAGTACAAGATTCATTGTTCATGATACAAAAAACATAGGGAACTTCCAAAGTAAAAACAATAGCCTCCGAAAGGAGGTTATCTCACAACTACACTTTACTTCACAACAGGAGAAATCAGCAATGTGCCTAAAAAAATTTCCATTGTAATGACTGGAAAAGTGAAAGAGATTACAACCAGGCCAGTTCCAGAATATAGCGAACTACTACAAAAAATACAGCTTTAAAAAACAAACATGGGACTTTCTGCATCATAGACAGATTTACTGATAATAGCTTTAATGTTTTACCTCGCAAGGGTAACTGGTATGTATTTTCTTCCATACTACAATCTAGGTAGCTAAATCTCATCTGTAGCCACCCCCATATGGCTGTTGAGGATAACCACCAGTGCCCATCATAGGGTTATAACCACCAGGCATGGTTGAACTGGGAGGGAAGCCAGTTTGCGGTTGCATATGGACTCCTTGCCCTACATTCATTCCCATGCCCATGCCCATGCCCATGCCCATGTGTCGATTCATGCCAGGATAGCCTCCCATGCCCATACCTGCACCAGGACCTCCACCCATGCCCATGCCAGAACTCGCCATAGGATTTGATGGAGGCCTAACAGCACCAGCACCAGCACCTGCTCGGCCCATTCCCGAACCAGATCCCATAGCTTTACCCATGGTGATTGTAGATATGTCAGGAGTGGCACTGGTTTTCTCCATCCTCTTCTCCTTACGGTTGATTGCATCAAAATCAACTCCAATATCTGCCAATGGATTAATCTTAGCTGCACAAAAAAAAATGACGTCATTTTCAACACACATTCAAACCTCAAAGAATAATAACACATTCAGCTTGTTCCAACTTCCAACATAAAAGATCTGAGCACTCACGTCCAGATATATTCAAATTGACCAGCCCTCTACTCAATGTATCGTTCCAAACTGCTGACTTGGTTTCAAACTTGTCCTTGGACTGAGGAACCATAGCATGTGATCCCGTAGAAGATACACTAGCAGGCTGTGAAGTCAAGGGAGTGTTTGGGCTTGGGCCTTGAGAAAACATGTTACCTAAAACATCATTGTTATGATGTACAGCTGGTCCAGCTGCAGTTTGAGGAGCAATTTGTGAAGCAGCAGGGAATCCAGAAACCTGCTGTGGAGTGAAGCTTCCATCGTTAAAATGTCCAGGTGATCCACCAGGAGCATGATGAGCAGTTTGAGGAGCAGGTGAGGCGGCATAAACCTGTTGGGAAAGGAAACTTCCATTGGGATACTGGGTACCAAGTCCACTTGCAGTCTGATGAGTATATTGTGGAGAAATAGGGGCCACAGAACCATGTGTTTGATGCTGTGCAGGAGGTCCAGATTGAATTTGTAGAGGCATGTATGAAGCAGCAGGGGCTGTAGGTCCTCCATGGGAGGCGAAAACCCCACCATTGAATTGAGTAATTAGTCCTGAAGGAGCCTGAGGACCCATGTTTGCAGCCACTGGAGCAAAAGATCCGGCCTGTTGTTGGAAATTCCTTTGCACATCAGCACTTGGTTGAGGTTGGCCATTGGGAGCTGAAAAGGCTCCGTGCAAAGCTACTGGAAGTGGTGGATGACCAGATGGTGGAAGGATATCTGCCAAGATATCAATTTCTTGATGCACAGTAGTCAGTTCTTGAGGCAAAAACTCTGAGGTTGCTGAAGCTTGTTGAGCACCAGAGGCACTGGATGCGGGGTAAGTTAGGGCAGAAAAGGAGTCTGCAAAGTCAAAATTAGTGACTGCATCAGCATTTGACACAGATGGCTGGGGCATTTCAGCATTTTGATCCACAGCAAGCTGAAAAGAAGCTGCGGAACCAGAACTTTGTTGTGCTGGAGGAGCAGAGTCTGCAGAAGGGATGGCTTTGAAAGGAGAGTCACCAAAAGGGTCTCCAAAAGGCTGAACAAACAACAAAGGGCATATAAAAATGTATTTCAGCAATCTTCTAAAACAACCCTTGCCACTTTTAACAGAACATAAGAGTTGCATTGCAATAAGTGCAGATAATCACATTCAGGAAAAAAATACATGGAGAACAACAGCTCTCTTCATCTGCATTCAACATCCTAAACAACAAAGATAAATATATCTACACTCAGTATCAAGTTAATATACTTTTTGGTATATGAGCTTCAATACAAGATTCACTCTATGACATTATTCTTATATTCATCCAATCCTAGAATATAAAGTCAAGCTTTTGCTCCATGTGTACAAGCCTCCACGTAAGAATCAGTGGCGAATCAAGGAAATAAATTAAGGGGGGGCTTGGTTAATGGTAGAGTGACGAATTTATAGGAGGGAATTGAAAGATCGATGGGGGTTCAAAAGCATCACCCCCGATTGTTTTTTTTTTTTTTTTTGAGGGCATTTGGGCATAGACATTACAATTTTAGGACTAAGTTTATATGAAATGAGTTTAATTTTAATTTTTGAGGGGGCTTACACTTGATTGGTGCACTCTTAAACTAATACACGTATCAGTGGCTCCTCAAGGTTAAGCGTGGCTCGACCACTGGTAAGAATCACTCAATGACACCATGACAAGAAGCAAATAAACATGATCACCCACAATACAAAGAAATTATTTCTGCAGCCACAAGACCTTGTATCTACTAGTCTACTACTCTCTAAGGCTAAATATAAAAGATGATACCTGACTAATGACTGTGGATGCTGGTAGCGTGGATCCTGAAATCAAATTAGCATGCCTGTCAGTTTCAGAGGCAGAAGATGAAGCCGGCATGATGGCCAATGGGTTTGGAGGGAATGAATCTGAAAGGGAACCAAGTACGTCAACTTCCGCATTATTTGTGCCAGTAGGAGTTGCAGCACTGGAGGTAGAGGGGGCAGCTATATTATTTGGGGTGGGGAAACCTGCATAAAAAATTATAGGCATTCATTTAAAGGACTCCCAAAAGTAAATTACAGAAAGGGAGAACAAAAAGGGGAATTCACTTTACCAACCCCCATACAACAACTACGCAGCATATGATCAGAAACATTTAAGTACATCCTGACTTATCCAACAAGTAACTTATAACGAACAGCAACGATGTGCATTCATTAAAGTATAATACATATACACATATGGAGTGGACTTTCAGTAC
This sequence comes from Euonymus europaeus, assembly GCA_963580455.1. NCBI lineage: Eukaryota > Viridiplantae > Streptophyta > Magnoliopsida > Celastrales > Celastraceae > Euonymus > Euonymus europaeus. The sequence goes on from OY756961.1 coordinate 2,837,876, forward strand.
CTGAAACAGAACCACGTGGATCAAATTCATCGAATGCCTCAACTTTCTGGCCTTTAGGAGATTCAAAAGTCCCAAAGCCAGCATTTGCCTGGCCAAGGTTATTTGTAGCAACAGGAGAAGAAGCCCTAGGAAAAGATGCCGCTGACGCTTCTCCATCCCTATCATCAAAAGATTACCACAATTAAATGAACTAGTAAATATTCATGATCAGGCTCTTAACCCATGATTCTTAGGAGACATAAAAAGAAAAGTGATTGTTATTTTCCAGCCAAGGGGAGGAGAACATGGAGCAAGAGGATATGCATAGAGAATCAATGTAAGAGCAATAATCCCCATCCTTTCCACACACACACCCCCGCCCGCCGCACAGGCGCACACACACCCCCGCCCGCTGCACAACAAAAAAAAAAAAAAAAACCCAACCAAAGTGGATGGATTGGAGAAGTGAAAGTAACCCTTACAATGAAAAGAAATCAACAACACTCCTGCCCCTGCATCCTTCCTTTCCTTGCCTTAATAGCAGACAAACAACAGTAGGAAGCCGCCTTAATCTTCTGATCATTCCACCCCCCCTTTTTACCCTCCAATCAATCCTACTAAACAAAACCTTGCTGCAATCCTAACATACAAAATAATACCTTTCACCATTAACAGGGCTCCTAGATTCGCCAATGGCTTCCTCATAGCTAGGAGGAGCACCAGTATTTTGTTCAGAGAATTTGTGCTCAGGCCGCCTGACAATACCATCAGTTATGAACGGATCAATGATTGTACAAATTAAAAGAAGACAACCACTATCAATAATGCCAAAAGTCAACAACTTTGAGCATTTACCTTCCATCTTGAGGGTGGTCGTCAGCTTTGGCACCACTGCCACTGCAGAAGAAGGCAGGGCATACTAGATATTAGAGGAGTCCCAGAAAAAAATAGAAATCTTTTACCATGCAATTATGCATGTTTTCATGATGTTTAGTGATGGACAGTTGCACAGTTGTGATTCATTTTTGGAGCCAATGTTGTTGGGTGGTAATTGAAGTAGGATTGGTGATTCCTCTTTGTTGAGAAAATGAGGAAAATGGGAAGGGTACTTCTGACGGTTTTAGATGTGAAATCTGAAATGATTTTATAGCCACAAAATTACCTATTTCGTAAAACTTGTTCATGGTTCTCCATTGCTTAAACATATTCTGGTTTATTCTTGCATTAGTTTTCATCATGTTCAGTGAAAAGTTCTGAACTAGTTCACATTACTTGCATTCTTGTTCATCTTGTATATCATCCATGGAGCGTCTAATTACTGCATTATATTTGATATTTTTTTCTCATTAGACTTTTCAATCTTCTACAGAACGGATTTAATTCTTAATTGCAACTTCCTAGCTATTATAATGTTATTGTCGACCATTCAATGAACATCTACTTATCCAACAAATCTAAAACTCACAAGACTAATGTTAGAACAACAGTAAAGAGATCAAGCTTATGTGCTTCAAAATATAAGACAAGGCAGTTTTTTTAAGAAAAGAGCACGGTGTTTGCAAATAGGTGGTCACTATGAAAAGAGAGGAGACAAAAAGATTAATACCCTCAATATGACCGGACAAAGAAAAAGGACATATGCAGCCTTCTGTTATGGTTGTACCTTTGGTTATATATAATGACTTTCAAGTAAGTGATCTTAGGGTTCAGGATTCAAACAATGGTGGAAAAGATGGGAAGGCAGTGATGCTTTTATCCCTTCTATCGGGTGGATAGCATGGAAAGAAAGAAAACAGCAGCACCTTCAACTAAGTATAGTAAAGGTCAAATTCTAATTGATGTGATATTAAAACAATTTTCATACAAAAAACATACTGGGATGAAGATTGGCCATCATCATCAAAAGCACGATCTCTATCAGAGCTCCTGTCTCTTGATCCGTAGTGGTAATCATCAACACTACGACTTCTTCCCCTATAGTCGTCATCCCTGAATCCATCTCTGCTGTAGTGTTCATCATAATCTCTTCCATAACGATCTCCATCACGATTGTATGAGTCCCCGTATCTGCCATATCTGTCATCATCCCTATTGCTGTAGTCTCTTTGCCTTCCATAACTATTCTGATCATCATCCCTGCCTCCATAACGACCTTCGTTACGATCATCATCGTATCTATCACCATATCCTACTCCACTTGAATATGAATTAGGCCTATACATTCCACCAACTGGTGTGTTTCGAAACCTGTGGAAACACAGTTTTATATCTTATCAATTATAACCTCCACCAACAATATACTAGAGAGAGACCTTTAGTCCTCTCTTTAAATGGAATGGTTTTTATAGAATAAGCAGCTGGAAATATAACAAGGTACAAGAACCTACTCTTGAGATATCTATAAGTACTTCATCAATTAAGGCTAATTACAACACCTGCAACTGAAGATATCGCATGGAACATATGCCAACAAAATAATATATCAACATTTAAAATTAATACAGCACATATGCCAACAAAATTAGATATCAAGAATGGCAAAAACATGAAAATGGATGTTCAATACAAAAAACCAGCAAGCCACAACTTTCCGAAGAACCAAAATTCAAAGATACCAAAGCATAATTTTGAAAATAGACATGCAAATAAATCTGATAAGAATCATCCGTGAGATTAAGTACAATCTCAATTCATAATATATCAAAAGTTATCAAATTCATATTTGAAATTTTTAAAAGAGGCCAAAAGACTGTGGATTCACTAGATGCAAAAACAAAAAGGACTTCTCATATAATTTACAGGGTGGAAAAAGACAATACCACTTAGGACTTCAACCAGCAATAAACAAATGTTTATAGTGCATGCCATTGACAGTATACACAGAGCATGAAATGAAAAAATAAAGACATGCAAAAGAAAGCATTCTAGGAAACTTTTTATTGAAAGTTAACTCACTTGTCCCTATTAACAGCGGCCTTCTGTCTAACTTCAATAATTTTTTCTTTATCATTTACCAGGAGCACAAGATTTTGAGATTTCTTCCTGACATTGCTTCCCTGGTCTCTTCCACTGGAATCAATATATTTGAAATCTGACAATGTCTGCGATAAGGGAAATGATTATAATTATGTCGAGTAACTCATTTAAAATAAAATCATATTTGTGAAAAAGAACAATGAAGAATGTAATGATGTTGTATAACAATGACGAAATGGATAGTTACCGATGTTTGATATGTGTGTTCTCTAATTTCATCAATTACACGCTCTGAACCGTGGGCAACTAGGTATTCCAAAACAATCAAAGCCTGAAGTTCAACACAAGAAATATCAAAAGAACTACTATTGTCAATGGTCCATCAGAAAATGAATAATTGCTATAATAACGAGGCAATAAAGCTAATTTATCAAAAGAAATGCAGACCTTGTATACATGCCGCCAGTTCTTGCCAGTATCGTTAATCCTTTTCCATAATACTGCCATAATCATCTGGTATTCATGACTGTATGAAGATTTGAAAATGAGCTCCTCAATATCAAATTAGTAACAAAGACCCAAATTAAGTTAGGTCAAACTTACTAATTTTTGGATGCCTGAGCAATATCTGCGAGAAGAGACCCATGAGGACCCCAGGGCTCATTGCTTGTCGCATCAAGAACCTGAAAGAAAAACAAACCAAAAATCTGTTTCATAAACTTCAACATTAAGCATATAACGCCACATAATAATGCATTTGAAAATGATTTCGAAGGCAATGAGCTATTGCCTAAGATAAGCCCACTGGCAAAGAGCTTCCAATATAACGATCAAACCAATTAGAAAAACTTTAAGAAGCAGATTTTGATGAGTCACTATAATAGAAAAACCAACAACAACTAGACACAATATCAGCAAATTTACCAAGCAGAGAACTTGTAAAGAGCATAATCTTTTACCTTCTGCTCGATTCCAGGAACTTTGAGCACTTTTTTATTAACCTCTCTCTTTCTGCATAGAAAAAGCAAGGAACAGTAACATTTGAGCACAAGTGGCTCATATAATTTGCAAAACATAGTAGAATAGATGGACAAGGAAAATAACGAAAAAATCAGTGAGATCAAACTGGTTCCAAAATTTTCAAGTTAAATCAGCAAACTGGCCAAAAAGGCATGTGCAAAGTTTACAAACTCACTTTTATATATTATCCTGTGTAACTGCAATGAGATTCCCATGATACTCACTACATAATGAATAAAACATTTGAACTTACAAGTCCCTGACAGTTTGATCAAAGGCTTTCTTCATCCTTGCTCAGGACCCGTGTCAACAGAAATCTTCACCAGCAGTTTTGTGCCCTGTTTGAAAATAAGCCATTCAGATTTTGACTATAACATGTGGTGGGTGTGGCAGGCATAAGCAAATAGCATAGGGAGATCTTGAAACATTAAGACTAATCACAAGAAGACCCTTAGCGATATTATTCAATTTCGTACAAACAAATCCATAAAGTAGTAAGGTATCAAAACTTAAAGCTACACAGTGTTAAAACCATAATTCCATGCGTCATGGTAAGCAAGACCAACATAACATTACAAACTCAAGTTGCCATGCTGAGGAAGATAACTATGATCTTTATAAAGAAAACAATTAATTGCAGACTTCAGCCACAACCTCAAGAATGCTTTCCAAAGCTTTCTTCGTCAATAAAGGTAACATTTAGTCCTCTGAATCAGTATTGCAGATTCATAAATCAAGTAATCAACCCCAAAATGAAATTCCAAATCACAGAGTAAAATTGGATTTGTGACAGAACTAAGAATCTCAACAGTAAATTCAGTAGTACGTTCTAGGCTTCTAGCAGCTCAATACGTGTACAAATTTCAATGATAACCCTTGACCCAATAGAAATCGAGCCATAAAAGCAAGATACTAATTTCTGCTGTCAACCCCGAAACTGATTTAATAATAAGTTTCGAAGATTTACTGGCAGATCCATCAAGCAGGAAAGGGGAAAAAAACATGGAAGAGAATTCCCATGACCTAAAATTTATGGCATAAAATCTGCCAAAGCACACATAACATCCGATTCATCAAAGTATATACAAAACCCAGATTGGTAAAACACGTAGGTATACGCGCATGATAGCATAAATTACCATTCGGATATGATCCATGAAACCCAATACTCTATTACCATTGTTAAAAAATCGATATATGAACTAAGCAAAACAGGAATGAAAAAATAAGAAACCAAAAAATGAATACCCAACATCAAGGTCATAGAATTGAGGTAAAAACGAGCTGAAACGACAAGGCTGACATTGAATCAATAAATTACATATCAGATCTGAAACGCCTAACAAATAAATAAAATGTTCAAAACCCAGATCATACTGAAAGAGGAAGAGATCGAACCTGATCGAAGCAAATCCAATACAGCGGGATCTGAACGCCCAATTGCTCAACTCAAGATAAAGAAAAAACGAAAGTGAAAAATCAACAAATCACGCAATCAATCTCAATCAAGAAAAGAACGGAACACAGGCTAGAGAGGGACAGAAGGAGCAAGGGAAGCAGGAAGAAGCGGAAATTGAGAGGAGCCTCCCTGAAACAATTCCCTGTTATTCGATAAATAATAATAATACACAGAGCAAGTGGTTTGTCTTTAAGTTGTTAATTAAGAAATTCTGGAGTTAGTGAGAATAAGAAAATTTAAGAAATTTTCTTAAAAAAAGACAGCGCACCTTATACGCGTAGAATTAATCAAGCATTTATTTTTTTCTCCTTATACTATTTGTTACAACTTGCGAAGAAGTTTCTAAATTATGAAGAATGTTCTTTTTATTGGGAGCACAAAAGAATCACGTTCAAGAGTTGTCATTCAATGATAATAACAGGTTGGAGTCGCGGAGCAGCCCCGCTGCAATGACTTTTTATTTTTTAGAAAAATTATTTTATTTTTTAAAAATCACAAATGTATTCGATGGATATTATGAATTCAATTGTATTTTTTTATTCATCAAGAATATGGTATGAAAATTTTGGATCTTTGGACTCATAATCTCGATCAAAAAAGCACATCTAATCTTTCTAGAAAAAAAGAATAAAAATGTTTAATGGTTAAACAACTATTATCGTGGAGTTCGATGTAAAAATATTATAGCAGAACCCCGAAACGCTTACAGATTATTGTATTATACCTGGAAGCTCGGGGTATGCTGTAATTATTTTTTCAAAAATGCTATGTAGCCCATGGCTAAGTAACCCATGGTAGCCCATGCTTAGGTGGCATTGTGACTAGACATGATGACTGGACAAATTTGTTTTTGAAATACCAAAACACATGCTCTCTCTCCTCTCTCTTGTGCTCTCACTTTCTCTTCTTCTCTCCTCCCCTCTCTTCTTCTCTCTCCTCCCCTCTATTCCTCTCTATTTTTTCTTAATCGCCGGAGCTCAAGGTCAACCATCCGGCCACCGATCGGAGTCATCAACATACCGAACTGAAGCGCAAGAGCACCGTGACTCATCTCCAACCATCGTTTGCTGCCAACCACTGCATATTTGGCCGGAATCTTGCCTTGAAGTCGCGACCAACCGAAACTTCCGAAGCTCGATCCGGCCAATCTAGGCTACACCTTCATCAATCACCACCATAAGTGAATTTGTCTTGATGAGCTCTACCTGATTCGGCCCTTGGATGGCCGGAATAGTGGCCGGAAAATTATTCCATTGATTAAAATCAATGGATTCTGGGCAAAAATGCCTGCAACAAAACATATATTTCATTTCGTGTTTTTGTTATTTAATTTATTAAACCAGTGTCATGTATACCAGACTAGAACTCGTAAAAGCAATCGCTTTGCCCATTTGAAGTTATTGGGTGTCTTGCTCTGCCTCTGCTTTGCTCATACTCAATATCTCCGAATATGAATCGATGACCTACATGTTGCAGCATAATAGTGTCAATTAACTATTCAAATAGTGCATAAAAATTAGTTTTCATTAAATTAGTCACTTACATTATTCGAAATCATCTATGTGGTACATAAGGCAACAACTTCTGCGTACGAGACTGCGTTTGCACCGGACCAAATAACAGTGCTACCATAAACTACTAGTTACTATTCCATTAATTAATATCAATGGATTTGTCAATTACATTGTTTTAAAATAAAAGCCACTGTTTTTAAACAATGGAATTAGTAATGCCATTGTCTTAATAACAAAAGCCACTGTTTTTAAACAATGGATTTATCAATGCCATTGTTTTGATAACAAAATCCATTGTTTTAAAACAATGGAATTATCAATGCCATTGTTTTAAAACATCATGATGGTGGAAGATATTTGCACTATACTTACTCATTCGTGCCAATGATAAAAGCAATTGAATTGTGAACACCAATGGTTCAATTAATAGTTAAAATCAATGTAATTAATTAACCCAATGATTTTAACAATGAAATAGTCAGTTCTCTTTTATTTTTACCATTTTGTTGTTAATTCCATTGATTTTATCATTGCTTTATTCCCTTACAAAATATTTCATTGATTTTATCAATGAAATATAACATTGATTTAACCAATTCCATTAATTGTCTAGGTAATCATACCAAAATCATATCTTCAGAGTTTGCATCCAGGAAAAAAAAAACTTGTTGGTGACGAGCAAAAATGGGAGGAAAAACTCTTGAAACTTAAGATCAAAGCATAATATCCAGATTCCATTGATAAGAAAACAAGAAAAAATAAGACCCATAAAGGGAAAAATGCAAGTTATTGGCTTCTAACCATGCACTGTGATAGCACCCCCACTAAAATTATCTCTTTTTTCAAAAGGAAATAATTGGCGAAAGAAAAAAACCAAGCCAACACCCAAAACAAAAATGACAGTGCTAGATAGCCCATGGCTAAGTAACCCATGGTAGCCCATGCTTAGGTGGCATTGTGACTAGGCATGATGACTGGACAAATTTGTTTTTGAAATACCAAAACACACGCTCTCTCTCCTCTCTCTTGTGCTCTCACTTTCTCTTCTTCTCTCTCCTCCCCTCTCTTCCTCTCTATTTATTCTTAATCGTCGAAGCTCAAGGTCAACCATCCGGCCACCGATCGGAGTCACCGACATACCGAACTGAAGCGCCGGAGCACCGTGACTCATCTCCAACCATCGTTTGCTGCCAACAATCGCATATTTGGCCGGAATCTTGCCTTGAAGCCGCGGCCAACCGAAACTTCTGAAGCTCGATCCGGCCAATCTAGGCTACACCTTCATCAATCACCACCATAAGTGAATTTGTCTTGATGAGCTCTACCTGATTCGGCCCTTGGATGGCCGGAATAGTGGCCGGAAAATTATTCCATTGATTAAAATCAATGGATTCTGGACGAAAATCTTGGTGGTGGCTACATGTCATTTTTGTTTCAAAAATGCTATGTAGCCCATGGCTAAGTAACCCATGGTAGCCCATGCTTAGGTGGCATTGTGACTAGACATGATGACTGGACAAATTTGTTTTTGAAATACCAAAACACATGCTCTCTCTCCTCTCTCTTGTGCTCTCACTTTCTCTTCTTCTCTCCTCCCCTCTCTTCTTCTCTCTCCTCCCCTCTATTCCTCTCTATTTTTTCTTAATCGCCGGAGCTCAAGGTCAACCATCCGGCCACCGATCGGAGTCATCAACATACCGAACTGAAGCGCAAGAGCACCGTGACTCATCTCCAACCATCGTTTGCTGCCATAAACTACTAGTTACTATTCCATTAATTAATATCAATGGATTTGTCAATTACATTGTTTTAAAATAAAAGCCACTGTTTTTAAACAATGGAATTAGTAATGTTCATCCCATCTAGTTCGTTTAGACTTTGTTTTTACCGCATTTTTGTTTTGTGTGGATCTGGTTTGCTCGTTTCCTCTCTTTGATCTAGGTTTGCAGGTACGGGAAAGAGGATACTGGTATCGGCGTGCTGGAGGTTGAAGAAGAAGCGGTGGGCTAGGTTTCATTGCATGGGCCGGATATTTCTTGCCAAATATGGGTTGAATTTTGCATGCATGTTGGGCCGTTTGCTTATTTATGGGCCACTTGTTTTTTGTTGGTAAATGGTAATAGGTGTAATTTAGTATCACTAATTCACTATTTTGTAGAGTTATGGGCTGAATGTTTGCTTTTAATAATGGCCAGGCGATTTTGTTGTCGTTTACTCGTTTAGGCTTTGGATTTATGTGTGGATTTGGGCCAGATTACTAACATGATATTGGGCCTTTTTGTAAATTTTACTAGGCATTTATAACTTTTGGGGTTTTCATATGTATTTTTGGGCTTTAGACTTGTATGAGATATTTTTGTATTAGATTTGGGTTGTATTTTCGTTTTTAGACATTTGGCCTAAAATTTGTAATAGTATAACACAAAATAGTAGGAAGTAGTGTAAATATTAGTTAAAATTAGTCTGCATGTCCAAGGTTTAATTCCATAACTACATTAGTGTATATGTTCGAGAATTTCCAAAAAAAAATCAAATTACACGATTGATAAGGTTTATATACCCAACCCGTCAAATATTCAATCACGTTAACATATTTCCTTCAAAAACCGAGTTTAAACTCTTTAAATGGACGTTAGAGAATTTCAAAATATTGATTTTTCGAAAAGTTTCATTTTAAGGAATAATTTTCATATAAAAATTTAAAATAAAAGGAACAAATGACAAAGATTCAATTTATTTGGATATTGTATTTAAAACCAATTAGAAGTAGGACTTGAAAGTATTCAGCTTCGTCCAAAATGTTTTATTTATGATATCATTTTAATAAATTGGTTTTACCATTTATTCGAAATTAATGAAATTCCTTCCACCCATTTGATGAAAAATGATTTTTCGAGCATATGAAAAATTCATTAAAGCAAATTGAGACATATAAAATATTTTTTTAAAAGAAAAAACATGAAAATCAATCAGGTAATCGATTAGGGAATTGTGGAGTTCCTGACATCTTCCATACATTCAATAGACCCTCTTACTCTTTGTATCTAGTTCATAGACCTTACATTTTAGTTTTCAATTGCACTATAATCAATTGGTGGTGACTTCATTTACATTTTTCTATTATTTTCAAACGCCAGTCCGCATCGTGATTCCGGTTGCGACAAGTCTATATCTGACAATTTAACATAATTTAATTTTTTGTTTCGTATAAAATATACGTCGTTGAATTGATTAGACAAAAGTATTACTCATTTATAATATTAAAAAATAAAAGGATTCGATGTTAAAATATTATTACAATGAGGCTTGCTCAAAAATTTTTACAACAGGCTCCCATCGCGAGTGACTCCTCTCCCCTCCCATCAAATCAAGGCAAATTCATCGATTAAAAATTCATCGATTAAAAATTCATCGATAACCAACGTTAATTTACCACAATTAAAAAAAATATCCAAAAGTCTCTCAACTTCTTCAAAAATTTCAAATCGGTAATATAATCAGAGTGGTGAAGTTCCTTCTTGTCCACCTCCTCCCTCTTTGTTTTATGTATTTCTCGTGGGCGGCCTTAGTATGCTTGCAGAATAATTTAAGTTCTTTGTGTTCTCTATATGTGTGGGTTTGATGATTGACGCCATTGGTGTGATAATGAAAAAGAAGATGATGATAACGACTTTCAGTCTACACCCGAATATGTTTATGTTCTCAAATATGCTCTGATGTTGCTTGCAAAATGTTAGACAAGTCATGGATGTGGTTTCAAACTGATAGATATGATTCTGCATATGTAAGTTTGTTATTTTCAACATACCTCAACGTAAAAACAAGAGTCATTTATTTATTTTGTTTGCTTTGTCTGTCTAAATTTATCTCCTGCACTGTGTTTGTTTGTTTATTTGATACAGTGTTTATGTGGTGTGTGTTTCTTTCATTGTTATTGTGTCCAAATACTTTATTCCCTTGGTTTTGATTCGTAAACTAAGGCTGCTTTTATAATGTTTGGTGTAACTTTGCTACTGTAGAATGTGTTGACCCTTTTTTAAAAAAACTTGTGGGCTTTTGGTAGCAAATCAGGAGGTTGCCTTTCTGTGCTAATATGGGCCTACACGACTTTAGAATTATAGGGAAAGAATGTATATTCGTGGATATATACCATCAATGAGGAAATCCAACATATTATTATATATTTATTAATCATAAAATATTACATATAACATTTTTATGTCTTACTGGTGGAGTCTTATGTAACAGATATTCCATAATCGGTTGGCTCTTGCATGTCCCCTACGTGTAGTTTTATTCAATTTGAGAATCGTGAATACATAAACAATGTAACACTTATTTCACATGCGAACAAGTTATGACAACAAGTATCGGTGACCAAAACATTTAAAGTTGCATAGCAAATTAGCTCTTTTTTGCACTCTACGATGAACTTCGAAAGACAATAATTCAAATATTTATAATATCCGAGTTTAAGCCCCTTTTTTATTTTATTTTTGATATTTTTGGGAGAGGAGGATTTCAAGGATGAAATTATGAAGTGCTGCAGTAGCTCCTTTCATAGCTAGTCAGGGTCTGAAATAGAGAGGGAGTGATTTATTAATGCTGGCTTTAAAACTTATATATATGCTTTTATTTACTAATTAATGTGGTTTCAAGTATCCATTCATTTATTATTATTATTAGGAATCAGATTTTTAAAATTAAACATTAAACAAGTACGTTAAATAATTACTACGAATATCAAATACTCCCTCCGTTTTAAAACATTTGTCGCTTTAGAGATTTAATTTTGTTTCAAAATATCATCCGTTTTATGATTTTAAAGCATAATTAATATATTTTTTGATAAATTTATTCTTATCGTGAAATGCGAAAGTAAATGAAAGATTGTGAGAAATGAGAGTAATTAATAAAGATGTTTCTATCTAACACATTTAATTTTTACTAATATTAAAATTATTTAACAATTTTCTTAATTTTTGTGTCAAATCCTTAAATGAATCGGAGGGAGTACTAAACACAACTTTTTTCTCGTTTTGAAAAAAAGAGTACGAGATGATGAAAAGTCAAAAGTTGGCAATGGAAAAGTGAAACAAATTATTGTGATAGAAATTTCACGTCAAAAGTTGGCAATGGAAAAATGAAACAAAATTATTGTGATAGAAATTTCACGTCTATCAAAGTGGTCTTGGACACTATAAACAAATGAATATTTCTTCTTAAAAGAAAACCCAATAGACATACTTCTTTTAGCCAAAAATGACTCGAAACAATTTGTTTTTTTTACATCAAATATAAATTTAAATTCAGATCGTTAAATCCGCATACATAGAAGATCTTATCATGCTCACATTTATATTGCTCACAATGTGAACCCAATTCATAATCAAGTGCATGCAATTTTAGTCTAAAGAGATTCACTATTACACAATTAATGGCATCATTAGTAAAAGTTCTTTTACATTTGCATCATTGAAATGACCTTATTGACGCGGGTGTGAATGCCGTAATTAATTAATGTCCCTAATTCAAAATTATTCTACATTATTTGGTTTTAATTCAAATTATTACCAAGAACGCCGAACAACCCAAGAAGTCAACCACCAAAAAACCCGGCAACGAACTTCAGATGAAATTCGACCCAAACGAAACCTCGAAAATCAGCTTATTAAACACAAAATGAAGGCTTAAACATCAGCCCTAATCTCAAACGAAAAAGAGAAGCCGAACTGAGGTTTAGTTCAGATCAAATCTAATTTCGCCACACCGTCAGCAAAATCGCAGATGACCAGTTCCGGCGACTCAAACCGCCCCGACCCGACCATTCCACTACAGCTACTCGAGCCGCAAACCAAGATTTTTTTTTTTTGGGCGGGGCTTGCTTGTTTGTTTGGGTTGAATGCAGAATGTGGGGTTTGTTTGGGCCGCGGCCTTTACCAAGAAAGTTAGGGTATTTATTTAATTAGAAAGAAAATATCAATATCAGAAACAATTTGTTTAAGGAATTGGCAAAAAGAAGAATGTGTGAAGGAAGGAAAAATCCTCCTTAATTTATTATTATTAGCAATCCCAGTGCCTAAGAAGGTCCAAGAAACAAATATGCCCACAAACAAATAGAATCCCAAACAAATGGGGTCCTATATATTCTATACACATAACACAAATAATTTAATCAAACCTTTGAACCAAGAAAACTAAAACACGCCACAAAAAGTTCCCAATCCTAGCAACATTAATTGATCTCGCTACCTGTTAAATCAACCCTTTTCAGGCCAGTTGAGGATAATATGAGCACAATGTGCAAGATGGCCACCTTAGCGATGGAATTCTTTTGGATTGAATTAATGGAATTGTATTTCCGAAAGCCGATGATCAAATCTTTATTCAATGATGATGTACTAGGACAAGAAGCTTGATGCCCACATCTTTCACTCTTGGAGCCTTCCTTTATTACATTATTGAAACTAAAATCTGCAATCATGAATTTCAATTTTGTTTAATTATCTTCAAGAAAATTGAAATATATATATGCATGCCTTACAAATGTTGACGACTTACTTGAGTGATGCTGGTGAGAGGCTAAGCCGCTTGAGCTTAGTAGACAGTTGGTGGAGGTGGAGATGCATAAATGTAGACGGGAGGTGGAGATTTCACCGGTGGAGGCGGGGACTTGTAGATGTATGGAGGAGGGGGAGATGGGGAAGGTGGTGGTGGAGAAGTATAATGGTAGGGTGGTGGAGGAGATGGCGATGGTGGTGGTGGAGAGGTATAGTGATAAGGTAGTGGTGATGAAGGAGAAGGTGGGGGTGGGGAAATGTAGTGGTATGGAGGAGGCGGAGATTTCTCTGGTGGTGGTGGTGACTTGTAGTAGTATGGAGGAGGAGATTTCACCGGTGGCGGTGGGGATTTGTAATAGTAGGGTGGAGGAGGCGAGTGTACTGGCGGTGGGGGTGACTTGTAGTAGTATGGAGGAGGAGATTTCTCCGGTGGCGGTGGGGATTTGTAATAGTAGGGTGGAGGAGGCGAGTGCACTGGCGGTGGGGGTGACTCGTAGTAGTATGGAGGAGGAGGAGATTTCTCCGGTGGCGGTGGTGACTTGTAATAGTAGGGTGGAGGAGGCGAGTGCACTGGCGGTGGGGGTGACTTGTAATAGTATGGAGGAGGTAGAGATTTCTCCGGTGGCGGTGGTGACTTGTAGTAGTAGGGTGGAGGAGGCGAGTGCACTGGCGGTGGGGGTGACTTGTAGTAGTATGGAGGTGGAGATTTCTCCGGTGGCGGTGGTGACTTGTAGTAGTAGGGTGGAGGAGGCGAGTGAACTGGCGGTGGGGGTGACTTGTAGTAGTATGGAGGAGGTGGAGATTTCTCCGGTGGCGGTGGTGACTTGTAGTAGTAGGGTGGAGGAGGCGAGTGAACCGGCGGTGGGGGTGACTTGTAGTAGTATGGAGGAGGCGGAGATTTCTCCGGTGGTGGTGGTGACTTGTAGTAGTATGGAGGAGGCGGAGATTTCTCCGGTGGTGGTGGTGACTTGTAGTAGTATGGAGGCGGAGATTTCTCCGGTGGTGGTGGTGACTTGTAGTAGTAGGGTGGAGGCAAGTGCACTGGCGGTGGGGGTGACTTGTAGTAGTATGGTGGAGGCGGAGATTTCTCCGGTGGTGGTGGTGACTTGTAGTAGTAGGGTGGAGGAGGCGAGTGAACTGGCGGTGGGGGTGACTTGTAGTAGTATGGAGGAGGAAATTTCTCCGGTGGCGGTGGGGACTTGTAGTAGTAGGGTGGAGGAGGCGAGTGAACTGGCGGTGGAGGAGACTTGTAGTAGTATGGAGGAGGCGGAGATTTCTCCGGTGGTGGTGGTGACTTGTAGTAGTAGGGTGGAGGAGGCGAGTGCACTGGCGGTGGGGGTGACTTGTAGTAGTATGGAGGAGGCGGAGATTTCTCCGGTGGTGGTGGTGACTTGTAGTAGTAGGGTGGAGGCAAGTGCACCGGCGGTGGGGGTGACTTGTAGTAGTAGGGTGGAGGAGGCGAGTGCACTGGCGGTGGGGGTGACTTGTAGTAGTATGGAGGAGGATGAGATTTTTCCGGTGGTGGTGGTGACTTGTAGTAGTAGCGGGGTGGAGGAGGAGAATGGACAGGGGGTGGGGGTGACTTATAGTAGTATTTTGGTGGAGGTGGTGGTGACTTGTAAATGTAAGGCGGAGGAGGTGGTGATTTATAGATATAAGTTGGAGGTGGTGGAGACTTGTAGATGTATGTTGGCGGTGGTGGAGGCGGTGACTTGTAGACGTAAGGTGGAGGAGGTGGTGACTTATATATGTACGTGGGAGGACGTGGTGGTGGGGAAGTGTAGTAGTAAGGAGGAGGACTAGGCTTGGGCTCCTCACATCCCTTGTAAGGTGTCTTTGGAGCATATGCAAATGGCTTAGCTTTAAAGACCACCTCATATTTGTTGCTTGATTTCACCTTGAGCTTGGCACCCTTGTTGCCCCAATGAAGGCTTGTAGGGACATTACACGGTGAACCCTTTGGTGCCACATGGAGCTTGGCCTTGCATGCCTCCACACCATACTTCTTGTAGTCAAATCCGTCCACCGTGATGCTGTATTTGCCGTTGATCTTGGTCTTGCCATACGCGGCGATCGTCTTGTCGCCGCCCTTGCATGTCACCTCCACGACAGCGCCTGCTCAATCATACAATATTCGTACATAAAAGACAGCGAAAATGTCAGCATCAATTGGTGTAATTAGTCAACTAATAAAACATTTGATATGCTAGGTTGTTACCTACTACAATAACGAATCTTGTCCTCTAATTATTAAAAAATATTCTTAAAGTGCTTAATTAATTAGTATTACTCATTCACGTTTGTTATGATTAATGATCTGTACATCCACATGACCTACTGTAGATTGTAAATTTAATATAATTTAATCAACCAATTGTATCGATTTTTACCAAACATAAAAATCCAATTCAAGTAAATTTTAATGCATAGTTTGAATGCGGCTTTCTATCCAAATGAAGTTATGTAAATATTACCAAGGAAATCAAATTGGATGAACTTTGAAAGAGATCAATGTCCAAATTCAAGACTAATGTAATAAAAAGTGAGAAGTACGAACCTTTGAGGTGTTTCTTGTTGTGCGACTTCACTGGATAAGTCCAATCATAGCATCTATAGCAGTAAACTTTACCAACAACCTTCACTACAAATGGGTGGGGGTGGGGGTGGGGGTGGGGGTGCGGTGCCGGTGGTGGTGGAGAAGTGTAGTAGTATGGTGGTGGAGGAGACTTGTAATAGTATGGAGACGGTGGAGGATGTGAAGGTGGGGGTGGGGAGTTATAGTAGTAGGGTGGGGGTGGAGGAGACTTGTAATAGTAAGGGGACGGAGGTGGATATGAAGGTGGTGGTGGGGACTTGTAATAGTAAGGTGGTGGTGGTGATTTTTCAGGAGGAGGTGGAGACTTGTAGTAGTAAGGTGGAGGGGGAGAATGGACTGGTGGTGGGGGTGACTTGTAATAGTAAGGTGGTGGTGGTGATTTTTCAGGAGGAGGTGGAGACCTGTAGTAGTAAGGTGGAGGAGAGTAGACTGGTGGTGGGGGTGACTTGTAATAGTAAGGTGGTGGTGGTGATTTTTCGGGAGGAGGTGGAGACTTGTAGTAGTAAGGTGGAGGAGAGTAGACTGGTGGTGGGGGTGACTTGTAATAGTAAGGTGGTGGTGGTGATTTTTCGGGAGGAGGTGGAGACTTGTAGTAAGGTGGAGGAGAGTAGACTGGTGGTGGGGGTGACTTGTAATAGTAAGGTGGTGGTGGTGATTTTTCGGGAGGAGGTGGAGACTTATAGTAGTAAGGTGGTGGTGGTGATTTTTCAGGAGGAGGTGGAGAGTTATAGTAGTAAGGTGGTGGAGGAGAATGGACCGGTGGTGGAGGTGACTTGTAGTAGTATGGTGGTGGTGGTGATTTTTCAGGAGGAGGTGGAGACTTGTAGTAGTAAGGTGGTGGAGGAGAATGGACCGGTGGTGGAGGTGACTTGTAGTAGTATGGTGGCGGAGGAGAATGCACCGGTGGTGGTGGGGATTTGTAATAGTATGGGGGAGGAGGCGAATGCATCGGTGGTGGTGGTGGTGATTTATAGTAGTATGGTGGAGGAGGAGAATGCTTTGGTGGTGGCGACTTGTAGTAGTATGGAGGAGGTGGTGATGGAGACGGTGGAGGAGGAGACTTGTACTCATATGGTGGTGGCGGAGAAGGTGATGGTGGTGGCGGAGACTTGTACTCATAGGGTGGCGGTGGAGAAGAGTTAAGGTACTTATCGTCCGCTGAGACTGAGCCTACATTGCTTGCTACTAAAAGCACAGCAATTGCCAAGACACATTGAGGCCAAAAACGGCCCCTGTTGGGGCCGCGGCCTGAAATCCTCATCCCCGGTATGGCGATAGAGTTCAATAATAATATGGCTAATTTAATTTATCTCAAAGGGGGGGTGGGTGGGTGGGAGAGAGAGAGAGGTTGTGTGTGTTGTGTTGATTTGGTAAGCATGCATGTATTTATAGTGATAATAGTCGTTGAGAGAGAGTGGTCCTTCAGGGACTAATTCAATAGCTAGCTGTTGTTTAGAATAACGAAGCAAATGGGGTTTCTCTAGCTGTCCATGAAATAGTTTTTAAAGTCTTTGGATCCATGTGATCATCCTATAATTAATCAATACCTACTCAAAACATTGTAGGAGTACTGATTTAAGCCTATAACTAATCAATACCTACTCCATTAATAGACGTTATATCTTGTATATCTATATTTATATATTTCCACTTCTCTACCCTATTCCTTGTCCATGTTACCATCAATCATAACTGGTAGAGATGTCGGCAGGGCGTCTCTGAGGTGCGGTGAAATATGCTTAAGACCCTTAAATCCCATGATTTTAAAAAAATAGCAGTATTATAGTAGTCCTAAACTCATTTAAATCCTATCTAAAAAGGAATTAGCATAATAATTATATTCTCAAATAATTTTAGTTTTAAAATTAACTCTCTTTATTTTTTTAGAATTCTCCACGAGACTCGGTATGCCACTGAATATCGGCTTAATTTTCTAAAATTCTGCACAAAAAAAAAGTATGTTATATTATTTGAGCCCAAGTAGAGCAACTAAGGTCCATGCAGCAATTCCATTCCAACTAATATATATATATTATTTAAAGACCATATTCTGTTCACTAAGTATGATTATTTTTTCACTTTATTTCTTTTGACTTTCTTTGACATGTGATTTCTCAATTATGGGAATGGCATGTGAATTGATCAAGTGGCAATTCCAGCTTTTGTAGATCTTAATTTTGATATCCAAAAAAAACTTAAAAAAATGTATATAAGTTGAAATTTCATTTCGTGCAAGATAATGGAAAGTTAATTGGATTTCTCATTTCTAATATATCTTCATGGGACATTTTCAGTTACAAATTAAATAATATATCCTTTCTATTAATAGAGGTTTTAATGTAAAGGAAATTGACATTGTTAATGATTTTTAGCACATGATGGTGTATTATTATTATTATCATCCTAATTTTTTCTAATATACAGTGTGTCGGTCGGTCTCTCTACACTATCATTAAAATGAGAAATTTTTGTGCGTAGAAAGAGTCGATCAGTCAGTCTCTTTTCTTGAAAGTCAAGATGCTAGAATAATCATGCTCGTAAAGTCATACGTAAATAAACTTTATTTTTTTATTCATAATCGAGAATGACAATAAACAAATTTACTCCTTAACATGAACTCATATTCGAACAGTCAATCCGGACACATAAAATTTTTCCACCTAAAGATAGGGTAATCCGGCCGCCAGTAAAGTAACATCTTTGTAACAGTAACTTGCATTGATATGAGTAACTTTATGTTAAATCAATGTTGATTTGACCATTCAATGTAGGTAAGAAATATCAACATTATTGATTGGAATTTAGAGGGTATGTATGCAGTCATAGTCAATGTCGTGTGATGACACAACTCTTTTAAGTCTAATTTTGTTAAGAGTAGTTGTTGAAACACAAATCCATTAAATCTTGGTTTTTCAAATTTTGTTAGTAAATTTTTTCCCCTTAGAGGTGGAAGAGGGCGAGAGAGACAGGACGTGCCAGCAAGTGGAGGACAGTTAATAGAAACAAAAAGCAGTCGTCGTCGATGGAAATATATTAATGTGAGAATCATGGAGTGACTGAGAAGCCATCGAGGGCCCACAGCCATCGACTTTTCCCTAAGGTAGACAAAAATAAATATTTTGCCCAAGATATATTACTACTATCTAAAAATTAAAATAGAAAGTTTAGAGAATACGTGTACAATATGTTTTGACCGAGAAACACGAGAGTCGTAGGGTTTGCCTTGCATTAAACTCGCGAGAGTGGCATGCTACCTGGCTAGTTCTCACCCCACGCGTCAAGCCGGTCCGAAGCAAACAATATTTTCGTGACAATCTCATATCTCCGCACAAGTAAAATGAAAATTAAAAATGTTTGAAATAGTTTTATTAATATTATTTTAGCTTAAAATATAATGATAGAGTATACTTAATAAATCTATTGAAATTTAATAGAGCTGCATTTTTTAAGAAATTTTTAAAAAATAAGTTAATTAGAAAATTTTATTTCATAGTTGTCGGTGGAGGGTTTTTTCACTAATTTCCAATCACATATGTTAATTCCAAATGAGTCGAGTCTTCATCTCCCTACCACGCTAAAAAAAATTAAAAATAGAATCAATATTATTTATTTCTGGATTATTTAAAAATAATAATAAAAAAGCAACCGGTGGCCATACTTACTTTTATATAGTTTTATTGTGGGTAGCCGTCTTGGTTGTTTGTTTGGCTGTACAACAACTATTATACCTGCTCTACTTATTTGTGATTATGAAATTACATATTTGGTGTTTACTCAATTATTATTGGGAAGGTCATGGTGTTTTCTAGAACCAATCTTTTTCTTGTTGTTTGTCTCTCTCTCTCTCTCCCCTCCATATTTCAATTATTAACAAAATTACGTCATCTAATCTGGCATATCAAGACTTCCTAAGACATTAATCACTGTACATGTATAAATATATAAAATTATCGGTTTCGTGATTGTTGGTACAGTAATGACGATGGTAGCTAATTAATATAGAGAAATCCCCTGGGGTTTACAAAATCGAGGATGAAAAATACTACGTGATACTTTCGGTTAAAAAAAATGCATGTACAGTATAATTTTGCAGGGAGAAGCTCTTGAATTTCTTGTAGTGGGTGAGGTTATTTGAATTCTTGAATAGTAATATTTAGAATGATAAGTTATTAGTATGAGAGTGTCTTCGTAACTAACACATTGATTAGCAGGCATGCTGCTTTTTTTTTTAATCAAAAAAATGTTGGACATTTGCCGAGAATAATCTTTACTTTTTGTCACATTCGCACCTCATTATTCCTTCTACGTTTCCTAATAGCCGTTAGCAACCTTATCCTTAATTCAATGTACTCGAAGTCTGTGTCAACATGCACCTTTTGGGAACTTTGCTTTCACTGATAGCAATAGAATCTAATACTACAGTATTGATAATATCTTTTTTTTTGTCAGGATGTTAGTCAACGTGATATGAAAATAATTACGTAAATAAAAATAAATAAAATCATCAAATTTTAACGAGAATATCTCGATTGAGAGAAAACATCGAGTTTATAAGCGATCAATTTTTCAAAGCAATTCACTGTAAAGGAAAAAAATTTACAATTTATCGTTACCTACGACTCAATTATACAACTTGACTCAGCGTATATTTCGAACCAAATCAACACGCCAATGATTATTTGAGATTGCTCTTGGCGCCTTAAAGAGATTTTGAACTTGATGTAGAATCCGAGTAACGTTTAGATAACCTACATATTAACACACACAAAAAAGGCGTGACATTTTCATAAATTTTTGATTTTCTGACCTGTTAAACACGTGTAAGAATATATATTTTTTCCCTTTCTTTTCCATCTAATTTAGAGCTTCTAATAATGCATAAAGACGTACAAATGATGATGTCCTGAGGCTGAGTGGCTGAGGTAGTTAGTCTCTGTACGACTATATGATACCGTGGTTCCATTATTTGGATTTGGGCTAATGTTTCTATTGGGCTTATTGCAGGCCCATTGGAAATAGCCTGCCAACTCACTTTATATTTTATAATGGGTTTTGGGAGGAAATTAGGTCCAGGAGAATTTGGACTCGATAGACAAACGAAATTAGGCTTTAAAATGTCGGTTCTGTTAGGCCGAGGAATTTCCCAAGAGCCACTTTTGCATTCTAATCACCTGAAGGCTGAAGTAAAGTATATATCCTGAGTCCTGATTGCTTTCCTTACACTCGCGTGTGGGTTTCTATTCTGTAATGGAGATATTTCGGTTGGCAGTGGATTTGCAGTTTGGTGTGGAATTTGTGGTGATGTGATGATGGGTCTCTGTTTTATGTTTTTCTTGGTATTAGGTTCGAATCATGTTGGCATCAATTTTCATTTATCTTGTCAGATATAAAAAAAAATTCTTGTGACCCTCAAATTCTATATATTGGGAAGATACAATTCAGTTTCTTGATCCGCATTACTTGGTGGACATTGTCAAAATGGAGACTTCCATTCTGTAATCAAGGTTTTCCGGAAAATGAAATGAAAGAATATGATCTACACTGTCTTGGGACTATCATCCGCTCATGTGCAGGCTTGGCTGCTGTAAATCAAGGGAAAGAAGTTCACTGCCAGTATTTCAGTCCTAGAGGTTTGGTTGGAGGGATGTTATTGTAGAATCAGCTTTAGCTGATCTTTATGCAAAATGCGATTGTACTGATTTTTGCATATAGAATCTTTATACAAATGCAAACAAGAAATTTGATAACGTGGAACTCAATGATTTATGGGTTTGCTAAAAAATGGAAGAGGGCTGGAAGCTCTTGGAATATTTGATGAGGAGGTCAAAGATGGAATTAGGCCATGCAGGTTTGGTCGATGAGGGGAAGAAATATTTTTCCTCAATGACTATGAGATCAAGGCTGGAATTGAGCACTACAATTGCATGGTTGATCTTCTAGGCCTTGCTGTCTTATTAGAAGCAGCTGAAGAGATGATAAAAATAATTCAGATGATTCATCTCTCTGGGAAGTTCTTCTCTGCGCCTCCACAATATGTAAAGACTCTGCTTGAGTTATGTGTACCTGGCTAATGTCTACAGAGCAGTGGAATGATGCGTTAACAATTAGGAAGTTGATGGAAGATAGTGGGGTTAAAAAGATGCTTGAACTAGTAGTTTCGAAATGTTTCCTTGATCCTTAAAAGGAATGTTTTCAAGGCCGGCCGAATGATATCCTAGACCAGTAATGGTCTAATTTCCCATTGTCCCTGCTGCTGCTGTTCTGAAACCTAGTTTTCCCTTTGTCTTGGATCTCAGAGAGCGGTACAGGCGTTCAATTCAGTGACTATAAAGGCATCTTGTGTGCACATTAAAGTTCCATAGATGATTGATACGGTTGCAGAATGTTGTTCCTCACAGCACTGGAGATGGTGGTGATGAAATTTTCATGGTTCAACTTATGTTCTTTAGCTTTCGGGCAGGTTTCCAAAAAAAAATGCAGAAACAAGCAAAAGTGGAACGCCAAACTCGACTGTCATAAGTATAAAGGACACAATTTCTCGATACTTATGGCCTAAAGAACTTTCAATCATCTTCTGTTTCAAAAGAGCTTCCACCGTACTTATCTTCGGTTTCAGAAGTCTTGTCGTGAATCAGAAGCAAATTTTATCTCTTGTTCAACCAATCCAGCGAGGTCACGCCTTCCAGCGAGTTGATAGGCATCCATAATAGCCATAATCAACGAACTATTCTGCTCAATCTCTCCATGTTTCAACAGAACATTAACCCTCTTCACACCTTCAATCATGCCACCTCTGCCATAACAACGAACCAAATTAATATAGGTAACAATATCCGGTTCCAAGCCCTCATCCTGCATCTTCATGAAGATGTTCAAAGCCTTGTCAACTTCCCCTGCGGATGAATAAACATATATTGCAACATGCCAACATTGTATGCAAAGGAACCAAGAGTAACTTCTGCTTCTAAGAATGCCTCACAGAAGTTAACTGCTAAAGCATGTAATCCCACTACAGAGAAAACGGAGGAGAAGACAGCTTGTCTAGCAAAAGACTTTCCTTCCTCATAAGATGACTGTAGCTGTGTTACAGCTTCAACTGGAAGGCCGCCTTTTTTAAGAACAGTAAACAATGTTTTAAAGGTTCTATCATCAGGAAGAAGTTTTCTAGACCACATCTCATGTAACAATGAGCCACACTCACGTAACTGGCTGTTTGCTGCATAACATGCCAGCACCTGGTTATAAGAAATACAGTCAGATAGTAAACCTGACTCTTTCATTTCTTCAGCTACATCAACGGCTTCGTCGAGCATACCCATACTTTTGTACAGATACATCATGCTTGCGATTGAAACCCCATCTGCCACACCCTTCTTTCTCAGATTATCAAAAATTAATTCAGCTTCAGCTACCATTCCAAGATCCGCATAGAGGTCGATCATACTGTTAGAAGCAATAATATCAGTTCCGTCATCCATATACGTCATCTTCTGATAAAGTTGTTGTGCTCCTTCCAAGCACCCCACTTTACTATAAGCCTTAATCATGGAAGTCAATACTATTTGATTTGCTGGTATTCCACATTCCTCCAACAAGTGGAAATATTGAAGAGCTTCTTCAATGTTGCCAGTCTCCGCAAACCCATTGATTAATGACCCATAAACAACTTCATTAGGTCTGACTCCTGCTCTTGTCATTTCTTTATAGACATCAACGGCATCAGGAACCTGGCCAAGACGGACATAGCATGCAATAAGAAAGGAGAAAGTTAGGCATTGAGGTTTAAACCCTGCTTCTTGCATTTCACCTGAGAGCTCCCTTGCTTGATTTGCTAAATCTCCCCCACTGAGCATTTGAACGAGAGAATTATAAGTGCATTCATCAGGCCAAGTCCGGAGCCTTCTCATGCCCTTGAAACGAGAAAAAGCTTTATCATAGAGTTTGGCTTTACCATAAGCTTTGACCATGACATTATACTCTGTAACACCTTTTTGGCCTACCAAATCTCTCTTCCCATAGAACACAGCCTCGGCTTCAGTCCAAAGTCCCTTTTCAGCATAAGCATCAATAACTGCTGCTCGAGTCTTCGATGACATCAGACCATCAAACTGAGACTTCTCGTAAAGATTCTTTGCCTGATCAAGCAATCCTTCATTAATATACAACTTAACAATACCAGGACCAGAATGCTCATCTATTTGCCGACCAGAGTTCTCCATTTCTTTAATCACAGCATCCACTTCTCTCACCATATTCCTCTCACATAAAATATGAAGAACAGCTAGATGCGTTACAACATCAGGGAAAAGCCCCACATCCCTTATCTTTTGATAACAATTAAGGGCTGAATCCATATCCCCTGCTGCAGCATACAGTGATAGAAAGGTGTTATAAGTTTTTGTATCTGGGGATACTCTCCTTTTTCCATCTTATTAAGCAAAGATTCTGCCTCCGACAAAAGCCCGTGGCTTCCATAAGTATAGATCATAGTATTGAAAGTGAAAGTATCCATTGCCACCCCAGATTTCAACATTTCTGCAAACACATCGGCTGCATCCTTAAGACGACCTGCCTTTCCATACAAATCAATCAATGTGTTATATGTACATGTGAGGTGTGGCTTACGAACCACACCATCCTCATCTGATGAATTTACAATTTTGGGAGGAGTTCTGCCACCCATCTTAAAAAGCTTAGTCAATATAAAATGCTTGAAACTAACAGGTGATTACCTCAATTCAAAATCAACCATAGAATCCAAATCCATACCATCCAACTCAATCTGCCCACTGCAGCATTCCCTGTAAAACTTATCTGCCCTATCGAACTCCCCAGCATCCTTTAGAACTCTAATGACTGTGTTCATGGTAACCTCGTCAGGGAAAATCCCTCTGAGTCTCATATGTTTAATCCACAACAGCGACTCCTTCACAAGACCTGCTTTCCCATAGACATCCACAAGCATTCCATAAGTATTGTTCGTAGGTAAAACACCACTTCTTGCCATTTCAATCCAGCATAACCTTAATTCATTCCACTTTTTAGCTCTACCCAGTACACGAAGCACAATATTGTAGTGAATGACATTAGGCACATAATCTTTCTGTGATTTGAAAAACTGGAAAACTCGATAACTCTATGCCAACCCCTCTGTTCTTTGAGAATTACAGTTTGTTCTTTTGGACTCAGGTTCTCACAAAATGCATTTAGGGCGTCATCAATATCATCACCAGACTCTAAGGACTTCAATATGGAAGGCAACACGCCTCCGTACCTCTTTTTCTTTCCATTAATTGAAGAGCTTCTCGTCGTAGGCAATGCTAGAGTCTTTGAATGACACTGAAGCTTAAACCCTAAAGAAACCCTAGTTCCTTTCACGGAGTTTTTCTTGTAAACATGAGAAAAGGGAAATCTGACAAAAGTTGAGTTCTCAGGTGAACCACAGGGCAAAGCATAGGGAATTTTGCGAAAATGACCTAGTTGATAAAGATTTTTGGAAAAATGACATTGTCTCAAAAAAATCGCATTTATGACCCTTTTAAAACGGTTAAGTACCGAAATGTCCTTTATGGGTTACGTCCCTTCCCATTCCTGTATTCCCACCGGATTCACACATTTCAAACAAAAAGACGCAAGCATTCAACAGAGAGCAGAGCACAACTGAAACGACGGCAATTCAACCATTTATATTCTGCGAAAAAATCCGAAACCGAAGCCAATTAGCAAGGGATTAGCAATTGTGAACACACTCGAGTACCTTTGAGGTATGTATATCTGTTTCAGTTATTTTTATACAAATTTGTATGTAGGTTGTGTGTATAGGTTTAGGGATGGCATTTCTTGCTTCTTCTTCCTTTTTTTTAATCTTTTTGGATCATAATTGAAAGTTGTTTCATGGTTTTTCTGCTTGTTAAGTGGTAGTGTCATCATGTTCATATATTTTTTTGCCGAATTTTTCTACGGTCGTGCGTGCCTATTTATCTGGTCGTGCCTGTTTATTTGGTCTGCCTGCTTTGTAAATGGTCATGCCATCATGTTCTTTGGTCGTGCCAACATTTTCCTTGGTCGTGCCAACATGTTCTTAATATAAATTGGTCGTGCCTGTTTTTTTGGTCATGCTAACTTGTTCACTAGTTTTGCCTGTTTTGTTTGCTAGTTCCTAGCATTTAACTGGTCGTGCCATCATGTTTTTCTGGTCGTGCCATCATGTTTTTCTGGTCGTGCGTATCTGTTGATTTTGTCTGTCTGCTTTGTACATGGTCGTGCCATCATTTTAACTGGTCGTGCCTGCATTTTAACTGGTCGTGCCATAATGTCACATGGTCGTGCCACAATTTTCTCTGGTCGTGCCATAATTGTTCTTTTTTTTGTGCAGATTAATCATGAATTATATCATTGCTGAGGAGGATCATTTTACTGCAAAGGTTACAATTTTTTCAAATATATCACATGTCATTGCACAAATAAGGGATAATTTGAGTGATAATCAACTTGAGTTATTTAGGAGGACATGCTTCGGCATTTTCCTAGATGTTGGTGATCTTTCTGTATCAGGACAGTTGATACATCAGCTCCTATTAAGACAGGTTGAATCCCCTGATGTTGATTCTGGAGTCTTTGGAGTTAGATTAAATTTTAAGATCGCGAATAGGCTGACATCTTTTGGTATTACAGATTTTGCCCTCATAACCGGTTTAGTTTGTAGGGATGTGCCAGAAATTGGTTCATTAGTTGATATTGATGTACATAAGTTGAGGGATTTGTGGTTTGATGGAAGTGAGAAGATTTCGAGATATAATTTGGAGGTCTGTTTCTCTCGTATGTGCAGAAGGGGTGGCCATGATGATGAGGATGTGGTGAAGTTAGCTCTTGTGTATTTTATAGAGTTTGTCCTACTTGCTAAGGAGCGACATAGGTTTATAGATGATAAGTGGCTTCAATTGGTTGACAATTTGGAGGCATTTAATAGATATCCATGGGGGACGGTGAGCTTTGAACGAACCGTTGACTCACTTGCAAGAATAATGGTCAACCGAGTGGAGAAAAGAAAGAAAAAACCAACAAAGAAGGAGCAGTACTGTGTTTATAGTTTCCCTATGGTCCTCCAGGTATTATTTCTATAATATTGGTATATTTTACGGTGAACTTTTTTATTGCAAACTAATAATGTTGTTATTGATTTTAGATATGGTCATATGAAGTTGTTCCCCATATCGGTTCGTTGTATGCCTCAAAAATAAGAGATGGGATTCCTAGATTACTCAATTGGAGCAGCCACCACACACCGGATTGGAAAGAACTCTTACAGAATGTATTCCAACAAGCCAAGGTAAAAAAATTTAAATTTTTTTATATTTGTGATAATTCTTATGGACAAAATATTAAGGTGCTAATGCTTGATTCTCTATGTTGCAATAGCTGCAAGTACACACTATGCTAGCTGCAAATGGGGTTGAGATGGAGCAGGACTACTGGATCAACGTGAGTAACAAGGTGGGAGAGCGAGCAATAAATGAAGATAATGAATCTGCAGCTTCTTCTAGTGATCACACAGCTCCTGTGGAGCAATATTTGGATGCACAGGGTCACATTGAACCTGTTGTGCAATCCTTCGATGCACATGGCCACACTGAACCTGTGGAGCAATCCATTGATGCAGATTATCGAGTTGTTCATGAGGTGATTGTGAAGCTTGATAATTTAAAGAAACAGGTTCATGAGGGAAGCTTGATTAGTGCACTTAAATCTGAATTTTTATATACTATGACAGTGGTTCATAAGTGCGTTGATGATGCGGTGTTGGCAATGAAAAATTTTACTAGCGGGGGGGAAGCAGTTAAATTCCCAGTTCCTGTTTTAGTTGCTGATGTGGGGGTGCAGACGGATGCGGATGAGGCTGATGGTGATGTGGTGAGAGGGAGTAATGTAAAGGGTGGGGTTCCTGTTTCAGTTGTCGATGTGGGTGTGATGACTGATGCGGATGAGGCTGAGGGTGTTGGAGGGGGCAATGTAGAGGGTGTGGTCTATGAGAAGGTAGAAAATGCAGATGCTGCGGAGGTGGAAAATGTAGAGACGGTGGAAGAGGGAAAGAATGGCAGTACTGTGGTAGAGGGTGAGGTTGATGCCCCTGTTGATGATGCTGAAGAGCATAGAGACCTTGATGTATTGCATACTGGTCTGAGCTCCATGGCTTCCTTTACCCCACCTGGAAAGAGTCAAGATTTTTCCGGGGTCCAGGTTGTGACACCATCAAAGTTCCCTCAAGCACTAGAAGGGGGTATTAAACCCTATGTGAGGAACAAACAGAAGCGCGCGTTGAAGCCTGGACCTCTGAAAATGACACCATTTACATCTCCATCCTTGAAGAAAAGAAGAACAACTGATCTCAATGTTAAAGATGTCTCAAGTAAAAAGATTATAAAATTAGACCTGAAGAGGAAGTGGCCAGAACAATGGGCAGATGAGTTACGTGCATTCATGAAAGATAGGTCCAGGGATGGAGAAAGCTTAAGTTGGCCAACATGTTCAGTAAATAAACAGTGGTTTATGGAGGCCATAAGGTTGGACGGATGGTTAACAGACCAGGTAAACATACATTTTTTGGTAATAATTTTAATTGGTCGTGCCTGTTACTTGCCTGGTCGTGCCTGTTAGTTAAGTGGTCGTGCCTGTGTTTAACTGGTACTGTCCGTGTTTAAGTGGTCGTGCCTGTTAGTTAAGTGGTCGTGCCTGTGTTTAACTGGTCGTGCCTGTTAGTTAAGTGGTCGTGCCTGTTAGTTAAGTGGTCATGCCTGTTATTTGCCTGGTCGTGCCTGTGTTTAAGTGGTCGTGCCTGTTAGTTAAGTGGTCGTGCCTGTTATTTGCCTGGTCATGCCTGTGTTTAAGTGGTCGTGCCTGTTAATTTTTAGTTAAGTGGTCGTGCCTGTTAGTTAAGTGGTTGTGCCTGTTACTTGCCTGGTCGTGCCTGTTAGTTAAGTGGTCGTGCCTGTGTTTAACTGGTCCTGTCTGTGTTTAAGTGGTCGTGCCTGTTAGTTAAGTGGTCGTGCCTGTGTTTAACTGGTCCTGCCTGTGTTTGCATTACATGTGTACTAACATGTAACAAGGCATCTTCATACAGCACCTTGATGTAGCCATGTACCTGATTAGGAAAAGAATGGCAAAGTTCCCAGGCTGTTTTAAGAGAGATTGTGTTGTCCTAGACTGCCTGTTCTTTGTAAGTTACACCCTGTCATTAATACTTCATTTTTTTAATCATTTTGTTCGTGCTTGATTATTCCTGCTTTTATGTATATTCATATGATTACAGACCAGGGTACAAGAGAAGTTTGAGTTGTTCAAGGCAAAGCCGGATGATATTGCCAGTTGGGACGAGGAAAGCATATTTTTAGATTATGTTGTGGGGCTACTTCCAATTGAATCTGTTGCCTGGGCAGGGTCAAAGTTTGTTTATTTTCCAGCAAACTTCAACAATCAGCACTGGGTTGCTGTGGAATTGATAATTGAAAAAAAGACCATTCATGTCTACGACTCACTGCCCAGTCTCACAAGTAGTGCTGCATTGAAGACCATATTTGATCCCTTGACGAATATGCTTCCACATATTTTGCATTCCACTGGTTTGGGGGATGGATTGTTTGCTCCATGGAGATTGCAGCGGATACCTTCATGCCCTAGACAAACTGGAGGGTAAGTTCCTATACCAAGAATAGTGAGCGTTGATACTTTATTATGTATGCTGATACTTTTTTGTGTGTTCATTGTAGAGGAGATTGTGGCATGTTTGCCTTCAAATTTATCGAAGCATTGACGGCTGATCTGCCAGTAAAAATTATTGAGCAAGGGGACATGAAATTCTATAGACAAAAGTTTTGTTCAGAGGCTTGGGGACAGGAGTTCATAATGTGAATATTTTTTTTAAATGTGAACTGTGAATTATATAAATTTAAATTCTTCCACATTTTTTATTGGTCGTGCGAGCATTGTAACTGGTCGTGCCTGCTAATTTTTTACTGGTCGTGCCAGCATTTTATTCTGGTCGTGCCTGTTAGTTAAGTGGTCGTGCCCACTATTTTTTAACTGCCCACTATTTTTTAACTGCCCACTATTTTTTAACTGGTCGTGCCAGAATTTTAGCCTGGTCTTGCTAGCAGTTTAACCTGGTCGTGCCTGCAACTTAACTGGACAGAATTTTACATATATAATAAATACAATCATAGACTGACAACTTTCAATAAAAGCAGCATTGTAGGAAGTAACGTTTAACAGTTTACAGTACAAAGTAAATGTTTAACAATTTGAATCGTCGATCACTGGTATTATACCCTACCAGTCGAGGCTACCGGCTCCTTACAAGTCTGTCGGTTATGGCCAATTTTTTTACATCTTCCACACTTTCTAATTGCTACAGATTCACCGGCGGATGGTATTCTTCTTTGTTTTGGTCTCCCCCCAGGTCTTCTCGTATCAGGTGGTAATAACCTTTGATCTTCACTTGCATGCCGATGGTCTTCAATTGGTACTGTGTTAATCGGTTCAGCATAAGCTAACATAATTGCCTCATTTGTATAGTAGCGTGAACACATGGATTGCGGATCAATGTTACGTGTTCTACACGCAGCCAACGCATGAACGCAAGGCAATTGTTGCATCTCAAATTTCCTGCAGGTGCATGTTCTGTTGTGCAGATTCACCTCTCCACCATCGAATCCATCCCTTACATAAAACTGAATATGACTAATTGGTTCAACAGACATACGCTGCGCCTTGTCAATCCGCTTTCTCAACTTCTTATCAATTTTCTTGCAAAGTTGGGTTGTAATGGAAGCTGCTTTAGTGCGACGCTCATGGAACCATCTCTGAAGTAACGATCTTAGATGGTCAACCAATGTTGTAATTGGAAGACATCGTGCTTCTCTCAAAACAGCATTCAAACTCTCAGCAATATTAGTGGTTAGTATACTGTACCTCCTACCTGGAAAATGTGCACGAGACCACCTTTCAAATCCAGCATCAACTAAATAACGATGTGCCCTGCCATCTTGAAACCCACGCAATTGTGTCATTAGATGCTCAAATTCTGAAACACGATATGCCTTCGCTGCCTTAAAATAAATTGGGAAGACACTATCATCAATATTTTTTGCTTTCATGTTTTGCTTGATGTGGTGTATACAGTGCCCATGGTATGACTCTGGAAAAACCAAAGCGACTGCCCTCTCAATGCTATTATGTCTATCTGATATTATTGCCAACTCTGAGAAATCTTCAAGATCAATAGCTGATCTTAGTTTTCCCATGAACCATTCCAAAGATGCATTATTTTCTGAATCTCCCATTCCAAAAGCAACCGGATAAATTTTGTTGTTGCCGTCTAAAGCAGCAGCCACAAAGAGTGTGCCCATGTATTTTCCCTTGAGGTGAGTACCATCAACGGCAATGACACGTCTCAAAGAACTACGAAACCCTCTCAACGATGGCCCAAGAGCAAGGAAAAAAAATTTAAACTTAAAATCATTATCGAACTCTATATGAGTTACTGTACCAGGGTTATTTTTCTCTAACACTGCACAGTAATGTGGCAAATACGAGAATGATAATTCTGGTGACCCTCTTACCGCTTCCAAAGCAAACTCCCTAGCCCTCCAAGCTTTGTCGTAGCTTATATTCACACCAAACTCTGTCCGCACATCGTCGACTATATCTTTTGGCCGATACGTACGACCAACCCCTTCAAATTTAGACTTAATGCATTCTCCAATGACCTTTCCAGATGCTTGTCTATGACTTCGATTGATAAGGTCTAGAGAACACTCATGCTTGCCATTAAACCTTGTTATCTTAAAGAACTCTGAATCTTTCAATTTTATTGCTCGCAAGCGCCAATCACATCCCATATCAACACATTTGACCGCATATAGAGTTTTCGTTGATTTGAAGACATGAAACATTCTGTTCTCTTTCATCGCATACACAGCTATATTTTTCTGTAATTCTTTCTTGTCCATATAAATCTGCCCAACTGCAACATGACCACCGGATGAGCTACTAATACTATTGCTCGCAACAACACCTGAAGGCCCAATAGAATTTGAGCAATGATTCCTCTGATCCTGTGCCGCAAAGGTGGATTGATTATGTGATTGTGGTTCCCCGTCATCAAATGGATTTTCCCACTCTTCACCATGAAGACCCTGACTATCATCGTCATCATTAACCCCATCAATATCAGCGTTACCAGTATTTCGAAACTCAAAATCAGAGAAGTGAAAATCGCTGTAGTTATTAACCTGCTCGTCATCACCATCGTTGTGTGCTACAAATTTACTTGAAAATTGTGGTAACTCAGGAGAAACAGAACCAACATTTGGTCCAACAAATGTTTTATTTTCCATTGGACCATTGCTAGCATCTTGTGAGACAAACTGATAACTCGCTCTCTGCTCCGTTGTTACGCACAGTGGAGTACCAGGTTTAACTGGATGATCATTTTGCCTTAGGAAAAATTGCAAGTCACGTTCATTATGTAGCTTCATCGGTTCCATTTTGAAATGTGTATTATAGACAAACTTCATCACCAAATCGAAGGAGTTAAAATCGACTTCAATCAACTGGTATATGAGTTTTACAAATTCAGCATATGTTATTGCATTAGACACAATTACACCCTGACTTCTCCCGCCTTTAAAAGTGTGCATGCCCCTACAATTTTCCCACTCTCCACCATATAACAAAACAAAATCGATCTCAGAAGCCATTCCTGCACACATAATAATATATTAGAATGAACTTAAAAAATTCAAAGGAAAATAAAAAAGCACTGGCACGACCAGATAATCACTGGCACAACCACACTATATATTGGCACGACCACATAATCACTGGCACGACCACACTATTTTTTGGCACGACCACATAATCACTGGCACGACCACACTATTTTTTGGCACGACCAGATAATCACTGGCACAACCACACTATATATTGGCACGACCACATAATCACTGGCACGACCACACTATTTTTTGGCACGACCAGATAATCACTGGCACGACCACACTATTTTTTGGCACGACCAGATAATCACTGGCACAACCACACTATATATTGGCACGACCACATAATCACTGGCACGACCACACTATTTTTTGGCACGACCACATAATCACTGGCACGACCACACTATTTTTTGGCACGACCACATAATCACTGGCACGACCAACAAAAATCTGAGCGACCAACAGAGATCTGAGCTTCCAAACTTATAACATGGATACAATCTAGTTAATGACGGATACTAATTATCGAGCATCCACAAAAGATTTCACCCTAAATAGCTCATGAGTAATAAGAAGATATACAACACATTCAGCTAGCCACGAACGATTGCACAGGAAATAGCTCATGCGTAATAAGTCGATATACAATACATTCAGCTAGCAAATGAACTTACTTGGTGCACAAAAAGAGATGTAGAGCGGCTGTTTTGATCTATGTATGGATCGAGAACGAAAAATGCATCGCAGAGCTCAAAACCCAAAGTAATAAATTAAACCCAGCGTAATAAATGTTGTTCGATTTTATTTTGCCACATAAGGGTATTCTAGTCAAAAAAAGGTAAAAGAGGTCATAAATGCGATTTTTTTGAGACAAGGTCATTTTTCCAAAAATTTTTGTCAACTAGGTCATTTTCGCAAAATTCCCCCAAAGCATAATAACTGTGAGAGCAGCTGTAAAGCATGATTCGATTTCTGGGTCTTCTGGGAAATTTCGGTTTAAGAAACTCTTTCTTTTGTTATAGACTCCATTTTTTCCCAATGTCACACAAACTGCTACAAAAACCCTTTTAAATATAAGACAAATTCTGCAAACACCCCATTTCATTATATTTTCGAAAATATCCTATTAAACCCTCCCAAAGAATTAAGGCTGAACAGTAATTAAGTCACTATCCACTGACCTTATGCTTGACTTTAACACTTCCAGTTTGTGAAAGAGCAACAAAAGGAGGGATTCCACCTTCCCTCACCAGCAACCCTCGATTTCTAACATTATCAGCACATAATTGCAACAGAGTTAACACAGCAAACTCCTTCCCCTTCACAGCAAAACAAGGGGCCACAGCCAACCTAAGCCCACTTGAGATGAGAACCCAGCCCATTTGTCTGTCTCTGTCTTATTACTGCAAAATCGTTGTGAATTGTGAATGAGATAGATATCAGCGACGACAACGGCTCACTCCACCTTCGTGACTCTCACGCTCTTCGCCAGTGGCGGAGGTGGAAAGTTTTACTTGGGGGCAAAAACTAAGAAAACAAGGTATCTTCATAAATTGCTTTGTAGTCATGCATGCTTAACCTTGTGTAACAATTAACACAACAACAATGTAAAAGAAAGGCAAACAATTAGCAGAATAAAAAAACAAAATTACCTGCCACATTTACTAGTTTCACTAGTTCTTCAAAAGCAACATGAGAAGAAAGAGACGAGGTAGATTTCTCTGCTGCAAACATGGCTGCAACACAAAAGTTACTTTATTACCTGCAACCACAATAATTAACTATATTTAGATGAAAGATGAGATACAACAAGTGATAGAAAATTAGAAATCAAAATTTATAGAAATCAAAATCGCTAAGCCTAACCCTAAAGGCCCAACCGTGAACCGCCCAATCAAATTGAGAGAAAGCAAAAAGTCTAAGAAGTAGAGCACTGACCAGAGAGGCAGAGAGCCTGAGACTGAGTGAAAACCGAGAGGCAAGAAAACTGCGAACAACAGCCGTTGTCGAGCAGAGGAAGAGTTACAGGGGCAGAGAGCTATGCGCGATGCCAACTGGAGGACGGACGGTCGACGACTCGACGGTGAACGCAGGATGGTCGATGACGGTCGTTTGTGCACTTGTGGCTGCGTCTTGTCTAGAGAAGCGGGGTTTTACTAGCGTTCAAATGACTGGACGTGCTACAGTACATTTCATTGGACAATTTTTATCAAATCTAACATCTATAAATAATTTTTAATTTCTTTTCAAATTTAATTATGAGAAGGATATGAAAAAAATTGATATGAAGTTTAAATTTATCACTAATGAAAAATTTGGGATGATTTTTTTTTTTCATTCTTTTATCTATGAATTATTTACAAAATTTTTATTTTGCTGACAGATTATCGATATATATATATATATTTTTGCAGATGGATTACAGGCGATTTTTTTTTTATTTTTTGTCGACGGATACGACATTTTTTTTTTTAATTTTTGGCCGACAGATTATCGACGAAAAAATCCATCAGTAATTACCAACAAAATTTTTCCATTGTTGTTTAGATTACTTATGAAGATTTTAATGATGAAAATTTTCGATCAGTAATCAATATTATCGATGGATTTTTAGGATTACCAACAAAAAATTATGCGTATTGTAATTTTATTTTATTTTAAATATTATTTTTTTCAATGGTGGAGATTATATCATTTGATCTAATGGTAAGAAAGTTGACTGTTTTTGTACAGTTATTTGACTAGACTGTTTTGTAGTTCAGTCCGGAGGAGGGGGTTGCGTTTAGGGAAAAGTCAAATAGACATAAAGCTTCAATACATAAGTCTACATAATCTAATTGACATCCTAGTCAACATGCCACATAGGATTACCAAAGTTGAGTGCCTTTAACTCATGGCCCGGTTCCCGCCTCTCTTTCATACTATCAAATTACTAATTGTGTATCTCAATGCAAGTATCACTGTGGTTTCTTATCTTACACATTTTACATTCTGAATTTTTTTGGGGTACTATATAGACTAATAATGACTTAGAGAACAAGACAAACACATGGCAACAATTTCATATTACATGTCACTGTGTGTGTATTACACTGTCTTTGTGTCGTATTACATTATCTATATGTCGTATTACATTTTTGCTTAAATTATCTATTCCTCCCTTTTCTCTCACAGGTACAGAGCACGATACCCGTATTAGACTTCGACCCAAAAGTGACTCATGAGTTAGAATCTTGTATTTTGTTTGGTAGGGCAGCACGAATCTTTTGCTTAAGGTGAAAAAGAAATAGGGCCTGCTATATTGTTTATCATAAATAATGCAATAAAAATGTAAAACAATGTAATAAATATGTAAAATAATGTAATTACAAAGTGAAACAATGTAAAATTATACAGGTGTTGATATACTACATCATCATTGACAGACAACAAAACTTTGGTTTTCGACAACCAATTGCAACACGATTGGTTTCAAAAAATTGAAATCGATAAGAAATCGATAAACAAGACGAACAGATGACAACAATGTTGTATTACATGTCACTGTGTTATATTACACTGTCTTTGTGTCGCATTACATTATATATGTGTCATATTGCATTGTCACTTACAACTTTTGTAAACCGTTGTTCATCCACTTTTTCGACCACCGTTACTTCCAAGTGCAAGCTCTGAACAACGAAACTCATATGACACCCATCATCAACAGTCTCATAAATTGCCAAAGAAAAAAAGGCTGCCAACCATGAGAGAAAAGTGACCGATCCGCTCTACTCCGACGACATCTCCGTGCACCACCACCATCTTTGGACTCCTTAAGTTGAGGCGCATCGGATCTAGACATTTTTCAGTTGAAATGATGATCGGATTCCAATGACCTGTGTTTGAGAGAGAGAGAGAGAGAGTGAAAGAGAGAGAGAGAGAGAGTAATATTTTGTATTGAAACAAGTTTTGCGGGTCCCGAGGCACTACCATCGTTAGTGTCAGTAGGTTAAGTTTCCAACGCAAATTTGCAATTTCAAATCTATTTATTTGAATTTGTTGACTCAGCATGCCATGCAAGATGACACATAGACTATGTAGGATTATGTATAAAAACTTTATGTGTGTTTAGAACTACCGTGTGTTTAGCGTCTTGCATGACTTGCGTTTCTACTTTCATTGACTTAGGCCTTGCTTGGGGAGGTGTTAGGAGGGGTTCGCGAACAAGCGAATCACTCCGAACCCTTGTTTGGCGTGAACATTATAAGGTATTTGGAGGAGTTCGTGAACCCTCCCAACACCCCTTTTTCTAACTCCTCAAAATGAGGGGTTGGGAGGTGTTCTCTCACATTGAAGGTTCGCAACCACTCAACCTCTCTCATACCAAGCAAGAGTTCACTTTTATGAACCGCTCACAACCCAACTCCTCTCCTAAGCATAGCCTTAAAGAATTAACTGTTAAAGTGTTGCACGATAGAACTTAATATTAGGTTAAAAAATAAATATAATTACCAAATATATGAGGGGGCAGTATATGATTTTATTCATTACATATATTAGAGCACCCACAAAAGTGGATTTTTGCTAACAATTTCGATTTTAGCATAAAATTTGGCATATATGCTAGCATATATGCTATTTCAAATGCTAATATATATGATGTTCCAAATGTTGTGGGTGTTTGATTTATTTTTTTGATAACATAAATGATGTGGCTAATTACATACAGGGTTATTAGTACAATTTAATAAACATTGCTATCAATAATTTTTAAATTTTTTATAAAATATTTACATTTAATTATTTTTAATAGTTTATTCATTTATATTTAATAATATGTTCATTTATTTTTAATAATTTATTCATTTATATTTAAGTCATTAGGATAATTTTGTAATTTTAATGAAAAATAAAGGACATAACTATCTTTCCGAGCCAAAATGCTTCAAAAAGTAGCATCCTAAATTTGTACGGAAAATTGTCTCGTAATTGTCATTCAAACTGTTTTGCAAATGACTGCTTGGTTGGAGTTGACATCTGGATTACTCCAAATTGTAATGCAAATGATACAATGATGTGGTTGTATTGAGAAATGTGTTTTGCTGATTTGACTGTATAAAAAATATGGTTTGGTGATGGAGATGGGTATGTAACTTGAGTTTTTGTAAAATATGTGTGACCTAATATTAATTTTGGTATAGTTTTTTTACAAATGAGATGAAGAAATGGAAGTATAGATGATTGGATAACATGTGTTTTAGTGATATGACTGTATTTGAAGATATGGAGGGTGTTTGGTAAACAATTGTAAACAACATACATATTAGCATGTAACATATAAGCTACAGATAAATGTTAATCTAATCAAACAACAATTCAGCATTCAGCATATTATTCAACATTTTTACATCTAAAATTGACATTCCCAGAATTGTCATTTTGCTTAGCATTTTTTTACTATTATACATGAAATGTCGAAACTACCCCCATCTATTATACATGAAAGTTGTATAACAAAATATATAAATATTTTGATATTATTAGAAAAAGTTAGAATTTTATTATAAAATGTAAACATATGTTAAACATTAATAAAAAGAAATTAGAGAAGTTGTATAGCAAAATATATATTTTTTTTCTTCGTATTATTCAAAATGTTAGAATTATTTTAATAAAATGTAAAAATATGTTGAACATTAATAACAAAATTTAGATAAATTATATACAAAATATATAAATATTTTCATATTATTAGAAATGTTAGAATTTTTTTTATAAAATGTAAAAAAATGTTAAATATTAATAAAAAATTAAGAAAAGTTGTATAAAAAATATATAATATTTTAATATTATTAACAATGTTAAAATTTGTTGTATTTAAAATGTAAAGATTATTTTTAAAAAATATAAATCTATTTTTTATTAATTTGTGTTAATACCCCTACATGTAATTAACCACAACATTTATACCAACATATATGTTTTTCTCTGAAAAATTTAACCAAACAGCCACAGCATTTATAACAACATATATGTCAGCATTTCAAACAGTATAAAGCAACCAGCATACATACTAAATTATATGTTACTGCCAAAATTGTTTACCAAACACACCCATGTTTTTGCTAATGCGGCTCTATTTAGAGATTTTTTATGTTGATTTGATTTTATTGAGATATGTTTTTTTGTGTAATTGAAGTGAATCCAAAATATATTTTTGCTGGGCCAACAAACACCCATCATTGTGGGTGCTCTTATAAAAAAGATTGAGGGGGCACTTGCCCTATAAACACATGGTTTGGGAAGTAGGAGGGGAGGGGACGAAATTTTTTAGAGAAATGAAAAATGAAGAGAAGGGTAGGGGAGAATAAATTAATTTTATCTTCTCTTATTTGAATACTCAAAAAGTAGGGGAAGAAAAAGTGAAAAACTGTGTTTCTATGATTTGCATGTAAGATTGATATGAATTTACCATGTTACCCTTTATGTTATTATATATTTATTTTTATATATATTTATATAATGATAGGTGGGACACACATATTATATGCAGTCAATATATATAAACAGTCTGTCTCATACACACAAATTCACTGGGATGGAGTGGGATTAGGGGGACATACGTAATTTATATTATATCTATATATTTTGAATATTAAATATGCATAAATAATGGTAATGTCTCCTAGATAAGGATTTACAATGTTAACAAAAAAAAGATAATGATTTATTAATGCTGATATATATATATATATACGTGAAAAATATTATTTCACCTAAGTTTTTAAACTTAAAATATATATTTGAATATAGTACACTGAATATCTCAGCTGGACACGCACACGTGTAGCTAGTACAATGTCTGTTTGATCATATGCAGGCAATTGCCCTCACTGTCTCTGATTTGGAAGGTAGCCAAGGTGTGAAGGGAAAAAAGTAAACAAAATGGTTTCATTTTTTCAGATCAGCCGCAACAAAGTAACGTCCCAACCAATTATGGTAGCCGTTATTTGACATTAAATACCTACCAACCAAAATTGTAACACAGACTTTTTTTCCATTCCAATTATTTAATAAATCTAGTCAAAGTCAAAGTGTCAAACACTCGCCAAACACGCTCTTACTTTCTTTTCCTCTCCTCAATACCTCTCTCAGGTCTCCATCCCTCCCTCATATTCATATATATATATATATATAGTCCCCAGCTCCATAAAACTTGAAGCCAGTGAAATTGAAATCTACTCCTCCCTCTCTTCCTTCCTCTTCTACTTCTTCAATGGCTGTCAAAGGATTGATGCCAAACTCACACCCAAACCCTTTAATGTTCCCGGTAGAAGTGCCACAACGGTCACATTCCTTTGGCAAGGTTTCTTTACCTGTCCCCAAGACAAAGAAACCCGAAACATATTCTTCTGCCAGACATTCAATTGTTGCCTCCTTTGTTGCACCGTCCATCTCTAATGACAACTTTGATAGTTTACGTGTTTCGTGGAGAGAAATTCAAGGCTCAAACAACTGGGAAGGTCTTGTGGAACCACTCCACCCTCTTCTTCGGAGAGAGATCATACGGTATGGCGAGTTTGGCGATGCTTGTTACACAGGATTCGACCTTGATTCGAGCTCGAAACGCTACTTGAACTGCAAGTATGGAAAAAACAACTTTTTCACACAAGTTGGTCTTGGGGATTATGGTTATCAAGTAACTAAATACATCTATGCCACTCCTGACATAAACATTCCCATCCAAAATGGGGCTTCTTGTGGCCGTTGGATTGGATACGTTGCTGTCTCGTCCGATGAAGAGACAAGGAGGATTGGGAGGAGAGACATACTCATTTCCTTCCGAGGAACGGTCACAAAGCATGAATGGATTACCAATTTCATGAGTTCATTATTTCCAGCCCGGCTTGACCCTTGCAATCCTAGGCCCCTAGTTATGGTAGAGTCGGGATTTTTGAGCTTGTACACATCGAATGAGAGTGGCAACAAATTTGGACTCGAAAGTTGTCGCGAACAGCTTCTGTCAGAAGTTTCAAGATTAATGAGGATGTACAAAGGTCAAGAAATGAGCATTTCACTAGTAGGTCATAGCATGGGGAGTTCTTTAGCTCTTTTGCTTGCTTATGATATTAGAGAGTTGGGATTGAATACAGACATCAAAGCAGGCCACGATGAGATTCCGGTGACGGTTTTTTCTTTCGCAGGACCGAGAGTTGGGAATTTGGGGTTCAAGAAGAGATGTGAGGAGTTGGGAGTTAAGGTTTTGAGAATTGTAAATGTCAATGACCCTGTACCAAAACTACCTGGGGTTGTCCTCAATGATAACTTTAGGGTTATTTTTGGAGAAAAACACGATCAGTTCCCTTGGAGTTGCTCATGTTATGCTCATGTGGGTGTTGAATTAGTCCTTGACTTCGTCGACATGAAGAACGTTGCATGTATTCATGACCTGAAAACCTATATTAGCATACTCAATTGTCCCAAGAGTGTTCAAGATATTCAAGAAGGCGGAAGACTGGATGTTTTTGATAAAGCGAAAGATTTGATGCTTCTCAATGCCAATAAGATCAACCTTTTCGATAGAGCGAAAGATTTGATGCTTCTCAATGCTAATAAGGTCGAAATTTTCAATAGAGTGAAAGATTTGATGCTACTCAATGCCAATAAGGTCGACATTAATTTCTATAGAGCCAAAGATTTGATGCTACTCAATGTCTTGATGCTACTCAATGCCAATAAGATCGACATTAATTTCGATAGAGCCAAAGATTTGATTCTATTGATCAATGCCACTAGGATTAACATTTTTCCTGTGAAAAACTTGGTAAGTGATATGCTAAATTTTGTTCAGACTCGGAGAAATGGTTCATAGTATAATATTATGTTCCTGTTTGACAAGCTTTTTTAGGTAGCATATATGCTGAGCAGCATGTTATTAAATAATTGTATATAAATAAATATAAATGAATACATTATTTAGTGCACGATTACGTAGAAGATGATTTATTTCATTATTGAAATATGTTAATATTATTATAAAAATATAAAAAATTATATAAATATATCAATTTTTATTAAATTGTATTAATACTAATTAGCCACAATATTTAAAATAACATTTATATTATCAGTAAAAATGAATCAAACTATCACAACATTCAAAACAGAGCATTTATATATTCCACTAACATATATGCTAAATTAAATGTTACTTCTGAAATCGTTTCTCAAACGCACCCATAATTTCTTACGATGAATTGATGGATCTCACCCTTGATCATTTTAGCTAGCTTTGTTTTTTGGGAGGTTTATGGATTGCGAGCTCTGGCTTGGATACGTATATTTGTACATTCAACAAGTTTTTGAGGCATCTAAATCCAGTTTTGACGGAGGTTATTTAGTTAAGTTAGTATTGATGTCGTGCTAGCAAGAAAATCAGCCATTAATTAATTGAAGAAGTTCATCAGCAGCTCCATGAAATGGTATTTGGTTGAGGTTTTTGATTCATGCTTCATCTCGTTTGCAAACTCGAAGATTAAATCTTTTCTTAACCATATATATTAATCAATTCCCTTTGTAAGGAGATAACCCACTAACCCAGTGTTTGTTGGCTCGGTTTAATTTCTCGCTTTCCACAAGTAGCTTTGTGAGATTATTAATGTTGTCATTTGTTTTGTGAGTTCACATATAAAAACCTTAAATTAAAGTAAACCTGACGAATTTTTCGAATGTTCAAAATTAATATCCATCCCCAACCAATTCCATCACTATCTCAACCTCCGATACTGAAATCTCTATCATATATTTATGGATTGTATATATTTTTAGTTTTGGAGAAGTAAGTAGATTTGAAAATATGATTTAACAGAAGAGGATGCGTGAACTGGGTTTTTGTATTGACTAGCACCGAATAGAAATTTATTAGGATCTATATCTGTGGGGCTCTTGTTTTGTTTTTCTAATTATTTTTTTCATCAACAAAATTCCTCCGATTAATCAAAAGAAATTTAGGGTTTCACTTCTAGCCGTTTAATTTTTTTTCCTGAAAGAATCAAAACCGTGTTCCATGCGAAAAACTAACTAAGAGGACACACATGGTTGACTCAACTTTTTATCAACTTTCAGTAAACCCTATTAATTAATTAATTAGAAGATAGAGGATAATCATCACATCTGTAAAAAAAATTATATTACATGTTCATTAATGCTAGAGATCCTAGCGATTTTCATCCCTAAAATATTTCAGTAGTTAGAGGTGTCCAAATCCGATCCTAACTGAAAAAATTCGATATTTTTTTGTTTGGTTATCTGAATATATTTTTCGGTTACGGATTATAAAATA
Source organism: Euonymus europaeus (assembly GCA_963580455.1). Taxonomy (NCBI): domain Eukaryota; kingdom Viridiplantae; phylum Streptophyta; class Magnoliopsida; order Celastrales; family Celastraceae; genus Euonymus; species Euonymus europaeus. The sequence continues at coordinate 2,881,079 of OY756961.1, forward strand.
TCATAACCGAATTGATTCGGGCATTTCAATTTCGGTTAAAAACCAAACCGAAAATTGAGCGGACACCCTATCAATAGTGTGTGACACTCATTCATTGGGTGTGATGACATCATATCAAGGGACCTATTAAAAATCAAACCTAATAAATGAATGACACATATTATTGAGATAATTTTGGGATAAAAATCACTGAAATCTTTGTTAGTTTTGTTAATCGTCAGGAAATATAATTGAATATGAATGATGATGTAGCAACATATATTGGGAGGGTACATTCTTTTTGGTTCCGTCCATTCATTGAACCACAATACCTTGTGGTTCCATCCATGTTTGTAATATACTCTCTTTGTCTCTATTTGATAGGCTACATTTCTATTTAAGTTTGTCCTAAATTATAGCAAATTTCTTATTGAGAATAAGTAAAAATCATTAGTTCACTAATCTATATACCCTCATTTATTGTGTATCTTTATTAATAAATGATATTAAATTATAACAATATTAAGGTGTGAGTGCAGTAGTTAAAAGGTATATTAGGAAGAAAATTAATTAAATTTTTATTTTAATTATATTGTATTAATTGAATTTTCTTAATCTGTGTGAAAAAACAAATGAGTCTATCAAATAAGTATAATATTAGTAGTTTAAAATTGGTATATATGCAATTAGGGTTCAATCTTTTTCCTCGAGGCCCATCACATTTATCGGCAAGTAGGATAATAGTATTGGCCACAACCAGCGCCACCTTGACCCCCATAGCTAGCTGTCGGTGGCGATGGGAGTGTCCCTCATCTTCCGGTGAAGAACAAGCTTGTTTCGTTGGGACATAATTTTTTCTTCGCTTCCAAGTCCTCTTGCACCCGTCCCTACGAGAGGGATTATTTGGACATTATTTTCCTTACGCTTTAACGAAAATTTATTATTGTTCTATGTTGAGGTGAAATTTCGCTCTATGCGGGCGTGTGGGGCGAGACTTAACTAAAAAAAAGTTGGTCCAATGATAATAAACTAGCTCCTTACACTTGCACAAAATTGAAAGTCGAAGGGTTGGAGAAGAAGAGATATTGAAGGGTGGCATTTGGCTTGAAAGTTCAAAAATTTATATATATTATTTATCATTTTTTAGGTCAAATGTGGTTCCGCCCATGTTTGTAGCATATAGATTCGTGTTGTCTGTCGAAAATGTGAAAGTATTTCAATTAATTTTTGATTGACTCGACCTAATCAAAGAACTTTAATTGTCATTGACAAATAAGAAACTAAAGTATTGTTGAAAATAAAGTATACATAGTACTGTTTAAATGGTGGCTACAGCCTATGGGATTAGCAGTAATTAAATCGCAATATAATAATACCTAGATCAGACTGCGAATTTGCTTCCGACCACATCATTGTCTTTAAATTGTCATGTCAAAGACATAAAACATCTTTCAATTATGACATTTCTGATAATGTTTCAAATTTTCAAATACATATGGGTTTTGATGCAACAAGTTATAACAAAAAGTTGTTCATTACAAATAGTTAATGGGTTATAGTCGTTGCCCCTAAAATGTACATGCATTCCGCCCATATTTTTAACGACCTCTTGTAATTGCGGCTGTAAACATGAGAGTTTCTAGAATAAATGGTAACTTGTTACCATGGCGGACTCCTCCAATGGTTGGGTTTAATGTAACAACCCGCCCATCTTTGGACTCAGTACATATTATCTATTTTTGGTCCGTTCATATTGACCCTCACAAATTTATTCTTATCAATTGTTTTAGGTGTCTTCAATTAATAAGTTTGACCTAGTATATAGTGACAGTCCACTTCAATTCTTGGGGGATTTAGAACACTAGGCCCATTTGTCACTATGTAGTTCACACTATAGCACTAAACTTACATTGCAAAGGCTTGTGACCCAACCCACTTGAGTCGGGTACTATAATCAAAGGGTAGATTTTATCTCACATAAGATGTGAAGATTATTTCCAATAATTGAACATTTGACAAATAGATTGCATCCCTACAACTCCATCATTATGCTAGAGCAACTCCAGTGGTACAACACTCTCCAAAATTTTCATTTTTCCAATTGGGCTCCACCTCTATTATACAAAAAATAAAATCAAATATTCATCTACGTTATTAAAACACGTCTTTCAATATAATCACATAAACAAAACATAAATTCTTATACATTTTCTCCTTTATCCATTAACAAAATCTCCAAATATCAAATATCTTTCATCAATTCTCTAACAAAATTATACCAAAATCGATAATGAATCTCACATGTGTACAAAAAGTCAAGCCACATACTCATCCATATATTCAAATACAGTCACATCAACAAAAACACACATTTTCATACATTATCCAGTACCATTATTAATAACCCATTGTACATGCTTAAAAGCAACTCCAATGGGGAGAGACTCCAAATTTTTCAGTCCTCAATTGAGTTTTATCTCTATTATACAAAAAGTCAAGTCATATATTTATTCACATCATCAAAAACACGTCTCTCAATACAGTCACATCAGCAAAACACATATTCCTATATATTTTTTCTTTTCTCCATTAACAAAAACATTTCAAGTGTTTATTCTTCATTTTCCAACAAAATAATGTCAAAATTAATAGTAGGTGTCATATCTTTTACAAAAAGTGAAACCATATATTTATCTATATTATCAAAATACATCTTTCAATACATTGTACATGCTCATAGCATGTAACTCATGTCAAGGGATACAATACGTAATGCACCAAACGTTGAATCTCAACACTATCGCTGAATAAGTAATTAACTGGGCATGAGAAATAGAACGTAGTACATAAAAGATGAAGTTGAAGATCTTGGTCCAACAAATCATCGAGTGGCATTGCAACACTGGTAGGTGGTTTTGATTTTATTTAAACTTAGAATTCAAATTAGGTTTGGCATTGTAGTTTCTATATTTTTTCAACATGATCAAATGCTAATAATATGGGTACCCATATACATTCTGCCTAATATTACAGCATACTTGCAAATCGAATGTAACAAAAATCTGCACAATTTCATGGGGAAAAGTGGCCAACCAACATGAAAAGGCAATTTACATCACAACGATGCAGCACAAAGAAAGTTGTACGTATGGTCTTCTGCATCAACCTTCAGCTCCTTACCTTCTTTGCAGCAGCTTTCTTTCTTGACTTTTGAAATCGTGTTCCGCTTTCCTGTTGGGAAAAAAATTAATTAAATATACAATAAATAATCTCGTCATCATCAAAGCCTCTACCACAAACAATATGTTTAGGTCAGATACAATTAGTAATCTGAGTTACAATAAGAGACCCAGAAGTATAACTATGGAGTTTTCGAATGTACCTTTTTGTAACATCTATAGGCCGTTTGACCTGAGAACTCCTGTCCACTTTTAGAGACATAAACCTGCAGAGCAATTGTTTTTAGATAATTCGTTTAGGTAATATTTGATCAAAAGCACGCCTTCAGGACAAAAATCTTACCAAGTCCTATACAGTATACACCATTAGGTATCACAGTAATGGTATACAAACCATAGAAAGACAACTTGTCAACAAGGTCCAGTTTACTACATTTCTTATCCAATTTCATTCCATTAGAAATTAGAAGTCCCCAAGAGCATTCATGAGAAGTGCTCAAGGTACCATCTTCCTGAAACATAGAGCTGTGACCAATTTACCGAAGTTTCTTTAGCATCCATTACCCCCTAGATTATTAAGAATACTGCCAAGGATACTAGAGAACTCGAAATATTGAGTCCACCTGAAAGTGGTTATTGGTAAGTGTAAAACAAAGAAGAAAAATCTTAAGCCCTATGACCATATAAATCAAAATGAAAGAATGAGTTATGTTGAGTACTAGTTAGCTAACCGCTGCCATAAGGAAATGGATATTGGATTGAACGTAAGTTGAAAGATGCAGCAAATCATCATACCTTCCGTCCTTCGGGGGATGTAAACCAGTGACCAACAGCCTGACCAGTTGCATGTACCCGTTGTTTTCCAGCATTCTTTGGTGTGGAAGCAATTCTTTTGGGATTTACCCAGCCTTCCGGAGCATGTGGATCTACATAATGTGAATTCTTCGACTTGTTTCTTCCCCTTCTTGAGCTCTTACAATTAGTTCTCTGAGTTCCTTTCTTTGTAGAGGTTTCTCCATATCCGAATTGATTCCTGAAACAATGGCATGGAATTGTATGACAGAATAGACCATGAAATTTATAGAAAACTGAGCTAGAATGGTCGACTTCTTTTGAATGTAAAAATACTTAAGGTAGCTTGAATACAAACTTACATGTAGTTAATGAGCGACTCATGAGGCAATTGATTTCCTTCGTTCTTACTAAGAGGGCAAAAGTAGGGTAACCGAAAACGGACTAATTTCTGAATCCTTTGATCTTCATGGTAAAAGTAATTATGAGCAGGAGGAAGAGGGTCGGTCAAATCCTGGATTCGATCAAAGTTTGCACCGCCACTTGTATTTTGTGGAGAACCACTGTCCATCATGTTTGTAAGAACAGTGCTCCCCAATTTCTGAGCTGCACCATTTTTCTTCATGGACTGAAAGTACTCATCACAGAACTCATCCAGAACAGGAGTTGTAACATGAGAACTCTTTGAAGGACAAAAATCTTTCCACAAATCATTGTCTAGAGGCTTACAGACTGATGCTTTTCTCTTTTGTTCATTTAAAGTACATTGTCGTTTCAATGAGGATTTCTCAATTTTACAGGTTTCTTTGCCTAAATCTCCACTAATGGAAGGGTCATCAGAATCAGAATCAATTAATTGGAACCTTCGAATAGGGCTGACAGTTAACCTTGGAAACATAAATCCCCTTTGGCCAGTCTCGAGGTTGGCTGAAGCTGGTGCACCTGAAGCCTGCTCACATTTCTGTGTATTGCAATGATTTGTTGATTGATTGGTTAAAATACCACATGTGTGCAGTGGGGTCTTTGAACTGCTACATATTGAATATTTTTCTGTTGGATTTGTATCTGCATGCAAGAACAACTTGAATCTCAGGGAACATCATTTAGAATTAGAACTTAACACATACATGACGTAGATATCAATTATTTAAGAGCAAAATGAGCTTCCTGTTACCAACAGTAAAGTTTATGACAAAGCGTTCTGATGGCATTATTGACTTCAACACAGTTATTCTATGGAGTAATGTAATTGACAAAGTGAAGCAATAGAACAAATGAGAGCTCCAAAACTAGGGATGCAAAAGAGGTTAAGGGAAAGGAGGATAAAAAATACAAGCTGTAAGATCATTATTTATTTATTTGTTTGAATGGATCAGCTACCTGTAAGCATTTAAAGATCATGAGAAGCCTGGGCATGCCAAACCATCACGTGAATTGTGATATAAATGTATAAAAATCAAATGCCAAGCAATCAATCTACCAAAATAGTTAATTCGCCCACTATCACCATATAAAATTGAACATTGATCATTTTTTCTATACAAATTGCACAGGCATTCAGAAAAGAAATAGAGCTAAAAATGAATGATTAGACACTCCTAGGTACTATCTACACAACACTACAGCCAATAAATTTCATGAATTTCCTTGATAACTGACAAGCAAAACTCAGTTTGAACTTATAAATGAACTATGCTATGGTGAGCTATCATTCCCCAGATCATTACTTTGTATACAACAATTCATGCAAAGTCAGACCAGCTTGGAACATTTACCCAAACGTAAAAAGCTTCCTCGCGTGTATGTTATGCAGTTGCAAAGTTGTTACTAGTGAAACTAATAGAAACAGTGGTAAAATGCACCATGTCCTACCAACCTGAGCATAAACATCTCAATGAAAACACATTTCATAACAAAAACATTACCAAATATGCAGAAAGCATTCAGTCAACTTGCTTATCAGCAACTTCCAATGCTTAACTACCACTGATGAACTGGGAAAGCCCCTCTTGTTTAGAATGTTCCAATGTTTTGAACAAAAGAAATCAATAATTTTCCTACTGCAAAAATCCTTGCCTTCAAAAATCCTTTAACCTGACTTCTGTGACAGACTTTCCTACACCATTCTTGGGCTACAGAAATTCTATCCAAAAGATTATGAACCAAATTCCATCAAGTTCCCTTAATTTTCTTACTTGAACCAAACAATGAGATAAGAAGTTCAAAATGAAACTCGAAACCCTCCAGATTACGGACACGCCACCCATGACATTGCATACCAGCTACACTAATCCCCAAAATCACAAGTCACCAAACCCTCCGTTAATTCACCCATATAATTATGTAATGCCTAAACAAAAAAAACCCTAAATTAGCAAACTGTACAACATATACTTTACATTAATTTGGGGAACAAAATGTTTCAACTTCAGAGCTAATTAGAGCTACCTCTGCGAATATCCTCCTGAGAAGAAAACTCCTCGATGTCCTCGTCACCAATTTCACACACCAACATCTCCGGTTCCTTCTTCACGGAAAGCTTTTCCTTTGCAGGTCCTCGCCTCAAACGCCTAAAGACCCGCGGTGGTTGAGGTCCGGAATCAGGATCCGAGTCCATAACTTGAAGTCCGGGCTCCACTCTAGCCTTATACCCATCATCGTCTCCGATTGCACGAAGGTTGGCGATGCTTGACGAATCTGGAACTGGGGAGAAATTGGAGTGGCCTGGAGAGGGTATTCGGGGCTCCGGCTCGGCATCGAGATCCAACCCGAGAGAGAACGACGGAGGATCCATATTAGTCATCACAAATTACAGCGTGGGTGACAAGTTAGGAGATTTTTAAGCGAAAAAACGGGTATTGGCGCGCCATTGCCCTCCATTTCTCCCTTCTACTGCAAATTTTAAAATAATTTAATTCCTACTCCCTCTGCTATCAGATGTTTTTCATCTTTACCAAATTATCCTCGATATAAAAACACATATTACGTTTGAAGAAATTGGTTACTTTTTTAGTTTTTTTTCAAATTGAGTATATACTTTTTTAAAAATCAGTTTTAAAAATAAAATTTTATTTGATTTGTCTAATTTGAAAACTTTTTTTAAAAATAAAAAACGGAAAATTCATTTGGTAATGTTGTAATTTGAAAATTATTTTCAAAAATAGAAAACAAAAAATTCATTTAGATATTAAATGTAATGTTAAAAGTATGTGAGAATCGCGGGTCAGTCCATTTTATGGACTTATTAAGAAGTAAATTCGGTCACAAAATTTTAAAATGTTTTATCTCTCAAAATACATGATAATTTTTTTTTAAAAAAAAATTCATATTCGAACTCTGCACGTAAAACTCTTTCTAACAACACCAATCATCAATAGTTTTTAATATATTTTTCTAATTACAATATTTTTCAAAAAAAATTTAATTAGTATATATATGCTATGTAATTGTGTTTTTTCCTCTATGATAACATAAACAATAAGTGTTAAACCCTCAGAGAAATATATTCGCTAAACCTTAATGGACTCGTATATCTTATTTTCATGTTGTAACATAAACAATAAGTGTTAAACCCTAAGATGAACAAATTCGCTAAACCCTAACGGGCTCATGTATTATTTTTTTATGTTGTAACCTAAACAATAAGTGTTAAATCACGAGGAGAACAAATTCGCTAAACTCTAACAGACTCGTGTATGGTCAGTATATTAATTAAGACAGTAAAATAATTAATTAAAAGAGAGAAGCAACAGAAAATTCACCGCATCGAATTATTACGCCCAATTTAAAGGAGCAACTCCAATCGAGATAAACATAAGCCTTGAAAGGGTGGAAGAAGTGGAGAGAGACGCCATGTGTCATTTTTATCTTCCCCTTCTTACTATTCCTGAGGTCTCATTTGTGGCTTCTAATGTTTTTGTTTCACAATTGTATTTTAGAGCTTTAAGCTGTTAAATGTTGTGGAGCTTTAAGCTATATAAAATGTTGTTTGGTTTATTTTTTATGTTAGATTAATTTTATAGATAATTTTTTTTTAAAAAATATTACAATAAAAAAAATTGGGAACTTTTAAGATATAAAGGGATAATTATGTAATATTGTAATGTGACTGTATATTTTGTGGGTCCCACAACTTTAAATTTTGAAAAATTATGAGATGATAATATTTCATTTGGCACAACTTAAAACTGTGGCGCTCATAGGTTTAAACTGTCAATAAAATATGACGTTTGGTTGGCACAACATTTTATATAGTCCCCACAACTTTAAATTATGCGAAATACAAAACAAACAGATCATTTTTTGTCTTTCATCCACTCAAATTGGGGTTTCTCTTCTCGTTTTTTTAATGTCTTTTGAGGCTTTGAGCTTTGGTTGGAGCTTTCCTTCTCAATGTATTTGTGATGTGCTTCTCGTGGCTCTGTGATCCTCAGAGATTACCATTTGGTCAGCGGGCCAAATTCCAGTCCCATACCCATTCCAAAATTAATGTTTGTAGGTCTTATACTAACCCTTCACTTGTGTTGTGTAAGATTTTTTATGGTTCATCCGCCTTGCCCATTGGCTCGAACATTTTGGATTTAGGTCAAGCTTGGGCTCCTATTTTTGTCTCAGGCTCGGCCTGAAACCCAAATGTCGCCCCCTAGTGATCCTACTTTTTAGTTATTGTGGCTTTGTGATCCTACTCCCTGTGAATCAATATTGTAATAATAGTAACACCATTAGGAAGCAAACTCCCCTGACACATTTCGTCAAGCTAGAGCGGTAAATTTTTTTTTGACAAAGTCGAAATCAACCAAAAACGAATCGATATGTTTTTTTATATAAAAAAGACATATTTTCCCACTACAAAATTGATCAAAAATTGAAAAGTAGTCAATGTACAAAATCAACTAAACATTTTGCCCAAAATATGTGGAAAAATTGACCAAAACCTGCTGTTAATATCCCACATCAATAAACTTATTTTCATCATTTTTTTATTACAATATCAATTCATCAAAGTATTGAAACTCCCAATTTAATCAAATATCATTTGTATCTCCTTAATTGAACCCTCTTTATAAGGCCTATGCATCAAAATGGATTGTGATCGTTGCGGTTGATAATGTGAGTAAAGGGAGGAGCTTCTTAGGTGAGATGTTTAGTGACTTTGACTGGGTATTTGTGATCACTTGAGAGATTGTTCTGGGAGATCTACTGTGAGGCCGTGATTACAATGGTGGAGAATACCAGGTCGAGTAGTAGAAGAAACCCAATTGAGAAGAAGAGAGGGAGCGATGGGCTCTTAGCCTAAAATCTTGCTACTTGAACATCATTTTATACACATTAACACCGTCTATATCATTTTAACTTTCGTTTGATCATGCAGTCACCTCAAGATTTAATCTGATCGTAAAATGCAAAAATTGGCGAAAGTGCATTTTGGCACAAAATCAAAGTCTCGATTTCTAAGTTGGAATGTTTTTACACTCTGGATGACTGAGTTATAATGTAGCGAATATTTCACCGACTAAAAATTCAATTAACCCAATTGAGAGAACAGAGAAAAAATTCCTTTTTTTTTCTTCTTTTTCTCACGGATTAGAATACCAGGTCTGAGTTGGAAGGTTTGTCTACCTGTACATTTCAATATGTACAAAGTATGCCAAGTGGGTCAGTGGGTGCTTATTAGATTTGGGTGGCGCAAAAGTTTTTGTTGTCAAATTTTAATTCAAATTTTCATGTTATGCTTTGTAAGCATATGATATAGAAAATTAAAATTTTAAAAAATAAAATATTTTATTTAAAAAACTCAGAGTACATTTTTTTTTCTTAAAAAAAAATTTAAAATATTTTATCTTTTAAAATATATATTAAATTTCGAAAAAAAATTACATATCCAGAATCAACAAGTAAATATCTATCTAACAAGATCTATTATCGATAGATTTTATTAAGTTATTCTTAATTACATTGTTTTTTTTAATTGATATATAAGTTATGTAGGTTCTAGTGTTTATTTATGGGTACTGATATGGGCTCGTATATCGATTTTTCATGCTGTAATCTAAACAATACATGTTAAACCTAAGGAAAACGAATTTGGTAAACCTTAACAGACTCGTATATCGGATTTCTATGTTGTAACCTAAATAATAAATATTAAACCCCAAGAGAAACGGATTCACTAAATCCTAACGGACTCGTGTTTCGGATTTCCATGTTATAACCTAAAAAGCTCGGGTTTGCTAAACCCCAACGGATTCGCTACTAAAATCCTAAAAGTCACAAGTGCTAAACCCTAAGATCTAAACTATTAAATTCTAACCGGTTCGGATACCCATCGTAATTTCAATAAAAATGTAAAAAGTAACGAATATATATTTTACTATCATAGTGTAATAAAATTTCAGCGTGAATAGACAGTCTACGCATCACATATATGAATTACATTGTTAAAACAATGTAATTGAAAAAACGCCATAAAAACTATCGATAATGAGTCTTATTAGAAAGATTTTTACGCGCTGAATTCGAATATGTAATTTTATTTTGAAATCTAACATGTATTTTCAGAGATAAAATGTTTTAAAATTTCGTTTATGAAAAAATGAATAAAAAATATACAATAAATTAATAAATTAATATTATTAACTAACTTTTGAAAAAGTTCAATATGACCCACCTACATGTAATGCCATTGAATTGAGTTGGGCTAACAGAAGTTAAATTCCATAACATTTTTGATTAAATATTTTCACCCTGGAACTATTTGGGGGACAAGTCATGCACTTTCACATTGCTCAGGTACAAAATTTAAAAATAAAATAGTTTAAAGACAAAACTGAAACTCCGTGCATAGTTTTGGTCAGAAAATTGTATTTAGCCATTAATTTATTCACCTTGGACATTTGCTCATTTTAGTATATCCCCCTCTCCCTCCCAATAATAATACTGCCATTTTTAGTCCTTCTTCTAACTCTCTCGATCGATCGATATCATTTTTAAAATCTCCTGAAGTTTTTTTTTTATTTAAAAAAATACAATAAAATTACAAAGCCATGTACCAATCTTCTTCTTCTTCTTCTTCTTCTTCATCGCATCAACAATCCAGTGCCGCCAGGAAGGCGGTTCCGACAGGGTTGACTCGGTACTGCTCCGCTCCAGGCTCACTCTTGACTCAGACGGTGGACTCAGTGATCACGGCAGACCCATTGATTTTAGGCAACCACAATCACTACCACTCCTCATCCTCAGCTGATTCCTCCTCAGAGTCAACTTGCAAAGTCAGCTCATCCAACGATCCGAAACCTCCCAAGTTTGGTGGGCCTAAGAGTTCCTACGGCTTGAACGAAATTGCACATAGCGCCGGATCCTTGATCAGGCAGCGTAGCTCTCCTGCAGGATTTCTAAGCCAAGCCGCCGCGGAAACTGGTAAGCAATCATTTATCATCGATGTGTATGAAATGAGTGTATTGGCCCAAATTATTTACGTTTTTGTTAGCCGAATTATTTTCAGAAACAAAAATTGTCCTAAATCCAAATTATTCTCTGCGTTTTCCCTTTTTATATTTATTTTATGTATTTCTTTTGGTGGGTTTATGAGATTGGTGGCTTCGTGTAGGGGTTGCAAAACATTATCCAATTCGGATTAAATTAAGTTCAAATACATACTTAAAATTCGGATCTAAACATAAATATTTTATCCGGTTTAAAATTGTATTCGAATCCGAACGTAAAAATCTTATCTAATTTAATTATCTGAATTCTTATTCCAATTGAATTATTTTCTGATTTATTTATTTAAATTTAAATAATTTTGATATAATAAATTAATCAATTATATAGGTTCAAAAATTTCTTACATTGTACCATTGGATAAGCATTGACTTGGATGAGAATGGATAGAAGTGTCATTTTCTTTATTTTTATTATATATGTTTGCTTCTTTCGATTTATCACATCACAGATGGTATATTTTATAAATTTTGTTTTTTAGCATTCTTAAAGGGCAAGACTGAAATTTTGTGTTTTTGTTGGGAGGATTCAAGTATTACAATATTTCAACTTGCTCCACTTGCCTGGTGGATGATATTTATTTATATGCTTTTTAACCATGTAGGTGGGCTCCTCCCACCTTGTCATTCGGGGAAACTCTTTTGCTCTATATTTAAAAGAAAAAAGGGAATCCCACATCGGAAAAATTAGCATAAGAAATTCAGTATATATAGGATTCCGCGTTACAATTGGTTGGCCCTTTTGTAATGGCGTGTCCTGTCTCTGTATGTGCGTTGAGTGTTAGTGTTTCACTGCAATGAGTAGTAGATTAGAAAAGAAAAAAGGTATTTATTTTTTTTAAAATGAAAATTTATAATATATTCCTTTTTTATAAAACATATTTTAATTTTTAATATCTATATTTTTTTGCCCAAAAATGCTGTGATTTGCCCAATCCCCAAAAGGGCCAAAACATTCCAAATAATAATAAAAAAGATCGGAATAATATTAGTCAAATTTGCAATTTTAAGGTAAAACATTCATAAAATTAGTCAAGAAACAAAAAATTATAGACAAAAAATGACTCTCATGATATGGAAAAAAAACTTGAAATCATTCTTTCGCTGGTAGGTTGAATATCATTTGTGATTTTTGGTAAATGTAAACAGCAGAATTTTCAGTTACAAGAGGGAGTGGAAGCTATAATCCTCAAGGTGGGTATGGAGAATCAAGATTGAATTCTCAATTGAGCTTGACTAGACAAGAATCTCTTTCACATATCTCGGAAGGTAGTGAAGATGTTTACAATGGCATCAGCTCTGACAATGGCCATCGAAACACCAGGCATTCTTATGCCGCAAATAATACTGCTAATCCTACTAGCTTTGGTGTGGATTCTTGGGAGAATACCAATTCTATTGCTTTCTCTACTCCTGCTAGCAAACGAGCTAAGAATATCGATGGAGACTATTTCACTTGTTTTAACGTCTTGGATTCTCAGGTACTAAACGTTATCCAATGTACTTTCGTTTTCATGCGTTTAGAAATCTACTTCTGATTAGATTTTACATTAACGAGATTTCTTGCTCGATACTACCAATAGTCAACTTATATGGCTCTTGTGCAATTCCATATCCGCTGCCGAATTCTGCGTGGTTGTTCATTTCAGTTCAGCTTGCCTGGGACAACTCTAGAGATGGCCGCGGTGGAGAAGTTATTGAATATCCCAGAGGACTCCGTCCCTTGGAAAGTTCGTGCTAAGCGAGGCTGTGCCACTCACCCCAGAAGCATTGCCGAAAGAGTGAGTAGCATCTTGAGGGATTCAATTCATCGTTTATAAGATAACTCGAAATGGCTTATAGAGCAATTTAGTAGTTTCTGTTGAGCTCCAATCACTTTTTGTGTGAATATGCAGGAGAGAAGAACCAGAATAAGTGGGAAATTGAAGAAATTACAAGATCTTGTTCCAAATATGGATAAGGTTTTTGTATTGCTAAATACGTTAAACAATGTTTGTGAGCACACATGATGACAATCTTATTGAGTTTGTATTTAACTTTTCTTCACAATGATCTGACAGCAAACAAGCTATGCAGACATGTTGGATTTGGCAGTGCAGCATATCAAAGGCCTTCAAAATCAAGTTCAGGTTTGGAAAATCTGCCAAAATTAAGAAATTCCATGTTATTTTTATGTGCAACATCAGTTCTTGATAGGAGAAGAATCTATTAAGCAGTCTTATGCGTACATAAGATTTACATAACTTCTTAACACGTTTTTTTTTCTTTCCTTTTTCTTTCAGAAACTCCAACATGATCTTGAAGATTGCACGTGCGGATGCAAACAAGCGATCTGATATCCTCGAACGGGTGAAAATGAGTCGATGATATTCTTCTTTTGCATCAAGAACTTGAGAAAGATACCAGACTCGAGCAACACAGATTTTGTCATGTTGTCTCGAAGTCGAGCTTTAAGATCATGTATATAAGTCTGTGAAATTGTTGAAGATGAGTTTTGCTCACTAGAAAATGAAAAATGCCAATTGAGGTTTAACGCCGGATAAATTTCTTTAGCAATCCTGTTGATGTAGCTCGGTGAAATTCTTGCTGAAGATGAAAACATAGCAAGCTTTTGGTTCGAATGTAGCAGTAGATTAGTATGTAAGAGAACCCTTATGGCGTGTTTCTCGGATACTTTGAACATTATTACATTGATATGATCAGTTGCGACATTTTTTGGTCTCTTGGGATATTGCTTTCATATTTTATCGAAAGGTTATCGGCTATGATTAAAGAGACTATTCTATCTGTTATCCGCTCTCTCTACCGTCAACTTAAGTTTACTTACCAACATGGCGTTAATTGAACTGATTAGGATAATTTTTTGCGAATACGGGAGGTTTCATAACTTTAACTTTCACGCAAGTGACTTTTACGTGTAGTGTGTGTCTCGGCTAAGAATGTAATAAGTCGGTAAAAAATTATGTGCACGCTGAGATATCTGTTATTCGGAGGACTTTATCCAGCTTGGGTGGTTCTTCTAAAGGAAAAAAAAAAACTAAAATTTAAATTCTAAATAATTGAATTAACGAGTTACATTGTTGTATATAATTTCAAGTCTGGAATGCTTACTTCTATCACCCTTTCTGACTTTCCTTAATTTTTTTTTTTAAAAAAAAATCTCAAATGGGCCGGGCTACCCACGGCACCTCGCGGCTTGCCCACTTTACGTTAACATCTCTAAATTGAAGCCACTACATGCGCAGTACTGTCTGTGCCAGCTTGACACAGAGAAGGAAGAACACAAGCCACCCACCCACCACTCCTTCCCAGTTCCTAAATTCCCACCTTCGTTTTCACATATCGCTTCTTTCTTCTATCCTAAACGACCCCACCGACCATGTCAGACGAAGAGGGAGGGGAGGAGTATCTTTTCAAGATCGTGATTATTGGTGACTCGGCGGTCGGAAAATCAAACTTGCTCTCGCGCTACGCCCGCAACGAGTTCAATCCGCATTCCAAAGCCACCATAGGCGTGGAGTTCCAGACGCAGAGCATGGACATTGATGGTAAGGAGGTCAAGGCTCAGATTTGGGATACTGCTGGCCAAGAGAGGTTCCGTGCTGTCACTTCTGCTTACTACAGAGGAGCTGTTGGCGCTCTTGTTGTATACGATATCAGCCGCCGCAACACCTTCGATAACGTCGGCCGATGGCTCGATGAGCTCAAAAGTAAGCCCTTTTATTGTTTTGAATGGTCAATTGAAGGATTCGCGAGGTCCCTGTTTTGTGGGCTTTTTTCTTTTCTTTTCGACTTTCGTGGATTTGATTTGAAATTTTGTGCTTCTGCTGTGTTTGATCGAGTTAATTTTGTTTTGTTCATATTCTTTTGTGTGTGGGTTTGGGTAGTTTCACTCGTTTGGATTTTGAATGTTCTCATTTTTTCATTTATTGGTGAGTTTTTTTTCATGTGCAAAGTTTGCTGGAATGATGGATTGATAGAGGGCCTTTAATTTATTAGGTAGTTTGTTTTTTGTTGATTAATCTTTCAACCAAAGGGTTGGAGTAGTTCATGGTTGACTGTTATTAACCATTTGCTTAGTTTTTATACAATTGAAGTAGCCATCCAGGTAACATGAGACTATTTTGCGAAAGATTTATTTCTAATTAGATTTTATATACCAGGATTGGAATAAACTTCCAGTAGGCAGCTTAGATCAATGTCTCTGTAGCTTATTGATATATCGTCTGTATGAGAAACTATGACCAAAGCACTTTTTGCATGTACCCAGTTATGATTTCTTCCTTTCCCTTTTATCTTGGTTTGTAAAGAGCATGGACAACCATCGTGGTGTACGCTGCTTGAGCTATCTATATTTCTAAATTTTCCTAAATTTGCAGTATTGTCCAACTTGGTAATTGGTAAATACCTAAGCAAGCAAGCTGCTTGAGTTGGTAGTGATTAGACTAGAGTTAGACACTTACTTTCACTGTTAACCTGGATGTTTTGTTCTCAGAGCGTATCGATATTGGCATATGCATTTGTCTGCCTCAGATTTTTTTTTCTTTTCATTCAAATATTTTTGGTTGCTTCAATTGGTTGATCAATCTTATGTTAATATGCAAATAGAACGCAATATATTTTCATGTCAATAAGCCTTGCACTTAATTGTTTAACGAAGTGGATGGTCCGTAGGAAGATGGCCAATATTAGTTGAGACTAGCTCGATTTTTCTGTCAATTTTTTTTTTTCTTGTAGAAAATCCCTTAAAGAAATAAAGCAATGTTTGCCGGTTGTAGAGATAGACAATGGTGATTCATCACTCAGTACATTAATGCATATATGTTGCATGATGAGTTTCCGATATTGCATACTTAGTGTCATGTGACTTTGATCGTCCTCATAAGGAAAAATCTAAATTGAAGAATTGATGGTCCTCATAAGGAAAAATCTAAATTGAAATTTTTTGTCAGGACTTGCCACTTTTCCTTGTTTATTGAGTTCAAGTATGAAGTATCTATATCCTTAGTTAGCACAATGTTATTTCGAGAGAACTGTCCAATTATCTCTTCTAAAATAGGGTCCATATATTCGGTGGGTTGGGAATTGAAAACTGGTGGCCGTTGACTTAGCTGAAAAACAATTGTGCAGCTCATTCTGATACAACAGTGGCAAGGATGCTGGTGGGTAACAAAAGAGATTTGGAGAATATCAGAGAAGTGAGTATGGAGGAAGGCGTGAGTCTCGCAGAAGCAGAAGGGTTATTCTTCATGGAGACTTCTGCCCTAGATTCAACAAATGTTAAAAAGGCTTTCGAGATCATTATTCGTGAGATTTATAGCAATGTGAGCAGAAAAGTGCTGAACTCAGATACTTATAAAGCTGAATTATCTCTCAACAGAGTAAGTCTTGCCAACAATGACGGATCGAAGCAATCCAGAGGCTATTCTTCTTGCTGTTCCAGGTGACCTTTACTCTCTCCTCATCTTCAGAAGCTGAGGCCATTTTCATGGTTGTCTTCTTGAGTTTTTTGTTTTCCAACAAGACAATGTTATAGAATGATAATTATATGTTCAAGTCAAGAAAATGAGTCAGCTTTTCACTCTCTGGATAGAAAGTACAATGTGATTTGCATAAAATAAGCAGATCGCTATTTTCCTATGTGAGGCAGTATTGATTCTGTAGTTCTGTGCTTTTACAAATTGAGGAAGAATTGGAGTTCAGTTAACTTTGACAAAACACACAGATAGTGGTTCCAGCAATGGCCTTCTAGATAAAATTGAATTGGGTCGGTCTTGTTGTGGATGTAGTAGGTATGATTTTGAGAACCCAACTCACAAAGAAAAGGAAATCCTAGAACTTTTTCCACCACATCATCTTACTGAATTGCATCATAATTTTGTCTGATTAACAAATACATTTATATTCTTGAATTAATGTAACTTTTTTTCAAGATTTGTCATTTTCAACCCAGTCACTCAGAGGTAGGGTTGGTAAAGCCATTCAACTCAGATGACTAAGTTTGTTTGATTCAGATTTAACAAAGTTGGATATAAATTATATGCACAAAATTGGAGTCCAAATAAAAAAAAAACTGTGATTTAAAATAAGAATTGGGGCAAAATACAAAAATCTTGTTCAACTTCAAATTTAGTCATAATTGTACAGAACCTAAATTTGGATTGAATTATTATTTAATTTATTTATCCAAATTTAAACAAATTCGAATATAATCAATTAAATATGTTAAAAAATTCAAGTTAGAATCAAGCCATGCAAATATTTCATAAAACATTATTGTTGACCATAATCAACTTGGAATGCAATTTTTTTCCACCCCTGCTCAAAAGATCAATTGTTTGAAATCAAGCACTCGAAATTTCAAAATCGCTCGGGTAAATGTCTTCATGAATATGCACGCGAACACCACACAGCAAATTCAAAAATTTCTTCACTTTTAGAAGAATTTGAGATCACTAAACACTAGGAGCCAGTTGTGTGTTTATGCATATCCTGTTAACAATTGGAACCAGTACGTTTTATCCCATCTCCTGAAGAGCATCAAATGTCTCTCAACAATAAAGAGCTGCAACTAAGAAAACCAGAAATCGTAAATGAGAAACCACACATTCTACCATCACATTGGATTTAAAAGCATAATTAAGTAGCATACGCGGACAAGACTGACATACATCACTGGAGAACTCTAACAGAGATTTGATTATTGAGACAGAAGGTTCTGTTCTTTGTAACGAACGCATTCATTGCTTGAATCTGAGTGGGGAAGCGCACCATTGCCATTTTTAAGGAATCTTGCGGCCTGCAGTGGTTTTCAACAAGTCATCTTACGAAAATCACAGCAAAAAAATATGCATCAATCAGGGACTATCAGAATTAACCTCAATAAAAGCTGGAAGGAGGATGCATCATAGTCACAACCAGATAGAAAGCGCTCCACGTCATCTGGAATGGCATTTCGAGGTATTCCTTGCATCAAAACCTGATCAAACAACAAAGACGCATATGGATTAGCAACATAGGCTCAAATATATGGTGGGAAATGAGAATAAGTGCCCAATAAAGGGAAAAAAGGTAGAAGAAAACAAAAAAAGGGAAAAATAAAAGCCTAAAAAAGGGAAAAAATTATTGCTTTTGGTCATCAAAATTTTTTCTACATATATGTGGAACATAGTTAACAACAGTCTTTTTCATTTCTTTTCCTGTCCAGGAAAAGGCAAAATTTCCAACCCAAATGCTAAGAAGAAAAGTAAATCGTGCCACTAAGCACCAACAACCCGAGTCCAGCCATTCAAGAGCAGATGTGGAGAAAGAATGGTTGAAGAACAAGGATTCGGAAGAAGTGTCTTTATTCCTTCGCTTGTTGCTTGTCACCCATTCTTTATTCCTTCGCTTGTTGCTTGTCACCCATTCCCAAAACCTTCAAATGCACGGCCATCAAAGGAGATCTTCTTGATGATCTCAACATGTAGAAAACAACCCTCAATTTTCTGTCCCTTCACTTGTACTCCCAGCCACAAGACTACATCGTTCTCTACAATCTTCTCCCTCCCTCCTCCAATCAAACAAAATGTGGTACCCAACCAATAAAAAATTTCCAAAGCCCAAATAAACATCACAAGAATGACTTACAGTTTTCCCATCATAACTTGGAAGAAGATCCCACACAGAACGGTCAGCCTGATACCCAACCAGCTTGTTATCAGCACTAGAGATAATAAATAAATAAATAGAATAATGGAGTAGGGAAACAAAAAATTCAACAACATTTGAACTTTGAATAGATGGCTACCATTATGGATTTACCTTGTCCAACCTGTGGAAACGACTCTTCTTAGGAATCAACCTGAATGCACTATCGAAGTCATAACGAGAAGGGAATTGCACTATCCTGATGACAAAAAATGAATGTCTGACTTAGAACCATAACTTGAGGAAAATACACAGTAATAGAATGCACAAGACACATAGAATTCATAGATTAAAAGACAAAGATTATCCCTCAACTCCATTGGCAAAGTGAAAAAAGGGGAAACAGACAAAGTAACAACACATGGAAGCAAATAACACCGAAAACTAACTCCTTTATATCGTATAGGAAATGCTGCAACTAGAGCCATAATACAGAGAAAAAGTGAGCAGAATAGTACATTTCAAGAGGCATAAAGTTCTTGTTGTAGTTGACTTTTATATCATCAAGCGTCAATTTACATCCATCAAGCAAATAGAGAATGTCACTCTTCAACGCATTTCTTCTGATTCCCAACAATTTCCCATACACCAGACCTGATATGGCATGGAGGGGAACATAAATAAAAAGAGGATAAAAATAAAAGACAAGATAAATCTTCCATGAAGAAAGCTGTGCAGATCCCTGTCATCATTTTAAACAGCAAAGGATGTGAGGGAATAACTATGATAGGATCCAAGTTGTTAAAAAGATTTTTACTTTACGATAATAAATAAATCAAAGCCAAAAGTTGAGGACACAAGAAAATGATAATGACCATGCAAACCCTAAACCCACCCAAATCTTTCTCTTGCCTTCTCATATGTTTTTGGATTTAGTATGAAAATTAAATAAGAATACCTGTTTTTGATGTTTTAAAAAATTCATCGGCAGAGGAATCCTCGACTGATTGTGGCGGGGCCTGTGACGGTTGCGCTACTTCAGTGCAGAAACCTTTGGGGATTTGGCGTAAAAACGACGGGACAACATGATGGTTTGATTTGCAAGCTCGAAGAACCAGGCTCGATTTGATTGCATTCCCGAGAAGACTCATTTTCAGAGAGAGGAGCCGCGCCTTTGTTGCAGATTCTGACTGCTGCAAGGAGTGTGAAGATGCTACTCTACAATGTAGAATCCAAAATCTCATGAGTCATGACAGCACTTTTTTTTATAGGCAAAAAAAATAAAAAGAGGCTCATTCAACTATAACTCTATTTTGCATAAAATAAGTTAAATTGATTGATTTATTCTGCTCGGCCTTAAACTATACTCGACCATACCTTGAGACCATCTCATGACAATCCTTTGTCTCCCTCTTTTGGTTATTCCATTTCAATTACCAGTTTACAACTTGACAAAAGGGGACAAGCAAAGAAATTAAGGATAAAAATTGTAATGGCATCCATTAAACTCAAAACAATTTTCATTCAAAGATACCAAAAATTCCGCAAATCCCCAAATTGACACATGACACCCACCAATAAATAGCATCCATGATCCATAAAAGCCTTGATGCGAAAAAAAACTTACATGAAGAGAAGACTTACATGGAAAAGGTGGACATAGAGATAGACATGGATGAACAGGAGATGAAGAATATGTACCTGAGAGAGGGTAAAAGTCGATTAACACCAAGCAACGATCGGAGATGAAGGGACGGTGCCGTCGTTGTTCTCTGGAGAAGAAGATACCCGATCGATTAGGTTAAAGAATGAGCAGAAGGGTAACTTGGTGAATAGTGATTTGCATAAGGCTAAAAGCGTAAAAAGAATGGTGAGAGATGAGAGAGAGTATTCTTGGAACCGGTTCTCAGTTTAACGGTTGAAACCGGTCGGGTCCGGTTATGAAAACGCAGCATTCCTTCCCAAGACATTTCTGGGATTCTTTTCTTTGTAGATTTGGTTCCTAATTTTCCTGAGGAGAGGGAAAGTGGAGAAATCCCATCCTCTCTTTTTCATTCGCAGCTTCCTTTTGTTCTCTCTTCCATTAATCATTAAGCAGCAAGCCATGGTACCACCGTCACTGCCACTGCGTCTCCGCCGCGTTGTCGGAGGCGCTCTTATTTGTCTGTTCCTGATTGGTCTCTCATTCACCGCCGCTGCCGACGATGCCTCCCTTGACGACGATTCCTCCCCCAGTTCTCCTTCCTGCGACAATCCCTTCAAATTAGTAATTTCAGATATTTTTCTTCTTGAACTAGTTGGCATTGCTTTAATTTCCTGGTTTGATTTCGCTTTCGCGTTCTTAAATTTGATCTGGTAAATTAGAAAAATCTAGTATGATCTTTGGATGGGAATTACATTGAGCAACTTGTATTTTTTTCATTTTATTCGAATGCAATTGTGCTATTAAAGAGGGTCAATCATGGTTAAGTGGTACCATGGCTTGATGTTATCGTTAATTGTGAGCATACGAAGTAACTAATAGATCTGCATTTATTATTTTTTTGGAATTACCAATCTCTCCGACCTCCCCTCTCTCGTTCCCCCAATCATCATATCAATTATCAGGTCACTTACCATCAGGAAGGGTAATGAAATATTAATGGCATAGTATCATGCTTTTAGAGAAGAGTAATTATAGAGGTGTGGGGCTTTTGATGATTTGTGAAAAAATGTGGTCGAAATAGTGCAAAATAAACTCAGAGCTTAATCTCTCAGGTTCCTTATACTTGTCAAATAGTTCCATTTATTTCCAGAAATGTAGGGCTTATAGCAATTGAGCTGAATGTCTTGTTTTCTAATATGCTATTTTCAGGTCAAGGTCAATAACTGGGCCAATGGAATTGAAGGTGAAGCTTTTGCTGGGTTAAGTGCAAGATTTGGGACTATATTACCTTCTCAGGATAAACAAAGTCAGAGATTATCCGCTGTTCTCTCAAATCCATTAAATGGCTGCTCAAGTTCCTCTTCAAAAGTAAAGGTTTTTTTTTTCCTCAGTTCATTGATCTTGGCTCCCTATAAATTGCATGGACAAGGAAAAATTCCTTGAAATCTTCTGAAGTTTCTGATTTATTTTTATACCTAGAGTATGGATTCGAAGCCATACCTCCTCAATAATTTGTATCGATTCATAGCACGTTTTCCAAAAGTATTATGGGAGCATTTTTTAGTTGGTGTTTGATGATCATCATGGTTCATTGAAATCATTGTATGAATAGTACAACTTTTCAGTTTTCTCTTAAAGAATGTTATATTCCCTTTCTCTTCTTTAGATATCTGGCTCTATTGCATTGGCTGTACGCGGTGATTGTGCCTTCACAACTAAAGCAGAAGTTGCACAAGCAGAAGGTGCTGCAGCCCTCGTTGTAATAAATGACAAAGAAGGTTGTCCATGTGCCTACATATTTATATTTTAGAGAATCTTATATGTTGTACTGTAAAAGTTTTGAATTTTTGATTATGTTATATGATGTTACTTATTGTCATAACTCATATGTTGTTATTGAATTTCAAGTTCCCTTTTTCTTGTCAATTATTTCAGATCTTTACAAGATGGTCTGTTCTGAAAATGATACTATGCTAAATATCTCTATTCCTGTCGTGATGATTCCAAAGTCTGCAGGAGAAAATCTTAACCGATCCATTGGAGATGGACAGAGAGGTGAGCCTTCTGTTTCTGCAAGTGGTGACTAGAGAAGATTTAATATTTTCCTGTTTTCGAATGAATGCTTCATTTTCAGAGCGGAATAGAAAATATGAATAGTAATAGAGAGTAGTGAGGGGATGAATGTAAACTCAGCTATGAGAATGCCATGAGCACATTTAGTTTGTTTTATTTTATGCCCTTGAATCTATGCCAAACAGGACACATGTTGATGGAGAGTAGTGAGCCTCCTCTTTGCCAGTTGTTATTTTCGTCACATTTCCTCATGCACACGTGCAGATCCCTATCCGATCTGTGTGCATTTTTCGCTTACTCCTTTTGTCTTCTGGACAAATTGTACAGCAGATTTATGTCTGATTGTGTTTCTAATGCAGTGGAACTTTTACTATATGCACCAAATCGACCAGTTGTGGACTACTCAGTGGTCTTCTTATGGTCGATGGCTGTTGGGACAATTTTATGTGCTTCACTTTGGTCTGAGTTTATTGCTCCTGATCAGACTGAAGAGCGGTATAATGAATTATCACCAAAGGTCAGTAGACAGACTTATTTTTCTTTTTCCCCATCAAGGAACTTCCTTATTACAGAGGACAAGCTAATTAATGTAATTATATGACATTTAAACTAAAGATTACAATTAGAACCTTCTTTCACTATAGGATCAGCTTTATATGATTTTACTGTAACAGCATTGTGTCTGTCCAATAGCTAGATCGAACTAGTACCTTCTATAGTTAAATCACTTAGTTAATTTGAAATGGAAATATCTTTTCGTTAGAGAAGCCCATTGGAAAATATCGCCTAGCACTTAGACATGTTTGAGAACTTGGCTTTGAGCACATTTCATCACAGAGAGGTCCCTCATGGTACACTACCCATTTAGCAACTTGAGTGAACTTGTGTTCATGTTTATTCTCTATTTTTGCTATACAATTATATGCTTCATTGTTTTTATTTCATATGATACGTTTCCTTGTTTTTTTTCTTTCTTATTTCCCATTCCCCTTCATTTAAAGTCATTCAAATTATTCTGACTTTGTTGAAGAAGTGTTTGCAATATTAGGAATCTTCCGGTGCTGGAGCAGTCAGGGATGATGAGTCTGACAAGGAAGTTCTTGATATTAATGCTAAGAGTGCTGTATTCTTTGTCATTACAGCATCTACTTTTCTGGTGCTTCTGTACTTCTTTATGTCAGCTTGGTTTGTCTGGCTGCTGATTGTGCTCTTCTGTATTGGCGGTGTTGAGGTAACAGAAGCCTTAAGGATAATATTTTGCTAAATGTTTTAGTGATGTTGCCTTATAGTTGAAGTTGGAATGAACAGCTTTGAAGTTATTGTACTTTCTGCTTTTGCTTCATCATCAAGTGCAGTAGGAGATCCTATGATTGAACTAAACAATCTAAAAAACTTGCTAAATTAGTCCCACTTTGTCCTTGTTATGCAATGTCTTGTTTAATTTGTTTTCTTGTATAAACATGAAATAATAAATATTACAAAAGCATACACTCACGCACATTGTGTAATTGTTACATATAAATATACACTTTAATAAGCCTGATGTAAAACAAATAAGCAAAAAAAAAAGATAGAAAATAATCAAATACACATTGAATACTTTTTTTTTAATCATAGTTTCCGTGCATGTATATTCAAATTTCAAATATGTTTATGTATAATGTATATATGTAATTTTCCTTTTTTTTATTAAATTTTAGAGAGACACTACAAACATGTGGCCGAGTAGTAGTGTTGTTGGGGTGCAACCTAGAGGTCATAGGTTCAATTCCTGAAAATAGGCACGCCATATATTATGTGAGGGGTAAGGCTTGCATTCATCATGTTTGTCCCCGACCTTGTCTATTAGGGGAGCCTTATGCACGGGAGTAGTTTACGTGTTTACCATTTTAGATAGGCACTTTAAGCCCTTCCTTGATCTAGACCCATGAATATGATGGGTTAAACTCTCACATCCCATCTCATTCTCTCCCTATTGCCCCTGTTTTTTTTACTATGTTTGCTTGACCTAGACGGATCAGGTCATGTAGGTTAACGTGGATCCCATCTGGCCATCTCAATTGCCATCTCTAGTGGATAGATATTCCCTAGTTCACATGAAGAATTGTAGATTGTGCTTGAAGGAAATTGTAATGTGGATCTTACACAGTCTACATAACTGCTTGTTGAAGTGATTGCTTGTTACTAGGAAGTCATGACTATGCTCATGCACATGGATTTCCAAGATGAAGATCTTTTGTCATGCCGTTGAATGTTTGAGATCCTTCTGAATAAATGAGTGTTGTATCATTCCATTTTCTTTTTAGTTCTTCCTCACCTTGCATGTTGATATGTCTGTTTGGCTTACATATTGAGCTTGGGAATCCTTTTCCCTTTCAATAACTTAATGGAGAATCAACCAATTAAATTACTGTAGCAGGCTTACTGAAGTGATATTTTTCTTCTTGTAGGGGATGCACAACTGTATCGTGGGTTTGTTGTCAAGGTACTCTTCATTTTTTTAGTTCAGGTGCTAGACATATTAAATAGCAGTTTCCTGAGCTTTTTTGTTGTCCCTTTCTTTTCATCTTGTCTCTTATTTGTTGAGCAGAATATGCAGAAACTGTCAGCAGAAGACAGTAAAATTGCCTATTTTTGGGGAGACCACTATTCTCTCACTTGTTGTGCTACTTTTCTGTTTGGCATTTGCCGTTATTTGGGCTGCAAATCGGCAGGCATCTTATTCATGGGCTGGTCAAGACATTCTTGTAAGTTTCATAATCATATACATCTCTGCTGAGATTTTCTAGGAATCAATTTATGGATTGCAGCTGCTAGGATAGTTTTTCCTTGTAGCACGGTATGAATTATGGTAATTGGTACCATTCTGTTTCCGATCCGTAATACGAGTGGAAGTTGCCAAAATTTCAGTTGTAGGCTTCTTCTCACTGGATTCAGCCATAATCAGAGGCACAATAACCAGAATCAACAGTAAAAACACCAAATAATAGATAAAAGTCTCACACCGTGGAGAACAAAATCAGCACCAAAACTCAACCTCAAAATCTGAATCAACTCAATACCCAAATCAACTGCACAAGCCAAGTTGCATAAACTGCCCACACAAAATCGAACTTCCTGATTAGAATCAAACCGCTAGAATCGACTTCCCAAAAAACTAGATCACAAATATATTACACCAAACTCGCACCAGATTGCACGAAACAGGGGAAAGAAGACAAAACCAAACACACCAGCACAAAGTCTCTAAAAAAGAAAACTTGATCTATTGTTAGAATCGATTCACTATTACCAGAATGAGTAGTCACTCCACCCAGAACTGTTGTAGAATGAAGAAGACAGAAGAGAGATGCAGCTCTAGACTAGGAGCACTAGGCACCTATGAAGCACCGACACTCTATTTAGGCTAGAGTGTCCGTGTCCGACACTCTTCGGACACCGACACGCTCCGACACGCTCTGGACACGTGTCGGATACGCAAAATTGAGTATCCGAATTTTTTTTTATTTTTTATTTTCCGGACACGTTAGGGACACGCAAATGACACGCGTGTCCCTTAGTAATGCCTTAGTAATGATACTAATGACCTAGAAAACAAATTTGCGTATCTGTTTCTTCCTCTTCGCGTGCCTCTCTGCTGTTTCTTCCTCTTCGAGTGCCTCTCTGCTGTTTCTTCCTCTTCGCGTGCCTCTCTGCTGTTTCTTCCTCTTCGCGTGCGTCTCTGCTGGTTCTTCTTCGCGTGCGTCTCTGCTGGTTCTTCTTCGCGTGCCTCTGTTTCTTCGCGTGTGTTGCTGCTGCTGGTTCGCGACATCGCCTGGGCTACTGGGTTGCTGGTTTGGGTTCGCCTAGGTTGCTGCTGGTTTGGGTTCGCACTTCTTGCTGCTGGTTTCTTCTTCGCTTGGGTTGCTGCTGGTTCGTCTTTGCTTGGGTTGCTGCTGTCAGGTAATGTCTTCAATTATGAACTGAGTTTGTTGTGATTTCGAATCTGGTAATTTGAGGATGTGAAAGGGGAAGCCAAAATGTGGGACATTGCCGGAGATGAGTTTGGCACATTTGAGGATGTTGGAGACCTAGAGATTGCAAATCTCTCCCTTGATGAGCCGGACTTGGAGTCTGTGTTCTTTACTGATGATAACGAAGATGCCGGAGAGAGTGGTCATGAAGAAGCAATGGAATATTGATTGCATGAGATATCTTTATTTAGATTATGTTTATTTAATATATTATGTTTGGTTTGGAGTTTGGACTATGTTAATTTAAATGATTTTTGTTCTAAAATTATGAAATTGAAACATATAAATATATATAATTATATATTATAATAAATATTCAACGTGTCCTCTAACGTATCCGTGTCCTAATTTTTTGAAAAATTACGTATCCGCGTGTCCGTGTCGTGTCGTGTCCCGTATCCGTGTCCGTGTCCGTGCTACCTAGCTAGGCACTGACTTTGAGTCAAAATCGGGACACCAATATATAGTTGCCGTTCATCACAGTTCATCGGAATCGTTGCCGTGCTCCAATACCATGAAGAAGAGATGGCAACAGAGCTCAAGCTTAACAATTCTCATCCCTTAATTCATTTACACGATAGTATATCCTTATCTACGGTATAATACTAAATATGTATAACGGTATAAAGATCTAATACCCTTAGGTATTCTAATTTCTAACAATTGCATAGTGTACCAGACAGTTCTGGGTGTTTGTTTTCTTTTTTCAATGTTTTTTCCTAGAAATCCTTAAAACGGATTTAAAATGTTCATATCCTTTGTTGAAATCAGGCTATTGTATTCTGCTACACTCAACTTCTACAAATCCTTAAATAAGTTTTAAATGTTCATATTCTGTGTGGTTGAGAGCAGAATGAGCTATGCAAAACCTTATGTGCTCATATGAGTCAAATACTGTGTTAAAATAAAGAGAAAAATTAAGAATTAAAGTATGATACATGAGTGCACTATCAACAAAACAATGCACTATGAACAAAACAGAAAGGAATCAAGGTGGAAATAAACATAAGGGCTTGCTGTAGGGTTTCTCTTGATGTCCTTTTTTCATTGTTACCATGCTGTTTCTTTTGGCAGCTTTTGTTCTATGTACTATGTTTTGTGATGGAAAGCTCCCAGTGGGGTCCAGCTCTATATTGCACGTTTCAAACTGAGTCAGGTTGAGCCTTCAGGGGATTAATTGGCCCAATTACTCTTTAGTCTCTGAGCCATGGCCTGTTCCTTCACGTTACATGTTTTAAGGGCAAAACAACAAGCAAACACGCAACCAAATGGCGCTCACACACACTTGACAAGAACTAGAAGGGGAACCCCTACACTCATGCCCGTTGCCTCAACTCTCTCTCTCTCTCTCTCTCTCTAAAACACATACATTTATTTGCATCTTTAGATTTTCTCAAGTTTCTACTCATGAATTTGCTTTCGGAAAAATACACATTTTCTCTGATAGCCCTTTCATAATTCAAGTCAGTTGTCATATGATGTCTATTTGGATGTGTACCGTTTCTGATATTTTTAGTTTTAAGAATGATTGATGACCTGGTCTTACTTTGCTTGAGTTGAGGGAGATTTACGAACTTCTACACCTTGAAATTGCCTTTAGTTGATGATATCTTGCAATGAAACCATAAATTTCAGTAAGTGTGAGGCCCCTTTTTTTTTTTTGTCTTCTCATATTTCTTACAAGCATAAGCAACAATATCTTCCTATCTTAGTTGTGTGTTACTGCAATACTGCATGTGTGCGGATGTATACAGTTGGAACAGCATTTACAGCCCAGCCCTTCCACTAGCCTCCTGGTTTCTACTTTAAAAAATGGACTTTGTTATTGACAGGGTATCTGTTTGATGATCTCAGTCTTGCAGATTGCTCGACTACCCAATATCAAGGTATTAGCATCGTTATGTTATTCAATCGTGACTAAAATTTCACTAATGGTCATTTTTTTTTTTACTTTCATTACTCAGGTTGCTACTGTACTTCTGTGTTGTGCATTTGTTTATGACATCTTTTGGGTCTTCCTGTCACCATTAATATTCCGGGAGAGTGTTATGATTGCGGTAAGCATCAATCCCATACTTGAAGTGCTGCTCGTCTGTTCTATTGAGATCCATGATATTCCTTTCTTGTATGAAGTTCTTTGAAACCTTAGCAAAAACCCGTGAACATTGAAATTATTTAACCTGAGGCTACTTAAATCTGGAATTGCTTTGTTAAGTTTCAATGCTTGATTCTGGAAGGAATTTATCACATGTTTGCTGTTAATTGTGTGATTCATTAACATTGGCATGGGAGATAGAAATTGTTGTCAGTAGAGTTTAGTTGGCAAAGTTGATGGTCAAAGTGTGGTTACAATTTGCAAGAGATGAGTAAATTTGGTGCTACCAACTTACCAAATCACTGAAAATAAGCAGGAAGAATATCATGTTTGTTTGCATGCACTGAGTGAAAATTTTTCTTTTTTGTTGTCTTTGATCATCATTTAGCCTTAATTGTTTCTCAATGGTAAGTGATAATATCAATGCTTAGATGCATGTTCAAGCGTAGTTCTTTTATAATTTAGTCATTTTTGTTTGAAATAATGGTAAAATATGCATATGAAGGCCTATACGATGGATCATTGGAATTTAATACCAGTCTGGTTGAGAATATGTATTGGTCCTGGTATTTGAGACTGGTTTGAACGTAAATGATACAGCCAACATACTTTTTAAATGGCGTGTGCACAAAAGCCTGATTAGTTTGTTGCTGGGTATTTTGATATTTTCCCTCACATTATGGGGTATTCAAACTTTAAAGGGTAGTTAGTGGTCCTTTGAGAAGAGTAAGATGGTCCATTACGGTCCTGGGTGATGAGTATAAAATCCTAATTACATGGATACAAATTTCATGTTACTCTTTTTACCTCAATACCAGATGTTCTATTTACATTCTAACATGATATGTGGCCAAGTGTCTGTAAGAATTTCCATTTCGAGTGATTGCGTACATCACCCTGTATTTTTTGGTTTAAATTGTTGGAATGGTATCATTAAACAATCTTTCTATGATAATATTAATTTTTTGTTTCTTGCATAGGTTGCTCGTGGTGACAACAGTGGTGGGGAGTCTATTCCCATGCTCTTGAGAGTTCCCCGAATTTTTGATCCTTGGGGTGGTTATGATATGATTGGATTTGGGGATATTCTCTTTCCTGGTTTGCTTATTTCATTCTCCTTTAGGTATGCTTTTTCTTAAATTATGGTTGACATGACATTAATGTTTGAAGAGAGAATTTAGTTGCGATGTGTAGTATATTTGCACTATCGCCAAAAGTATTATGTTCAGGGGTGGGGGATAGTTCTGCCTGTGGTACTTCCTTGCAGTTTGATTTGTTGACGGCAGTTTTTTTATTAGGTAATTTTTTTCTTTTATTAGCATTATTAGTAGCGTGAGAGGGACTCAGTCACTCAAACCTTGTCTTGGTTCAAGTTATAAGGGTTAGGCTATAGGAATGAATTGCATGATTGGAAATCTCATGAAAGGGGAAAGTTTTTGCAGACTGGTATCTATCTGCCAGTTTATTGTCAAGCCCCATTCTCAGCTCAGATGCTAGAATACGTTCCTTTATTGTTATGCCTTTTGGCATTAGTGTGATATGCCGAGATCTGTGACTTTTTTGAGGAGTTTCATATCTTTTCCATTTCTTCTGTTATTGTCTTTATAATGGAGGAACTATTTGCGCATGTTGTTTGGTTCAGTGATGTCCATGAACTCTCTTTTAATACTTTAGGGAACACACTTAAACATGAATAATTTTTTGTATCATCTGATCCTAAGTGACAATATTTTGTCCTAGTTAGGGGAGGGGGGATTTATTGTTTACAAGTTGCATGAGCTTCTTAGGGTTGGGGGTGAAGGATTGCATTTTATTTTTCAATCCCTTTCTAGGATGTAATCTAGGGTCAGATCGAGAGTTGAAGCTTAGACCTTGCTTACTCTTCCTAGACTTTTCAAGGATTTTTTATTTTATATTTCAATCCCTTTGAGAACATAATAAAAGCTTAGTTTGGCAACGATGTCTGGATCCTTGGTCAAACACATGCCACTTTTTTCTCGGTTGCCAGACTCTACTTGATTTTGAAAATTTTGCTGGCTTATTTGTCTATTGACCCATTGTTTCTTTTGCCTGTTTTGTTTGTCTAGATATGATAAAGCAAAAAAGAAGGGCGTAGCAAATGGATATTTTCTGTGGCTGGTGATTGGCTATGGATTGGGTGAGTGTTCTTGAATTGTGTTTCCATATATTAATTTTGTTGCATGGATTGCATAGATTGCTTTGGCACCACAAACATGTTTGGCATGCATGTAAATGCAAAGCATGTGGGGCCTCTTACCTCGTAGAATTATTTCATCATTTGGGAAAATATGATAGTCTTCTTAGAATAAGGCTTTTTTTAACTGCATGAAAGTGTAGTTTGCTTTCATCGGTTGACAATCTGTTATTCTCTAAATTACGGTCAGATGCCTGCATAGATCTTAAAATTTTCATATTGGTTTGCTTCATCACTGCACTCGTTAACCACCAATCAAGATGTCAAGCATTAGAATAGCACTAAATGCGCTAATAATAACAGTATTACTGAGATGACATTTGTAGGTTTTATATAGGGTTACTTGGTTAAGGACAGTCTAGGAGAATCTGCACTTTTGAGCTATCCATTGGATTGGCTGTCTTCTCTCGCAAACTGATGGGATCGTTCTTTTTCAGGTCTTTTCTTCACTTACTTAGGCTTATATCTAATGGATGGGCATGGTCAACCTGCACTACTCTATCTTGTTCCTTGTACACTAGGTAACGAATTTTTCAATTTATTGGATATAATTTTATCTTTCTAGTTGTTCATCAACAGAAACCTTTTTACCCGGCTTTGTTTTATAGGTGTCATTGTCTTGTTGGGTTTGGTTAGAGGAGAGCTCAAAGATCTCTGGAGCTATGACTCCAAAGCACTCTCATTGGAGCATCCTTCTGGAGAACCTTGAAGTATTAAACCAATCTATTCTATTCTTGTGAAACTTGATGGATGGTGGCGGATCCGTATGAATCTTACAGAACTTGAAAATTTAAGAGCATAAGCCTCTTAAGCTCTGTTGTTGGTATTATGTTGTGAATAATAATGTAGTGGAAAATTAATAGCAGGTGTTTAATTTTGACTCGATGTATACAAAATTGTGCTCGCTATACACAACTATTGTAATATTTCACGAAGATTTTGTTTCTCCATTCCATTAGAGTTCCACCTTATCGGGTGTATTTTGCATGGTTGTATACGTATCCCTTGTATTGTACAGGGGTAAGTTTCAACTCTCTGTACAGAAGCTTCTATCTCATGTAAAATGTCCTGCTAAATGAACAACTGGCTTGTCTTGTCAGTTTCTGCTGCTGTTGCTGTTTCTATTACATCCTAGAATCGTGTTTGGCTTCAGGATATGTTAGGGAACGATGGTTTCATCCGCCTCTGATTGGGAAGGCACAGGCTCAGCCCTGGCCAGCTTTTGAGATCATCACTACTGCCCCTTACTTTATGTGCCAACAATTAGAGTTGCAGCGATTCTGCTTTCTGTATTACTAGAAGTACGCATAAGCATCCATTACAGTGGTTATTATGCAATTATCTTAGCTGTATCCGTGCAGCAAGTCTATGAGAGATGAGAGAAGAGAGAAAGGATCATTATTCCACACCAGCACAGAAAGGAAAGAGAAGCAGTAGCTTTGAAAAGTGAAATTGGAATACAGAGTAAAGGCATTCACATCGTTTTATTATGCTTCATATAGTCCTTCTAGCACTTGAGAGGACCAGGAAGGTTGCATTTGCCTGGTAGCTGCATAACAAGGTTAGAATCAATATTGAGTGAAGGCAGCATGTCCTCGTAGGAGCAAAGGCAGCTCATGTTTACGCTCGAGACCACCGAGCAGCACTTGATTGTGGGAGCGGTTGGGTTCGGAGGAGTCACTGCCGGCCTGCATTCTATCAGGTCCGAGACCGTTACGTTGCATATGGTCTGTCCATTGCCTCTTCCAATGGTTGCCAACAGCACTAGCACTGTAACTATCAAAATTTTCTGGGATTTTATCTCCATTTCTTTTGGTTATGTAAGAGCTGCTTATTTCTGTCTTGTTTCTGGCTCTTATTAGAGGGTTTAGATTAGGTTGGTGTGTATATATACTGGCAGTTAGTGCCACTGTGCCTTCACGTTGTTTGCACTTTGCGCTAGTGTAGAGTTGTGTCCACTTTAGGTCCTTTTTTGGAGGTATGTTAGAGGGGCACATTAAATGCTTTTCCGGAAAATGGGATGGGATTGTGATGTTCTGTTGCTTGGTGGGTTTCGTAGAACTAAGCACTTGGGTAGCCATGAATCTCAATTGTATGGATTTGAAATATCTTTAAGAGTTTGTTTCTCACTAAAAACAAAAGCCATTTGAAGATTTGGGGTCAGTGTAAAGTGCTCGGCAACAATTCATACGATACATAAGAAGTCTCATTCTCATGGAGATTGGAGACCTTTGATGAGTAATGTTACATGCTACATCTACTTAAAACACGATCCTCATTTTATTCTAAATCTATGTGACATGTGTTTTAATCATTGATTATAAATACATATGTATTTAATTGAGCTCACATAAGGGCACATTTTTGAGTTTCAAGCATTATCCCAGATCTTATAATTAAATGATAATGAACATTAAAATCAGACAAAAATATAGGTAGGTCTACTTTATGAGATTTAGTAAGGGTCTGGTCACTTATTTAAACTCAATTGTAATTAGGTCTATTTTTAGATTTTTTTGTAATTAAGTTAATTTTTTATTAGTCAAATAACATAAGTGCCCTTTAAAATATGGAAAATCATTCCATTATCATATATGGAAACCAAGTACGCCGAGCATACACGAGCCCGTTATGATTCAGCGAATCCGTTCTTCATATGGTTTAACACTTAGGTTATAACATGAAAATTCAATACACGAGTCCGTTAAAATTTAGAGAATTCATTCTTCTTGTGGTTTAACACTTATTGTTTAAGTTATAACATGAAAATTCGATCTACGAGTCCGTTAGGGTTTAGCGAATCCGTGGTCTGAAAATTTAAAGTGCTGGCTATGAGTTTTTTTTTTTAAGAAAAAGAAAAATTATTTACGTATGAATTAAATATGATATAACAAAAAAATTAAATTAAATGATATAGTCATCCAACTAAATGGCGCTCCTATTTATGGAAGACTTATCTTTTGTAGTTGCAAAATAAAATCTTATCAGAAATAATAAAGTCGTTGCTGTATTCTTGACAATGCGGATAGAATAAGCTATCAAAATTAAATTCATCTCCTACAAAAGTATTTACCATAACTACTCGATGGGACATCATAGTATAAGTTTTACCTTCCACATTTTAATGATGAATTGTTTTTGATCCACCTGTATCTGGACTGAAATCCGAATTAATTTTTTTGAGTGGATTAAACCCTTAATATGCCTTGGATCATCCTGCGATTCACCCTTAAAATTATTGTTTTTTCTTCCATTGGTTTAAGTGAGAAAAACGCATAAAGTGAGCCCATTTTGAATACAAACATGAGCCATGCCCATGCATATAAATGTTTCTATATAATATATTTGGGTGATTATATTATTTATTACATACGAAAATGTTGTTATTGTTAGCAAACAATTTATTGCACAAAAATAAATTCACTTTTGTCTTTTGAATTAAATGATCAATTAGTGGGAGTTGTATTTCTGAATTTCAACAAAGCTAAAGACTAAAATTTCTGATTATTCAGGAGCATTTCTCACATAAATATCTATTGAAAAACTAATTAATGCTACTTGCATTACATTTTTATAATATATTTTCAGATTTACAAACTTTATGCACAATTTCTGGTACATACATACAAACATATATATACATATAAGTGTATGTATATAAGTATGTATGTATAATTGTATATACTATACACACACACACAGAAATCGATCGGACAATTTATCTTCGGTCACATTAATTCAATACAACAACACATGCAAGGTTTCATCTAATGAGTCCTGAATCAAAGGCAACCCCAGTGGAGGGCAGCCAAGTATTCCCAGCAATGAATCCAGCAACAGTGAACGCCTGAGCTTCTGTCAATGTCATCCCTGGATGACACCAACTAACCCTACCCGAAGTTCCGGCACCAGGACCTGAATTCATGTACTCTCCATAGTAAAGTGTTTTAAGACCAGAATTGCTGCCAGACCAAGGTGACCATCCTGAAGGGTGGATTGAGTCATCCATGAATGACTGCATAATCACAGTCCTAGAGTACTGCTTCCACGGCCGACCGAGAAACGTCGTCCGCGACTTAGTTGCCACGAGGTCCGATGCTGCTACAATCTTGGAATTGTGTATAGAGATACCTGTGTTTTGGTTGGAATTGATCCGCCCTTGCGCGGTCACAAAGTTGTGCTGCCCCGACAAAGGCTTCCGAGGATAAATGTTACAGTTTTGTAAAACTACCGCGGAATTTCCAAAAATAAAATCAACGGTTCCATAAATGTCGGTTTCTCGGTAGAATTGACGCTTGGAGTGAGTATATAGGGTGTCCTGATAGCCCTGAATCGAGCATCGGAAGATTACAGATTTATCAGAACCGACCCGTAAGGCGACTGCTTGGTGCTTAGCAGGACCAGCATCGTTGACAATGGTTATGTCTCTAGCCATAAATCCATCTCCCATGGCAGCTGCACAAAATTAATAATTAGTGGACAGTTATTTGAAGCAATAAGTGTAATTTGACATTGATTAATTCACCAACTAATCAATATAATTAATGTTCGGCAACTGTGGATTACGATATTTGTAGTGACAGTTGGGCCTATGAGGTCGAAATACCTCCATGAAATCGCTTTCGTTTATTTCTTTTGATATGCAATTAGCAAACAAGCTGTTGACCTAGACTTGAGACTATATACTATAATTAGAACCAATTGATTCATGTGGCAAGCGAGCTTGACAAGGAACTCGTGTATTGTCCAAGTCTAGGTCAAGAGAGAAATTCATGTGCATGCACGAGGGAGCTACATATTAAGGACTCAGATTTCTTTTTCGGATACACCTGTTAGAAAATAAAATGAAAAAACCGAAACACAAGAGTATATTTGATATGGCTATTTTTCATGTATTTTTTGTTTTCATTTTTGGGGAAACAGAAAATAACTCTAAAAAAACACGTTTGATCATTCACTTTGAAAAATAAATTAAATGGACTGTATCTCTTTTCACAAGATTAATTCGAGATTTGGATACCGTTATTGGAGAGATAATGGTAAAACTAAGACGTATACTCCTTTCAAAAAAATCCGATTTTAGGTAATTAGTTGAGTTTCAGGAAGACAGAGTCGGGGAAAAAGAAGGAGAGAACTAAATTGTTTAATGAAGTGTAAGGATGAGAAGGAGTGAGTGCGTTCAAGTTCTCACCCACAGTAGCAGACTGGAAAGTAGTCCAGCCCTCCTCGTTACTTCTACTGGCTACAATGACCGTTATGCCCTTGCCTTCACCAATCAACATCACATTCTTTTGCTTAGTAGGAATCTTGATGTTCTCACGATAAGTCCCGGCTTTCACATGAATTACAGTTCTACCCTCTCCCGCCAATGAACCCACCACGCCCCCGATTGCCTCCCCAATCGTCCTGTGTGTTCCACTCCCATCCCTTGCCACCACAGCATGAGCTTGTATCCTCCCTATAGAACCTTCTAGAAGCTCCCGTTCAGACGCCGACACCCACGCCGGAAAATCTCCCGACAACAACCTCCTTCCGCCACCACCAGGGTTCAACATTTTGTCCTTCCCTTTAACATTGGACACATAAAGTTGTAAAGATTTGGCAATAGATTTTGCCAAATTTTGTGTCATGGAATCAAGAATCCTCTTGTGTAGCAATGATTTTCCGTCACCGAGGCTTTGGGTACATGTTTCTTGATTGGTAAGGGCAGCACTAAGCCATGTTTGGACATCATCATCAAGTGCTTGAGGGTGGTTGTTTTTGTGGGTAATTACATTGGAGAGTAGGTCTAAAGTGTCATCAAACAACTCAATACAATCACCCATGCCACCACCACCCAAGAAGTGGGTCGTATGAGCATTCCCATAAGAGAGGCTTAGATTGGAAGCATTGGCTTGGGCATGTTGAGCTTGTTGAAAGCTCAATTGGATTGAATTATCAAAAATCTCTTTTGGGTTCTTTGGGAGATTATGAACATCACTAGTGGTGCGAGTGGGACCATTTTTGGTAGAAGCTCTAGAGAATTTTGAAAATTGGAGTGGTAAGGGATTTGGGTTTGAAACTACTAATGAAGGATATAAACAAAGATTTCCAATCAAAATCATTGAGATTGAAATTGAAATTGGGTGGCAACTTTTGGTTCCTGGCATTGCAGAAGAGAAGCAAAGCAGCATTTGACAGAGGAGAGACATTCTTGCATGTAGTATATATACTATTTGAGAGTGAGCACTTACTTTTTATAATGAAAGAGAGGGGTTTCTCTAATTGGGTTTTTTCTTTAATCATAAACAATGAAAGGTGGACTGTTTTCATGTCATCTTAAGAAGGAGAATAATGCTTATCGATCTTCAAAACAGGCTGGGAGGATTCTATGATTGGCTGGCCTCAATAATTTTCACATCTTGGCATGTTGTCCTTAATTAAAGCTACAAGCAAGTAGCTTAATTAAGTAATTAGAAAATTAGGATACCAACGATGGTCGATGTTTTATTATTATTATTTTGATAAAGAACATACATATATCAGAAAGAAAGAGAAGAAACAACAGGACATCAATGAGGATGACCTGACAAATATATAAAAAAACATAAAAAAGAAAGAGCAAGAAATTAAAGCACAAAGACTAAAAGACTCCGTTAGAACCAAATTACATATTCTGAAACTTTATTTACTCCCTCCTTAGCTAATATATCTGCCAAACCATTTCTTTCCCTCCTAATACTGACAAATACACAAAGTCTAGATGTTTTGTTTGCTAAGTAAGCGGAGAGAGGGAGATTCAAACTTGAGTAGCATTCTGTTGTCGGCGAAGACAGTTAATGTAGCAAATCTTCAAACATATTTTAGTATTATCATATCCCGATCTAATTGGATTGAATTGAAAGACAATACGTACGTGCATGAGATCAAGTCAAGGAAGCAATTATATTACATATGGTGGTATATGGTCACACATATACTCGATCGTTGGGTATACATATATAATAACATGATATGATTTGTTACCAAAACCTTTCACTCGTCTAATTACGTGCCATCCTTATCTCTAGGGATTATTGATTGACAATATTAATTGACAAGCTACATAGCCTCCATAATAATATGCACATATATATAAATTTCAAGTAGCTCATCTGGTGAGCTGGAATGCATGCAATCGATAATCTTGAATACTGAATTCGAATCCAGCCTTTTCCCTTATTAAAAAATAATATATATATATATATAGCCAAACCCCGTAGATGTTTGTGTTTTCATTTTTTGATAATCTCTTAACAATCAGATTGATATATTCACCTTTTACACACTCAAAACTTCAATCATCAATTAGGTAAAAGGTTTCACTCATTAGTTATTAGGTAAATAGGGGTCATATTCAAGACAAATCGAAATTTCATGAAAATATAAAGCAGAAAAAGTGGCAGGACACCACTACACATAAGAATTGTGACACTACACCTACCAATGTATATCACCAGTATATACACACACATATAGCATCGAAATCTGTCTTTTTGTTAAGAGAGAAGTCAATAATAATGAAAGCTAAAAAGAGTGATGCAGCTTTTGAAAAGCTAGCTTTACAATAATTGTACTTATGGGCTATATATGGCGTAAAAATAATAACCACCATTATATTGATACATGAAGCTTCCTTATAAGCAAGACATTGACAACCATTTAAAGATAATTAAGTTGGATAATATATAGGCAATCTAACTAAGTAGGAGGCACATATTAATCAAAAGTCATTTCTACAATAATTCATTACGAACTCGATCGATTAAAATTTTGCCAATTAATAAATTTGGATTGCTTGAAGCCGGCACTCGAGAGTACTTTGATCATCCCAAATTCTCCAAACATTTTGATAAATCACAAAAAGTGTTAATGTGGCCGGAGAGTCGAACTCATCTTTCCAGAAAATGATTTGTCTCGATCGAGTCAAATCATCTACTACTCCTAGCTAGCTCAATAAAATGATTCGTCTTATATATGCAATTTAAAACGAATAAAATTTCCTCCTTAACTCTTTCCAGTATATATATATATATATCTAAAACAACTCAATTATAAGCAATTTCTAGGATATATAGCAAATACAATGCTGCAATTTCATGGGGAAGAGATATATATAATGTATACAAATTTGTGTTTTTTGTTGATATGGTTGATATGTGACTTGACTTTTTATATAATTAAAGTGAGACCCAATATTAATTTTAATGAGAAATGGAGGAGTATCATCATTGTAGTTGCTAATTTAGAGACTAATCTAGCTAGATTGGCATGGAGCATGCAGTTTTCTTAACAAGATGGAAAGAATCCAAAGATTACGTATATTTGGGGTATATATATACACATACTTCTATTTTTTTTTGTATTGATTAATAATATTCCAGAATCAAAGGGAAGGATCCAAAAAACCTCTTAAATAGTATTAAACCTTTGTTTGGTAGAAAGTATGACTAAAAGAGTATAAACTGCTGTATTATTGAATTAAGGTATTTTAAATTGAGCGTATAAGCTGTCAAATTAAGCTATTTTAAGTTGAATATACGTTTGACAGTGTTAGAGTGAAAACTGTCAATTTACCAATAAGAGTATTGGAAGTAGTTTACTAATAAAATGAAGGGACATTAAATTTTTATTTTATATAATGTAACTTTAAAAGCTCGTTCAATGAAAGTGAGAACATGAGGTGTAGGAAACTATCATAACAAGCTAGGTTATCTCATGCGTTTGAGTGGCTCTGTGTGAACTATCTTTATAAGCTGACAATATAAGCTTACAATATAAGCTTTTATACTCCCAATAAAACAAGGGCTTATTATGTTGATGATAACATCTTTGAAATTTTGGAAAGAATTCACACATCAAGTTCATGTGGAATGGACCATAAATACACTAATAATTCATGTAGGATGTAACCAAATTTATGCCTCCTTTATCCTTTTTAATTATTGACCAATCTCGTTAAGGTCTTCTTCTTCTTGCCACAAAATGCTAAAAGCATTATTTTGTTTACTAATGGATATGTAATCAGTAATAACCTAACAATTATTGGTGGCTTAAATTAGTCAAGCGGAACCAAGTTCTAAACCCTAACTCGATTATGGTTAAACGGGCCCTGGGGCCAATGGGGATCCACACTAATCCAAAAGGGATCCCTCCTAAAGAAAGGTACCCTAATTTATTTTTTTATTCCGAATCTGCTCAACTTTCTAATATGCCCCTCCTTCACCTTTTAATTCCCAAAATATCTCATATTAAACGTAAATCTCTTAATAACTTTTCATAAGACTTTTTTATTATTTAAAATTACAAAATGACCTTGACACCTCACTACGAACTGCCCACCCTAACAAGATTTTCAAACTCAAAGCTCCCCCATCCAATCGCTTATTAGACAATTTCACATCGATTTGATAAAATCAGTGGCATATCTGAGTTTTGAGAGGCAGGGAGCGAATTCTAAAAAAAGTCTCATTAAAATAATAATTTAAAGATGATATGAACGGGTTATTTTTTATTTTAAATTTTAATGAAGAAAGTATTATTGGGCTATTTTTTTTTAAATATGTTTGAGACTATTATATTGCTATTAATTTTTTAAAAAAATATAGGACTCTAGACAGCTGCCTATCTCGCCCCACCTAGTAACTCCTCTAGGTAAAATCAAATCATTTATTTTATAAGAGGTTGTCCAAACTCATACACTTGAGAACTCTTTTAGAAGGACAAACTTCTCATGAATTTTAGGCCAAATCTATTCCTTACTTTCTTCTTGTACTCTCCACCCTTTCTTCAAATTACAAAAATCGTGGACTCCCAAATGCCCCTCATAACCAATCCTGAATTAGTATTTGGTCCCAGCACATGAATTATCAATTAAAATTGTGTGTTTCTGGACAAGGGTATATATATTAGAGATTCCATTCCAAAATGCATGAAAATAATAGGCATTAGGCTAATGGGATGGTGGCCGTGGTCCTTACATTTGTACACTAATATGATAGTTACATACATCATATATATTTCTGTCTGCTTCATTCATCTTTTTC
This sequence comes from Euonymus europaeus, assembly GCA_963580455.1. Taxonomy (NCBI): domain Eukaryota; kingdom Viridiplantae; phylum Streptophyta; class Magnoliopsida; order Celastrales; family Celastraceae; genus Euonymus; species Euonymus europaeus. Next base: position 2,922,262 of record OY756961.1, read on the forward strand.
CTTGCCTCTCTTTTTCATCATCCAGCTGTGTATCACTCCACTTTCCCATTTTATCCATTAATATGGCTGTCATTCCCCCACTCTAGATTCTTTGTTGCACAAGGAAACCTTCACCATCAACAAATTATTAATTAATATCCATCAGGCGCCTCTAAAGCAGACATTAATATTACTATGATTGATATTCCAATCTTTTAATCTCTCAAAAGTCAAAACTAAAATTGTATAAATTTAGTGTAGAATCCAAATCATAATTATTGAAACTGAATGGATCTACCAGACCGAACCGGCTTGAACCGCACATGATTAAGAGGGTGCATGAGTACTATAACCCAAATTCCTCAACAAATAAAACATCCCACATAAGTTGATAAAAGATTCCCCCATCATAGTTATTGAGTAAATTCACACACAAGTATTAGATTGCAGGGCAATTCGTCCCCACCCTAAAAAAAGAGACTAAATTATAAAGGAAATGCAGGACCTATGCAGACCAATTCCTTTTCCACTAATTCACTTTGTAAAGAATATGTATCGTTTTACAATAAACAGCAAGCTACCCTTGGAAACCCCCTGCATCGAACCCAAAAATTGAGTTCCACTAAACCAATATACTGTAGCATTCAAGTAAAATTCATTGACTGACCATACCCGCGAAATGGGAAGAAACGAAAAAGAATACAGATGACTTCACGAAAAATTTATCCTTAGCCACCCCCAACCATTTCCATCCATAATACATGTCTGGATGGATTATGTATTCATGAACCCTCACTGCTTTTAACCGCAAAAGCAGATCCATGGGTTCCTAAATCAATAGGGGCTTTTTGGCCCCAACAAATGACTGACTAAAACAACAGGGACCAGACAGGGGAGGAGAGACACAACTGGTTCAGAGGGACATGTTCTGATTGTCTGCGGTAGAATTGCCAGACTCACCAGACAACGGCTTAACCCAAACCCATGGTCAGAGAAAGATGCACTTCTATGAGTTCTCTTAATCACACCCCTGCACCATGAGAACTTCGGCAAGCAAAGCTTCAAGCACACTCAAAATTTCCCAGGGCTCACTAGTAACCAAATGCTGTGAAACGACCAGCAACAACTCTCAGTTTTCATTAAACCATCACCAAAAGAACGTGAAAAAGCAAATAACCAGGAGAGCGAAGCAAAACTCAGCCACACTTGCATCTAAAACCAAGTTATGAAGCAACAGCAGCAGATGCCTTCTCCATCTTTTCCTTTTCAATCTCTGCTCTCCGCTGTTCAGCATGCTGGGCAACACCATTTGCAAGCGCCTGATGGTGGAAGTCAAGTGTCTGCGTAAGGGTCTGAAACCTCAATGGATTGGATGCTTGCATAGCTTCATTGACAAAGGGGAAAATTAAAACAAAGTAAAAACGATTAAGGAAGATGACAAAAATTGTTAACAAAATTGAAGTCAGTTTCCAGCATACACAGGGAAGACGTGTCACTTACCTTTGACAACATCCACAAAAAAAATGAAAGGATCCACTTCATCAATAGGCGACTGGAGTTCTTCATCATCACTGTAGTCATCATCTGAGTCGTCATTGTAATCATCATGAGGCCGGAAAGCCCTGGCCTGTAATATTCAAGTAACAGTCAAGCAAAAAACCCATGTGCACAAACGTGTTAAGATGAAAAAAATTTAGCCTTACCCAACCACAACTTTAATATAAGATTATCACCAAGTCCCAATCTCCCTGCCTAAATGGCCAGTACATTATCTTTTTTTTCTTCCTATTTCTCCCCTTCATAATCTACTTGCAGAAGAGCCCTACCATGTAACATTTAAAATGGCACATCCCCACCAACTTATATATGTTGCCATCTTTCTTAAAACCACCCTTCTTTAATACTGTCAGCACATTTACGAAAGCCAGAACTTGAAATTTGATCAACAAAAAGAAGAAAAAAGATTGCATGCACATTGGTATTTGATTCAGAAATTGATGTGTATATACCTGTGCAGCAAGTTTTTGAAGCTTAATGCTGTCAGCTTCATCGCCATCCTCCACGTCAACTCCCATTTCCTTGTCTGACCCATCATCATCGTCATCTTCTTCATCATCAGTTTGGAAGCCATCCATATCATCATCATCTTCGGCCTCCTCTTTTGCAGCTTCTATAAATTCAATTAATCCAAAGAAAAGCGACAAAAATAATAACAAAAGTGAAAAAAATTATTTTCAATTAGTCCAAAAAAAAAGAGTAATTTTATTATTACTTAAGATGGATAAAAATGTCAGTAAAGTAGATAGTTATTGCATAACAAGGATATTTTAAACTAAAATATTGGTCCAAAAAAACTTGAAATCTATTTTTTTTTACATAAAAAGATGATGCACAATATAATATAATTAAGAAAAAAATTTCACTAAAAGGAAAACATTTGAAATGACAGAAGGGATGAAGACATTAAGTATGATGACAAAGGGTATTTTAGATATTTTCCAAATAATAAGGAAGGGGGTTAAGAGTTTGTGGCAAACCTCAAGTGTGGTTTTGTATTTTACCCTTTTTCCTTCAATGGTATCTGCAATACGTGGATTAGTGAGTGAACATGTCTTCAAGTTGGGTTCTGGCATTGAGTTTCATTTCATTTCTTTTAGTTATGTTTGATTATAACATCAAAGAGTAACAAACCCACTTCCTTTTGTTTCTTTTACAAAGTTATTTCGCTCGCCTAATGATTTTGCAAGAACTTAATTTGATTTGGTACAACTTTGTGTCTGTGCGTTTCCTAGAATACAAAATGGTTTTCTTGGTAACCCTGTTTATGATCTGTTTTTGTTTTATGGCCTCTATGTATTAATGGTTCTTAAAGTTTCAGATGACTCTTGAGTAATCAGAAAAATGGCCTTTCCCTAAAAAAAGTTCTGACATGTTTTGCCTTTCTGGTTCATTTGCCAGCAGGTCAACAAGCTCAGGGAAGAAAATGGAATTTCCCCTACTGGCAGTCTAGGATTAAAAATCCATCAAATCTGTGGGATATTGGCAGAAGGGATTATTGGAGCATTTCTCTAAATAGAGGGGACTGGAGAAAATGGAATTTCCCCTCCTGGCAGTCTAGGATTAAAAACCCATTTAAGTCTGCGGGATATTGGCAGAAGGGATTATTGGAGCATTTCTCTAAGCAGAGGGGCTCCAGTCTATGAAACGAAAAAAAGAAGAATGGGTCAAAGTGTTTTAAGGTCAAAACACAAGAGTTGTCCATGTAATTTTGCCTCAATATTCAGGCTAAGGAATGAGCATCATTGGGTTATATACACACACATAGACTAACCTGCAACTTGATCCTTGTATGCAACTAGCAGGTCAAGAGTGGCATTGAAAATGCGGCTCAATGCCTCTCCCGGCAACTGATCAGCAGGGAGTGTAAGTAGTGATGTCAACCCCAAGCAGCAAACTTTCTTATCATGTTCCCTGCAAGGCAAAAGTAACTTTTTACAACCATACCAGCCCTTTCCTTTTGAGGGGGGATGAAAATATACAAAAACTTGCAACAAATACAAGTAAAAGGACGTGAGGGTACATGAACAGAACCATATTTGTTATAAAAATAATATAATGGAAACCTTTTAAAATTAGCCCGAACACCACTCTTTTTCACTTGTTGCAACATTTGGAACCAAAGGTTAAAGATCTCTGTGGCAACACCAAGTTTATGTAATATGCTGAGAGTCAAGGCTGCATTATAGTAAATAGCATCTGCAATCTGCACAGAATTTTCAAAATGTCATTAACAGCCTCCAAAAGATACATGAATGTATTGAAAATTTTCTCGAGTTCATAAAAGCAGCATGCTTAAATGATAATGAGACATTTATATAAATTTCACCAAGCATAGATGAGAACTTCAGAGGAATATGATGTTTCAGAGTTGATAATTATTAACAGAACATAGAAAGTTCATTAAGTTTTAACAAAACTCCGAAACAAAGTATTTTAATAAATTTTATGAAAACTCAGCTTTATTTTCTACTAAAAGAAGCAGGAGGAGATTTGCATTGGACAAAACCACACTTTTTTATGGCCCTTGGGGCAATTTTTAGGAGCCCAAACGATCAAGCGAATTGATGAACATAATTCTATTCCATACGTTTTGATCAATATCAGCCTCTTTTTCCATTGAATTGTAAAAATATTTTCACCAACCAAATTTCCATGCACAAAAGCATGTTTTTATAAATTGTTTTCCATCAAACAAAGGCAGTCCATATGTAAGTTTATAAATTGATGAACATAATTCTATTCCATACGTTTTGATCAATATCAGCCTCTTTTTCCATTGAATTGTAAAAATATTTTCACCAACCAAATTTCCATGCACAAAAGCATGTTTTTATAAATTGTTTTCCATCAAACAAAGGCAGTCCATATGTAAGTAAATTCAGAACTAATAAATTAGAACATTTGAAATTATGACAAATAAAATGACTGCCAGGAAAGACACATTTATTTTCATTTATAATGAAGTAAGCTGCTTCTAGTACTTGAATTTTAGAAAGCATAGATATAAGTAGAGAGCAAACAAATTTCGGACTACATCTTGGAGTGACCTGCCTCTATCAGCTGAGAACATAAACTTCGCTATGACAGGTGATAGAGAAGTATTACACCATGATACCTATATACTCGCAATCACAAAGGTGCTAAGAATTGTGATGCATGGATAAATAAGAACCCATAACAGTACAATGTCTCATATTGGAAAAAGAAATCATTTTTGCAAATTAACAGGGCCGTGTAGCCATAACCACCTGACTCACATTTTGAAAGCAGATAAAACTGCCTTTTATAATTAACCTGAAGATCTCCAGCAAAAAAAGAAAAAGAAAAAAGCTCGTTCCTATCCCTTACCACTTGTATGAAAAGACATTTTAGGTATGACTTCTCAGTTTGATGTAACCGCACCACAATGATTCTCAGATAAAACTCAACCCATTGATCCACCTGACCTCTGCAATTCTGGAAAACTACTCCAATGAGCTTAGGAGCAGGCTCAATATCACTGTCCTCCAAATTTTTGTCAGCCATGACCTGCAAAATGAAACAGAGCCCGTAGAGTAATCAGCCTAGAAAAATTCACAGAACAAGAATAATGTAAGGAATATAAAGTCATCAAAGAGAGATTTTCTAATCCTGCTACAAGGCAAGATAACCTGATCATAGATGAAACTCAAGCCAATAAAAGGAACTCACAGAAGAAATCATATTCCAAAGGCTCTGTTGGTAGTCTGGTTCCTTGCAACTGAGAAAATGCTGTGTTCCCCTGGATATATAATTGTCCAAAGGGACAAGAATATCTGCTCGAGAATGTATCATTATGGAAATTGAGAATCAGCAAATGGAAAAAGTGAAAAGTGAGGTCCATCAAGTAAAGCAGACTTAAATTACTTGAACACGTTCTTCTTAACAAATACAATACAGGAGAACATCTTCAGTTTTTCCCACTACAACGTTAAGGCAAAAACATCAATGGGTTAAGTTTTAATTATCAGGAAGGAAATATATATAGGGAGTGGTTTCTCTCTTTTACAAACAATCCCTCTGAAATGTGAACAAACCACTAGTTGCATTACAAAATTACCCCAGTTCTCAATTGACTTCAAAAGCACAAACCACAGTTCAACCAATATTATTTATAATTCCGCATATATCAAACAAATGGATGAGAGCTTTCAATAAGTATATGAGACTATAGCACTGCATGTTACCAGTGCTCTAGCTCACCAGCCATACTATGGGCGTCGCACTCTAAACTCATGAAAACCAACGATATCTAATAAAGAAATATGCAACCAAATTCGAACAATCAACTAAGGTAATAGATGATTCAGAGAAAAAAAACATAAATTAAGTGGTAAAAAAAGGAGGGAAATAAACAGTACTAGGAGAAACAATCACCAGTTTACAACCATGACATGCAACAGAAATAAGCAAAAGTCCAAAAACATACTTGGAAAGAAGTCCATAGCCCAATCTGCCAATGCATCTATCATCAAAGGCCAAAGACTCCACATATCCAGAGAAATTGTTGGAGAGAAGAATGTCATATATGAAACAATCTCCAAAACTTCTTCAAAGACATCTGCATTGGTATAACAAGAAAGTGAGCGTCAAAAAGACTGAAAATAAAGCATAAGCACAATCAGATACGATAATGTTCTTGCGCACAGGTGGCAACCCCATAGTGCCCTGTAATGATATTGTGTACTTACCCTTTTCAGGAAAAATAAATTTGAGACCAGTTTGTCAACATAAACAATTGAAGTTCAACCATACTGTTATCAAGAAATCACACATACATATACAAGCTAAATTAACAAAACCATTCCGTAAAACAAACGTTTAGCCAGAAATAGATCAGAATACACAAATGACATAAGGCACAAAATGTTTCGGCCAACAACACCCACTTCTCAGTGGTTCACATACCTTGACAATCAGTTGTCAGCGTCCTGCGCATTATAGGAAGCAAAGTTGGCTCAATTTGGACAAAAAGGTCAGGAAGTCTGCTAACTGATTGAAGAATTGTGCTTATAGCACGTAAACAACCAACTGCAGCCAAAGCTCCAGGGTCGTCAACTTCATCATCCGCTTCACTAGTACTCATACACCTCCAAAACGCAGCAGCCTGAGGAGAAAAGAAGAACAAATAGTTCAAGTCAAATGTTTTAAATCCCACACGATGTCATACAATTCAATAAAAGTAAGTCCTACCAGATTCTGGCATAATCCAAGAGCATAGGGAGCCATCTCCTCCCCGAATTTGTCCACTATAGTCTCTAACGTAAAAACAAGGTCCTCGTTTTCAACCTCCTCCATAAGTTTGAAGAACTCTGAAGAGTGAGGGGAGTGAGTCACATGAATCTAACTCTATTCCATAAAACGTAAGGGTGAGTACTAGATATTACTAGCAAGACAAACATCTAAGAACAACAAATAGAGTACAATGGTCCAATTTGATGGTTTGGAATTGTTCAACTCGCTCGAATAACTTTTAATGGTTTTTTCAATTTCGAACAAAACTTGGTATTTCAGCATAATTTTGTCAAAAAAACGTTCTACAGAGCATATTACTAGCAGTTTAGACATCTAAGAATAACAAGATGGGAGAGAAAGCAAGAACATGAAAGCAGAATGACATAAGTCTGAAATTACAAACAAATTAACAAGGTTCTTGGAATGAGATAAATGGATAGAAGAGAATCAAAATCAAGAGAAAAGGGCCGATTGTTATAATTTTCTCGTCTCTTAGGTGAAGCAACGATAATATATGACAGTAAGAAAAAACTTACGTACCATCAAGTAGTTGAGGAAGGATTGGACGTATCTCATTTAAATCTGTCACACAAAATGAATGAATGTATTTCTATTTAGCACCCAAGATAAAATAACAGCGTGAAACTGCAGATGCATCCATGTGGCTAGAGTGCAGCATTCTTACCTCTGCAAGCTTCAACAAAAGATCGCAATGCAAAAACTGAATCAACACGCACAGGAAGCTCTGGATCACGCAAACCAGAAACAACACCATGCAATGCTTTACGAAAATTATCTGGATCGGAGAAGTTAACATGAGCATACTGCCCCACAACCCACGCTGCCTATTATCATCACAAACAAATTGCAAGAGTGTAAGAATGAAAAAACAAAAGAAAAGCACCACAAGATAAAGTTTTGCAGCTAAAATCAAGTATCATATAGGCACAGATGTCTTCGACGAATGAGCTTAAATAGTCCTACAAGCACAGTAGCATTCAGCAGGATATCTAATTGTTTCTTTAACAAATACTTATAAAGTACTTCCAATGAAAGCATATACAAGGATGAAAGAAGGATACTGATAATGTACACAATTATCAGACGGACAATAGACCTGCTAATTTTTTTCCCTAGCAAAATTGAACCTCAAATTTTATATCTTAGGCCACATCAAGTGAATTGGTTTCATCAAAAGAGTGTAATCCTACCACTACTAATGCTTGACAATTACAACGGCCTTTACAAGGAAGAGCATTTCAAACTTTCTATAGGATTTCAGAAAAACATTAATATGGGCGAAATTAATTTAAGAAATAAGTACATAAGGTAAAGAAGAAGAAATGATGAAATTAGAGAAATCATAATAATTATGCTCAAGTTATGGAAAATAATTATCATAATTCATTTCATTCTCTTTTCTGAATAAGAAAAAACATTTTCACAAGCCTAGTTGAATTAATCAAATACATGCAACAAGCCACCAACATACAATAAAACACATTTGAGCTCTAACATTCATAAAATTGCAGAACAAAATAACCAACAAACAATTGACAGTAGAGAGCAAACCACCTTCGCTCTAAGATGACCAACAGGACTGCTGAACTCAGGGAAAACATGCTTCACTAGCATAGGCTCTAACTCAGATTTGTAGGGTTCAGTCTGCTTTAGTTTATCACAAAGTGCCCCTATAGCAAGTAATGCACCATCCTTTTGGCGATAGGGTTTATACTCAACTGGTGCTTCATCATATCTTCAATTAAGAAATCATGATAATTAAATAACATAAAAAATGCATGAATTTTCAGCAAAATGTCCATGTGAAAGACTACCTCTTAAAAGTCTCCACAATAAATTGAATAAACTTGTGAAAGTTGTCTTTCACACGTTTCCTAACCAACTCACTGACAAAATCCATGGAAGCAGTCCTTGGACTATATAAATCTTCAATAATATCTGCACCAAAGCAAGATAATGCATGAAACATCTTTTCTAATTTTAGGTCTTTCCATTAATGAAGCCAGTTGTGATCACTAACCATAACCCTTCCTTACATACTCATGAGGATCTTCTTCCCAGAGCTTCTGATCGTTATCATTGAAGCACATTAGAGGAAAAATTATCTCAAACAGCAGAACATGAAGTCGAGGCTGCAGCAAACTGTACATACTATTCTTTGAGATACTGCAAAAAAGATATAAATTAGGAGTAAAATATATTAGGATCGTATTAACTGAGCAATTATATTAAACAAACCTGTTGCTCAGATACTGGAGAATAAGGTTGATGACTCTGTCAGGTAAATATCCACCAACACGGATCACATTCAACAAATTCAGGTGACACTCCAAAATTTTCCCTGCATAATTCTTCTGAAAAAGTTGAGCAAAAGATTTGTTTTCTGGATTTTGAAGTTTTATATCTCCAAACCTATAGTGCAATGATGGAATACAGGTCAATAGCATGACTTAAGACATCAAAATCTCCCATTGTTCAAAACCAAAATCAGAGTTGCAAAAGTACCTAGTATACAGCCTGTTTAAAATGTGAACAGTCCATTTTTTAACCTTCCACCACCCCCATGATTTCCTGAGCTCAGGATCAATAGGCTGGCCTTCTTGGGGGACTGGCCTCTCCAAAATATTTAAGAACAAAATCATCCAAGCATTGAAAACATTTGGATCAAAGAGCTGCTTCGGGATCTCCAACTGAACAAAAAAAACAGAGGCACACAAATGATGAGTGAAAAAGAAAAGAAAATATTCCAGAAACTTTTCCCATGCAGGAAAATTGGTTCAGTGTTGATAAAAATCCATGGAAACCAATGGGTTATCGGTTCAAAGTTGATTATTTGGGTGTCATCTTTGTTTTGTATTTGAAAACATGGGAAAATAATACAGCATTTCTTGTCACTGTAAACGTGTGCGAAAGGAAACTTTAAAGCATTGGATAACTCTTTTTTCGTATACTGAAACTATGGGAAATGTAAAAGATGCAAACAAGACAACTTAGTTGCACTTCTAACAATAATTTTTTTTACCCTTGAGTAGTTATGATTTATCTACACCTCAATTTTTTTTTACAAGAAATGGAAAGGACGGGGAACATACGTTCAGCCTGATTTCATGATGCACCAATATTTTCAAGTAATCCAATATACACAAACAAAGTTAATGATAACAGAAACAGACCAAATTGTGTGGGATGTAAATTCCAGTATGACATCTCATTTATTGCACAGTACAAAAATAACTTAAGTACAAATACGACTGATGCACCATTTAACTTGCCCATAAGTCATCTATATACAATATTTGAAACAACTTACATATATAGATGACCAGAATATTTTACAAATAAGCTTGATCAACTCAGCCACTTCCAATGAAGGGTTCACAATCTGGACAAGCCTGTTGAATATATTGAGAAGATTGTGAAATGTCTCATCAACAATGTGATGAACTGGTGCCCTCTCTTCGTCAGATTTGAACCTTAAAAAATATCACAATAAAAGCACATAATAAGCACATGGAGTCAAATGTAAGTTATATCTCTTAATTTGTACTATTAAATTCCACTAATAGCCTTTTATGTTACAAACTTGTCAAATAAAGTTCATCAGTTTGTATTCCTTAATAGGAAAAGGGCACAAGTTGAAGACTTTAGAATAGAACCACTGGCAAGCATAGACACAAGTCATTCTGGCAGGTGGTTTGTAAAACATCTTGAATATGTCTCTTAATTAACTACAGCAACAATCAAAAAACATACTCGTATTTTCTAGCAAGAATTCGCAACACAAACAAAGCTCCGTAAACTTGCTGATCCTGCAAGTTATGCTTCACCCATTCAAGAAGGTGCGGCCACTGCTCTGGATAATCAGCATGGATAATAGTCTTGAGGCACTCACCAAGCTGTACCCTGTCCAACATTAATCATTGATATTAGTGCCACAAAGAAACTCTACTCTGAAAAGATTAAAATATCAGCCACAATAAAAAGGTGATGTCACCAATAGCATAGAGGGGAAAAAAAAATCTGTTGGTAATTTAACATAATCAATGAAACAGTCTATGAAATGAGAAAAAGGACAACATGTACCTCAAAAGAGGAGGAACTTGCACAACAAACGCAAGAATATGATCTCTCACCATAACTTTGTCACTCTGGGAGATCTTCTGTGGCTCATCTGCGCCACAAAGTCCCACAACATCATGAACAATATTCTAAGAGACAGTAAAACGCACCAAAATATTAAAAATTATATCCAACCTGGATCGTGAGGTGCCCAGTTCTTGCTGATGAAGTTCTTGAAGTGAATACTAGCAACTTGCCGCACAGCCAAGTCGCAGTTATTGTCCACAATTATCTGCAGCAGTCTTACAAGATGCTGCGGTGTGTACTGAAACTGCAAAACAATAAAAAGATTAAATCATCATTTCAGAACAATACGATAATTCAATTCCATCGTCAACGTAGAATCATTTCAGCATCTCCTCAGAGAATCAATCAATAAATTCGCAATAATTAATAAAAAATTATTCATTATAGAAACAAATGAAGGACCTGATTGAGGCTTTGCTCAGCCGCTTTGCGTTCATCGGGGTTGGGACAAAGAGCGGCCTGAAGGATCACGGCAAGGCTCGGGAGATCCATTTCCAGGATTTTCGGGATCAGAGATATGAACCAGGACCGGGTAATTCGATAATCGAAATTGATCTTAGGCTCTATGTAAACCCTAGCTGGAATTAACCGCTATGGCTTTCTAGGGTTTAGAGAGATGTGTAGCAAGAGAGAGTGATGAAATTAGAGGAGGGGGGTGGGAGTGGGGGAGGGAGGGAGGAGATGGGTTGCGGAGAGAGAGAGAGAGAGAGGAGGGTGTCAATATAAAACATTAGGGTTTAGGGTTTGTTTAACTAACCACCGGACGCCGTATACTTTATCACCATTTGGAATAAAAATAAAATAAAATACGCGTGTAATCAAGTACAAAATTTTCATATAAAAACCAGAGAGAGAGAGAGAGAGAGAGAGAGAGAGAGAGAGAGAGAGAGAGAGAGAGAGAGGAGAGAGGAGAGAGGAGAGAGGAGAGAGGAGAGAGGAGAGGGAGAGGAGAGAGGAGAGGAGAGGCTATCGAGGCAAACAGTGACCACGGCGGGAAACTGGGAATTCATGGAACACCGTCTCCCTCCATAATTAAAATCCCTTTTTTAAGCCCTTAGCCACATTTGGAACATCCACCACTGCAATTTCGTGATTTTCAAGCGACGTTCAGGGAAGACTTGCTGTATTTTCTCTGAAGACCCCTAATCCATGGCGTTGGCGCCTCTAGACTCTAATTGTCAGAAATCGGGGCATGGACGAGGCGGAGTTGTGGTGGTGATGGAAGAACCGGATGAAACCAATAACATTGACGGACACACCACCAAAGACACTCCACTTCGGTATGTGTCTTTGGACCGCGTTTACTCAAACTTTCCCAGTGTCAGGGCCAGCGGTGGTTCTGCTAAGGAAGTCAAGGCTAGGAAGGTTGCCCCTGCCAAGTCTCCTGTTCGCTTTGTCTATTCCCGCCTCAGCCATCGTGGTGGCACTGCTGAGAGGCCTTCCTTGTTTGAATCGCTGCTTGCCCGACACGGCGAGTCAGTACCCAATGCAAAAGCTGTAGAGACCGAGACTGCAGATTGCGATGAGGTCACCAAGCCAAAGAAAAAGAGGAAAATTGGGAATGGTGAGCTGTCGAAATTGGGGGTTGATATGAGTATTTTGCGTGGGCTTGATGGCCCGATGTTGAGGGATTGCAGAAATCGTAGTGTTAATGGTAATTTTAAGGTTGGAAATGGAAAACGGAAGAATGCTGTTACTAATAAGGCTTTGCCTAGTTCTGCTACAACCAAAAGATGGGTGAGGTAAGATTTTCATATTTTAATTTTCTTTTAGAAGAAAAATCCCAGTTTGTTTTAAGCTGCATTTTTGGTGATAGATGATGTAGCAAATTTTATTATCTTGGGGTTAATTGTAAATTGTGTCTTGAATAGGCTGAGGTATGATGATGTGAATCCAAAATCGTTTATTGGGTTGCAGTGCAAGGCAAGCATTTCCTTTGCCTTTTTTTTCTTTCAAATTTTATATGTAACCTTTTGTTCTTGTATAATTCACCTGCATTGTTGACTGCAGGTTTTCTGGCCGTTTGATGTTGAGTGGTATTCTGGTCGAGTTAGTGCATACAACCCTGTAACTAACCACCACCGGGTATTATTTTTGGTATTATAGCTGCTTGAATTCTTTGAGAGCGTGATTGTTTACATGTGAACGCACTTCAGGTTGAATACAAAGATGGAGATAAAGAAGATTTAATTCTTTCAAATGAGAAAGTGAAGTTTTATATCTCTCGTGAGGAGATGGAACCTTTGAATTTAACTTACAGTGTTAAAAGCATGGACTGTGAGGACTATGATTATAATGAGATGGTTGCTTTGGCCATCAGTTTGGACGACTGCCAAGAGTTCGAGGCTGGGGATATAGTGTGGGCAAAACTTACTGGTCAGTGCTAGATTCATCAACTTATTTACTATTTTAAGTCGTTGGTTCTTTTTATATCCTACCGAAAACAACTCTCCCGAAATAAGACAATCTTATATAAGTCTTTTCTGAGTTGGTTTTGTATTAGACTTTAAGCTGATCTGATCGAGCTGATTTCAAGCTACTTCTAAATCTAGTTCTTAAGAATTAAAATTATGCTCAACCGATAACAAAATATCCAAGTTAATCAGAAGACATGATGGCTTTTATGAACACTTCATGTTTATTATATTTGCATGGTTGCCCTTGTAATAGAGAATGGTTGAAAAAGAACCACTTTCTGGCCGTGCTGATCCTTAATTCCTTACCTTTTCATAAACACTAATTTCAAGCTTTTATCTTGACTCCACCTTTGTGAAGCTTGTCGTGGGTGCATGAAGAGAGGCATTGGGATCTCATACAAAACTTTAAATGCTTTCTTATCTTCTTTAAGGGGAAACAGTTAGTTCGTTTTTGGTGATAAGGCATTATTCCTGATTACTTGTAATATACTGGCAATCTGGCATCACCTGTCTGAGTGGAATGCAATGACCAATGTGTTTTATTTACCAAAGGTAAAATATTATTTTTGGTGGCATCTTCTGTTGCTGTTGTTTACTTTTAATTTTAATGGTTTTCGCTAGTAATTGTTTTCTTTTTGGAACAGGTCATGCCATGTGGCCAGCAATTCTTGTGGATGAATTGCTCATTGGTGGTTGTAAAGGCTTAAAGAATATGCCAGGTGGGAAATCAGTCCCAGTGCAATTTTTTGGTACCCATGATTTTGCAAGGTATGCTTTTTTATTTTAAATTCTGAAGCATGGTTGAAATTGAAGCTTTGAACAAAAAAAAAAGTTAATATTTAGCGGCATTATATATCAGTTGGATTATCACTGTTGTTGTTTTTCCTTTTCCCCAGAATTAAACCAAAACAGGTCATATCTTTTCTCAAAGGACTTCTTTTTTCTTTCCACCTGAAATGCAAGAAACCTGGTTTTGCTCAAAGCTTAGAAGAAGCAAAAGTGTAAGTTTATTGTAAGAATTCATTTTACCATGAGATGGAGATATATTATTCAATGTGGAAGTAAATTTTTTTTTCTTGTAGTCATCACACTGTTTATTCTATGGGGTTTCTTGGGATTTATCTGGAATATTTGTTGATCTTTCAATTCAAATTCCTTAAATTAAGTTTTTGGATGTTATCCTTCTGTACATTACTCCAACGTAAACATTATTTGTTATCAACTTTTTCTTATTCCTCTATGCAGGTATCTTAGTGAACAAAAGCTTCCCAGAAGAATGCTGCAGCTTCAAAATAGGATCGATGTTAGTTTATCTGAAAGTGCAATTAGCAAAGATGAGAGCAGCAAAGATTGTGTGAAACTTGAAGGGGTTGATAGAGCATCTCCGCTCTTTACTTCTCCGTATATAATTGGAGATTTGCAAATAATAAATCTTGGTAATTTATGTGATTTTAAGATTGTGTCTGTGTTTCTGTGGGATGTGATTCTATATAATAATAATATAAACGTGAAAAAGTTGCAGCTAACATCCCCCTCTCTTACCATGATTAATGAGTATTGGCAGATAGCAATACTAACAACGGGCTTATAAAATTTCCTTACAGGCAGGATTGTCAAGGATTCAAAATATTTCCAAGATAATAATTTCATCTGGCCTGAAGGATATACTGCTGTGAGGAAGTTCACTTCAATATCAGGTGGTATAGGAGTTTTGTATATTGCATGTTCTGCAAAACTTTCTTTAAATTTCTTCTCGTTTTTCTGATTCTATATAGCATGGCTTATTTCTTTTTGTTCTGCTTTCAATTTCGGAGGGCTCCAGACCCAAGTGTTTGTACCTTATACAAGATGGAGGTGTTGAGACATGCTGAGCTAAAAGTTAGGCCCTTATTTAGAGTGACACTGGATGAAGGAGAAGAGGTTAGTTGGGTATTATGATGAAATGAATCTATAAGGACAGATTCATGGGGTTTGGCTTCTTTTTGCATTGTGTTGCTCATGCATATTGTTATGCCTAAGTGGATTTGTTTTAGTATGTACCCACATTCTTCTATAGGTGAAACAATTCAAATCAACTTTGACCTCAACTAAAACTACTTGACCTTGTTTATAATCAAATAATCAATATGTGTACGTTCTTTCCTTGGCAATATGATATCCGGAACCTTGTATTGTAGCTAGTTGATTTAAGCTTTCCTGCTGTGCACGTTTTATTCGATGCTTTTATTTGGAGTAGAGCTTCAGTCCTTTAGACTTGGGTTCCAAATTGTGAAATCAATGAAACCTGTAACTGTATGTGAAAATCATTGAGAATTATTTGAGTTCTTTTGTTGCCTGATATGATTGACATTGAAGAGCTCTGTATTTCTGGTGCATGATATGATGAATTGATGACCATTGGAATTTGGAAATTTTTTAGCTTTTAGATTCTTTGCATAATTATCTTGTTGGTTTTATATTTTTATTGTACTAGGTTTAGGTGATATTGAGGTATTGAGTTTTCAGTCATTGTCTTTTATATGCTATCTATGTCCTAGGGTGACACCAGTGTGTTTTTTTAGTGTTTTAATGTTTTTACTTCTTCTATTATCCATCATAAAACTTGTCACTCTGACAATCCTACATTACATCACTTGCATTTACGTTTCTACTCTTCTGTGTACTTGATGAATATAAAACCTTCCTGATAAATACATCTTTTAATGTGTATCTGCAGTTCAAAGGATCTACTCCAAGTTCTTGCTGGAATAAGATATACAAAAGAATAAGGAAGATCCAAAATAGTAGCGATGGCTTGAGTGCTGAAGATGGAGTGAAAAAAAAGTATGCTTCTGGTTCATTCATGTTCGGTTTCTCCAATGCCAAAGTTAAGAAATTGATAGAGGTAACGACTCTTAATGCCCTTTGCCAACTCCTCTCAATGGAATAACAAGTTAATTCCAATTTTGTTTGTATATTACTGGGTTGAACATTCACTGGATTCTAAGTAAATTCACATTACTTTTTTTTTTTGTTAAAGTTAAGAAGTATTTTCTATTTAAATGGCGCCAAGAGGGCACTGCCAATTTGAATGATTTGTTTTGCTGCTTGACTGAGTTATGGGGTATTGCTTGATGATCATATATGAAATTTGACTTGAAAGTGTTTCACTTGGAGTCATGGATTGGATGTCCACAAATGTACGAATTCGATATTTGTCTCCGAAATTGTGAATATGCTATGCAATATCAATACTCTTGAGTTTTGAAAAATCATGTCACAGCTTGTGTTGAAATATAATTTTGTCAGGTCAGCATATTTCTGGCGGTTCTGCTTCAGTTACTTTTTTGTAGCTGTTTCTTTGACAGAACTTACTATAGCATACTCTATACATTTACAGCACAGCTGTTTCTCACTACAGAAGGAAACAAGAAATGCTGGGTTGAAGAGGAAAATCTATCTGTCTGCCACAAGTTTATCCTATTTTATGAGCAGTATTGCTGTAATTTCTGTTTTTTTGCTCATTCATGTAGTTATTGTCCTGTTTCCCACCCACATCTTCCTCCACCTGTCCTCCAAAATGTTGATCATATTGGTTTATGTTTCCTTTTTTGGTTTGACGTTCAATAGTTTTTATTTTTCAGTTGCTGCAAGGTTTAACAACCAAAAAGTCACATGTGGCCAGTGGTAGAGTTGTAGGGGTGCAACCTAGAGGTCACAAGCTCAATTCTTGGAAACGGTCTCTCCACATATTATGTAGGTGTAAGGTCTATGTACATCTTGTATTTCCCTGACCCCGCCCATTGCAGGAGCCTTGTGCATGAGTGTTATTTACCTTTTACCTACAAGGTTTAGACATGTTTAGTGTTTGAATGATTATGTTCCTCTGAATACATCTCCTATGATTGTTAGCCTGCAATAATGTTGTGGTATCGTAGGGGTTGTCAAAATCCAGACCCTCTTCAATATTATCTATGCGCAAGTTGACATCTGGGAGATATAGGGAGTTGGCTGCTGGTTTTAGGCCTGTTCGTGTTCAATGGAAAGACCTTGACAAATGCAGTGTCTGTCACATGGATGAGGTTAAATCTGGGTTCCCTTACCATTGTAGATCGCGCTACTGTTTTTTCTTCCCTTCTCTTTGCGACATGTATCTTATAATTTTCACTGAAAAAAACTTTGGATGATTCCAAAGAAAACTCAATGACTTCATAAGTCATGACTTTCAGAATCTCTGAGTTGGGTCGTCCGTTGAAAACCCATGAGGACCCACAGATAGAAGCCTGCCTATTGGTCTTATTATCATCTTAATGTTCTTGTAGTTTGATTCATTGAATTATCTTTTGTGTTTAGGAGTATGAAAGCAATTTGTTCCTGCAGTGTGATAAGTGCAGAATAATGGTAAGGCTTCCTTAGTCCCTCCTTATTATCGTTTTTGGCCAGCAGTTATAATGATTTTAAAGTGCAACAGTTTCAAATTTTAGTACTCTTTGCATTGCTGTCAACTATCGGTTAAATAATTTTCTTATCTAACATTGTTGTCTGTGAAAATCTTTCCCCATGAGCATTGTACCGATACCATCTTTTGTTGTAAGAATCTTCTAGTAATTTTGGTAATTTAGGAAGTAATGTTTACCCAGGTTCATGCTAAATGCTATGGGGAGTTAGAACCTGTTGACGATGTTCTATGGTTATGCAACTTATGTCGCCCTGGTGCTCCTGATTCTCTCCCACCCTGCTGCCTCTGCCCCGTTATAGGTACTTGATGTTATGATGAATCTTCTTTATCCGTTCAATCCTTGATGTTTCACTAAGTCTAAATCTTTGCTTTAGGGAGTGCCATGAAGCCAACAACGGATGGCCGCTGGGCTCATTTGGCTTGTGCCATGTGGATACCTGGTATGTGGCTCTGAGTCTCTGACTAACATACCTAGTTTGGTCTGTAGGCCTAGATGCTGACTGATCTTTATGCTTCAGAAACATGTCTTTTGGACATTAAAAAAATGGAACCCATCGACGGCATTTGCAGAATCAACAAGGTACCTCTCTTTTCTCTTGAAGTACTATGTATGCATATATGTAGCCTTTTTTTACATTTTTTTTTGCTGTGCGGTACCCTTCGGAGTCTATTTCTCTCATGTTCTCTCCCGCTGTGATTTTGAATTCCTTTGCATTGTGAATTAATGCCTTATTTGTTCATAAGAGTGGGAAAATGGAGACAGAACTGGTATGCGGTAAGGGTAGGTAAGGGAGAAGGAAATCTTCCAACCTGTTTTGTTTCCTGGAAGAGGATGGAAATGGGTAATGGGATGGGGATGCTGTACAATTCTCATGTTTCTTCTCATTTTGTTTCCCAATTACTTCTACTTTTTGATGAATAATGTTTGATGGAGTCACAGAGGGAGCCACTTCTTCAATATTCCTTTCCTGTCATTTACCTTTCAACTTCCCTCTCATATGTTAGTGTATGGAATGTCTACCATATTTTCTGGTGATTGCAATAAGTTTATCAAAGGTCAAATGAAACAACACAGATTCATTTTCAGTCTGATTTTTTTCTTGGCTTTCAAACAGGATCGTTGGAAACTATTATGTAGCATCTGTGGTGTATCTTATGGAGCTTGCATCCAAGTAAGATCACAAGTTACTTGATCTAATACTGTTGTATTATGTATTCTCTTATGATTATTTTGTCTTTATACCTTTTCTATCCCTGTTATCATTTTGTATTTATTAACTAGTTTGAATATAACTCACTGCCAAGGCCATGATGGTTTTTTGAACCTCTAAATGCTATTTTTTTGGTACTGTTGTCAATTTTTTTCTAGGACTAGGTCAAATGAATTCCCACTGAAAAGCAGCTGTGAACAGAAATCAAAATTTTGGACTGTTAATTCTTTTGGTTTCTATGTCTAGGTGTGGAAATAAGTCATGCTATCCAAAAGTTGGCATTCAGTCTCCATGAAGTGTGTCTAGAATCTTGAGAGCCACATGTTCCCAGATGCATATTGCATGACTTTTTGGGTGTGAGTTTGAGTGTTGGTTGGTGCATAATGTCTTTCTGAGATTATTAACCTTTGCATGAAATGCATTTCGTCATTTTCTTTAAATTATTTCTGATATTAAGGACAAACGTTGGCATCATAAAGTTGCTTCCTTGCAACGAGGTGCCAGAGGTTCTAACCATAGAAACAACCTCTCCGCATGATGTAGAACAGATCTACAAATCTTCCCGAAAATTCTCTTTAAACAAGTTTAAGGGTTACGAAGGGGTGTTTGGAAGGAATTAGGTGTGGCTGTGTATGTTTGCTCTTCCCATATCTTGTCACCAGTGTTAGAGTCTTGCACAGTGGGGTTTCTTTCCTTTATATAACAGAATTGTGTTCCATATCTTGTCACATATTGCAATTGAAACTCAACGTTTTTAAAATTGCGTTCCATATTCAGTGTTCCAACAGTACTTGTCGAATAGCGTATCATCCACTTTGTGCACGTGCTGCTGGTCTCTGCATAGAGGTATGTCCTAGCTTCTTGCTATGTACAGTGTACACTCAAGATTTTTTATTTTATTTTTATCAATTGTTGTACGGGATTTTATTTTTTTGCTGGATGTTTTAGTTGCTATGACTGAAAAATATTTTGACTGATCAGCTTCTTGTGTATTTCATATTTTCTTTCATGATTGCTTAGCTTGAGGATGAAGACAAACTCAATGTCCTTTCTGTAGATGAGGATGATGAAAATCAGTGCATTCGTTTACACTCTTTCTGCAAGAAGCACAGGCAACCATCCAATGGTCGTCTACTTAGTGATATACAGTTTCGGGGTGTTGCTGTATGCTCAGACTACTCTCCACCAGTCAATCCGTCTGGCTGTGCTCGTGGTGGTATGTCATTCAACAGTATCCGTTGGTTTCATTTTCTTTTTAACAACCTGACTGCTTCTAAACCCCAGATTTTTTTTTTGTCTCACGGACCCTCTGTCTTGCTTTTCCTTCAGATCCCTGGGTCTTTGGAGTTTGTAGTTTAAAGAAGAAATGCTTTAACTGGTTGTAACCATTGGTTGCTTATAGTTGTCATCTTTGTTTGTCCTTTTCATTTGTTAATAAGATATTATCGAATTCTTGGTTTGTGTTTTTCCATTTAGTTAATTAAATCCAAGAAATAAAGGCCTTCGGGTTTCCTTTTGGTTTATAATTTTCCCTTTTATTCTGGCAGAGCCTTACAATCATATTGGAAGAAGAGGTAGAAAAGAACCTGAAGCCCTTGCTGCTGCATCCTTGAAACGCTTGTTCGTAGAGAATCAACCGTATTTAGTTGGGGCTCACTCTCAGCGAGGATCGACTGGCAGCACACTGCCCTTAAATGGAGCAGCCAGCTCTAACATCTCTTCTAGCCTTTACCGGCTTGTCGCACCTCCACTTGATGCTCCTAAAAACATTTTATCCATGGTTGAGAAGTATAACTACATGAGGGAGACCTTCAGAAAGAGATTGGCATTTGGTAAGCATTCACTTCTAATTTAATCAGGGATCTGAGATATTGGAAAGACATCTCACATTACTTTTCCTTTCGGTAAGACGGAAAATTGAAAATCCCCGTATGCTTTGGATTTTTGCCTGGATCCACAATTTTTTCAGCTTCAAACTGCTGAATGGAAATGGTCTGCGGAAGTGCTGGAAGGTCATGGTAGCTGTATTAGTTATTAGTTCATCCTTATCTATCTAAGTGTGCGCACATATTGTCCTTTCCCAGATCCTGGTTCTGGTGCAGAAGTCTTGTGCTTCAGAGTTGTTTAATTTGAGGGGTTTTCCCCTCTTTTCTATCATTTTTTATGTGGACTTGAACCACACACATGGACTGTGAAACAGTATCTTTCCTCCATACCCTTTCTCCCTAAATTAATAACTTCATTAACAGGTACAGATAGTCTGTACAATCTTGCAGTAAAGAAAGAAACTTTGAAAATAAAATTAGAGGAAGACAAAATAGATTACTACTGTTTGAATATGTAGCAGTTCCCTCCCCCCACCCAAAAGTTATTAGACTTTCTTTTTCTTGCCTTAGAAAAAGTTTATATTCTTGCTGATTCCCTGGACAATAGTGCATAGCTTGGTTCTTTTCAGAGTTGTTAAAAGCCTTAAGCGCTGCAAAGTGCCAGAGGCCTCCTAGTGCTTCGAAGCGCTAAGCACTAGCTTAAGCGCACTTTTGAAGACATGCAGCAAATTGATGATTTACTGCATTTTCATGGCACTTAACACTCAAATCATAAATAAAATAGACATTTCAACATCCCTACATCCCTGGAAGACTGGAACAGATCTAAACTGCTCATAAGGAGGACTTGAAGAGCAGCGGCAGCTTAAGGAGGACTTGAAGAGCAACCGAAAGCAGATCAGCAAGGAAGATGAGTCGCAAATCAAAGAAGAGATGTCGTGTGAGTGCCAGAGAGAAGCTGGAAACAGAGTTGTTAAAAGCGCGCCATTAAGCGCCTCACATAAGCGCGCGTGAGCGAGCTTAAGCTCGCTTCGAAAAAACACACAGAAGCGAAACGATCAAGGCGCCAAGGCTTCTGATCTCTTCGCTTTAGCGCTTAAGCGTGCTTAAGCTCGTTTTTAACAACTCTGGTTCTTTTACCCACAATCAGCCTTCTTTTCTTTTTCTTTTTTTTTTCTCTGTTATTTCTGCTAAGCATTTTTGTGAATGGATTTCTAGTCAGATTTTAGTCAAGTTTCTATACTTTATGCTCGTTGACCATTTGGGGTTATCAATATCATACAGTCACTTGACTCTTGATCTTTTGTAATTTTTTAAATTTTTATGGTTTTAGGGAAATCAGGAATTCATGGGTTTGGCATCTTTGCGAAGCACTCACACAGGGCTGGAGACATGGTCAGCTGATTTTTCTATAGTCTAATTCAATTACTTCTCGATTTGTATTGGACATTAAGCTAGCATTGAACTGCATCATCTGTAGGTAATCGAATACATTGGTGAAGTTGTTAGACCATCAATTGCTGACAGGAGGGAACACTTTATATACAATTCATTGGTGGTATGTTCTCTTCATATTATTTTCATTTGTTTTCTTTTAAGAATTATAGTGTGATGTAAAATAACATCTGTAGGACCTGACATGATCATACATTTGGCTTGATGTAATGAAAATTTGGAATGATTTGATTCTACGGTGTGATTGTCTAGTTTACATATGGTTATTCTACATTTTTTGCTCATGATATGGTTGTGCATTCACATTTGGCATATATGTGCTGATTGAATCACTAACAAATTGAAAAATACAAATGAGTTCCTGCTTTGTTGTATGAACATAAACTGCATATATATGCGATGCTGCATTTCTGAGCTCAAAGTATATGTTATTGGTATATTCAGGGCTACAGAATTGATACCTCATGCATTGCTAGTTTTTTGCTTTTCTTTTCATGGATTGACCTTGACTTCAATATTATCGCATGTACAGATGAACAAATATTTGTAGTTTCCATTTTCAGTTGTTTTAATCATTGTTTCGGTCTCTTTCCATTCTTTCGATGGTGGTTTTATTTCTATTTATGTCTGTATAGGCATCCGGTTACTTGCTAGTCTTACGTGCTACACTAAAACTCGTTTGGATATATTTAGTACACAAATCTCTATTTGATGGAATTGGCAGTCTTGTCTATTCAGTTAACCATGAGTCCATGACTGCACTATTGGGATTTTTTATTGTACGCATGAAGAACAGACCAACTTTGGTTTTATTAGATCGTTTTATAGGAGGTTGTGGGAAATATATGTTGAGATCACTACTGGTTAACAGGTTCAGAAAGCTGTGTTGTAACTTTTATGTGTGCAGGGTGCAGGCACCTACATGTTTCGAATTGATAATGAACGTGTCATTGATGCCACAAGGGCAGGAAGCATTGCGCATCTGATCAACCACTCATGCGAAGTGCGTAACTTTTGCTTCTGTTTTCTGAGTTTCCTGCTGATCAATCTATACCTTTTGTGTATTTGTATTTTGTAACCACAAGCGAGCATGTGACCTAGTGTTAGAGTTGCAGAGATACAACTTAGAGGTCATAGTTTCAATTCCTCGAAACAACTTATCTACATATTATGTGGGGGTGAAGTCTGCGTGACCTTACAACATGTCGCCGATCATGCCCACTGCTACAGCTTTGTGTATGAGAATTGTTTACCTTTTACATGTGTATGAGTTCTGGTCTGATGATACATTCTCCATTCATTGCAAGAGTGCCAAGTGTTTCTTCTGCACGTTTTTTCTCGAAACTAAAATATGAACATTTTGAACCTGCTATTGTTTCCTAAAAATTAATTGTGTTTCAATATTATGATTTATGAATACTCAGTATAAAGTGTTTTGCCTATTAAAGGTATGGGACGTATATGTGCATCCGTGAATGCTTTTATGTAGCTTAATTATATGCAATGTAAAAAATTCTCATTTCTTTCATTTCTTTTTGTGCAGCCAAATTGCTATTCGAGAGTTATAACTGTTAATGAGGATGAGCACATCATCATATTTGCCAAGAGAGACATAAAATGTGGGGAAGAACTCACCTATGACTACAGGTTCTTCTCAATCCTTCATCTACTTAGAAATTTTCATTGTTTGCAATGCTGATTCTTGTCATTTTCTTTTTCAGATTTTTCTCTATTGATGAACAATTAGCATGTTATTGTGGCTTCCCAAGATGTCGGGGGGTAGTTAACGATGTTGAAGTAGAGGAGAGAGAGACAAAGATTTATGCTTCTTGCAGTGAATTGATTTACTTGAGAGGGGAATAATGGGGTTATGTGAGTTAGAGGTTCTTATTTCTGTCATCTTTCTCTTCCTTTTAGCTGGATGATCACAGTTCCAAGCCAATAGGCCATGCACCTCAAGGATAGAGCTATCAAGAGAATAAAGAACTTGCAATTGTGGAATGCAGGTGTCAGGAGGCAGTGGATGAGAGCTCTGAGATTTCAAGAAAATGCTTCTACTTTCTGGTTGGGTGGGCAAAGTGGAGATTCATGATGTGGGATAATGTACATCAAAGAAGTTCTGGGCTGTAAGCAATACCTCCAGTGAAGTGAAACTACAAGCATTTCAGAACTCGAAGAAATTTGGCCCATGGAAAATATTGTGAATAGGCTAGTGCTAATCCATATATTGAGAGCATCCTATGAAGAGGATATTGTTTTAGATGTTCATTAGGGAGAACAACGTACTGTTAAGGTGTTCTCTTAGTTACATTTGGATTTTGTGGATACATTGAATACTATTCATCACCATGATTCTTTAAATGGCGGGAGCAAATAATATGAAGGTAAATAATTTTCATGTACAAGATTTGGAGTGAACATGATTGAGAACATGTATGATGTACGCTAAGCAGACCTATTTGTTACTCGTTATTCAAAAATTTAGTGAAGACTAATTCTGAAGATTTAATGCCAAAACCTATTCCATAAATATTGTAAAAAATGGCAACTTATGACCTTTGATCCCAACCATAATGTTAGAGCAAGTACAATCCTTACCCTAAATTAATTTCTTTCATTTTAATTCAAAAATATATTATAAATTATCTCTATTCTAATATAATTCTAATAATATTTCCGATTTTAACACCAACATCTATAACATAAAAGACAATAGGAGAGAAAGATTAGGTTATCTCTATTCTAACACAATCTTAATCGCATCTTGGATTTTAACACCAAATTTAATATTTTGTAACATAAAAGAAAATAAGAGAGAAAGGGTAGAGAAAAATGAAGAGAGACGAATCCCAAGTAGTTCATTTGACGAGTTGAATCGTATATAATTTTAAATCCTGGTTCGAATTTTATACCCTTTTCCTTATTAAAAAAAATGAAGTGACAGAAATAATAAAATACTATTTTAAATTTTATTGTATAAAAGGACATTTGACCCAAAGTTAACAGAAATGGGATGTTCTTATCCTAGTCATTCCCATTATCCAGAAATTAAACTTATAAAAAATAATAATTTATTAAATATAAAATAAAAAAAGAACTGACTAATCAAAATTATTCTATGGTAGCAAATGCAATGATAATTTTTTTAGGGAAAATTAATAATATATGAAAATATATGTTTTTGTTGATGCGATTTTATTGGTTGATATTTTGATAATGTGATTTTATTAAAAAATATTTTTTAATAATATAAATAAGTAGATGAATTGATTTTTCTTTTAAAATGTGAGATTCAGTATAATAAAAAATTTATTATTTTATTGATATAATTATATCAAATATTTTGTCGATATTATTTGACTTAATAATAAAAAGTAGGGACGTATATAAGTCAATGAGGCAATAAATTTTGTTTTTGTTGTTACGGTTGGTTGTTGGGAATGAGAAACATTGGGTTTCGAGTTCCTTAATCCTACTAGTTTCCAGTTCCAGCCTTCCAGCGCGGACTGTGTGGGTCTTCTCACTGACCAAAAAAAGTCCCAAGTCTTCTCACAAAGCGCTTTCCCCTCCCTTTCTTCTTCTTCTTCTTCTTCTGCTCCTCCTCCAACGAGGGAGTTTTGATCGCCCAATTTTACAGAGCAAAGCTCGTTCATTAATACGACGTCGTGTAGGTGATGGACGAGATGGTACCCATTATAAGGAGCTTCTTCATTTTCGCTCTCTCGACGGTACTGATTTTATTCTTTGTGATCTCGTCTTCTACGAGCTCCACAACGTTTGCCATCGCAAGCGACAGCAGCAATGGCTTTTTCAGCGTCAAGTACCGATTTGCGGAAAGAGAGCACTCCCTTAGCACCCTTAAGGCCCACGATAGCCGCCGCCAGCTGCGTATTCTCGCCGGCGTCGATCTTCCACTTGGGGGCTCCGGCCGTCCTGACGGAGTCGGGTCTGTTCTACTGTACTCTGTCTTTCTTCTGCTTCCCCAATGGTTTCGCCTTTTCGGTGTTGTTTCTAAAATTATAGGCTCTTGTCGCTTTCAATTCTGTTGTTTGTTTGTGACTTGGTTCGGTGTTGTAGCCTAAAAATTGTTACCAGTATTAGTTTTGTTGCATGTGTATGTGTTTTGATGAATTGAAGTGGTTATCTTGTTGTTTTTAGGCTTTATTATGCTAAGATTGGAATAGGAACACCTTCAAAGGACTACTATGTACAAGTAGATACAGGAAGTGACCTTATGTGGGTCAATTGCATTCAATGTGAAGGATGTCCCACAAGCAGCTCCCTTGGTGTAGGCCTCATTTCTCTGTCTCTTTTGTACTTGTCCATAAGGTTTGCAGATGTGCTCTTACTTTTTATCATCATGACAGATAGAGCTAACACTGTACAATGTAAATGACTCCTCCACTGGGCATTTGGTTTCTTGCGAGTCACAATTTTGCTATGAAGTAAGCAAGGGTCGTCAACCTAGGTGCCAGCCCAATGGTACATGTTCATATTTTGAAATATACGGAGACGGGAGCACAACTGTTGGTTATTTTGTGAAGGATGTTGTGCAGTATGAAAAAGTTTCAGGAGATCTCCAGACTACTTCATCAAATGGAAGTGTTGTATTTGGGTGAGTTATGGAACAATAGTTTTTTCAAATGTTTATGTACCTGGTACCGGGACACTTGTCATATTAAAAATCGATTAATTTTATATATGTGTTTGTGTATGAGAGAGTGTGAGTGTTCATTGGGTTCTATGATACAAAGGTGGTATTGCATTGCATGTTCATTTTGCCAGAACAGGTACTGTCAGGAATCTACTCAGGGTTGCTTCATTGGCTTCACACCTAAAATTTTGTGGAATAGTTCATTTAGGATGGGGCTTTTTTCTTTTTTTTTTTTGAAAAATTATCTTGAAGCTTCTTTTCAGTCCATAGCAATGGGTGAAGTTGCATGCTTAATGAAAGTTGAAACACCTCATGCATCACATTAGGGTTTATTGACATTGCATAATAATGATTCCTTGATATAATTGCACATTTCTGGAAGGTCTACCAAAATTTACACTCACTAGTAGATATTTTATGTTAACTTTTCTATTGTAGACCACAAAATTAAATTATAAGTAAAACCACAAGGCTGTATAAAGACTATTGGACTGAGTGATTCCCGATATTGTATCACTGACCAAACTTCCTTACTCATCAAAGTTAAAGAGTTCATATATGGAAATTATGTATTTGAATAAGCTTAATGCTCGTTATGAAAGATGTCATATTTTGTTTTCTTTTGAAAAGAAATTAAATTGTGTTAATGCACCAAGAAGGTGTGGTGCAAGATAAAAGTACAAACTCCAATGCAGATAGCTTAAAGAAAGAAATAAAATGTAGAGAAGACCAGTACTTAATAAAATTAAACCAATTTACAGACTTTCAGTATAACCATTACTGAAGATTCGGCGGAGTTGGGGATTATGTTGTTTCTTTCGATCTAAGTTAGACAAACGACATAGGAATCAATTGAATGATTCTCTTGTTAGTTTTAGCAGAGGCCAAATCACATAGGCCATTAACTCTTTATCCTCAGGACAGCCAGTGGTTAAGTAATTGCTATTAGATTCAAAGGCATCACCCATTGTTTCTTGTCGGTACTAACTAGGACAGTGAAGGATAAGGTGATTTATTTCTTCTCTATGTTCTTTTCAGTAGAACCTTCATCAATTTTAAACTATGACTCTAGCTATGTTTCATTTTTGGTTTACCTTTCTTGATTTCTTTGGCGACTTTGATTTCTTTTTGACTGCATTAAAAATCTAATAAAATATCTTTGTGAGTACATTTGTGCGTTTTTGTTGCATATATCTAGTTTTTAATAAGATGGCTGTGTTATTTGTTATAGGTGTGGTTTTTCTCAGTCTGGTGACTTAGATTCATCTAATGAAGAAGCACTTGACGGCATACTTGGTTTCGGGAAATCAAATTCATCAATGATTTCACAGCTTGCTTCAACTGGAAAAGTTAAAAAAATGTTTGCTCACTGCTTAGATGGAACAAATGGAGGTGGTATCTTTGCAATTGGACACGTTATACAACCGGTAGTTAACATGACACCTTTGGTACCAAATCAGTAGGTGATTTATTTTTATGAATATTTTAAGTTTCTCTTCATCTTTTTGGTTTATGGTTTCCCTTAGTCGTGTTTTTGGTGAATTGTAATAATGTTTCATTAAGAGCTCTTGCAGTCCTGGTCGTGTGGCTTAAGAACAAATCAATAATCTTATTGATTTGTTCAGAGAACTATGCCTAATTGGAGATCTGGTTGGGTTTTTCTTGATCAAATTTGTGGACAAATGTGTAGACTAAAAGACGAAGCTACCCAGACTTTATCAAAACACTGTAATACCATTTAGCTATTGGTTTAAATGTTCCAGGGAGCTCAATTGTTGAGCAATTAATATTCTTGTTTACAAATAAATAAATAAATAATTTGGCTATAGTGAAAAAGTTTTGTGTACAATTATTATCATATGCAGAAAATAGTGAAGGACGGGTTCAAGAAAAACAAGCATAGACCTTAATAAATTGCAAATGACAAATGACAATGTTGTTTGGTCATATGTGCTTCGCATGATGCTAGGAGTCAAGTGTTGTACACCTGATTTGTGAATTTGGCTTCTAAAGCTTTATTTTGATATATAAAATTTTAGGCCTCATTACAATGTCAATATGACGGCTATTCAAGTTGGACGTGATTTCCTAAATCTTCCGACGGATTTATTCGAGGCCGGAGACACAAAGGGGACACTGATCGACAGTGGTACCACCTTGGCCTATCTCCCTGAAATTGTTTATGTGCCCTTAGTTGATAAGGTATGTGAAATAGAAAGAATTTTGTATGCTAGAAGAGATCACATAATTTTTCCCACTAATGTATTTCACATATTGGTTTAGATACTTTCTTGGCAGCCTGGTTTGCAAGTTAATACCGTTCATGATGATTATACCTGCTTTCTGTACTCAGGAAGGTAGGTGGCATCGCTTTTTTTTTAAATTGTGGCTTCTGTAGCATTATTGTCTCTCCGATTTGAAAAGTCTAATATGGCATTTGATAATGAAATTTGAGCACTGTGTGTTCTCTTCTGAGTTTGCTTTTGAAGTTATTTTATTTTCTTCTTTTCTCTTTTTTTTCCCCCTTTTTTGTCATTGGTTCCTCGTGCAGTTAAATCTTCTTGTCACTCTTTTGTTAACTTTGTTGATGTAGCTTAGGATTTAGATTTCTTAGTCATTGGGTGGTGTCTGAAGGATAAAACCTTCTCCCTCTCCTATTCAGCTATTCTGCTGTATTCTCTGCTGCAGCCTTGTACACCTTTCTTTTGCTATTATTTATAGCCTTTTCTATACTGTTTGGTGTAGTTCTTCACTGCATACTACACATTTTCATTTCTACTGACCAGCTGATGTAAATCTAATTATTGTGGCCCCAGATACTATTTTTGTTTCTGTTCAACCAGATTTCTTATTCTCTTGGCTGGCATTGGCTAGTGGGTCATTTCCTGTGATCTATTCAAGTTTGCTGTTGTTCTAGGCACTTTTTCCACTACGTTCCTTCCATTCTATTCCTGTAGATCATAGTTTTTTGTTGTACTTACTAGTGGTTAGATTGAGTTGATGGTGTTGTTTGTTTGCTCCTCTGTGGTTTGTTGCTTGACTGGATATACTGCAGTTTGGTTTTTGGATTATTTTACTGTAATTTTGGAAGTTTCAATTTCATATCATAATTGAATCTTCTGATTTTTCATATTCTAAAGTAGCAGTGTGTTATTTATCCACCCAAGTAACTAAATATAATAATTGTAAAAGGGTTGGTGAAGCAATTAAAACTGTGGAACATTTTATTTATTACTTTGGTTACTTTTAATGGGAAAGTTTTCCGTTTTTATGTGCAATATGATGCATTCGAAGATGTAAAGTATGAGAACTAAACTACACAGCTTATAAAACTCTGTAATCCACCAGAAAAACAGAGGAAACTCTGTGAACAGAAACACTGAAATTTGATTCAATAGCAAAAGTATTTTCTGACTAGCCTATTCATGTCATAATATAGGCATAACAAACTATCCTACTAGAGATATAGAGAAACTATTTGAATCC
Source organism: Euonymus europaeus (assembly GCA_963580455.1). NCBI lineage: Eukaryota > Viridiplantae > Streptophyta > Magnoliopsida > Celastrales > Celastraceae > Euonymus > Euonymus europaeus. The sequence continues at coordinate 2,952,708 of OY756961.1, forward strand.
TACTAGAATTAGGAAAACAATTAAAAAGATGACAAGTTTTACTGCTGGTCTAGAACTCCAACTAAGACTAGGAAAAGAAATAATCAAAACTAATTCTTCTAATAACTAAAATGATTGCTCATTGTGGAAATACTTGTTTTCTTTGATCACGTTGATCCAATGAAATTGAATTTTTCATCAATTAATGCTGCTTATTTATATAGGATGCATTTTCTTCTTGTTATCCTGACTTTTTTTCATCTTCAAATGTGTGGATGTATGGCTCCTTACTGGAGCTCTAATACTGACATGCCAGATAACTTAACAGTATGAATGAGAGATTGACTCACAAACTGATTTATGAAATATTTTTGGGTTTCAATTGCAGTGTGGACGATGGATTTCCAAATGTCACCTTGCATTTTGAAAATTCAGTTTCCTTGAGGGTTTATCCACATGACTATCTCTTCTACTTTGTAAGTATATTAAAAGCTATGCAAGTCACTAAAGGCTGTTTCAGCTATATCTCTGTGATAAGTTCCATAAATTTTCTAGATGCACGATATATTTCAGGTTGCTCCTGAAAAGATTATGCTCCTTGAATTGCTAGACGATTGTACTTGCATGAAATTTTCTTGTCATGTCAATTTTGTCGCTTTCGACATATTTGAATCCTACATTAAGGAGTGTTCTGCTGGCACAACTTACTTTAGTTGTTAGGTTGTATACAACAAACTTTTGCTCTCATTTAGTTTATATTAAAGTCATCATTATGCCATTGAAGGTTTGATACCAACTATCTAAGTTTGGTGACATAAACATCCGCAATGAAGATATTTTGGACTCCTCAATAATAAGCTAAATCTCTTCTCATCTTGTGGCCGGACTTTGCCTCTTTGGGAAGGCCCAATTAATGTATTATTGAGTTGTTTTTGAAACGGGTAGAGGCGGTATTCAAACGCAAGACCTTGGTTTGTGCCCAAATCTCTGATACCATGTGAGACACTATTTCTTGTTAATAGGAGGGCTGAATCCTAAACTTTTAATATATTTAATGGACCTTTGAGAGACAACATATTAAAAAAATGCATGTAGTAGAAAAGAGAATGCTTCGTTAGATGTGTGGTCGCACGAGGAAAGATATGATAAGAAATGAGATTATTAGATCTAAGGAAGAAGTGGCATAAATTGAAGATGAGTTGCGAGAAAATCATTTAAGTCTTTAAGACGGACATGTTCAACTTAGAGATAACAGTGCGGCAGTGAGGTTTCATGGAAATTTGTATTGGAGAGGGCAGCAAGTGAAGAGAAAGGCCTAAAAAGACATGGCTTCAAGTAGTAAGAAATTATATGTATTTAATATGAATTGATGCATGTATGATCCTAGGTAGAAATGAATGGAGAAAATGAATACATGTGGCAAATTCCGTTGATTTTCTCATAGATTAATGTAGCTGACCCAAACTTTTGGGATAAAGGTTTGGATGATGAAGATGATGAGTAACATTTAGAGGCATGCTAGTATTTTGAGTCCGAAAACTGTGAGAGTGGGGGGAAAGTATTGCGCACAATTTATAAAACCGCTGTTACGCGATTTATAAAGGTTGAGTTGAAGACAATGTGAAACTTCATGTATTTGAAGATAGGTGTTTTGACTAGGTATACATTGGGATGCACCATGGCTTAAATGAGGTCAAAGTGAATCATAAAGAATCCTACTCGTATTAGTTGATGGCTTAAAGAAGTCTGAATGTTTTGGAAATCATCTCTCAGATATTGTATTTTCTTAAAAGCTAAGGGAAAGGGTTGCAAATACTACTGAGTCTCATAAAATTTCATAATTTCTACTGGACGACCCAATTAGATGATCTTTGTGATCATCTGGAGATACTTGACAATATGGCTGGAGGATAATGGATAGAATGACCAAAGGGAAGACCTTTCTGTCTAGGGGGTTTTGTTTCATGAACTTCACATGACAAGAGTGCTTAAATTGCTATACACGCTCAAAACACCCGTGAGATTCAGAGAGGCTAATTATGAAGCTTCCGAAGCTTTGTGCTTATGTTCTAAGGTATTCTTCACCATCATTGTTGATTGTCCGTTAATTATCGGTGGAATACATCCTTGTGTGACTCAAGGAGTTGTGAAATTGAAGATCCTTGTGTGGTTCAAGGAGGCTTGAAATATTTGTTCTTTGTGGGTCAACTTAAGGAACTACTGATGACAAACTTGTATTGGGTGAATCATGAGTTGTGGTTGTCTAGTGAGCAAGAGAAGGATTGGAACTTCGTTGAATAATTTGATGGAGAAATATTTGTAAATGGGGAGACTTGTGTTAACAATTTGATAATTTTGAAGTTTTTGGGTAGTGTTTTCTTGCTCGTTGTGGAGGTGGAAAATGACTATCTTGCAAAGAAGGAAAAAGTAAGATGTGTGCAACTTTACCCCCGCATTGCGGAAAGGTTGTTTCTAGGAATTGATAAAATAAAGAAACATAAGGGAATCGAACTTATACTCTCTTCCAAAAGTTCTTTTAGATATGAACATATAGGGCTTCATAAGTTACCCATTTATTGATGCTGAATTTTAGTCTTCCACGTGCACTTAAATCTTTTGCTTGCTTACTTCATCTCTTATGGGTTTTTCCTGTTTTTTTTTCCTTCTCAATGACAGGAATATGTATTTAATAATATGGCCTTTGCAGGAAGGTTTATGGTGCATCGGATGGCAAAACAGTGGAATGAAATCAAAGGATAGAAGGAACTTGACCCTTTTGGGAGGTAAAATTAGTGAATTATATGAGCTGATTTGAAGTTGTGCTTGATACTGATATTTCCCCTAGTTATTTACTTATTTTCTTGTATCGGAGCACATATTCTATCACACTCCCATAATTTAAATATTTGAGAGTTATCAGTCCTAATACTCAAATATTGGCTGGTTACCTCTGCATTGCCACCTGTTTGATATTGACTTTTGATAAGCAGAAGTGCCCTTTTTTTTGTATATTCTCCTAAGGCTTGTCCGATTCTCTGTTATTTGCAGATTTAGTACTTTCAAATAAGCTAGTCTTGTATGATCTCGAAAATCAGACCATTGGATGGACCGAGTATAACTGTGAGTATCATATGTTCTATTAGCTTCTGAATATTTGATTTCGTAGCTGGTTTTCATTGGCAGTGGCATTCTGGGATAATACACATTGCTTTTTTTTTCTTATCATATGTTGTTATTCATTATCATGGTCAAGTCTCCGTTCCTTCTGTAATAGGGTGCTACCCTTGCGAGAAATGTTACTAAATAGAGCAAACATATGTCCCCTTCTCTAGATAGTAGATACCATATGCTTTGCCTCATAATGTTCTATAAAACTCAACGAAAGTCTTGATGGGAGAAAATATTGGTTTAAATTATCTTGAATGACTCGCATGACATTGGCCAAATAAAAAGTAGAAAGGCTGTGATCAATTTGTTGATTTAATTTTCAAGTTTCCAATATGTTCATGTCACTGTGTTACTATTGTTTTGACAATCTAAGTAAAACTATACCTCTTGTTGGAGGTTGAAGAATTGGAAACTGGTTAGAAGTGACTTCCTTGTTTTAATTTGTAGATCTATTTAATTTTGTTTCTCTTTGTCTTGTGTTGATTTTTGTTCAGGCGCCTCGAGTATCAAAGTGCGGGATGAACAGACTGGAATTGTACATTTAGTAGGTTTCCATACTATTTCTTCTGCGCACAATTTGATTATGCGATGGACTATGATATTACTGCTGTTATTGATGTATGCTTCTATGAATTCGACTTATTGAAGTGTGCTGCAATCAGTAAAATACATCTATTAAAATGAAGGTAGAAAAAAAAAATTAACTATGAAAGAAAAAATGTGAAATCTCAAAATTCATTGTTGAAAGGTACTGGGTACATCGTACACTTTATTTTGTGAATATATTTGTGGGTAATTAACTCAAGTTTAGATGACATGCTTTGTAAGCGTATAACATGAAAAATTAAAATTTTAAAAAATAAAGTAACTTATTTGAAAATTCATAGTACTTTTTTTTTTCTTAAACGAAATTTTAAAACATTTTATTTCTTAAAATACATATTAGATTTGGAAAAAAAATTGCATATTCAGAATCAACAAGTGAAGATCTATCATCGATAGGTTTTATTCAGTTATTTTTAATTACATTGTCTTTTTTTGTACTAATATGTGAATTACGTATGTTTCAGTATTTATTTATAGGTACTAACATGGGCTCATATATCGATTTTCATACTGTAACTTAAACAATAAGTGTTAAACTCTAAGGGTAGCGAATTCACTAAATCCTAACGAGCTCCTGTATCGGATTTTCACGTTGTAACGAAACAATAAGTGTTATAAAATCCAAGAGGAATGAATTCGCTAAATCCTAGCGGACTTGTGTATCGGATTTCCATGTTGTAACCTAAAAAGTTCAGATTTGCTATTAAAATCATAAATGTCTCAAGTGCTAAATCCTAACAATTAAAACTTAATGGATTCTGATACCCAACATAATTTCAATAAAAATGCAAAAAATAACAAATATATATATACACACACACATTGTTTTTAAAAATAATGTAATTAAAAAAACGCAATAAAAATTATTGACAATGGGTCCTATTAAAAAAAAAATTACGCGTTGAGTTCGAATATATAATTTTTTTGGAAATCTAACATGTATTTTTAGAGGAATAAACGTTTTAAATTTCGTTTATTAAAAAATAAATAAATAAATGTGTTTAAGTGATTTTTCAAAAATTTCAACATGACCCACATACATGGTGTGTCATGTAGAGTTGGGTTGAATTGGACTACTAAAAGTTGGATTCAACATTTTTGTCTTAAAATCCTAGGGAATTTTGCAAAAATGACCTTCTCGATAATCGAAAATTCATATTTGACCTACTTCTTGAAAAACTAAATAAATTACCTACTTTTATAATATTATGACTCAAATACCCTTCAGTGATCGAGCATTGCTCAGGCATTTCGTTTTATTTTGGTTAAGTTTTTTTTTTATGTGAATTTTTTTAATTAAGTCGGGCAAAATTTTAATTTATTATCGAGCATTCCATTTAAAAAAATTAAAAAAAAATTTCTCATACAATTACATGAGAGCTCTATCTTTTCCCGAGCAATCGAAAAAATTAAAGATGCTAACAACTTCCCATGAACTCTGCAGAGAAAGGGTGAGCCTTAGAACTCTGGAGAAGCTGCATCTGGAGAGGCAACTTCTGCAGAGTTCTAAGGCCCCACCCTTTCCTTGCAGGGCAATATCCTCGAGAGACAACTTTTGCAGAGTTCTGAGGCACCACCCTTCCCCTCCAGATTAATATTATCGTTTCCTTTGATTCCAACCATAGGAAGTTGTTAGCCTCCAAAATCTTTTTGATTCCTAGGAAACAAAAAGAAGAACACTTGCACAAATTATATGAGAACTTTTTTTAATTTTTCAAACACATAAAACAAATAAATTATGCTGGATAAAAAAATAATGAAGTCATGCTGGACCACAAATGAAGGAATAATCAACCACGAATAAAGAAATGCTAGACCAAAAAATAATGAAATGTTCGACCAGATCACCATAAAAACTAGAACAGATCACCACGGGACCAAATAAATGAGAAAATACTCGACCAGATCAACATAAAAATTGGAACAAATCATCACCCGACCAAACAAATGCAACTAACGAAAGATTGGAAACTTCTATCTCCTCTACCGATCATGATTCTAGGTCGAAATCATCAACCTCCGGTTGACGTTCCTGCTTCGTCCAACGAAGGTTAGCTGTACGAACCACCAAACCAAAGCATCCATTTCCATCTCCATGTCACGTTGATCGATACTGCCCCAAAAAAACAGAGTGGCCTAGTGACACTGTTGTATACTTAGAATGAATGAGAACAGACCGCAATCTTCAGACAAATAAATGAATGATCCACCGTACTGCATCAGCAATCGCTCAGTGTGACCAAAAATTATTTATCATGCTCCTCGTTTGAAAATATAATCGAATCCCACTTAAAAAAATTTAGTGAAGGTGTTGTTACTGCTTAGTGAAAGATCATTTATGTTTATTTGTATTGTATTCTTTTTTTTTCTTTTTCATATGCATACATAAAAGGGGAGAAGCCTGTTATCTCCCCCACTTTGTTACACAAGAATACAAGATACATGCAAAACATTAAAGACAGTTGTATATATAATTTTAAAACCCTAGATCGATATTGTCATTTAAACTACTGAAGTCATTAACTCTTAATTTTGTGCTCATGCTATATATTGAACGAAATTTTCCAATTGATAATTAAAATTTAGAAAAAAGGTATATGCTATATTACCGAAAGAATATTACACTTAGAATTGATAATATCTCCTAACCCAAACCCTCAACTCTAACACTAATGACAAGCAAAATACACGTGGAGAATATATACATATATATGTACATTGTTTTCATATATGAGCCACGCGAGCAATTCAAGGGTATGGGGACTTTTTATACATCAAGTGTTTGGGTCTGGGACATTAATTAGGCTGGCTCGAGACTTACTCGATGCTTGATAATTTCTTAACTAATTTAACTCTAAAACATATTTATATTTTGGTTGGACTTGAACATAGAGGCAGACCTAACCTTCTAAAAGATCGTCAGATCGGGCTCATCTCAGTCTGACCCGACATATTGGGCTCAGAAATTCTAAAACCTATTCAACATGCTGGAGTTAAAATACAATACAGAAAGAAGAAGAAGTAGAAAAAAAGACTAGATAATTTTATTACTATGAAATAAAATTAGGTGATCATGTCATCAATTCTAAATGTAATATTTTGTCGGTGTTTCATTAAACAATTCTAATGATTGATGACTCTCTCTTCTCTCTTCTCTCTTTTTTTTTTATGATTGATGACTCTAACATCAAGGCACATTATAAATAAATAAATAAATAAAAATGCGCTATGAAACGTAGGAAACCACGTTCTTGGAGGGGTTGTCATTAATTATTTTATAAGGATGACATGCACATGCACAAAGATTAAAAAAAAAATACAGTATATACCTTTATTTTAATTCTCATTTGAAAAATTGTATTTGTACTTCTTTTAATGAGAACGACACGTCAACATCACATAAAAATAACAGTCCCAAAACTCCTAAACTTTCCGACGACTTCAATAGTTTAAATGACAATATCTAGGGTTCATAGCATTCAAATTTTCTCTATTCTACCCTGAAAGTATTTTTTTTGTCTTAACCATAAGCAAAAAAAAAAAAAAAAGGGCGAGTCAACACCGGAAAAGTAAATGTTGAACATAATTACATAAATGGTTGGGTTTTGATACTACGAGAAAAAATTCGAGACAAAAAATACTTTGAGGGTAAAATCGAGAAAACTGGAATGCTTAAAGGTATATAGTATGATTTAGCCGTTTATAAATTATACAACCGTCCTTAATATTTTTTACATGTATCATTGTGTAAACAATATTGGAGTAATGACTGATTCTGCCCTATATATATATGAATATGAAAGTAAGAAAAATAACAAAACATCTTATTTTCCCCCTTTCTGCCTTTCATTAATTTACTTCAAAGATGCTTCAACTGATTTTCATATCGAGTCTCCTTTCGTTCAATGCATTCCTTTTGTATCCAACGGAAGCAAAAACGAATTCGTTTAGCTTTGATCTTATTCATGATCATGATTCAAAATCATCTCCATTTTATAACCAGACTATAACTGAGTCAGAGCGTTGGAAAGAAGCTCGTATCCGTTCTCTCAATTGTCTCAATAATCACATGAATTTGTCTATATTAACTAATGCAAAATATTTAGAGTCTGATTTAACAATCGGTGACTATTAGTGAATGATTGAATATACTTTGTCAAAACTCTCTCTCTCTCTCTCCCTCCCCCCATTTTTCTCTGCTCTCAAAACTTCCAAACCAGTTTTGGGGAGGGGAGGAGCTGTCGGTTTCCTCCCCCTCCCTCACCCTCGCCGACTCTTCTTTCTTCCATTTGTTCCATTCTTCCTTCTTTTCACTTTCTCTTTTCCTCCTGGTGACCCATCTCTTCCCATTTCTTTCCCTCCATCTTCCTCTCCTCTTGTTGTGTTTGATTTTTCTTTTCACACCCTGTTATCAATAAAGTGGAGGAGGAGCTTCCTTGGATCTCTGCAGATCATATGTATTGGTGGGGGGAAGTGCAGATCTGACATCCCTTTTATCAGATCAGGATTTGGGCTGTTCTTATGGAATTCATGCGGCTGTCGGCGTCCATCTTGTTGTGATATTATTGTTATTTTCTCAAAAAAAAAACAATCGGTGCTATTTCATGAACATTTATGTAAGTTATCCAAAAAACGATTAATTGCATTCCCAAGCATGTCAATTGGCCTAACTTGGATGCAATGTGGCCCTTGTTCCGAGTGCAAGGATGAATCACCTTATGATCCAAAATATTCAAGAACCCATGGCGATATTCTGTTTGATTCAAAAGAGTGCAAAGAGGTAGGAGGTACTAAGCGTACGAGTTCAAAGCTGTGTGAATATGAGTATCATTATGGCAACAGTATTGATAGAGTCTTCTCTGGAGTTTTGGGCACTGAGACCTTCTACTTGACGACTCCCTCAAACAGGGTGGAAAGCTTCTCTCATATAGCGTTTGGATGCGACGAAGAACATCAAGTGCATTTTGAAAAGGGCGTTCAAGGTTTTGTTGGTCTTGGACAGGGGCCATTTTCACTAGTTTCTCAGGTGGGAAAAACAGTCGGTAAGAAATTCTCCTACTGCTTGGTTGAGGAGTCATTTGACATTCCTAGTAAGATTAAATTCGGAAGGGATTTACGTCTCTACAACAAGAGAGAATATAAAGTTAAGGTTAGGCCCTCTCCTCATGACGGCTACTATCTCGGCCTTGAAGCCATTGGCGTTAATGATGAGAAAATTATAAAGACAGCGAACAAAAAACATATTGATATGATAGTCGACATTCAGACAGCCTTGACATCGTTGCCTTCCGGTATATATAATGAATTGATTGCCAAGTTTAAGAAACAATTTGACGACGATGTAACCACGATCATAGAACCGAAATACGTACGGCACTTGCTTCGTCACCCGTGAAATTGCCGGAGCCAAGCGTCCCAAAGTTGTGTTTCATTTTTCTCACCCATTGGCATCCGATGGAGACTTTCCTGTGAATCGTGCAACAGTGCTTGAGGAAAATGGTGAATACATGTGTCTGACAATAGTCCCAACAGATGAACAGGCTGGTGTTTTGGGGAACAAGGCACAAGTAGACGTTCAAATGATATTTGATCTGTCTAGCCATTCGCTCACTTTTTCTCCAACTAATTGTCTCTCGATTTTTCTTAATCGCAGGTTTAATTTGCTTCTCTTCTCTAAACATACACTGTGAATAATTAACATGAGGTATTAGTCTATGTGCATGCCTCTTTGTTTATGTAATTCAGGTGATTAATAAAATAAATAAATTTAGATGAAAAAGTCCAGAAATTAATTCCCACAACATATATAAACACCTAGCTAGGTTTCATAACTGTCTTTTTTGCTGAAAATCAATCGGGGTTCCTGCATGAAGCAGATGAAATGGAATTTACGAACACGAGCAACTGCATGGTCTGCATTAATCAGGGAATAAATCGTGATGAAGTTCTACTGGTCCTTCTTCAAGGATATATGGAGCCATGAGTCACGGTGCAGAGGAAGAAATCGAGTTTGGAGCTAGCCGTTGAGATCTGGGTTCGGGTTTGAGAGAGTGATATGGGAGACATTGAGCTCGAGAAGTCTGGTGTGAGTGAAATCGAACTCTCGACAGTTCTGGTACTTCAGCGACGGCTGTCGCGCGAGAGGAAGTATTGAATTATTGGCCTGTTTTGTAATTTCTGAAAATTCGCATGCGTTCATTGAATTTATCAAAGCTACATGAGTTTCAAGATTGAAGCATTGTTTACGTTTCGAAGCTGTTGATTAGCAGTAAACAGGCTTGATTTGTATAATTACGAGGACAAGATAGAATATAAAGTTATAATTAATTAGACAAAGCTGCAAGCCCCTGTATATTCCTAATCAACAGCTTGCATTGTAAACAAGGCTTCAGATCAATCTTGCAAATTCTGTTTCACATGTCATTATTCGACAGCTTGCAATGTATGCAAAAAATTCAATCCAAACCATTCATTTGAAATGGATGTCTGAGATGAGTTTAGTGGCTGATCTTCGTCTTCTTCCCTGAAACCCAAATCTCCATCTCCACCAGCCACCACCAATCATTCTCTGCCCCAACAACCCCCACCTCTTCCTCTTCTTTCGAATTAAACCCATCTCTCCTCCCCCACCCCCCTCTCCTCCTTCGACACTCTCTCTCGGTCTGGCCCGACATGCTGGGCTTTAAAGTCCCACCCACCATTTGATCGGCTCTAGAAATATTCACATATACTCAAGAGTGCATATAATTATTAGAATGTCTACTAAATTACTAATTACCTCTAGAATGTAGAGCTCTGTGGGCCTCATCAATCTATTGGGCCTTAGGAGATTCTGAGCTCGGTAAGCTTGGGCTTGGGCTTTCGCGAGTGCTAGCCCGATGAGTCGATGAATTGAGTACGAGTTTAGGCTTGTTTGATCATGTTTACTGACGAGATCTCATGTCGTCCGTCAAAATAGGTCAGGATACTCTATGATCACTAAAATGACTCTAATTTCAATGTACTTTAAATAAAAAACAGCTATGAGATTGAGACCTAAAGATACCATGTTCTAGAAGAGGTTGTCATTATTTTATTAGTATGACATGCACAAAGACAGGATAATATAGTATATACCTTTGCTTTGATTCTCATTTGAAAAATTTTATCTAATAACACAGGTATAAGAGAGTCGGAAAAAAAATTGAACTGAGAACGACATCATATCAAAAGTTAAAACTCCTAAAATTTTCGATGATTTCAGTAGTTTAAATGACAATATTTAGCGATTTTAGATTATACAACTGTCTCTTAATGTTTTTTGCATGTTTATTGTGTAAAAGAAGTGTGGGAGATAATGATTTCTCCCCTATATATATGCAATGAAAATAAGACGAATAGCAAAACATCTTATTATTTCCTCTTTGTCCCTTCCATTTACTTCAACGATGCATCACTTGATCATTCTCCTTTTGCTCAATGCATTCATTTTGTATCCAACAGAAGCGAAAACAAATTCTCTTAGCTTCGATCTTATTCATCATGATTCAAAATCATCTCCATTTTATAACCACTCTATCACAGAGTCCGAGCGTTCGAAAGAAGCTCGTATCCGTTCGCTCAATCGCCTCAATCATATGAATTCGTTTATGTTAACTGATGCAAAATATTTAGAGTCCGATTTAGCTATCGGTGACTATTACATAAACACTTACATAAGTGATCCAAGAAAACGACGGCTTGCTATCCCAAGCATGTCAATCGCCCTTACCTGGATGCGATGTAGTCCTTGTTCGAACTGCGGGATTACTATAGATGATTCACCTTATGATTCACGATCTTCAGAAACCTATGTCAATATTCTGTTTGATTCAACAAAGTGCAAAGAGCTAGGAGGTGGTAAGCGTAAGTAGTCAGATCTATGTCAGTATGAGTATCATTATGGAAACAATGGAGTCTTCTCTGGAGTGGTGGGCACTGAGACCTTCTACTTGAGAACTCCCTCGAACAGCCTGGAAAGCTTCCCTGATATAGTGTTCGGATGCGAGGAAGAACATCAAGTGCATTTTAAAAAGAGTGTTCAAGGTATTGTTGGTCTTGGACAAGGGCCATTTTCACTGGTTTCTCAGGTGGGAGAAACAATTGGTAAGAAATTCTCCTACTGCTTGGTTAAGAAGTCATCAAGAACTCCTAGTAAGATTAAATTCGGAAGGGACTTACGTCTCTACACCCAGCACATAGAATATAAAGCTAAATTTGAACACTCTCTTCCTCATGCCAGCTACTACCTCAATCTTGAAGCCATTAGCGTTAACGGGGAGAAAATAACAACACCAAAGAAAAAACATGATATGATAGTCGATATTCAGACAGACTTGACATCGTTGCCATCAGATATATATGATGAATTCATTCTCATATTCAAAAAACAATTTGGTGAAGTAAAATCAGTCGAATTTGATAAGTATGGCACTTGCTTCAGCAACCGTGAAATCTCCGGCCTCAGTATTCCCAACGTTGTCTTTCATTATTCTTCCCCATTTCTGTCAAAGGGTCAATTTCCTGTGCAATCTTCAACACTGCTTCAGAGAGTTGGTGAAACCCACATGTGTTTGACAATAGTCCCAACAGAAGGAGTTTCTGCTTTGGGGAACAGGGCACAAGTAGACGTTCAAATGATTTTTGACCTGCCAAGCCGTTTGCTCACTTTTGCTCCGCTTGATTGCCACATATTTGCAGGTTAATGGTTTTGCTTCTCTTTTCTAAATATATGACATGAATAATTAATATGAGGTACTAGCATGCGTATATGCCTGCCACTTTGTTTATGTAATCTGCGTGATTAATGAAATAAATTAACTTTATTTTCGGTTCATCTATTTCTCCGCAAAGGGATCTGGCCAGCGCTTTGTAATTCCTAAAATGTACAACTCTCATCTAATGGTTTAAGAGGCGCCATTGGATGGAAGTTGTAGACTATAAGGAATTTCGGAGTCCCCCATCCGATAATTGGATCTGATTTTGAATCAAGGACAATAACTTTAAGCCTTTTAAATGGATCCGCCTCTATAATACATCTTGAGTTTTAGAATATGAATTTTTCGTCTGATAGCTCCAATGTTTTGTGTCGTGTAATACCGAAATGACTACAAATTGTAATTAGACAAAGCAATCCTGTTGACTCCTAATCAACAGCTCCTACAATGTAAACAAGGCTTCAATCTTGCAAATTCGGTTTCACCTGCGATTATTTTAATGATATGAAAGGTAATATGGATCGATTTGAATCACAGAGGAAGATATTAGAAATCTCAATTTCGACACAAACCAAGACTGGAGACCAGAAAATCCATCAACCCATCCAGACCCACTTTTCAACACAAAATCTGAATCCAAAACAATCATATTATCATGCATCTTTGATTGCTGTCCATATGAGAGATAATATTACGTGTAGGAAAAGTGTAACGAAAATGAAAAAAAAATTAAAAAATTGTACGGTTTGAACTAAAACTTTCTGATATGTAATCCACAGAATATACAGTAATGCCAGTTTGAGATAAGAAAATCTTCTGTACAGAAGTAATGAGAAGGAAAACTAGTTTTACCAGCGATGGCATCTATTTTCAAATCATCGGAGTCAGCAATTTTATCAAGGGACACGTTCCAAAACCCTCTGCAGTGCCTTCTTGATACCTTCCTGATCAAGTGATGTTGTCAGTTGTATTTCCTGAACCTGGATCACAGGAAATCTGTTACAGGGAGAGAGAGGGGGAGAGAGAGAGAGGAGTTGGCGGGCTCATTCATTTATGGGGATTTTACCTGTCTTCCAGCCCGGGCAAGGAGGGTAGACTTGTTATCCAAAGGTGGAGCCTAAGGACAATGAAAGAGGACGACGTTGATAACCCCTTGATTTATGGGGAGTATAACAACAATGAAAAAAAGTAGTTGCTATCTTACATTTGAGAGCCAAAGCTGCAGGTCTTGTGAGACCACCCGTTTTTCAAACCCTTGCCTATTGATTCTTACCTCATCAATCCTGCAGCGGGAAGAGTTTTTTAGAGTTCGAATTGAAACACAATGGATATGAGGCTAATGAGACCCGAAATTTTAGTTTACTGGAGGACATATCAGATTTGAATGGGGCTAATTTGACCCACTTTCATTTCTTGGCGTTTTCTTTCATATCATATTCTATTTTCTATTTCTTCATTCCCATTTCCCATCATGTAACCTACGAGGCTAAGACTGCCCATTTCTTTATCTAGCCGATTGAGGGATATGAGTGATACCAAGTTCATGATGCACAACTCTTTTCGTTAAGTTCATCTTATTCCCTGACTCATCCGAATTAAGTATCTTCAGAATCCCAATGAATTCTTCATATCTTACTATTTACTCCATAGTCTCCATCTATATCTATATCTATATCTATTTATTTATAATAAATAAAAATAGAATAACATAAATGTCGTATCATTTCTGATTTGAATGTGGCTATGGATCTTCAACTCAATTGATGAAGAATTACAATATATAGATTTCTAAGAGTCATGTTAAGCTATCGATCGTTTGTGACAAATTAATGATTGATTTATCATGCAATATCAATGAAGTACCGAAAATTATGTCAAAACTTGTTCATTCATTTATGTCATAAATTTATACGCACGTATTCTTAGATTTTCGCTAAACGTGATTAATGTAAATTAGGCAATGAGAAACACATACCCATCCTCCTGCAGTAGCTCCTGAAGTATTGAATCAAGGCCTGGAAGAGGTTCAATAGTATTGCTCATATCCAAAGAATCCAGACCGGCTGATCCATCCTACAAAATTATTGCCTTTTATAAGTGAAGATCTAAAGTCACCCATGTAAGAAAGTACGTACAAATACAATCAAGGAAAAAAAAAATTAAGATGTTATTTATAAAGCTACAAGACAATCGGATATGGCAAACCTGAGGGATGACCTTGTCCAAAGTTTTTAAAAGTGGATCTTCTTCCAGCTGTCTAATTGACAGACCAATCCTCGATTTTTCACTGCAGTGATTCAATAGTAAAAACCCATGAAGTTCCAACTAACGCAAACAGCCATGGCAAAAATGAGTACAAATCAGTTAATGAAAAACTGAAATCATTGCAAATTATTTACTCATCCTAACTTCATTCCTGCTTGTAAAACAATAAAGTTGTGATTCCTTTCATGAAGCAGGTTAAATCAGGGGTAACCTTTTTCAATCATCTATGGACTATGGAGAGTTCAAGTCGGTCAAAGAAAAGCCCTAGATCGCAAAATGCCATATTTTCTTTCAATATAAAAGTAGCTAGGTTATAAAACAGAATAAGCCTCTGCCTCCTGTATTACCACTCTGCCCATTTGGCTTTTTGAAACTAGGTCCTTCTTAATCAACAGAAAATGCCCTGCCAGATTGAGACCAAATGATCATGGAACTGAGAAAACAGCCAGCTGCATTCATACAACTTGATAAACACATATGGAAATTGTAAAGGAAAACAGCAAAATTAAAAATTTTAAAAGTTACAAATATTTTAAAAGACAAAACCCATGTTCTTGAAAGATGTGAAATGTAGCTAAATAAGAAGATCCCAATCTGGCAGTATGCCAATGCTAAGGAAAAATTTGTATGAACCAATCAGAGGAATCAATTTTTATGTAGATATGTGAGTGCATACGGAAAAAATTTCAATTATGCATTTAGAAACTTTTCATTCCTGAGTAGGTTTTTCTATTGTTCTTAATTAGCAACGTAACGATACTTCAATGATTCAACATAGGTGATCTCGTCATGGAATTTAGTAAGAGAAATTATAACAAGATATAACATAGTGAACATACCGATCAACATTTACAACTTTGATCCTCACTTCCACACTCGCAACTTCATCCGCATCTTCACAGATCAAAACAATTTAATTTTGTTTTCTTACACAATTTTTTTAACCAAAAGCAACTATTTTTCAACTTACTTTCTACCTCTTGAGAGGGCTTCCTTCTCCGCCGGATAAGAAAGATGCAAGTAAGGGCAAAAAATGCGATGAAAGTAATTGTAGGAACAACAATAGCTGCAACTGTTCCAGGTTTAATGCCGCCATCATCATCTTCTGCCAAGCCCAGATACGTTCTCAATTTATACAAGCCAGAAGATGAATTTAGCAATTCTACAACCTATTCATACCAAAATTGGGGCTTTAAGGTACAGACAGACATACCGTTTGCATTTGTTGTCACCCGAGGAGAACTACTGGGCGGAGGCGGAGGAGCTGGGGGAGACACAGAAGCATTGTAAAAGGGAACCAAATTCCACCGTAAAGTACAGCTCGGTCTTTGAGCATAACCTCCTAGCTTATCGTGGCAGCATTCCTTATAACTAGCTACGTTTGCCCTCAGGCACTTACTGCAGTCACTCTGAGACAGATATGGAGTACACTGCATCTGAGCATATATGTTCTGAAACGGAGGCCGTTCCACTTCCTCCGTTGCATACTTAACCTTGGAAGAGCCACTTGAAGCTCTTTCGACCACCCTTTCCATCAAAGCTGCCCATATCGGATCAAACTCTGTCCTATTAAAAGATACGCCACCAGTACTATAGCCAGCAGCTTCCTTAGGCTCTAGCTCCAGCTTTCCCAAAAAAGAGCTGCTCGAGTAGCGTACAAGACATGGACCTCCAACTGCACCTTCCCAAAAGATTGCTCCTTTCTGGTTCGGACACTTTTCCGTGACTTTTTGACTGGTGTAGTTGACACAATTGAAACAAGACTCCGATGTAATATCTAGTACGCAAAGCCCAAGAGCGTATACTTTGTTTGGTTCTTCGCCGATGCTGGTGTTGAAGAAACGATCATTATTTGCAGAGACATTGGGAGCCAGAGAAGAGAGGATTTGGTCCCGATTCTTGGCATAGGTGCTATTAGCTGTAAAGTTTCCTGTGTCGAGGCAGCTTTGTTGGGCATTGGCAAAATTGATGCTTATGAAAATAATATGAGAAAGTAGGATGAATTTTTTAAGGTTTCTCATGATTCTGTGCTCTGAATTCTGATAGAGATAAAACTCACCTGTAATTGGTTTTTAACATATATTGGTGTAGAGAGCGTAGACTAGTCTACTGACGGTATTTCTCAAACCTTTAGTGAGGACTTTTCAATACTTCAAAAGTCTCAAGTCTTTTTTTTTTTTTTTTTTGGTTGTGGCAGGACCAAAGTCCTTCCTATCGATCCGTGCTCTCGGAATGCCGATAGGATGTATGTTGCAGTAGAATATAAGTCGCAGGTTATGCGACACAACGACAGGGACCACTAGATGTGTTTCGATAAATCAACCAAGAATGACCGAAACTGCACCAAAGATGCGCTTCGAACTCGGGACTCTACAGTACTAACCAAACCGAAGACCCCATTGGATGCCGCTGAGCCATATGCCCTTGAGGACAAAGTCTCAAGTCTTTTGATCAGACAAGATGGTGATTGTGGGCAACTAAGATGGAGAATTGCAACTTTCTTCATTATTATTTTTTTAATCTCACTCTGATTATGTAAACAGTTCTATCATAAATTTATTCACATTAACAACACGTGTCCTAATATAGTCAGATCAGTAAAATACAAATCTCTATACATTTCTCTCTCTCTCTCTTTTAATTAAGACAACAATTTTCTTTTCGTTCATATTGTGATCGTTAAATTTACACCAAAATCAATATTAAATCTCACATTTATTACAAAAAGTAAAACCACATATCATCAACATCAACAAAACAAACCTATTTTTTAATACAATTTTACTGACTCATCAAAATGTGATTGATTTAATAATTTTACTTATCTTTACGTAAGATAGTGCGACTAATGACTATAAGTATAGGCTCATATATTCAGCCCAAATATAATATTTTTTTGAGAAGAAAATTTATTGGAAGGATATTCTAATTGTAATTGAATATTCTTACGTTAGGAAAATGTCTGGTCATGTGAAATGAGTTGGGACCTATAAGAGCACTCACAATGATTGACGTGGTTGCTCTTAAGTAATTGGTTGGGTCATATCAATTCTATATCAGTCTTGACAATAACACATGACTTTATTTTGTCCACGACGGCTTGTTGTCAAGTCCTTCTATCTCGATCAACAATATCTTATATAGAGAAAATTAAACATATTTGACTAATCGCTTACAAAATTATATATTTTGACTATTCAGCCCTTGTTTTCCAAAATTACTGGAATAGACCCTTGTTTTCCAAAATTACTGGAATAGACCCTTGTTTTCCAAAATTACTGGCCACGGCCATACAATTCAAGAAAGCATTCCACTGTGTTTTAAGTTAAAACGTAATTTATATGCTGCGACTGGATAATAGTTATATTCTCTCAAGATTCTTAATTAAGTTGATGTATTTAAACGAATCTCAAGTAGCAAAGTTGTCGAGCTATCATATATAATTACGAATACCAAGTTCGTTCGCAAAGGCTTCTTCGTACTATTTGCTAGAGGACTTCTACACCTTTATGAAGACTCTTGGCTTCGAATCATTCATCTTGATCTCAAAGCTAGCAAAGTTCTGTTGAACAGATAAATAAATTCGAAAATTGCAGATTTTGGCATGCCAAGTGATTCAGGGTCCTGGCCGAGAAAGCAAGCAGGTGCAAACGTGTTTTATTTAAATTGGGATCGACAAGGGCTTTGACACGTGCGCTAAAATGAAGATTATAATTTTAGTTTTATTTATTTTCTGATGGCTCTTTTTTCATGATAATGCCTTTGCAGAAAGTCTGATCTTTGAAAATAAAATTACATGAAGATTTTATTATAAGAAGATTAGAATAATGATCATCTTTTTCTTTTCTTTTTTTGGTATGGCAAAGAGGAATACTGATCATCTTAATGCTTAATATGAGCAGGTACATGGCTTCAGAGCACAACTACTAAAGAAATTGCATTTAAGGGACGAAGATGTAGGAAGGATCGCCCTACATACATTGCCTCCATCCTTGCACATCATCGAGGCACAAGCTCAGTAATTGAAGCCTCATTGATGGTGAATTTAACAGAACCACTTTTGGATTGATCTGATGCCGACGCTGACGCTGATGCTGATGCCTCAGAGTCCACAAAAGTGCCACCGAAAAATGCAGGTCTTGAGGGTGCTGGGAGAGAAATAGAGGAGCTACTGAGCATTAGAAGAACTGAAGCCATGGTAGGTCTGCTGGTTACATTTTCTTGAACACAGAGTAGTCCAATGTGTATACACCTCATCATTTCACTTCTCGAACCAACCGTCATCATCGGATCTACCAAATTTGACACTGTCCCTCCATTCCAGTTTTTCCAAGTCTGTAATAATTTAATGAGTTCTCGCATCAAGTTAAAGCACAAATTCTTTGCTATTTTTGGTTAAATTCGTATATAAAACTTACGTAAGTTAGGAGGTCCTCGGCCTCTTCCCCATGATGGAAACTATTGATCTTTTGACCGCTGATGATCTCCAAAACCAATACGCCAAAGCTATACACATCAGATTTAACAGAGAAGTGTCCGTGCATTGCATACTCAGGAGCCATATATCCACTGAACATAATGGTTGGAAAATAAATTCTAGTTATTACCACGTTGAGGCATGAGTAGACATAATTATTAATCGTATATATTGGAATCATTAAGAGATATTGTTTTAGTGTTTGATATGATTAAATTGATAGCGGTATGATGACTATTTTACTTACTAGGTGCCAACGACTCTGCTTGTATCGGCTTGAGTTTGATCCACTTTAAACAATCTTGCCATTCCAAAATCTGAAATATTGGGAATCATCTCTTCATCCAACATTATGTTGGCTGCTTTTAGATCGCGATGAATAATTCGCAGTCGAGAATCTTCATGAAGGTAAAGAAGTCCTCGAGCAATGCCCCCAATAATTTTGTAGCGCATTTCCCAATTCAGTAAAGCACGCTTTGTTGGATCTACAAGTTTGTATGATCATTAGAATTCGTAGATATGAGTCACTAGTCATGAAAATAACTTAAACTAGTTTCATTTTATATTTAGTGTCTTGCTCTAAAAAAGCATTCCCAAATCCCCAAAATCCAATATTAGAAACCGAATCCAGAAATGAAGCAGTGGTTCAGAATACATACCAAATAAGAAGAGATCGAGGCTTGAGTTAGGCACAAACTCATATACAAGAAGCCTTTCACTTCCTTTAAAGCAGAAACCAAGAAGCCTGACCAGATTCCTGTGTTGAAGCCTCGTCATTAACAACACCTCATTCTTAAATTCTAAGTCTCCTTGACTAGAATGTCTAGACAGCCTCTTCACCGCTACATATTGTCCAGTTGGAAGTGTACCCTGCATACATGAATTCCATGAAACTTAAAGATCACATCCATCGACAAGGAGCTAGACATTTCGGATCTTATTAGGGAATAGACATAGCAGTTACCTTGTAAACAGCACCAAATCCCCCCTCTCCAAGTTTATTTGCATCAGCAAAGTTGTCGGTAGCATTTCTTATCGTCCCCAAGTCAAATTGCAAGGATTCCACATTCTCAACTTCATCAGCATCTTCACAGACCAAAACAATTAATTTTGTTTTCTTACACAATTTTTTTAACCAAAAGGAACTATTTTTAAACTTACTTTCGATCTCTTGAGAAGGCTTCCTTCTCCTTCGAATAAGAAAGATGCAAGTAAGGGCAAAAAATGCGATGAAAGTAATTGTAGGAACAACAATAGCTGCAACCGTTCCAGGTTTAATGCCGCCATCATCCTCTTCTGCCAAGCCCAAATACGTGCTCAATTTATACAAGCCAGAAGAGGAATTTAGCAATTCTACAACCTATTCTTACCAAAATTGTGTCTTTGAGGTGCAGAGACAGACATACCGTTTGTATTTGTTGTCACCGGAGGAGAATTACTGGACGGAGGTGGAGGAGCTGGAGGAGACACAGAAGCATTGTAAAAGGGAACCAAATCCCACCGAAGAGTACAGCTCGGTCTTTGAGCATAACCTCCAAGCTTCGCGCGGCAGCAATCCTTATAACTAACTACGTTTGCTCTCAGGCACTTACTGCAGTCACTCTGAGACAGATCAGGAGTACACTGCATCTGAGCATATATGTTCTGAAACGGAGGCCGTTCCACTTCCTCCGTTGCATACTTAACCCTGGAGGAGCCACTTGAAGTTCTTTTGACCACCCTTTCCATCAAAGCTGCCCATATCGGATCAAACTCTGTGCTGTTAAAAGATGCGCCACCAGTACTATAGCCAGCAGCTTCCAAAGGCTCTAGCTCCAGTACTCCGAAGAAAGAGCTGTTCGAGTAGCGTACAAGACATGGACCTCCAACTGCACCTTCCCAAAAAATTGCTCCTTTCTGGTTCGGACACTTTTCCATGACTTTTTGACGGGTGGAGTTGAGACAAGTGAAACAAGACTCGGTATCTAGTACGCAAAGCCCGAGAGCGTATACTTTGTTGGGTTCTTCGCCGATGCTGGTGTTGAAGAAACGATCATTATTTGCTGAGACATTGAAAACCAGAGAAGAGAGGATTTGGTCCCGATTCTTGGCATAGGTGCTATTAGCTGTAAAGTTTGATCCTGTGTCGATACACTTTTGTTGGGCATTGGCAAAATTGATGCTTATGAAAATAATATGAGAAAGAAAGATGAATGTTACGTGATTTTGCATGATTCTCTGCAACATATCAGAGATAAAATCCACCTCTCTAATTTGGAAGAGAAATCCTTCCTTTTTTAACATATTTTGCGGAAGACTATTCTGATGATGTGATTTTCCCAGACTTAAAAAATCTTAGTCTAGTCTTTGGACTAGACAACAGTGGTTGAGTTTACGGTGGAGCAGTGTGCCTGTGCCTTGATTAAGAGGTTCCAACCCCTCCAATATCTGGATTAAAGTGATCAAACTATTATCCAATAAAATTATTACCTTTTTTCCCCTAAGAATCTCGTTAGCCTTTTTTTTGGGTTGTTCTATATAATAATACTTTTTTTTTGACGTGTTCAATTTTTTCATTACAAATGTATAATTGGTAGAACAACTGTTTAGACATTCAGGATAAGCTTTTGCATAGATTCCAATTTATTATTTGATTTGTCGGTTTTTTTTCCAACTGTTCAATGAATAAATGTCGCATTACGAAATAAAGACAGGACTTTTATTCTAAAGGTTTTTATTTTTTATTTTTTTAAAGCAAAAAATGGTTTTTACTCCCAATCCATTATTCCATTACGCCGCTCTTCATCCGGTTAAACCTGCACGTCTGGGAAGCAAATTTATCAAAATTAATGCAACCAAAAAAAAACACTATTTCTGAAGAAGAATGCATATCAGTTTAGCTCTTTGGTTTGTAGCTCTCAAGTAAATAAATTGGGAATATCCAAATCCGACAAGGAAAACAGAGTTCTGAAAAACTCAATTGAAAAACTGATTAGTGATCCTGAGCTACAAAAATAACTCACCTATAACTTGCTTTTTAAGATTTTTCATGATTCTGTGCTCTGATAGAGATAAAACTCATCTGTAACTTGTTTTTTAACATATTTTGGTGGAGACTAGTCTAATGGCGGAATTTTTCGGAACCTTAGTTTAGTAAGGACTTTTCAAGAATCAAGTCTTTTGATCAGACAAGATATATGGTGATTGTAAATTTGTAAATTTGTAATACTTATCCTCATCTCAACATCAGGAAGTGTGACTAATGACTATAACTAATCACTATAGGCTCATACATTCAGCCCTACTCTAAATTTTAAAATATAATTTTTCTTGGGAAAGAAAATTAATTGAAATTGGATATTCTTACGTTAAGAAAATGCCTTGTTATGTGAAATGAGTTAGGACTTGCAAAGTAATCGGTCAGGTTATGCCAATTCTATAGGAGACATCAGTCTTGACAATAACAGGCAGGGTCGAATCCATTTGGATCTTATGGTTGGCTCAAGCCTACCCTCAATTTTTCAAAAAAAATTAAATTCAAAATAATCCAACATAAATCCAAAATAAACTCACTTATATCCAAAACAAGTCATAAAATCAACTCATTCATATCTTCTCTCTCTCACCCTATCTATTTCTCTTGCGAGTTGCGACTCTGGCGTGACGAGTTTAATACTTCAATATCAATTGACTGACTATATGAAAGTTGATCTCTGTTAGCTTTTTCTTTCTGAAAATTGGTTATAGTTTTCCCCTTCGAAATATGAGTTCTCTGCCACCTTTTCAGCAACGGATTGTAGACTATTCTTTTGATAAGATTTGAGACTCATCGCTACGTCAGCGATTCTAGTAATCCTAAAAAAATCAAAGACGTTGCTACTGAACTCCCATAGGCCATAACCAAGCCCTCCTCGAACCAAATTCGCCCCTTGATAACTTTATTTTGTCCGTGACGGCTCGTTGTCAAGTTCTTCCATCTCGATCCACAATTTCTTTTATAGAATATTAAACATCCTTTACTATTCGCTTAAAAAATCATATTTTTTAACTATTCAGCCCTTGTTTTCCAAAGCAACAGGAATAGAAGGTTCAAAGATGTTGAACGGATATCATGCCACGGCCAGACAATTCAAGAAAACATTTGTACAGTTTGAACTAAAGCTTTCTGATATGTAATCCACAGAATATACAGTGAGGCCCGTTTGAGATAAGAAAATCTTCTGTACAGAAGTAATGAGAAAGAAAACTGGTTTACCATCCATGACATCTATTTTCATATTATCACAGTCAACAATTTTTTCAAGGAACACGTTCCAAAACCCTCTGCAGTGCCTTCTTGATACCTTGCTGATCAAGTGATGTTGTCAGTTGTATTTCCTGAACCTGGATCACAGGAAATCTGTTACAGAGAGAGAGAGAGAGAGAGAGAGAGAGAGAGAGAGAGAGAGAGAGAGAGAGAGAGAGAGAGGAGTTGGCGGGCTCATTCATTTATGGGGATTTTACCTGTCTTCCTGCCCGGGCAAGGAGGGTAAACTTGTTATCCAAAGGTGGAGCCTGTGGACAATCAAAGAGGAAAATGTTGATAACCCCTTGATTTATGGGGAGTTTAACGACAATGAAAAAAAGTAGTTGCTATCTTACATTTGAGAGCCAAAGCTGCAGGTCTTGTGAGACCACCCGTTTTTCAAACCCTTGCCTATTGATTCTTACCTCATCAATCCTGCACCAGGAAGAGCTTTTTAGAGTTCGAATTGAAACACGATGAGTATGAGGCTAATGAGACTTGAAATTTTAGTTTACTGGAGGTCATATATATCAGATTTGAATTGGGCCAATTTGACGTACTTTCATTTCTTAGCATTTTCTTTCATATAATATTCAATTTTCTATTTCTTCATTCCCATCATGTAACCTACAAGCCTTTGACAGCCCATCTCTTCATATAGCCGATTGAGGGATAGGAGTGACACTAAGTTCATCATGTGCAACTCTTTTCATTTAGTTCATCCTATTCCCCGACTCATCCGAATTAAGTATCTTCAGAACTTGAAAATCCCAATAAATTCTTCATTTTTTATTATTTAGTCCATCCATATCCATATCTATATACTTCTAATAAACAAAAATAGAATTAACATAAATGTCATATCATTTTGGGTTTGAATGCGGCTAGATCTTCATGTCAATCGATGAAGAATTACAATATATAGATTTATAAGAGTCATGTTAAGGTATAGTTTGTGCCAAATTAATGATTGATTTATCATGCAATGTCAATGAAGTGCCGAAAATTATGTCAAACGTTGTTCATTCATTTATGTCATAAATTTATATGCACGTATTCTTAGATTTTCGCTAAACGTGATTAATGTAAATTAGGCAATGAGAAACACATACCCATCCTCCTGCAGTAGCTCCTGAAGTATTGAATCAAGGCCTGGAAGAGGTTCAATAGTATTGCTCATATCCAAAGAATCCAGACCGGCTGATCCATCCTACAAAATTATTGTCTTTTATAAGTGAAGATCTAAAGTCACCCATGTAGGAAAGTACGTACAATCAAGGAAAAAAAATTAAGATGTTATTTATAAAGCTATAAGACAGTCGGATATGGGAAACCTGAGGGATGACTTTGTCCAAAGTTTCTAAAAGTGGATCTTCCTCCAGCTGTCTAATTGACAGTCCAATCCTTGATTTTTCACTGCAGTGATTCAATGGTAGAACTCATGAAGTTTCAACTAAAGCAAACAGGCATGGCACATGGCAGGAATAACATATAGTGAGTAAAAATCAGTAAATAAAAGACTGAAATCAGTTCAAATTATTTACTCATCCTAACTCCATTCCTGCTTGTAAAACAATAAAAATTGCGATTCCTTTCATTATGCAGGCTAAATCAGGGGTAACCTTTTTCAATCATCTATAGACAGTTCAAGTAGGTCAATGTGAGGTAATGAAGTCTTTTTACAAGGCATTTACTTTTTTACTCACTAATGAAAACCATCTCTTTCTACTGAGAGAAATTTGTCGGAACACAAAATTGCGATGTGTTTTATGAATAAAATGGATGGTGAGACTGTATACTGTGTTCTCTAGCATAACTCAGTTGTCAGAGAAGAATAGTGCTAGATGTTATCTTCCGCTTGGCAATCATTCTGCAAGCAATGGTAGTGGGGATGTTGTCTAGCTGAAGAGCACAAAAGACTGAGCAACGTTCTCGTTTATTAAAGCACTCATGCCTCATGAAAGGAGTAGAATGGTGCCACCTTCAACAACATAGATCAAAGATTTAGCCCTAGTTTGCAAAATGCCATGGATTCCTTATTTCCCTTATTTTGTCTCCCAATAAAAAAGTTGCTAGGTTATAAAACAGAATAAGCCTCTGCCTCCTGTATTACCACTCTGCCCATTCCGCTTTTTGAATCTAGGTCCTTAATTAACAGAAAAGATCCTAGGCCATTTTCCTGATCTTTATCTTATAGGATTTTTCATTGCTTTGTATGTACTTCACCATATCCCATTCTAGGTGGCTTTAGTTCTTTCTGTATTTTCTAGTATTCCATTGTACAGTTTCATGCATCTGCCTCCCACCCTCTTTGGCATTCTTAAACAAAAGATAACAGGTCTACAACCTGCAAAAAAATGAAGGATTCTGGAAAGAAATCAAGGAGAAAGTGGGAAAGGGAAGGAGAAAGAACGAATCAAAATATTTCTGCACATGAAAATTAGCAATTCTGGAGAATATTGGACAATTAGTCGGAAGATCAAAAAAGGGAAAAAAAGAAGAGACCAAATGATCATGGAGCTGAGAAAACAGCCAGCTGCATTCATATAACTTGATAACCACACATGGAAATTGTAAAGAAAACAGCAAAATTAAAATTTTAAAAGTTACAAAGATTTTAAAAGACAAAACCCATGTTCTTGCAAGATGTGAAATGTAGCTAAATAAGCAGATCCCAATCTGGCAGTATGACAATGCCAAGGAAAAATTTGTATGAACCAATCCGTGGAAACAATTTTTATGCAGATATGTGAGTGCATACGGAAAAAGTTTCAATTATGCATTTAGAAACTTTTGATTCCTGAGTAGGTTTTTCCCTTGTTCTTAATTTGCAACTTAACAATAATTCAAGGATTTAACGGTGATATCGTCATGGAATTTAAATAGAACCTTTAGTAAGAGAAATTATAACAAGAAGCATAGTGAACATACCGATCAACATTTACAACTTTGACCCTCACTTCATCATCTTCATTTAAAATGTCTCTTATATCTTGAATTAAATCCCATGATACCTCTGAGACATGTACTAGTCCTGTGAGATGATAAAGACCTGTACAGGAGTTTTGGCATTCATACCTCTATTTTTACAGAATGTACCCTTGGAAAGACAAAAAAATGGAGATACCATCAGGGAACCGCAAGTGAATGAAGGCACCATAATCCTCAACGGAGCCTACCCTTCCTTCAAAGATATCCCCCACATTAATCTTTCCAGAAAATTTTGACCATACAGCTTCCTTCTCAGACAATATTAAGTTCTTGTTCTCCTCATCTGCTTGGATAACCTAAATCATCAACAAATTGTATATATCACCATCACCAAATGATTTTCAAGAATTTATAAAAAAGAAAGGAGGAAAAGGACACTGAATTTCATTGGACGTAGAAGGATAAGGAAATATCAAGGAATCTAATACTATATTAAAATGAAATAACCAACTTGAAGATACTTGAATAAAAATAGTAAATTCTGGAGTCTACCTATATCTTGAATTGTTCAACATCTCTGATTATAATTATTCAAGTTACGTTTTAGGTCAGGAGGGCAACTAGTAACTTCAAAAGTGGCAAAGACATTGTAAGAAACATTTTCAAAATGCAATCTTAGCTTCATCTAGGTTTCCAGCATCTAGGAGAGGTATAATTTGCAGCATTTTTGAGGCGCTCTGTGATTCACTTTCAAAATGCTTTGGCTAATAGATGGGCATGCAGTAGTTGGTAAAGGGAGATAAGTGTTAATGAACTAAACATAAATATTATATTTCCATAGGTTACGATCACTTTTATATTCTACTGCTTCCTTATCCCAAAGTTTGTAGGTAAGTCCATTTTCAATGGTTTTATAATGTATGCAATATTTGTTAGTGATACATCTTCCCTTCTCGTGAAAAGCAGGTACTTTTAGTACAGGAGCTTCGGTACTCTTACCTCTTCCTACTTAAGTGCTAGGTGACTTTAAACAAATGGCTATTAAAGTGCTTCAAATTCAATACATCATGAAGCAATTCACTATCAATGCACTGCAGTAACAAACAGGCACAAAATAAAAAGTGGAAGAATAGACAGAAACTAAAAGAGTTGGCAGGGGTCTAAAGTCTAAACCTTTAGAGGAGATAAGTCTCAAATATCATTTTTTTATTTTTCTTTTTCCAGTTTGATTACTAGATCTCTATGAATTAATATGAAATCATTCCATCACTAATGGCCTTCCCATGATATATATGAAGATATAATGCTGATTTTTCGCATTTAATCTTAAACATGTGCTACCCCAACCCTATATGGAAATGTTTCTTATGTTATACCTGTCTTCCCGCACATACAATGAGTCATTTTCGTTTCAATTAAACTCATTCTTTAAGCAAGCTGTCTCTTAACATCACACCATTGAACTAGGTTTAGTCCTATTTCTCTACACCCACATCAATACCTCTATCATTCTAAATTATGGACCAAGATAGTAAAATTCCGCCAAGGTATTTATTCCTGTCTATTTCAATTGTTTCCCAATCTCCTCTCCTAGACTCCTACCCAAACCCCAAATAATTATCTACCAAGAGTTTAAAAATCAGTGCTGTAAGACTTTGTAGCTGAACATATAAGCATATATTTCTTCTATCTCCTTTTACTTCTGCACCAGAAAAACAGAACATCCTTCTTCTGGATATTAAGCAGTCTCATATTCAATATCGATTTGAAGCTGATCAAATAGCGTTAAACAGTGAGTGAGAAGTGATAAATTTTTACAATAATTTCACTATAAAGGATCTGTGACTCTAACAAATCAATATGGCAGAAGATGTATTTTTCACAAAAAATAGAGCACATAAGAAAGAAAAAAAAACTTGTCACCTTGAAAGAAATAAGTGAACCAGTCAATCCTTTAGCAGTCTCTTGAATGGTCTTCTGTGGCTCTACATTCACCAGCAGCATTTAGGGGGAACAGAAAGATAGGAAACAAAATTAGAGAAAATCACGTTCAATTGCCATGAAATACATGATGCAGTATGCTGGAAATACAAAAAAACAAAAATCATCTGAGAAAGAAAGTGAGCACACAATCATCGGCAAAAAAAAAAAAAGAGGAACATATGTCTGCAAAGACGAAGCATGTTGTGCATGAATGTTCAAACTATTGGAACTCCTCCTATATACAGCATGCCAAAACTCTTCTCCATCAATACAACTATAAAAAGCACTCCAAAGTAGTAAATCAAAATTTGAATTGTGAACTTATATTTCTGTGTTACAAATCTGAGCTGAACTAAATCATGAACCTGTGACAGTTCACATATCACGACTAACAAAATCATACCCCTATCATTCATATCAAAATTCAATAATTCATGCAAAGAAAAAGTAAAATTTGTTGCATTAACCTACATAAAAGAATCTATACTTGGAAAAATGAACTCCAGCTACTCTTCCTCCACATTTTTATGCATATCCTTGCGCAGGTTGCCAGAGGAGCATGGCATAAAAGAAAATCCTAGTCGATGGAAAACCAAGTATATCCAGCAACTATGTAAGGGGTGATACCTTTGCAGGAATGAGATGGACTCAGGTGAGGGAATGGAAGAAAACCCACAAGAGAACGAAAACGAACCAGCAAACCTCCACCATTGTATCCTTCAACCCTTCCCTCATAGATGAATCCACTAGCATTGTAATCCTTTGCTGTCGTCCAATCAGCAGATCTCTACTTCTTTGCAGAAGCTAAGTGTTAGATTTATTGCCATCATTATTTTTCAAACAGAAGAGCATTGAACTGTATTATGAACTTATTGAAATCTCCTTCTTGATAACTGTATTAACTTTTTAAATGCTGCATTATGAAATCTAAATCAGTTCATGCAAGTCTGGTATTATAAGAATAGTAGCCTCATTTGGTCCCATGATGATTGAATTCATTAATGAGTCTCATCAAATACTATCATAACCAGGGTCCCCTAACATCAATGTAATTAGTATTCTTCTCGTGAAATAATAGTGTCATTTTAAGGCAACCCAATGAAAGAAAATGCAGTACTAGCACCTTCTCTAATAAAGTAAATTTAGTTATACTAAAGTGATTTAAAGTAATAACAAGCAAACGCACCCGAGATTGCCGGGCAACAGAGTCAACTGAGGGAGAGGAGTCCTGGAGAACCCCAGCTGCAGAATTTTCGGTAGCAGCAGTGCAGCATAGACGCCTTCTGATTGGACAAGAAATCTTGTGACAGAATCTAGAAAAAACTGATGGGTTTATGAGAGAGACATCGGTAGTGATGGTCGTGGCGGCTGTGAAGAAGAGCTGCGACGGAGAGGAGAGGCCAGTGACTGAACCCACCAAAGTGGCAGTGAAGATTGGCATATCGTTGTATTCTAGCGCGAGAGAGAGGGAGAGAGGGAGAGGGAGAGCGGAGGAGGATAAGTCGAATTTGGGAGAAGTTGTGGTCACACATTTGCATTTGCATATTCCTATTCCAAGTGGACAATCTCTGCCCACGAGTCTATTATTGGCTCATACTCACATTCTATCTCTCTTTTTTTTATACTGAGGAAATCCCTGATTAAAATCTTGGGCCACATGGAAGAACTCACAATCCCCCATGGATCGATAAGTTCTAGCAGAGGCTCAAGGAAGATAATGCAGGGTGAGAAGGGCTGTGACTGTGTGAGTTTCTTTTTACAGCCTAACTGTAAATTTAATATTCGATCCGTTAAATAATTTTTTGGAAAAATTGAAAAAATCACCATTAAAATCAACATTACAGCATTACCAGAATAACACAAGGCTGGTGTCCTGAAGGACTAACTACAGCCGTACTGGTAAAATAATGAAAAATAACATTGACCTAAGCTTAACACGTACAAAACAAGCATTACATGCAGCATGCACACACACAATCTGCTAACATAATCAGGGACACACGCTGACAGTTTCTCAATTACTGGACGGAGATGGAGATGGAGATGGAGTAGACGCAGAAGCATTGTAAAAGGGATACAAATCCCACCGAAATAAACAGCTCGGTCTGCGAACATAACCTCCTTGCTTCCCATGGCAGCAATTCTGATAACTAGCTACGTTTGCTCTCAGGCACGTACTGCAGTCACTCTGAGACAGATCTGGAGTACACTGCATCTGAGCATATATGTTCTGAAACACAGTCACTTCCACTTCCTCCGTTGCATACTTGATCCTGGAAGAGCCACTTGAAGCTCTTTCGACCACCCTTTCCATCAAAGCTTCCCATATCGGATCAAACTCTGTCATATTTAAAGATATGTCGACAGTATTATAGCCAGCTTCCATAGGGTCTAGCTCCAGTATTCCGAAAAAAGAGCGGTTCGCGTAGCGTACAAGGCATGGACCTTCACCTCCCCAAGAAAGTGCTTCTTTCTGGTTTGGACACTGTGTCATGAGTTCTTGACTGGTGGAGTTTACACAACTGAAACAAGACTCTGATGTAACATCTCCTCTGCAAAGCCCAAGAGCGTATACTTCGTTGGGTTCTTCGCCGATGCTGGTGTTGAAGAAACGACCGTTATTTGCAGAGACATTGGGAGCCAGAGAAGAGAGGATTTGGTACCGATTATTGGCATAGGTGCTATTAGCTGTAAAGTTTCCTGTGTCGAGACAGCTTTGTTGGGCATTGGCAAAATTGATGGTTATGAAAATAATATGAGAAAGTAGGATGAATTTTTTAAGGTTTCTCATGATTCTGTGCTCTGAATTCTGATAGACATAAAACTCACCTATAATTTGTTTTTAACATATATAGGTGTAGAGTGTAGACTAGTCTAATGACGGTATTTCTCAAAACCTTAGTTTGGTGATTAGAACCTTTCAAGACTTGAGAAGGCAAGTCAAGATGGTGATTGCAATAGTTATACTTATCTTCACATCAGATAGTGCGACTAAGACTAACGACCATTACTAATACTATAGGCTCATATATTCAGCCCAATTCTAAATTTTAAAATATAATTTTTTGGGGGAAGAAAATTTATTGGAAAGATATTCAAATTGAAAATTGATTTCTTTCTCAGTACAACAGCTGCACGGATTTGTTCTTCGTGGATCGTTTGAATTGAATATTATGAAGTTAAGAAAATGCGTTGTTACGTGAAATGAGTTGGGAACGTATAACGTAGTCAATTGGGTTATACCAATTCTATTGTGAAATATCAATCTTAACAAGAACACATGACTTGACTTTGTCCATGACGGGTTGTTGTCAAGTACTTCTTCTCGATCAACAATTTCTGACATAGAATATTAAACATCTTTGACTATTCGCCTAGAAAATTATATTTTTTTACTATTCAGCCCTTATTTTCCAAAGCTACTGGACTAGAAGGTTCAAAGAGGTTGAACGGATATCAATCATGACACGGCCAGATCGACAATTCAAGAAAGCATGCTAACGTGTTTTATGTAACGTAATTTATGGTTGCGACTATATTTCTCTCGATAATTAATTAAGTTGATGTATTCAACAAAATCATTTTAAACAATGTCAACTTCACCTTCATGAAGATTTTTGGCTTCGAATCATTCACCGGGGTATCAAAGCTCGCATAGTTCTGTTGGACGCAGAAATGAATCTGAAAATTGCAGATTTTGGCATGGCAGTTGATGCAGGGTCTTGGGCCAACGAAGCATGCGGTTGAGAATGTGTTTTATTTAATATTGGGATCGATTATAGCTTTGACGCATGTGAGCTAAAAAGAATATTATAATTTTAGATTTTCTTAATGGCTTTTTTCCGGCGCACATGGGTTAATTAAATTCCCCTGTTATCGATCCTAATCCAAATATGACAAAATTGACTCATGAGCTCATGATCTTGATCTGCATCAGCAAGGCTGTTCAAACAGATGGATGAAACTCAAATCTAAACTAAAATAGAATTGCGGGCACATAGTAACTATTTTATTGATAATGCTTTGTGCAGCAAATCTGATCTTTGAAAATCAAATTACATGAAGATTTTATTATAAGAAGATAAGAATACTGATAATCTTAATGTTAATATGTAGGGGATACATGGGTCCAGAGTACAACTACTAAAGAAATTGCATTCACTACTGACTTCTTCCATTTAAGAGACGAAGATGCAGAAAGGATCATCCTTCATCCGCTGCCTCCATCCTTGAGGCATCATCGAGGCCCAAGCTCAGTAATTGAAGCCTCATTGATGGTGAATTTAACAGAACCGCTTTTGGATTGATCTGATGCCGACGCTGACGCTGATGCCTCAGAGTCCACAAAAGTGCCACCGAAAAATGCAGGTCTTGAGGGTGCTGGGAGAGAAATAGAGGAGCTACTGAGCATTAGAAGAACTGAAGCCATGGTAGGTCTGCTGGTTACATTTTCTTGAACACAGAGTAGTCCAATGTGTATACACCTCATCATTTCACTTCTAGAACCAACCGTCATCATTGGATCTACCAAATTTGACACTGTCCCTCCATTCCAGTTTTTCCAAGTCTGTAATAATTTAATGAGTTCTCGCATCAAGTTAAAGCACAAATTCTTTGCTATTTTTGGTTAAATTCGTATATAAAACTTACGTAAGTTAGGAGGTCCTCGGCCTCTTCCCCATGATGGAAACTATTGATCTTTTGACCGCTGATGATCTCCAAAACCAACACGCCAAAGCTATACACATCAGATTTAACAGAGAAGTGTCCGTGCATTGCATACTCAGGAGCCATATATCCACTGAACATAATGGTTGGAAAATAAATTCTAGTTATTACCACGTTGAGGCATGAGTAGACATAATTATTAATCGTATATATTGGAATCATTAAGAGATATTGTTTTAGTGTTTGATATGATTAAATTGATAGCGGTATGATGACTATTTTACTTACTAGGTGCCAACGACTCTGCTTGTATCGGCTTGAGTTTGATCCACTTTAAACAATCTTGCCATTCCAAAATCTGAAATCTTGGGAATCATCTCTTCATCCAACATTATGTTGGCTGCTTTTAGATCGCGATGAATAATTCGCAGTCGAGAATCTTCATGAAGGTAAAGAAGTCCTCGAGCAATGCCCCCAATAATTTTGTAGCGCATTTCCCAATTCAGTAAAGCACGCTTTGTTGGATCTACAAGTTTGTATGATCGTTAGAATTCGTAGATATGAGTCACTGGTCATGAAAATTACTTCAACTAGTTTCATTTTATATTTAGTGTCTTGCTCTCAATCTGCGATTCAGTGAAGAACTAACATTGTACAAAACAAGCATTCCCAAATCCCCAAAATCCAATATTAGAAACCGAATCCAGTAATGAAGCAGTAGTTCAGAATACATACCAAATAAGAAGAGATCTAGGCTTGAGTTCGGCACAAACTCATAAATGAGAAGCCTTTCACTTCCTTTAAAGCAGAAACCAAGAAGCCTGACTAGATTCCTGTGTTGAAGCCTCGTCATTAACAACACCTCATTCTTAAATTCTACGTCTCCTTGACTAGAATGTCTAGACAGCCTCTTCACCGCTACACATTGTCCATCTGGAAGTGTACCCTGCAGACATGAATTCCATGAAACTAAAAGATCACATCCATCGACAAGGAGCTAGACATTTCGGATCTTAGAGAATAGACATAGCAGTTACCTTGTAAACAGCACCAAATCCCCCTTGTCCAAGTTTATTTGCATCAGCAAAGTTGTCCGTAGCATTTCTTATCGCCCCCAAGTCAAATTGCAAGGATTCCACACTCGCAACTTCATCAACATCTTCACAGACCAAAACAATTAATTTTGTTTTCTTACACAATATTTTAACCAAAAGCAACTATTATTAAACTTACTTTCGATCTCTTGAGAAGGCTTCCTTCTCCTTCGAATAAGAAAGATGCAAGTAAGGGCAAAAAATGCGATGAAAGTAATTGTAGGAACAACAATAGCTGCAACCGTTCCAGGTTTAATGCCGCCATCATCATCTTCTGCCAAGCCCAAATACGTGCTCAATTTATACAAGCCAGAAGAGGAATTTAGCAATTCTACAACCTATTCATATCAAAATTGAGGCTTTAAGGTGCAGACAGACATACCGTTTGCATTTGTTGGATTTGTTGTCACCGGAGGAGAATTACTGGGCGGAGGTGGAGACTGTGATGGAGGTGGAGGAGCTGGAGGAGACGCAGAAGCATTGTAAAAGGAATACAAATCCCACCGAAACTGACAGCTCGGTCTCCGAACAAAACCTCCTTGCTTCTCATAGCAACAGCTCTGATAAGTAGCTACGTTTGCTCTCAGGCACATTCTGCAGTCAGTCTGAGACAGATCTGGAGTACACTGCATCTGAGCATATATGTCTTGAAACCGAGGCGCTTTCACTTCCTCCGTTGCATACTTAACCCTGGAAGAGCCACCTGAAGCTCTTTCGACCACCCTTTCCATCAAAGCTTCCCATATCGGATCAAACTCTGTTCTATCAGAAGATAAGTTACCAGTATTATATCCAGCTCCAATAGGGTCTAGCGCCAGTATTCCGAAAAAAGATTGGTTTGCGTAGCGTACAAGACATGGACCTTCACCTCCCCAAAAAATTGCTTCTGTCTGGTTCGGACACTTTTCCATGAGTCCTTGACTGGTGGAGTTTACACAATTGAAACAAGACTCCGGTGTAGCATCTAGTCTGCAAAGCCCAAGAGCGTATACTTTGTTGGGTTCTTCACCGATGCTGGTGTTGAAGAATCGATCATTATTTGCAGAGACATTGTGAGCCAGAGAGGAGAGGATTTGGTACCGATTATTGGCATAGGTGCTATCAGCTGTAAAGTTTCCTCTGTCGAGACAATCTTGGGCATTGGCAAAATTGATGCTTATGAAAATAATATGAGAAAGAAGGATGAATTGTATGTAACTTTGCATGATTCTGTGCTCTGATAGAGATAAAATCCACCTCTCTAATTTTGTTGGGGACAAAAGAGATTTCCTTTTTAACGTATTTTGCTGAAGATGATGGAATTTTCTCAGACTTCAAAAGTCAAGTCTTTGGACGAGACAGTTATTGTGATTGTGATAGTTATACTTGCGGTGGAAATTGGAATAGTGTGCCATGTATAGAGTATAGACGCGTTGATAGTGTCAATATACCTTGACTAACGGGTTTTTAAAGTCACTAGTGTTAAGCCCGCGTTTCGACGGATGTTCCTAATTGCCTCACGTAATTCATCATATATGATTTGATGAGAGCAGATGCGTCTTCATAATCAAATGCAATCCGGTTAGCTATGATTGCATAAATTCCAACAACAAAAAATAGATTAATGGCACTACATATGGATTTTATAGATAATTTTTCATATTTCATATACTATATGAACAAGGACAGTACAAAAACAAAATAGTAAATCAACCTAGAGCCAAGAAACGATGTAAAGTTGTTCGAGAAATTTAATCCACTGGCAATTTTTTACTCTACGCATATTCCCTGTCTAATGGCTTGAGAAAAAAAGAGCTTCCAGAAAGCTCGACCCATTTAACTTTGATTAATCATCAACCTGTTTGTTCTTTCTGACCAATTCCCCAAGAATTGATGGCAGGTGTCTTACCATTTTACAGCTCCACGCATGCAAGGTCTTGCTGGCACCGAGTGCTAAGCACGCGATGATTTTTCTCTTGTTGCTGATCGCTTGATAGCTTATCCTTGCTTATAATTCACTTTCGACTCGGGATTTAGTCTCATAGAGCTGCTCATTTCATCCAAGTTTTTTCCATAAAAAAATGGAAAATTTTTGAAGCCCAAACACCTGTGGATCCCTGCAACACAATTGGTGATCTACAGAATATAAAGCATGATTGTGTTACTACATCAATTACATGAAAATAAATCAAATCATTATACCCATTTACTTCTGTATAATGATGCAAGTGATGCAAGGTCCTAGGCAAACCAAGCATGCGGACGCAAACGTGTTTTATTTAGATTGAGATCGACGAGTGGCTTTTTGACATATGTGCACTAAAAAGAAAACTATAATTTTTTAGATTTATCTATTTTCCTTATTGCTTTACGAACTCGTGATCTTGATCTCCATCATAAAGGCTGTTCAAACAGATAGATGAAACTCAAATCTACACAAATACAATTGTGGGCACATAGTAACTTTTTTCTTGATAATGCTTTGTGCAGCAAATCTGATCTTTGAAAATCAAATTACATGAAGATTTTATTCTAAGAACATCAGAAAACTGATCATCTCAATGTTAATATGTAGTGGGTACATCACTCCAGAGCACAACTACTAAAGAAATTGCATTCACTACTGACTTCTTCCATTTAAGAGACGAAGATGCAGGAAGGATTGCCCTTCATACACTGCCTCCATCCTTGCGCATTATCGAGGCACAAGTTCAGTAATTGAAGCCTCATTGATGGTGAATTTAACAGAACTACTTTTGGATTGAGCCGATGCAGATGCCGAAGAGTCCAAAAAAGTGCCGCTGAAAAATGCAGGTCTTAAGGGTGCTGAGAGGGAAATAGAGGAGCTACTGAGCATTAGAAGAACTGAAGCCATAGTAGGTCTGCTGGTTACATTTTCTTGAACACAGAGTAGTCCAACGTGGATACACCTCATCATTTCGCTTCTCGAACCAACCGTCACCATCGGATCTACCAAATTTAACACGGTCCCTCTATTCCAATTTTTCCAAGTCTGCAATAATTTAATGAGGTCTTGCATCAAGTTAAAGCATAAATTATTCACTATTTTTGGTCAAATTCATATATAAAACTTATGTAAGTTAGGAGGTCCTCGGCCTTTTCCCCATGACGGAAACGATTGATCTTTTGACCGCTGATGATCTCCAAAACCAATACGCCAAAGCTATACACATCAGATTTAACAGAGAAGTGTCCGTGCATTGCATACTCAGGAGCCATATATCCACTGAACATAATGGTTGAAAAATAAAAAAAAAATATTACCACGTTGAGGCATGAGTAGATATAACTATTCATCTTATATATTGGAATCATGAAGCTTTACTGTTTGATATGATTAAATTGGTAGCAGTATGATGACTATTTTACTTACTAGGTGCCCACGACTCTGCTTGTATCGGCTTGAGTTTGATCCACCTTAAACAATCTTGCCATTCCAAAATCTGAAATCTTGGGAATCATCTCTTCATCCAACATTATGTTGGCTGCTTTTAGATCGCGATGAATAATTCGCAGTCGAGAATCTTCATGAAGGTAAAGAAGTCCTCGAGCAATGCCCCCAATAATTCTATAGCGCATTTCCCAATTCAGTAAAGCACGCTTTGTTGGATCTACAAGTTTGTATGATGATTAGAACTCGTAGATATGAGTCGCTAATCATGAAAATAACTAAAACTAGTTTCATTTTATATTTAGTGTCTTGCTCTCAATCTGCGATTCAGTGAAGAACTAACATTGTACTAAACAAGCATTCCCAAATCCCCAAAATCCAATATTAGAAACCGAATCCAGTAATGAAGCAGTTAAGAATACATACCAAATACGAAGTGATCGAGGCTTGAGTTAGGCACAAACTCATATATGAGAAGCCTTTCACTTCCTTTAAAGCAGAAACCAAGAAGCCTGACTAGATTCCTGTGTTGAAGCCTCGTCATTAACAACACCTCATTCTTAAATTCTACGTCTCCTTGACTAGAATGTCTAGACAGCCTCTTCACCGCTACACATTGTCCATCTGGAAGTGTACCCTGCAGACATGAATTCCATGAAACTAAAAGATCACATCCATCGACAAGGAGCTAGACATTTCGGATCTTAGAGAATAGACATAGCAGTTACCTTGTAAACAGCACCAAATCCCCCTTGTCCAAGTTTATTTGCATCAGCAAAATTGTCGGTAGCATTTCTTATCGTCCCCAAGTCAAATTGCAAGGATTCCACAGTCGCAACTTCATCCGCATCTTCACAGACCAAAACAATTAATTTTGTTTTCTTACCCAATTTTTTTAACCAAAAGCAACTATTTTTCAACTTACCTTCGATCTCTTGAGAGGTCTTTCTTCTCCTTCGGATAAGAAAGATGCAAGTGACGGCAAAAAATGCAATGAAAGTAATTGTAGGAACAACAATAGCTGCAACCGTTTCAGGTTTAATGCCGCCATCATCATCTTCTGCCAAGCCCAGAAGAGGAATTTAGCAATTCTACAACCTATTCATACCAAAATTAGGGCTTTAAGGTACAGACAGACATACCGTTTGTATTGGTCGTCACCGGAGGAGAATTACTGGGCAGAGGTGGAGGAGACTGTGATGGAGGGGGAGGAGCTGGAGGAGACACAGAAGAATCGTAAAAGGGATATAAATCCCACCGAAAAGTACAGCTCGGTCGATGAACATAACCTCCTTGCTTCTCGTGGCAGCAATTCTGATAACTAGCTACGTTTGCTCTCAGGCACGTACTGCAGTCACTCTGAGACAGATCTGGAGTACACTGCATCTGAGTATATATGTTCTGAAACGGAGGCACTTCCACTTCCTCTGTTGCATACTTAACCCTGGAAGAGCCACTTGAAGCTCTTACGACCACCCTTTCCATCAATGCTTCCCATATCGGATCAAACTGTGTCATATTTAAAGACATGTTACCAGTATTATATCCAGCTTCCAAAGGGTCTAGCTCCAGTACTCCGAAGAAAGAGCTGTTCGAGTAGCGTACAAGACATGGACCTCCAACTGCACCTTCCCAAAAAATTGCTCCTTTCTGGTTCGGACACTTTTCCATGACTTTTTGACGGGTGGAGTTGAGACAAGTGAAACAAGACTCGGTATCTAGTACGCAAAGCCCGAAAGCGTATACTTTGTTGGGTTCTTCGCCGATGCTGGTGTTGAAGAAACGATCATTATTTGCTGAGACATTGAAAACCAGAGAAGAGAGGATTTGGTCCCGATTCTTGGCATAGGTGCTATTAGCTGTAAAGTTTGATCCTGTGACGATACACTTTTGTTGGGCATTGGCAAAATTGATGCTTATGAAAATAATATGAGAAAGAAAGATGAATTTTTTAAGGTTTCTCATGATTCTGTGCTCTGAATTCTGATAGAGATAAAACTCACCTATAATTGGTTTTTAACATATTTTGGTGTAGAGCGTAGACTAGTCTACTGACGGTATTGGTAATTATAACTTTTCAAGACTTGAAAAGTCAAGTCAAGATGGTGATTGCCTGGCTCCGATACTAAGAAATTGTAGTAATCACAGAGTAAATTCAAGGATTGAAGAAGTTTTCATTGATCAAAACTTTACGAAAGAAAGAAGAAAGAGCATATTAAATAAGCTCTGCAATACAACGGTCATCATCAGATCAGAAAAGAAAGTTGACAGACAGCTTGCGAGTAACTACAGGCAAGAAGAAAGAAAAAAAAATGATGCCGCACAAAGACTGTGCAACAACAAAAAATAGAACGACCACGTTTTGACAATGAATAAATAAATTAAACAATATAACTCAACACTTTTAGTGAAGACTTTTCAATTCCTCAAAAATCTCTAGTCTTTTGATCAGACAAGATGGTGATTGTCGGCAACTACTTTGGAGAAGGTCAAATATCTCCATTAAAATTGTTTTATCATCTCACTTTTATCATGTAAAAAATAATATTATAATTAATTCATATGGATAGAACACATATCTTAATAGAATTATATCAATAAAATAAAAATCTCTATATATTTTTCTCTTTCTATTTTAGTAAAGACAACAACTTTTCTCTTGTTCATATTGTTCTCATTAAATTTATTCTGAAATCAATATTGAATCTCACATTTATTATAAAAAATGAAGTTACATATTCATCCACATCAATAAAACACGTATCTTAGTATAGGTTTTTTTTGGCTCCCACTTGGGAACACAAATCAGTTTTTCAATTGAGTTTTTCAGAACATTGTTTTCCTTGTCGGATTTGGATATTCCCAATTCTATTTACTTGAGAGGCACAAACCATTGAGCTACACTGACATATATTCTTCTTCAGAAATGGTTTTTATTTTTTTGTTGCATTAATTTTGATAAATTTGTTTCCCAAACTTGCAGGTTTAACCGGATGGAGAGCGGTGTAATGGAATAATGGATTGGGACATGTTTTGGGTAAAAATCTTTTTTTTTTTTTGCTTTAAAAAAAACCTTTAGAACAAAAGTCCTGTTTTTATTTCGTAATGCGACATTTATTCGTCGAACAATTGGGAAAAAAACCGACAAATCAATTAATAAATTTCAATACATGCAAAAGCTTGTCCTGAATGTTTAGTTGTTCTACCAATTAAACATTCCTAAAAAAAAAATTGAATATTTTAAAAATGAAAAAAAAGGAGTATTATAGTGAGGGTGGTGCTAAATAGTCTAAATTTTTGTAACTCAAGTCTACATGGTATTCTTTGTAAACGTATGACATAGAAAATTAAAATTTAAAAAGAAAATATCTTATTTGAAAACTCACAGCATATTTTTTTTTTAAACGAAATTTTAAAATATTTTATCTCTTAAAATACATATTAGATTTCGAAAAAAAATACATATCCAGAATTAGGTGTGTGCACAGTCCGGTCCCCAAACCAAAACTGAAAATGGCGGTTTTGAAAAAATTGAAACCGAAACTAAACCATATTTTCGGTTAACCGATTTTAACAGTCCGGTCCAGTTTGGTTATGTTTTTGTAATTAATTATATAATTATTTATTATTAATAATTATAAAATAATGTGTAATGAACATATAACTATAAAATAAAGTGTAATAGGTAATGAATTTTTAAAGAAAAAATATTTATATAAAATAATGTGTAATGGGCATGGAATTAAAAAATATTTATGCCATTAGACCTATATATATTCACATTTATATATATTTATTTAAATTTTAAATACATTTAAAATTAATCGGTCCGGTTAACCACAGTTTCAAAAAAATGAAACTAGAGACCGGACCATATATCTTGGACCGGTCCGGTTTTTCAAACCGTTGACCAAAATTTGGTCAATAAACTGATTCGAACCCGACCGATCGGTTCGATTTCTGGTTTTCTACCGATTGACTGTCCGGTTTGCACAACCCTATCCAGAATCAATAAGTAAAGATCTATACAACAAGATCCACATCGATAGGTTTTATTCCGTCATTTTTAATTACATTATTTTCTTGTACTAGTATGTGAATTATGTAGATTCCAGTATTTATTTATAGGTATTGATATGGATTCGTATATCGATTTTTATTTTGTAACATAAACAATAAGTATTAAACCCTAAGGGGAACGAATTCGCTAAACTCTAACGAAGTCGTGTATCGAATTTTCATGTTATAACCTAAACAATAAGTGTTATAAACTCCAAGGAAAACGAATTCGCTAAACCCTAATGGGCTCGTGTATCGAATTTCCATATTATAACCTAAAAGGCTCGGATAATAGCTGGTGGTTCCACATTTTATAATTATATATAAAACGGTATAGGACCCACCTAATATAACAGTTATATATGTGAAATATGAAGGACAAAATTGAAAATTAGTGACTGGGACCCACTAATTTCCTTTCCGCCCCAGATTTTTCGTTCCGAAAATGGAAGGAAAAAAGAAACAGTCTGGATCCACCATATTTTTCTCTCAAAAGTTACCCTCAAATTTAACATTCTCTCCTATACACCCAATTTTTTTTTATTTTCTCTTCATTTTGCCCTAAAATTTTACGCTCCCTCATATTCCCTCCCTTCCCGAACAATGGGAATAAGTTTCACTGCTCCAAGTCCCTCGCTACACAAATCGCGTTACCGCATTCGACCATACGCATCAATCACGCCATACACACACTGCACTACAATTTAGAGTTTTTTTTGTCTTTTTGTGAAAAGTTGCTCCACAAAAATGACGGTAAGCTTCACTACAAAGCCCGGCCTTGCTACAGTGTGACTGGACTTCCAGCACGGCATTGTAACGACTGGGTATTTTTTGGACTAAAAAATTATAGTTTCTCTCTCCTATGTGTATAACAAATTAACTTTTGAAGAAGAAAGTGGATTGAGAGACTAATTAAATGGGCTTTGGCCAACTTAAATAAAATACGTATCATATATTAAAAATTAAAATTATTACACAAATTAACTACCAAATAAATGACTTTACCCTACCCTAGCCTTAACCCGACATTACAAGTTTAATAAAGTCCTGAAGATCCTTCG
Source organism: Euonymus europaeus (assembly GCA_963580455.1). NCBI lineage: Eukaryota > Viridiplantae > Streptophyta > Magnoliopsida > Celastrales > Celastraceae > Euonymus > Euonymus europaeus. The sequence goes on from OY756961.1 coordinate 2,995,389, forward strand.
TGATATATTTTTCCTACATTAGTGGAGAGTAGAGTGAAAAGCAAGTCTATGGAGTTCAAAAAAATTATTATTTAGAGATTTTTACACTTTGTCACTTGTTTGCATAAACTCATCCGGGTTGCGATAGGTTGAGTGTATTTGATAGGAGTTCCTGCGCATTGATTGGTTCTATGCAGGGAAGCTAGTTTTGGATTTGAAATCTTAAGCATTTTCCTTGGATTTAAACCTTTAGGCAATAACTGAGTTGTGCGTATGATTATTTCGGTTTAATAAGCCATCGTGAGAATTTTAGAAGAAAGAATGTTGTCTTCTTTTGAGTTTTTGGATTTTGCACAGTCATTTGCATTTTTATGTGTGGTTCGAGGTTTCAATACTTAAACATTGTTATATATACCATTGATGAGTTATTTGAATGATTTGCATAGGTTTCGGATGAACCAAGACTGATTCAGGGACGAAAATCTGAAAATGGAATTGCTGTCAAATAATTGTGCTGATATGAATTTTGACGTGCTGATGCTCGAACAACCACTGAATTTTTAATAAAACCACTATCCCATTGATTCTTTAAGTGTTGAAAACTAGACATCTCAAGCTTCACATGGATATCAAGTTTGTTAATTTTGGACAACAGATAACGAAGTTATGAGTGTACAAAATCAGCTGCAGTAGAGATCATGTACAGTTTTGAGTATCCTTCATTGTTCTCCTTCTAACTTTCACTATACTGCCCAAATTTTTTTGATTTATGATGCGTTGGAAAGCTAAGAGAAAGGGATACAACTATTATGTTTGAAGATTTCTCAAATTCTGGTGTTAAGACATTGTAAAATGGTCATATGCGCATACCATAAAATATGACAAATTATGCAACAGTATTATTCATGGGTAATTTTGGAACTTTAGAGCTATAAAGGGGCAATTTGGTCATCCTACAATAATTTATTTTGACCTAAGGGAGAATGGCTGTTTTAAAGGAAGATTGGAGGCCGGTTAGAGAGAAGAAAAAAAGTGGAGAAGAGGCAATAGCACACGCAAAAAAAAAAAAAGAGGAAGGAAATTAAGAGAATCGATTCATTCTCTACATTGGTGGATGGGTGTAATTATTTTCTCTGCTTTGGTTCCATGTTTGATGTCATAAACTAATTTTCATTACTAGAGCTATGATGTAGCCTAGTTTTTCTTGATTGAATTCGAAATTTCAATAAATTGTTGACTTTTATTCATTATGTGTCCAAGATTGTTATGCTATTAAACATCTAACCAATGTTTGATTTGTTTATTTATCATTGTTTTGTCTGAAAAGAAGAATAGGGTATTGATCGTATCATGAATTCCTTAAATTGAATGAATGTTAGATATGGATTCATAATTTATGCAATGTTTTTATGGTTCTCCATTGATTTTAATGCGCTTATGATTTCTTAAATTGTGCTTCAAAGAGGTGATTGTTGATTATGAATAGTTTTGATATAGTCTCAAATAATTTTTTTTTTGTTATTAGTAGATTTTAATGCGCTTATGATTTCTTAAATTGTGCTTCAAAGAGGTGATTGTTGATTAGGAATAGTTTTGATATAGTCTCAAATAAATTAGAAAAAATCTACTAATAACAAAAACAATTATCCAAGATTTATTAAACTGAGATTCAATTGAGATAGCTACGGTGAAATCATGTGCTCTAATGTTTCTTAATCTTGATTCTTGTTTCACTTAATTATTGCTATTAATTAATTTTTATTAATTTAGTCATCAATTATTCAAACTCAATTTTGTATCCAGGAAATGTTTGCGATTTAATTAGTAGCCTAAAGTTGATCGAATTAAATAGTCATTGGCGGTTCGATATTCGGTATTTGATCACTATATTACTTGTTTGAGATTTCATGCGCTTGCGAATAATTTTCACAATAGTCCACCTTCTAATTATGGTTGATACGCATTCTGTTAAAGGTATCCTTTATCGATACTTGCTCACTTGTCCCTTTCCATCGTTTAAGTCATTATTCATTCTCTAAGTCTTATAACTCACAGCTCATTTGTTGGAGATGCCTTTTAGTATATTGTATTTTGACCCACTCTGATAAGGTGAGGTATAAAACTATGGCGAGGCAAGATGAATTGTATTGACAAAAAATATTTGGCATATCAAAAATATAAAATCAAAATTTGCTTAATAAATTATAAAAATAACAAAAAGAATCAAACTTACAAAATGAACCACAAAGTCTTTTTTTTTCATTCATACCCCTATCCCAAAAACTGCCTATGATGACCCTTCACCGGCCAAAAAAACCATCGAAGGCCGGAGTTCGCTGGGAAGGACTAAAATGAAAGAACCTTAGCTTCTATGAGTATGAACTACGGCGACCTCAGAAGCAGCTCCCTGCTGCTTCTCAAACAACTCGACAAAAGGTGAGGTTCGAACTCACCGAGAAGCAAAGCCAAACAAAAATGTGCGGCCTGATCGACAATTATGTCCGTCGGGTGAGCCTTGGATAATTGGGTTGGGAAGATTGTAGGAGACTGAGAGTATATCACTATCTTTAATAAGATTTGAGCCATCTATAATTCTTTTTTATCTTTAGCAATGTGTCAAATCTAATGGGTGCTATTTTATACCACTGAAAAATTTGGAGTGTATGGAGAGAGTAATAAGAAAAAAATTGTATTGCAAGAAAAATATGTAGAATGGTAAAAAAAAATGATATAAAAATATGAGAGAGATGATGTTGATACTTAATATTTGGAGTGTTTGTAAATAAAAAATAAAAAAATTGTATTGAAATATATGTTTTATTGATATGATTGTATTGAGAGTCGTGTTTTGATGTAATAAAAGTGGGACCGTATTGAAAAATTTGGTGAGACTTGCACTGGGATAGAAGATATGATTTTTCCTTTTATTCAATGTGAGACTTGTGGTCTCGATTCAAATTAAAAGAACACATTTTTTGAATAAGAGGAGAGGCAAAAGAACAAATTTAACAAACAAATAAAACAAATGAATTAATCAATAACATTAGCAAATATAAATAACTAAGTAGTAACCCCACAAGTTGCGACGGGAGCCCAGATCAACAACGAAGCTTAAAGAGTTAAATTTGAATCAAATTTAGGGTTAAACTACCCCCAATTAACCATAATCATACAAAGAATCAAAGCTAAACTTACAGAAGAAAAGACAAAATTTGAAACTGACATGGAAGAGAAAGTTGAAGCAAGAATAAAACCGAGACTAAGATTAATGGTTTAAGATTTGGTGAAAGTGTGGCACATGAATTGGCATATTAGGACATCGTAAAGCCCAATTGCACTGGTATGATAATTAAAGACTAAAGAGCAATAGCTTCAACCAAGTCACGATTTTGGACTGTTAAGAGACAGTAGCTTCAACCAAGTCAATGGCCTAAAATGAAAATCGTTATATTGATGCCGCGAATCTATACTATCTTCTCCTTTAAACCGGGTGGATTTGAGGCCTCCACAGCGCGAGTCCCACCATCTTCCGCCTACTCGCGCGATTTTGCAGCGCCTCACCTCCTCCAAACAGCGTCGTCTAGCCTGTAACTTGTTACGCAAAACGACGCCGTCTTACATCGACTCCCATATTGGTTATGCGGCTTCCGCTTCAACCACGTCGATGGTGTTATGCACCGACTCAACACCCAGTTAAAGGTTAGTATAGATATTCTCGTTCGTCTCCTCTTTCTCCCATATGCCGATCACTTTCCCTCCCTCAGATTCTTCGATTCCTGCCTTCCCTCTGCTTCTGCAGTGTACGCACGGGTTATTGGGGGTATCTTTGGTGCTTTCCCCTCTCTGGTTCACATACAAAGGTTAGCCTGCCTTAGGTTTTGCGTATTAATGTTGTTTGGGATCATTTGTAACAGATTTTTTGATTCCGACTACGGGTGACCTGATTCCCTTGATTTCCCTCTACTTTGTTCTTAATAATTCATATCTTTTGCTCGTTTTCTATGATTTTTGTGGTGATGGTGTCCTTTTCCTACTCCACGTTATGGCGATATGAGTGATCGGCGAGCTTTGGACTTGGTTATCGCCATTAGAAAAGGTTAGTAAAGACTTGGTTTCGTCTTTGTAATTTCATTTGCTCATGATTTCTTTTCCTTGCTGGTGGTTGATCGATTTCTTTGTATCACTTGTGGCTGTGTTGCAGTAGTTTGGCACTTCAGTTGTAATATTTTTTTATAGTAGCTTATAGATTTTCCTATATCTTGCAGGCCCCCAAAAGAGGTGGGATGGCTTGGATTGCCATCATAGTAGAGCTTTGTTATTGCGACCTGGAAGAACTGGTGAGCTTCTTCTTTAAATTTTTAAAAATTTTATTTGATTCTGTCATACTCTAAATTCCTACCGTCTACCTTGTAGAGTCCTTCAAGTTTTCTTGCGTGAAACTCTCCAGGCCCATTTCCCCTGATTTATGGACCTGTTTTGGTAGCTTACAATTTCCCATATCATTCATGGTAAGTGCATCTGTTGTATCCGTTCTCAGCTACGCATATTCTCTTTTCATTTTTTAAGTTTGCTTCTTGATTTCATTTTAGGTTTGACTTGCTGTGGTATGATCGTAGCTCAGTGGAGCTTTGGCTCTATGGTATTATCCTTTAAAGTCATTTATTTATTTAATTGTTAAGCTATAGTTGCAAGTGGTAGATAAGAAACTGTTATGATGTATGCTGGGATTCTTATAGTGCTCATTGGCTATGCCGTGAATCATATGGATATTGCTCTAAAATATACATCGGGTGATTTTGTGATTATACTATTCCAAATCCAATTAAGACACATTGTGGGTATTTTTTATGGACTTGCAGCAATCTTTGGGACCTTTTCAAGATTTTTTCCTTAAGATTTTAAACTATGGGCATGATGTGAAGCAAAGAAAATAAGCAAATTTTCATTGCTTCTCACAACCATACTGTTCTGTATTTTGACTATTTTCTTAACTTTCTCTTTGTTTTTTCTTGCAGGTTTGGATAGGTTTCTTAGGTAGTGTCTGCTGTGCATTTGATCATTGCTTCCCTCACTCTTTTTCCCTTTTGATGTTAGTCCTTTTTTTGCATTTGTTCTTTGAACTAAGATTAGTTCAGAATCTTGGAGTAGCTGTACAGTTAGACTTTTTTTGGGTTTTATCACTAACTACTGATATTTTGAGGTATAAAATTGTGATAATTACTCGTTTGTTGTCCTGTTTTAAGTTGCTTCTGTTTGCTGCAGTTGCTGTTTGTCTAAGGAAGCTCACATTTAATCACCATTCTCTAGACATTTCCCTCTTTTCCAGGTCAGTGATAATTTCGCTGAAGTTTTGATAGTTTCACATCCTTTTCCCGATCTCTACTATTTTAGATCACTAAATTATGATATGTGGGTCCTCTTTGAAAAATGTGGTCATGATGTGTTGTTTGTGTGATGATTCCTTCCATGCTATTGTTTTTGTCTATGATCTTATAGGTTCGAGAGGGGAAACTCAAGTACATATAATAGGCAAAAAAAAAAATGAATTGTTGAAGAACAATCTAACAAGCGTAGACCTTCATAACTTTTCTTGGTTAAACAAGCAGTCCTGTGACAAGTTTTCAAATGCTATAACGCAGATTTTCTCGGTTGTCGATTTTTGCCTTGATACTGCCACACCTGTTAATAAAGTATTGATAGGAGAAATTTTATTCTAAAGCCTACCTAAGTTGTACAGGGACAATGGGGAGAGAAAGTATTTGTCATGTCTGTAATTTTGTACCTTTAGTCTTCCTTTCCAGTATAATCTATTTATGTATCTCAGTTTGTTTCAAAGTGGAAGACTTGCTTTGAATGGCTAACTTGCTATTTTTGAAACCTGTTCGTTCCTTTCAACCTCTGAACAAGCCAGTTAGGTTGTTCCCCCTTCCCAATTTAGATTTTTTTAACTGACATAACTATTTTTGAATTGAAATTTGATGCTTAGTCGGGTAGAGTTACTGGGTTTTCTATCAAGAGAAATATTCTTCGAGCAAATGAGTTATCCAAGCACTCTAAAACTACAAAGTTTCAGACTTTGGAGGCTACGGTATAAAAGAGAATGTTATTTATACTTTAAGTAATAATTACTCTTGATGCATTATTTAGTACTTTTTAGATGAAACTAAAGATTTTTTTATATGGGTTCGATAGGCTACAAAAAAATAATCAAACTACCAAGCCAAATAGCATAGTCTACAGATATTGTGATGAAAATGGTAAGTTTAATTTACTCTGTTCTGCTCCTTTTTTTTTCTCTTGTTTTCCTTTTGAATTAGTTACAATCTACATTGCACAGTAATACTAAGACTTTATGCCCTTTTTTTATCACACCAGACCATGCCTTTTTGTCACTCCCTCTTTATATATATATATATATATACAACTCTTCTTTTTTACAAACAAATCACTGTGATTTTGTCTGCAATGATTCAAAAAAATTGGAAAACGAATATGTTAGTCTTTACACAATTTTTTTCTCATTTATTTTTTTACCTCAATTAGTCCCCTTCGTAAAAATCATTATTAAAATTCAAAGTTGAATTAGTTCAGTGGCTTCTTTCATCAGTGTAATATTCTTTACTGTCTACTGTTTCATCGGAGGGTGCTTTGTTTTGCTTTCGTACTAACAACTTTTATTTATTGGCCGCTTGAAATCATAGCTCGATAGAATTTACCCCCATATCAGAGTTACAGCTGCGCCAGTGGAGACAGAGATGTAAGTCCTTAATAGGAATATTCAAAGCATGAAATATTGGAGCTGAAAGCACAGACTAATGCATCATGTGACGAGCAGCTCAAGCGGATCACTGAGATGGTATTACTATTTTTTAAATTATGCTTCTCTTTGTTTGAATTGTTTTCTCTAGCTCTAGTGTTTAATGATTTCCCATGAAACACCATATCAAACCTTTGCAAGTGTTATATATCACTCTGTGGAGGTAAAAGGCTTTATATATGTTCATATGTGTGTGTGTATCTATAATATAAAACTTAACTAATAGAAAATCAATTTTATTGTTTAGTGGAGGTCAAGTGAAGAAAATTGATACCAACTTTGCAAAGTGAAGAGAATTGATTGATGGAGGTCAATATATTATCCACAAGGTACATCAAATCCTCCTCTCTAACACCTAATTACCCCGAAGCACCAAGGGCTCATGTTCTTATAGTACAATACTACAATAAAGCTCTTTATCTCATATAATATTATCTGTACATTTTCCACTTTGTTATGTCAAATTCTATTGCTGTTGTTTGATTCTTTATTATTCAATTTTACTTACTGCTCAATAGTTAACTTAAACTTAATAATTTTTTAAAACTTCGTGGGTTAATATCGTCATTATCATATTCAAAATATTTACTGTCTTCAACATGCAATTTGTCCTTTCTACATCATTTATTCCCTTTACATGAATTTGTCAAATAATTTTTCAAACACTGCAAGCTAATATAACACAAGACTTTTGACCATATTCTCCAATATGTTGTTAGTTTGATGCATTTATCTCAAATACTATAATTATTGGGAACCTCAATTATGGAATATGGATAGACCACGGTCATTACTCTCGCTGGACAGTCCTCTTTCAATTTCACCACATTGTCTATGTTTGTCAGTTAATGCCTTTGCGCATATACTTTTATCGTAGCCTTTGCCGTAATTCTTTCTTATTAGCTGCTTGCATTGTCCACTTTTTGTATTCGTTATTTTTCAAATTTTATGTTTGTTTGCTTCTCTACATTCATGAACTGAATTAAACATTCATTTTTCTTCTGTTGTGTTCGTATGTTTTCAAGGAGTCTGAGTCTCTACCGTGTTGTTATTCAAATTTCATATCTACTGGCAATGAATAAAAGAAGACTGTTCTCACCATTTATTCCTCTTAAATGAAAATAAGGTTTAATTGATTGTTGACATTTATATAAAACTCCTTGACTATACAAGTATTTCGCTCTTTTTCTAATCAAGCTTTCAATAAAACTTAATATTTGATGAGATAGGTATGCGAAGGGAAAAAATAATGTAATTTGAAGTAGAGTATTTACCTTTTGTTGCTCACTTTGTTTTGTGTTTGACAATTTGCCAAAGTGTGTTGGGGTGACAGAATTTGCCCAAATAAAGGTGCAGGAAGAAGAAGAGGTGACTGAAGAAAGAGTGAAAAATGCTTACAAAAGGTCATTAAGAATTTATTTTACTCAACAATCCATGCTGAGGATGGCCATTGGCCTGGTGACTATTGGAGACCATATTCTCTTTACCTTAGTCTTTTTCTCATCTGCTTTTATTTGCTCTATTTGTATTTAGGTGAAAGTGGATTAAAGGGAAAAAAAAGTGTTGATATATCTAATAAGTTACTTTCCTATACACACATAGGTAGTTGTTGGCTCATTGGTGTGAGAGGTGAGTTATTTCGATTAAGAATTATAGAACACCCGCCGCAACGCGCGGGTTTCGATCTAGTACAAATTAAACGAGATAGATATTTGTCATCTACTACAAAGATAATCCAAAGATTGTAAGAGCCAACTCTCCCGGTAACGGACACTTGCAAGGTTATGTATAGTCTTTTAGTTGACCTGCACTGCCTTATCAAAAAACAGTCTCTTCTCATTGACTATATCTTCGTGCATTTAGCAAACGCCACCCACAATGTATGAGGCTTTTCCACAAGGACCCTAGAATTTCCTTTAGGTTAGAAGTTTACATGAGCACACACAAGGACCCCATCAGGGACACAGGGAACCCGAATCATCTCTGACAAACAGAATAAGATCATCCATCATGCATGAAAAGTTAAAACAACACTAGAGAAAATGGATTCACAATGCACCTAGGCAAAAATTTTAATATATCATCATTAGCCAAATAAATGGATAACTAACATTAAAAAGCAATCCAAATTATGAAGCCAATCAACGAGTTTCTCTATCCTCACCAGAAGATGAAAAGAGTGATCATAACATGAAGAACATGAACCCTGACACATAATCTAGAATGAAAGAAACTATTACTCCATGTAATAATTCAATTCAAGTTCAACTTACCTGTGATAATTGCTCTGCATCTACGCATAACTTTAAAGTCACCCCTTAAACAAACAGAAGAAAAACACAAAATTAACCTTACGCACAAGGTCGAGAGAGAGCAAAGAAGAGAGACAACTTATTTACAAGTGTAGATGTTAGAAATCTACGATCACCAAATTTGAGAATTTGGACTTTGGGTGGGCACTGGTAACTCTCAAATAATCTGTGTTGCTCCAGATGCTACACAAGTCCAATCAAAGAGTCGTTAGAAATCCAAGGATCGGATTTGGGGGATCGATCTTTGGGGCTCCGACGATCAAGTCAGATCAATGGATGAAAAGACGATAACCCTGGTAGAAATCGAGAAAGAAAGGTCGATGTTTGAGACTGTTTTGCTAGAAGAGTTAAGAGAGTTGTTAGTATAGTATTGGTTTCCCCTTTCTCTCTCTCTCTCGGAAGAAGTCACTATTTATGGTGTGTTGACTTACTAAATTTAGTAAGGGTTTTAGGGCTTTTCAATGTCGAACAAGCAAAATAATTATGTATGAGATGACACCAGCAGTCTGACAGAAGTGTCATACATACTAACTTTCTAGGTAAAGCAAATGTACCTCATGACAAGCTCTTTCTAAGGCGGTGAGGTACTGGCGAGCTCAGACAAGTCTGAGGTGAAACGAACATGAAATGACACCTATGCTGCGAGCTTTTTATAATCATTAATGGTCTTTGTTAAGTGAGCTTTAGTTCAGGTGGTCTCCAAGCTCGGTGGGCTCCACGTCAGGTCAGCTCTAGGGCAGGTGAGCTTCAGGCTCGATGAGCTCCAGGTCAGGTGGACTCCAGGCTTCTAAGATGGGTTTTGGGTCCATTAGGCTAGAATTGGATTTATACCTTGATTTGGTCAAAGTTGTCCACACCTCTGACTGGATCAAATGTTGACTGACAATGACTATTGAAAAAATGGGTGAGATCCGATTTTGGTAACTACAACAAGCACTGAACACTTTGCATCTTTTAGACCACTCTCGTACTTTAGCTCCTCTTCCTCATGCGAAGCCATTCGAAAATCTCGAAAAGCAAACCTCATGGCTAAACGCACAAGGGCAGTCTAAAAAACCCTAAATCCCCAGAAAATCACAACCCCAAATGTTAAAAATTGGAACAAAATTAGGAATTTTTCGGCCCTCAATCTAGAAGAACCCCATTAAAAATTAGGAATATAAACATAATGTCCAAATTTGGAGCTCAGTTGACAACAAATAGTAAGATAAGCGAGCAGAGACAGTCAGATTGAACGCACCAGAGGAGAAACCATTGCAGAAGAGACAAAAGAACGATAAAACGGACGCTTCCAGCTTTTCTCACAATGGTAAAGAGAAAAGTAGGTCTGCGATGGCATGAAAACACACGCCACATCCAACAACCGAGATCGGCAAATGGCATGACAAACCAACAGACAGGAATGTCCGACGACGCCATTTTGCGTTGCCAGTTTCGAAGACCGCACGCACAACTGCTCATGAACAGCCGATACTTGCCCTGAGAGAGCGCCGTTTCCTGCAGGTTTATGTATCGGTCTCTATCTTAGTGTTAATTGTGTACGGATTTGTCTAATGCTTTATTTAACAACTTTTTTGCCTTTTTTTATAACTTAAAACGCACTCCAGCTCGCCGAACGCAGATCGCGTAAAACCTCTTGCGATGACGACAAGCATCCATATCACGGCCCTCGACGCTATCGTGAACTCTCTCTTCACGGTGGCCGTCTTTATCGGGCTCGCCTGGACCGGGAACCCAACCGACCCAAACAACACCCTCGTCGTGGACCCTGCCTGCTCCGCCACCCCTAAAATCGCGGAGGATCTTATATCCTTCCATGTCTACTCGTTCAGCTCTTTCCTCTTCTCAAGCCTTATCGCCCTAGCTTTGAAGCAGGCCTTGCGGATCACCCGGAGCCCCGAATTCCACCGGACCGAGTTCTTCGTCCGCGTCAACAAGCGTCTCTTACGGGTCGGTATGCTCGTGTCTGGTGCGGGTTCTGTTTGCGGATGCGCGTTTTTGATGATGGCCTTGGTTAATATGGTGCAGATGAAGGTGGGGACCTTGGCTTGTGGCAGCGGACATAGTATCGCGGCGATTGTTCCTCTCGTGATTTTGGTTCCTATTGCACTTTTGAGCTACGTGTGTGTGGTCTTGTACGCTTTTACTCGATAAACCAGGTTTTAAGATCAAGGCTTTCACGACTTTAGTTCTATTATATCATATTTTATGAATGAATTATGAGTATTAAAGTGATAAAATGAACTTTGAGTTGTTGTGTATGCGAAACCACTTAAATATACCCGTCTCTTATTTCTTTGTGAAAGAAATCACAGAAGAGATTGACAGTTTGTGTAGAGAAAAATATGCTTGCTGAAGGATTTAGTGCTTGATGTTAAAGTTGACCTATTTGAAATAAGTTTTGTTTCTGATTAAGGTTTGGATTCTTATTATAATTTGTCATGACTGGGTCTTTTATAGTTGTTGTCGATGTGGTTGGTGACTTGGTTCATATTTAAATCATATAACAGGATAGATGGTTGATAACTGATAAGGGAATCACTATTCCAGTTTGAGTAGGATTGATTAGTTGTTGCTGTTGTAATTTGTCATGACAGGGTCCTTTGTAGTTGCTAATCAATGTGATTGGTTCATATTTAGATCACAGAACAGAGTAGATGGCTGATAGGGGAATCATTATCCAGTTTGAGTAGACCTGTTTAGTTGATACTGTCGTAATCTTTCATGACTGGGTCCTTTATAGTTGCTATCAATGTGGTTGGTTCATATTTAGATCATAGAACAGGGTAGATGGTTGATAGGGAAATCATTATTCCAGTTTGAGTAGAACTGATTAGTTGTTACTGTTGAATCTGCCTGAGATTGGAATGCAAGTAAATAGCTTTCCTATGCTTGTCCGGATGCCATGGCTGTTACAATTCCTTGGTTTGCCTTTCCTTGACCCGGGCATGGGTTTGTTTTGCCTTGTCATTGGCCCTTGTTCTGCGGAAGTGGTCTCAATGGTTAGTACATCAGCTGCTTTATTATTTGAACTAAGGAATTCAAGTGATCTCCTAGTGCTGTGCTCTTAGCTTGCATATCTGTAAGCCTTCGATTTTTTTTGTTTTTGTGTTATGCTTTCTACCTGTTGTCTTTCTTTTCTTTTCCAGCCAAATATGAGGCTAATTTACTGTAATAACCAACAGTTTGTTTAATGGGTTCTACCGTACTATGGTTTAAGAGCTAAGGTTCTGCTAGTAAAGAGGAATGAGAGAAACTAGTAAACCTGACTGCACGCTTATGGGGTCAAACTATCGGATGTATGAGAGTTAAGGTTTGCTAGCTAAGAATAATAGGCTAAGAAAACTGGAGTAAATTTGTTGAGGTAAAAAAAACCCGTGCACAAGGCTCCGGAAGTAAGGGGTAAAAAAAGATATACACAGACTTTAATCCCACATAATATGTGCAATGAATGTTTTCAGTGACCTCTAGGTTATATCTTGCGACTCTACCACTGTGTCACATGGTCGTGTCATATGTTCGCCTGTCCATATATTATAAGATGCATCATGAGATGAAATTAGTAAATTGGGTGCTTAGATGAGAATCATGAGATGATTCTAAGTAAAGTTAATTAGAATAGTTGAACTGTTGTAAAGGTTCACCTTGACAGCTAATTACTTGAAGAATATGCTCATATATTAGATATCAAGGCTCCGTTTAGTTGGAGTTTGTCCTTGCTCTCAAGTGATGAAGATTCTGTTTCTCATTTGTCTTTGCTTGTCCATTTTGTTGTTTATATTTGGCATTGAATTGGCAGAAGATAATTTATGATTGTTGCCTATTTATCTATTCGGGTAGCACCCGAACTATATTGCTAGTTGTTACAGTGTAGTCGGTCCTTTTTTTGAAGAAACAATGATGCATGTGCTCCCTCTTCGTGGCTTTTGCCTGAGTCCTGACAAACTCGTACCTTATGATCTACCAAGTTCTTGCACCTCGCACTCTCACTGCTGATCCTTTCCTTTGATTCACTCTTCTTTCGAAAGTAAATTTTATTAAGTTCTTGAATCTTGACACAAAACCTTGCATACCAGGACAGTAGAGAATGGCTGGTAGAGGTGCTGCAGACGAGTGTAGGGCAAACTATATGAGGGTGAATTCATGCTTCTTTTAAGGATGATAAATTGTAATGGTGGATACTTGAAAATGTTTGATGCCGTGCTGCCAACTGCTTGTTAGAGCTCTTCTTAATGGAATGATGGTAAAGGATGTAGTGAGCGCTTGGGGTCCTAGGCATAAAGTAGCCAAATAATCATAAGTGTCCTTATGATCTACCAAGTTCTGGCACCTCGCACTCTCAACAAAATCCCAGTGTCCTTGGACCCAAATTAATGCATCAAGTTGATCAGTTAGGTGTCTTACAAACATAACTTGGAACTCACAATTTTTCAATGTGAAGTGTTGGGTTTCACCTTATTCTTCCAACTTGTTGTGTTCATTGAGAGATTAATTTTTCGTTTCTACGATATTGATTTTGGAAATATCTTTTGTTCGTCAACATTAAGAGATGTACGATTCATGATCAGATCCATCCCAAAAGACGTGTGTCCTATATTTATTAGTGCCCAAAGTAGGTCTATTACCACCCATATCCAACAGAGACACTATTCATAGACAAGATTTTGTGTAGATCATCCATGAACAACGGATAATTTGGCTCATTGAGAGCTTCCATGGTTAATAGTGCCCACGAAAAATTATTTAGTGGTCCTGATATTGCCATATTGCATGCCAATGTGTACCATGACTAATAGAATGACAACAATTCATGAGTTGTGAGGTCAAATTATGAATGAGTTGTGAGGTCAAATTATGAGTGGTTGAGGGTGAAAATAGTTAGTTTATAAATCAAATTTTAAATCATTTTCAACAATCGAATATTGGTCCCAATTTCTTATAAAATGTCACAATGTTAGCTGTGATGATACACCATATCAACATATGACATGGTTTGCTAAGACCATTGGATATTTTCTTTGAACTTTCAAGTGCAAATTTAATTTCCCATCTAACCTAGACTGCACATAGAAGTTGCATATGTGTATATAGAAGTCATTTGAACTAGTTACACAGAATATTCAGTTGTGCCATAAGAAATCATAAAAGAAAAAATAACACCCGATTATCACCAAAATTGACCTGAATCAGAGAATCTTTCTCAAACGCACGATTTGCTACTGGCGATGATAATTGCTTCCATTCCGATATTGGTGTCAAATCTCAAAAACAAAGGCTCACTCACATCCAAGATATGATCCATTTTGAGTTATTTGATTTTCATTGATACATCTAGTCCATGTTATTTGCTTTGAATTATTCGATTTTCATAAATACATCATACCTGCATGATTTTGTTCTTCTTGGGCCACATCATTTAATGGTTCTTAGGGCCAGGAAAATGCATCTTAGCTTGGTAAAGACTTGAATTTCTTATAAACCCACATTGCTTAGGTTATCGGTTATCCAATCGATGTGAGACTTTAAATTTCATAAAACAAATCATCATCCCTCTCTTTCACAGACCATATGTGAGTGGTAAATTGACTTCAGTGTAGGTATTATGATCCTATAAATTTTGTCGAAAATTGCCATGTTTTCACTTTACAGGTCCACAAAAGGAGAAGAATTTGGGTGAGGACATTCAAATCTTACTCGGTTTGTTGATGTATTAGTTATTGTCAAGTTAGGCTCTTCAGTTGCTGGTAACTAAGTGAGGTTTCTTAAGGTGTCGTACTCGGAAAAGACGTTCTAATGCTCAAGTCTAAGGGCAAATACAACAATAAATTTTAAAAATGGGTCTCATATCTATTTCAAAAAATACAACTCTTAATACAATCAAATCAACATAACTAGGGGTGCACAAAACTCGACCCAAATCGCATAACTCGACCCTAACTGACATACTTCAGATGAGTATGGTTCTAAATTTTTGATCCATTTTATATAATGGATTGGTAATAGGTGATTGATTAATCTGAACCCATTTAACCCAACCCGACCCTATTTAGTGAAATTATGATGAATTTTAATTTGTGGGTTGAATTTGAACATGATTAATTGATTGTGTCTTACTGTCTTATGTCTAAGAAGGAGAGCTTAGAAATTTGAAGTTAAAACTATATATATTGAGTCATTGACAACATGAGAATCTTTATAGTACAATGATAATTGGTTAATGTGTACCCGACTCCAACCCATCTGTACCCGATCCCAAACCGCGTGAAACCGACCCAACCCAATCCATATGAAGCTAAGATCAGTTAAGGGTTGGGTTTATGTAACCCAAACTTATAAGAGTCGGATGAGGTGTTGGGCCCAATTCGACCCTAACCGACTCATGTGCACCCCTAAACATAACACATATTATAATAATGTTACATCAGCAAAGCACATCTCCCAAAACAAAATTATTATCCAAGCCAACCATTTTCTCATTCTTCATACTATCCCTTTCAAAATTTACACTAAAATCAAGACTGGATCCCACATTTATTACAAAAAGTCAAGTCACGTTATCATTCACATCACCAAAACACATATTTCAATACAGTCACATCAATAAAAACACATATTCTAATATAGTCACATTATTAAAAAAATACGAATTTTAATACTATTTTTTGGCCCAGTAAATACCCACTATTATGGGTGCTCTAAACATGAGGGAACAAGTTATTAACTACTCGTAAGTTGAGACTCTCAAGTATGTAGCAAATGTTATAAGTTGTGAGTAAAAAATATATTTGGTGGAGGTGCCTTTTATAATGTTTGAGAAATCCTACTCAAGTTTAGGATGTGATCCTTATTTTTAGAAAGTTTTAGTTATATTGAAAAACATTATCCTTTTGTCTTTATGTTGTAGAAGGATTTTTACTTGTGAATTTTATTCCTTCTTGGACTCCGAGTGAGTTTTCTTGGTCTACCCGTAGAGCCATCTTGTGACTTTATAAAGGTTTAAGTCCCGAAGATGTAGGCTGGGCTGAGGAATACAAGTACCTCAGTGATAATTGAGCTTTGGTATGTCAGTATCTGATCTCTGGTCTGCTAGGATGGCGGATGGAGCTGGTTTCTTGATTGGTTGGCACGTGTCTGATGCTAAATTGAGTATAATTTTGATATTATGACAGGGAATTACTTTTTTACTTCTAAATTGTGCATGTATCGCTGTCGTAGACATAATGACATACATATGTAGTAATTTTCCTACAGCAGACACTGCTGTAAATCAATTTTGATTCGGTAATTTTAGATGTGTTTTGATCGGAATTATGATTTACAGCAGAGTTTGTTATATATGTGTATGTATACTGCAATTTTGATGCGGTAAATCAATTATAGATGTGTTCTGATCGAGATTATGACTTCAACGTTATATATTATTTGTGTCAAACAAAAATCAAATAAACAGTGAAAAATTGAGATATAATGTTTCGAATTTATATTTAACGGTTCAGAATTATCGTGTATTTTTTACAATCCATTTAATTTTTATTTGACATAAATAATATATCGTTGAACCCATAATTATGATGAAACACATATATAATTTTTAAAAAATAAAAATTACTCCATCAAAATTGATTTAAACCGGATCAGCCGTAAAAATAAAAAAAAAAAATTACAGGGGACGCGACTACCCCGTATCAGTGTGGCCGGATCAAAGAATATTCAGGCACTAACACATCGAATACACGTTTGTCTCAATTTCCAGTTATTTATCTGGAAAATACTTGGTTGGGCGATCTTTATATAATATCTTTCCAATCTTTGACTCTCAAAGTTGGTTGCATTGACTTGGGTATCTTTCATTTCTGTGGATTCCGCTGATATTTCACATTTTAGTAGTGTATCTAGACTGCAATACGTCTTCGATTCAACCCTTAACCCGCTACATATAAAAGATTAGGTTAATACTATTTTTAATTTTTAAAACATATCACATATTTTATTTTCGTCACTCAAAAATTAAACGTTTTAAGTTAATCATTATCTAATCTTATTCCAATCAAACCTGTAAAAATATTTTATAACTTTTAAAATAAAAATAATTCAAAAAATAAGTGAATTTTTCATGTCACCTTTTTAACTATTCTGATTTGATAAAGTGTGTAACGAATGACTCCTAACGAATGACTTAACTGAAATAAAATTAAATATTAACTGCATGAATTAAAATGTTTAATTCGCGACTAGGAGCAGTACGAAGTCTCCAAAGGTCCTAACTCTCTCGGGATTCCAAATTGGTAAATTTGAAGTAAAGATGGATAAAGAGATTGAGAGGAGCATGCAAGGAGATGGAGAAATAGATGGAGAGAAATGGGTTCACGATTCATCTGTGGATTACAAAGGAAGGGTTCCTCTCCGAGCTTCCACCGGTGTATGGAAAGCCTCTCTTTTTGTTATCGGTAAGTGTTTTCTTCCTCCTGTTCCTCAGTATTTCATACTTGTTTTGTTCTCTATTTTCAATTCCTAGCCTTTCATCCTTGGCCCCTATCAGAAACACACTAAGCGTAGAAAATTACATCCTATGATTTACACTGAATCTTTAGGGCATGTTTATAATCTTCTAGGTATTGGAATCTTGCATTATCAATCTTCATGATAAGAATTCATAAGCTTTGCATCAGAATGTTTCCTCTGTATCTACTGTTATATGTTGAGTAGGATTGGCTTTATACGTGTGGTGAAGTCTCAGTGATATCATAATCCCTTTTTTCCTATTTATATTGGTTATGTTCTTAATTTTTTGGAGGGGACAATCGAACCTTACCCCTTTTACAAGTGTAAGAAGTAAAATGATTGTGAGATCAATTGAAGAAACAACCCATCTACATGGCTTCACCAATCCAAAATGTGCTTTTACTGTGAAATACTCTACCTTATTTATGGGCTGATGTGCAGGGTGGATTTTTGTATAATTTTGATGATGATTCTAAACACTCCTACGTGTGGCTGAACCGAACCCGTTACTTTTGGAAGCTGGACATTTGTATATTTAGTTTCATTTGATACCATTTAAACCTCCATTCCGGCCAACTACCTTCATCTAATAGGAACAATGCATTATTGTTATTTTTATTTTTAATCTTTAACATTTTTGGAACAGCTCTTGCGTTGAGTGAAAGGCTAAGCTATTTTGGGATAGCTCCGAATCTTATTTCATACCTGACGAAAGTGCTGCATCAAGATCTCAAGACAGCAGCAAAGAATGTCAACTACTGGTCAGGAGTGACAACCTTGATGCCTCTGATCGGAGGGCTCCTAGCCGATGCCTACACTGGCCGATTTCTCATGCTCCTAATTTCGTCTCTTATATATCTTATGGTAGGTGACTATTTTGAATATTTGTACTGTCTATTATAGTAATAGTTAAATAATTGAAAATTTTGAGATGCTGTTACACACTTACTCATTATATCAAAGCCCTTGAGCAGCACTTGATGCTGATTTCATTTTCAGATTGAATTTTCGCCTTTCCAGCATGATTTATAAGTTTATATTAAAGCTGCCAGTAGAATATAAAGAAGCAACTAAAATTTGGACTTCATTGCTTTGCTGTGAAACCAGGGTTTAATTCTCCTGGCACTATCTCAATTTGTCCCAAGTTTGAAGCCGTGCAGCACAGGCATTTGTAACAAACCAAGGAAAATTCACGAAGTGGTATATTTCCTTGCCTTGTATTGTGTCTCCCTCGGAACTGGAGGACAGAAGCCATGCTTTGAGAGCCTTGGAGCTGATCAGTTTGATTCTGGTCATTTGCAAGAAAGAAAGAAGAAGTTGTCTTTTTTCAACTGGTGGAATTTTGCAATGGCTTGTGGGCTCTTGCTTGGTGTAACTGTTGTAGTTTATGTTCAAGATAATGCGAGCTTTGGAGTAGCATATCTCATTCTTGCTACTTTCTTGGCCACAACAATCTTAATTTTTTTCATTGGGAGGCCCTATTACCGGTTTAGGATACCGGAAGGAAGCCCCTTTGTACCCATGTTACAGGTCTTAGTTGCGTCTTTAAGGAAGAGAAAATTACCTTATCCCTCATGTCCTGCACTATTATATGAAGCCCCCAACGCTGGTGGAAGATTCCTGGGTCATACAAACAGTCTTAGGTAAGAGGATATTTTCTCAAATCACTTCTGATAAAACATTTTGAAGTTTCTTCTTTTGCGTTGATTTTGATGAATACCCTATGTACTCTATGCTTGTGCTCCACAGGTTTCTGGACAAGGCAGCAATACTTGAAGAGAAAAACCTTTTACCTGAACAGAAACAAAGTTCTTGGAGACTTGCAACAGTAACAAAAGTCGAGGAAGTGAAGCTTGTCCTGAACATGATCCCTATATGGCTAACTTCACTAATGTTTGCAGTATGTGAGGCACAGCCCTCCACTTTCTTTGTGAAACAAGGTGCTACGATGAACCGAAAGATCACTGCAAATTTCTTGGTACCTGCGGCCTCCATCTATGCTCTTGCAGCCATAGGAACAATTATATCAGTTGCCATCTACGAGAGAATTCTTGTTCCTTTCTTAAGAAAAGTTACAGGAAATCAAAGGGGAATTAGTATTTTCAAAAGGGTTGGTATTGGCTTCATGTTTTCGATTATAGCAATCATTGTTGCAGCTCTAGTTGAAAGGGAGAGGCTAAGGGTTGCAAAGAAGGAAACTATACAGCTAGCGGAAAGTGGACATTTGTCTATGAGTGTTTTCTGGCTAGCTCCTCAATACATGCTTATAGGTATAGCTGATGGATTCACTTTGGCTGGTCTGCAAGAGTTCTTTTATGACCAAGTTCCTGATTCAATGAGAAGCTTGGGTTTAGCATTATTTGTCAGTATTTTCGGAGCATCCAAGTTTTTGAGCAATCTGTTGATAACAATGGCAGATCGCGCATCGGCGAAAGGCAGCAGAAGTTGGTTTGGTAAGGACTTGAATACTAGTCGGTTGGACAATTTCTACTGGTTGTTGGTAGCTTTGAGTTTGTTGAATTTATGTGCCTTTGCCTTCTTTGGGCGGAGGCACACTTACAAAAATGTGCAGCGACGGATGACTCTAGTTTGATGACTGCAATGCAGATAATGAATTGTAAGGCAGTGACTAGAAATTGAACCAATTGTACATGAAATACGGAGGAAGTGTTGCATATGCTGGATATTCTTACATGACGTTAAATATTGAACGTTATTTAATGGATTTGCTAGATTTATTATATTTCACGCTGATCCTGTTGCGTTCATAAATAAGACTAAATATTGTTTGAAAATGATAAAAGATCCCAGCAGTCCGAATCCCTGGGGATCCCAGTTATTCCAACTAATAAGCACAAGATCCAAATAAATGTGTACGCTTCACATTATGCAAATAAAATCTTATGCGAATTACAACTATTGTTTTTTCCCAAATATTCTAAATAGTGGGATGGACATATATTTTATTTGGGCCCATAATTTCACATAAATTATGTATATTCATCACCCAGTTGAGATAAGTATTAATCCAGTATTTTTCTTCCTAAACCAACCTAATTAAGCTTAATGTGAAGTCAAACCAAGTTTCAACCAAAAAAAGAGTCTCTGATCATCTCTTCTCACGCTTCACATCAACCACTGTGTCCCCTGCCACATCTCTGCATCCTCCAGTAGTACACACCACACCACCACAACAACAATAACCCAATTTACTCCATCAAAGAAATCACTCTTCCCTCTCACTCTCGCTCTCACTTGAACGCACGCACAAAGATAATCTCCATTGATGGCACAACACCATGATCCCTTCCATATCCCACAACAGAACAGAAGGAACAAACTTCGACTTGACCAAAACCCATCAACACAACCATTCTCCCACCACCAAGACTTGTCTCTTTGTCTCTCATTTCAACAACCCAACAACTTGTTAGGAGATGTTTTGAAGAGGAAAAGTATTTGTGAAATGAGAAGCTTAGTCCCTCTTGGTCCATTTACAGGCTATGCTTCAATACTGAAGAGGTCAAGGTTCTTGAAGCCAACCCAGCAGATCTTGGAGGATCTTTGTGGATCAGATGGTGAAGAAATTGACTGTTCGTTATTGGGTTATTTGAGTGGAAGTGAATGGATTGCTTGTAGTGATTCAATTGAGAAACGATGGAGGAATTCAAGCCTGGTAATCCTGCTAGATGAGGTAATCAAAATCCTCTGTTTTTTATTTTATGTTTTTTTGATGAGAAAATGAAGACAGAAATCATGTGGATTTAATCAATAATTATGTTAGTAAGTTATAAATTAGTGCAGTGTGTGTTTCATTAAAAAGTTAAGATAAACTGAAACTGATAAGATTTGATAGTTTCTGTGAAAGAGATCTGCAACTATGGCTCAAGTTACTAGACATGGCAAAAAAGATGTCTTGTCTTGTCAACAATTTAATTCATGTTACTGTTCCTCTTTTGTTCTTTCTTAAACAATACACTACTGTTCAAGCTTCAAGCACCAAATACTGTTTTATATTTATGCTTTAATGTCACATGGTAATAGTCCTCCAAAACTAGCACTTTGGGGTTTAGGGTCTTCAGTCCTCGACATTCTGAAACACATGCGACACTTAATTGACCAGGTATACAAGAGATACAAGGTGTTTTGCCAGCAAATGCAGTCTGTTGTTTCATCATTTCAGGCTGTTCCTGGCCTTGGAACTGCAGCTCCTTATCTATCTTTTGCTGTCAAACTAATAGCAAAGAATTTCAAGTGCTTAAAGGATGCACTTCTTGATAAAATTCACTTCACAGCCAAGAGTAGGACTCTTGATGATTCTGCTGCTACCAATAACTGGACTGCTACTCCACATGGTTTGGAGAATCCGAACCCGACTTTAAATCAACTAACTTGTTCTCAACATCCTGTTTGCCGGGCTCAAAGAGGACTTCCGGATCATGCTGTATCCGTGCTCAAGAACTGGCTTTACGAGCACTTCTTGCATCCGTAAGTGACCTTGGAATTTTAACCTGTGTCCAATCCAGAATTTCTCTAGAATTTTATGTTCATTCTGTTTGGCATTCTTTATTGTTGTAATGCATTGATGTTATACAATTGGGTTTTGTTTGTATCGATCAGTTATCCAACGGATTCAGAGAAGCAATTGTTGGCTCAACATACAGGCCTATCAAGAACTCAGGTTTGTTTCAATCCTGAAATGTTGCATTCTCATGTTATTTGGGAATTTTTATGGCAATGCAAACACTCCTTTTTTAGGTTTCGAATTGGTTCATAAACGCGAGAGTGAGACTGTGGAAGCCAATGGTGGAAGAAATGCACATACTTGAATCTCGGCAACCTCAAATACCATCTGAAGCCGTAAACAAGATCGCTAATACACCACTTGACGATCCTCAATCTTTGGCAAACCAATTCATGCCTAAACGTTCAAGAACCGAATTTCTTTATGGGTCTGCACAGGTTGAGGTGCCACCGAATATGTACTCTAACAATGTGTCTGGTAATCTGCCCATGGCCATAAATGGAAACAGAGGCGATTCGTTAGCATTGGGTCTCTGCTGGAACGATGCCATTGACATGGCTCAACAATTCAAACAGGAAAGTAATAGTGGATATTTTGAGCCCGGGTTTGGAATGCATTTTGGGAAGAACTAGAGAGGGTTGTGCTAAATGACTTGAGCTTAACTTCGTTGTTTACAGAACCTCTATCGAGCTCAATTGTAGTTCATAGCTATAATAGCTAACTTATTTGCAATTACATATGTTGTTTGTTCTATTCATGTTTTGTGACATAGCATTGGGTTTTGTTTACTAAGTTGTTCTTCTGCGACACATTAGCGGCCCAACATCTAGGACCATTCTAGACCATCCAACCCCCAGAGACTTTGTATAAGTATCCACTATCAACTGTTGATTGATTGAGAGATCAAAAAAAATTATATTATTATGAAAAAGTGAGTATGGAAACTTATACAATGATACTAAATATATAGAGCAAATTCTGAAATTAATTGTCTGGGTGGTGTAGTTGGTTATCACGCTAGTCTCACACACTAGAGGTCCCCGGTTCGAACCCGGGCTCAGACATTTTTGTTTTATATCCTTTTGGACTCTTAAAGACCTGGGCCTAGTGAGCCCAAGAAAATCAGTGAACCAAGAACTGCAGATATATTATCTCTTGGGCTTTTTATCTGGCCTTTTGTTGTAGCAAGTTTAAAGGCCACACCAGGCCTTTGAGCCCAAGAAAATCTCGTATTATCTCTTTAGCCAATCAACCCACGAGAACGTGCAAACTGCAAAGTAATAAAAAACCGAAAAGAATCTCACTCTCGTCGACGCACTAAAAGCTGCGCGTGAGCTACCTTACTCTTCTCGCTCGGTCGGCTCTGGGCTTCATTGTTTCTTCCAGATTACGAAAAAGCAACCTGTCTTAGGGCAATTTTTTTTCTTCAGATACTCTCAAAATCTCCATTTGATCCTTAATCGGAATGACTCTTCATTGAATCTAAACTACAAGAAAGTCCAATCCAACAATCGTGCTATCTGATTGATATCTCTGGCTCTTTCTGTCTCTCTTGATGGACGACATTTACAATACTAGTCTCCCTACCAGCCATCTGCTCGGTTCAGTACCTGTAAGCAGATTCCCTATTTCAATTTACATTTACGTTTATTTCTGTATTTGTTATTGTTCCTAATTTTCAATATGAATTATTCAAGCAATGATTATTCTTCTTGCTTTTAATTTTTGTTTTGGGCTGTCAGGAATTGAGGGTATTGCTTGTTTCTGTTTTTAGTACTAAATTGCAATTGAACTCATTAATGCCCTTATAAGAAGTGTTCAACTGAAGATGTACACTCTTTTAACTTCTCCATGTTTTATTAACTGTTTCAACTTTGTGTGTTTTTCAGTTTAGTCAGATGTTCTTCGCGGTTATAGATATTTTTTGGAAGCTATTTAATACTTAATTTATTATTCCAACTTTATATGGTATTACTTTAAAGTATCTCCCTAATCTTTTTTACAAATTTTGGTATGTTTGTTGGATATTTGATCTGTTTTGTTCTTTTTGTTAATTGTTGTTGGTCATTTGATTGATAATTATAATTTTTTTCCTTATTAACAATTTTTACAGGCTGTTGTTAATGAAGAAAAGAGTACCACAAACTATGAAGGTGCAGCATTTTAAATTCAATTTGAACCTTTCGGTTAGCAGAGTGTTTCTTGTTTTCAAATATGTTTAGAAGTTGATAAAACTCTAAATAACTTGTGTCTAAACTCTTATGTAGCCGCAGAAGCAAATATGCAAACATTCCCACCAAATAATGCAGGTGGCAGCAGGCAGGGTTATCAAACTCTTGTAATTCCAAGCGGTATAGTCATTCTTCGTGAAATCTGGAGTATCATGCTTGTTCTTAAGCTTAGTTTCCTTTTTTATTTTCTTGTTTGTATTCTTGTCAACAAACTTTCCCAATGGTAGATAGGTGCAACTTAGAGGTCGCAGCCTCACCGGTTCAATTCTTGAAAATATTCTCTCCACTTACTCCACATTTTATGCCGAATAAAGTTTGGCTACATCCCGTCTGTCCCCGACCTTGTCCTAATAACATATTCACGCGTATTTATTTATATACGCTGGTCCCTCTATTCTTACCTTCACATTGATTGTCTTTGCTGCCAATTCATGCAGAAGGATTTGAACAACAACCACCGAACAACTGGAAAGGAGTGTTTAGTGTCTCATCATACACACAATATTTCAATGTGGATACTGACATTGTGATAAACAGATTGATGAGTTCTTTGAATCCCATCACCGGAGATTTTTTCAGCAAGATTGATGCAAACCCTGATCTGTGAGTTTCATCATTTCATGCCCATTTAATCTTTTTTTTTTCTGGTGTCTCGACTTGACACCCACAATTTTCAATCTTAGAAACTTTATTTTGAAAGGAATTTGGTTGTCATTCATTTCTAAGTTTTAACAAAAAGTTGAGCTTTTTTTATGCAATAAACAATTAAACAGGCATAATGTTTTGGTGATAATTTGTCGGCGGGTCACTTTGAAAGTTCAGAATCTAGATTGTTACGATCAGTATGAAGGTACTTGATTATGTCACTATAACTAATAAATTATTAGCTAATATGAAACAATATTCCTTCCAAGTCTTGAGCATTATTTATAGAAGTAAATTCCTTGGACCCTATTTGATGGAACTTGAGAGTGGCAGCTGCTTTTAGAAAAGAGAACAATGGGAAAAAGAAGGGCAAAAAGAATAGCTAAGTAGCTAACCCTGATATGATAATTGCTGCTTATTGCTTTTTATGAAATGAATAAGAATGTCATTATGCAGATGGTTGATTGTAGATTTGAATGTCCATGCATTAGAAGGGTTTGCAGTGTTACTTAAAATGTTCAGATAAGATAGTTTAAAAACGTTTCCATTTTGTTACATATTTATAATATATATTTACTGTGATCATTTTGAATCATTTTCTTCCTTTTTTTCCTTCTGGTTTTGGAGGGTTTATGTTGGATGAAGGCTTCAGTTTTTATGACCTCTTCAACTGTTCATGTGAAATACATTTGGTGTTTCTGTTTAATTTTTTAGAACCCAGTTCAGTAAAAGCTGCACATCCTTCTAGCATGAAGTTTAGACATCGGCACATCCTTCTAATCTGTTGTGAAGCTCAAATACTTGCAGTCTTACACTCATTTTTTCGTTTCGTTCTCTATAAGGAAAGTGTGTCAACTATTCAACAGATTTGATAAAATGAACTTTACTGATTTCGAGTTTAAGGTTTTCTCTCGGTCTTGGTAAGTAATATATAAAATTCAGCTGTGATAACTTAGTGCATGAATGAGATGTAATGTCAGGGCAGTAAAAAGATTGTGCAAAAAAAGCGAGATATCAGATACAAATCCGATTATGTCACAGTAGCAATTTAGTAGTTTTGCTCAGGACTCTTATTAAGCTTCTTGTTTCCGATTCTGTTATATTTTAGGTATGGGCTTGTCTGGATCTCCACTACATTGGTATTTGTGCTTGCTTCTCTTGGAAACTGTGCCACTTACCTCATGCAAAAACACACTGATAGCAGCACATCTTGGAACTTTGACGTCAGCTATGTAAATGTGGCGGCATTTTCAATCTATGGTTATGCAATGGTGGTGCCACTGGCTTTTTACTTCTTGCTTCAGTATCTTGGATCAAATGCTAGCCTTGTACGATTTTGGTGCATGTGGGGATATTCTCTGTTCATTTTCATCCCGAGCTCTGTAAGTATTTGCCCCGTCAGTTGGCATGTTGGCATCTTTACCATTTTCTAATTGAGTTTCTTTTTCTCTTTTCCTTTTTTAGATTTTTTATGTAATGATCATTACGCTGCTCGACTTCTTTTTTAATTCATAAAAAATGGGGAAAAGAGAGGGACCTCTGTCTTAATTCATATGTTTCAATGGGCATAGGGTGTACTCCTTGAGTTATTAGATGCAATGTCTTGAATGTTTGATGCTTAATTCAGCTTCATTTGACAGAAATTACTTCTTGTTAAGCTGAATTTGCTGAGCTCTAACAATGATCTCCTGACCACAAAAAACAATTTTGTATCTTCAAGTACTATCATGTATTCCTATAATTATGTGACATGCACTCTATGGAATATTTCAGTTTCTCTTGGTTATCCCTCTCGAGATTCTCCGGTGGATCATTATACTCGTTGCTGGCACTGCCTCAGCCTGCTCTGTTACATTAAACCTGAGGTCTTATATGGAGAGTAATGATCTTACAGTTGTGGTCATTTCCTCATTCTTCTTGCAACTAGCATTGGCAATTTTCATTAAGGCCTGGTTCTTTCCATGAGCGTCATTCAGCATGTTTTGTCTTGAAAATCAAACACACTATTTGTAGCAGGGGTTGTGTGAGCCAGAGGTCCCTTGTGTTGGTGGCATTGACTGGGTTTCTGGCAGTTGCTCAATAATGGTGGTTCAGCAAAGAGTAGATTTTTGGAATTATTGGGGAGCTTAGGTTCGGATTGCATTGCTCTCACTGTCAATGTAGTTAGCATGAAGGCGAATACTGCTGTTTTTTTTATTGCACTATTTTTCGTTCTTGAACTTAGTTGTGTACCTGTAAGAGGTCTAGGAATGGCATTGGTGTACTGTTGGCATTAGTACCACATGAATTGTTCTCGGCAATGAACACTAAAACCTCTCTCTCTATCATTATCTTCAAAGTCTGATCCTAGTTTCTAAGACAATTGAATTGTGTATTGGATGGAAGAGTTTTCTTAATGTTTGAGTTTTTTTTGAATGAAGAGATAAAAAGCTGCAATCTCTATTTACTGGAATGGTTAGAATGTTTTAAATCTGAGCCATTGAATTCATCTGATGGCTGAGATTGATTTTTACTTCCTCTCTCTGAAACTATCCGACTACTTCAAAAGTGTGACCGACTTTCCTTCAGCCTTCACTTGCTCCATTCTCCAGGAATCACTTCTTCAAACTAAACCATCTCGTTTTAGGTATTTATATCATAACAAAACAATGCCCCTTCTTCACAATGCTTTATTTTTTCAGTCTCTCTCTCTCTTCGCATTCATGGATCGCATCGAAAGAAGAAGTCTACATAGCGGCAGATCGATGGCGATGTTGGATTGGTGGGTCAGAAGGATTGTTATACAAGGGGCTTGGGTTAGCGGAGATTCTTCATCTGTGATTCCCTTTTTTGCACTAAAGAGAAGGGAGAAAGTCAAGGACGAGGAATGACGAGAAAATGGAAAATAATGGACAGAAGAGTAATTTCCTATGATGGGCTGACCATCTCATGACCATAGGATTGAAACAATGGCTCAGATTTATAACATTCTAACCATTCCAGCAAATAGCGGTTGCAGGCCGCCCCTCACTCCCAATTAGGAAACTCATTTTTTCCCTCCAAGCAGGAAAATTAGGTAATCCTTCGTGCAACTTTCCAAGTAACTTTAAATTCTTAAAAAAATTCATTTGAAGAAGAAGAAAAAAAAAGTGGTATGCCCGCTCTCCAACTTGAAAACCACGCCACTACCAAAACACGTGACTAGGAAGATCCTTTCATTTCATTCGGTCCTCTCGGCTTTTACCGCAAGAGATCGCAAAGAGTGAGAGAGATAAAGGCGAGAGGATCTCGCAGATCGACAGTACCGATGGCCGTCTCCTAGTTCTCCGAAGGAATCTCCGACACCTGGCGTTCTTGAAAAGACTCTCTGATTGTTTATGAATGCCATCAACAGGAATAAGAAACGGACATTCGATTCGTGTACATGATCTCCTTCCGCAAAACCCTAGCCTCTGTCTCCGATCTCAAGGATCTTCTGTCTTTTCGGCTCGAAGATTCGAGGAGATATCTCATCGATCGGTTGCACGTAGAGATTCTCAAAGACATGGAAGCCTCCCACTCTCGCCTCTAGAAACGCTTGAAGGTACTTTTCTGCATGTAATTACATATCGACTGAGAGTAGATTCTGGATCTCGCGTGTATTTTGTTAGAGAAATAGGTCTCCCTTTGATTGCTGTTAAAACAGGGGAAAAGATGATTAGGCTGACTCATGTTGCTGTGAAAACCTGAGTTGTCTATTATGCTTTTAACGATGTCTCTGCTTTGTTACAGATCAAGCATTGCGATTGAGAGTAGATTTTATCGATGTCTTGTGCGTCTTAGCATGATGGGTTATCGCCGATCCACATCGCTCTGTTTGGTTATTGTGAAAACTGCGTAAAGGAATGTGAAAATTGATGTTTGCGTGTGATTTAAAGCCTAATAGGTGAATCTCGTGTGTGTCTTTGCATAAGGTGTTTTGTTGCTGATCGCCATGAGCTATGTTTGGTTGCATAAGGTGTCTTGATATGCTTGTTACATATCAAGCATTACAATTGAGAGTAGATTCTATCGATCTCGTGTGTGTCTTTCCATGAGGTGTTTTGTTGTCGATCTCTGTTTGGCTGTTGTGAAAATTGCATAAAGGAATGTGTAAATTGATGTTTCCGTGTGATTCAAAGCCAAATAGGTGAATATCGTGTGTCTTTGCATAAGGTGTTTTGTTGCCGATGAGCTCTGTTTGGTTGCATAAGGTGTCTTGATATACTTGTTACATATCAAGCATTATGGTTGAGAGTAGATTCTATCAATCTCGTGTGCTTCTTTCCATGATGTAACGTATTATCTTATCTATCAGCTTCAATTGCCTTTTTCTTTCTCTAATCTATTTTTGTATCAAGTTAAAGCTAAAACATCTGGACCTGAACCTATTGCAATAATTGAGACGATGTGTAGACTGTAGTCATCTATTAAACTACATTGTTTACTAAGATGGAACACGTAGTTTACAGAATGAATAACAACAGTATGCACCAAGTGTTCTTTGGTTGCTAATTTCCTAATCAAATCCACCATGGTCAACCATGCCTTTTAAATTCTTTTTCTAAATTGATTATTTCCAGGCCCTCTGTTGACTTTGTTGACAATTCTGATTCTAAATAAATAATACAAAGGTGAATATGTTATTTATCATGATTCTTATTTAATTTGGATCTAAAAAAACTAATCCAAATCGTGTTGTTGTTTTAACTTTTAAGAGCTTTAGACAGTTGATGGTCATCGAGCCAATATGCTGGCATGACCCTTCTAGAACTTGAAAGTTTTATTTTTTGTTCAGTTTACTGCTCTCCTTTGCTTCATGAACTTTTTTTGTTTTTTGTAAATTGAGTAATGCATCTTGTTGAAATGGCTGAAACTTTATGCATTGCATTCAAATGTTGCTTTAGCTATATTAATGTGAATTTTTTTCCCATATCCCCTGCCACCTTTGGTCTAGTGGCATATCCAGGATATTGCCTTGATGGGTGCTAGCCACCTAATTTGAGGGTATTTGGGGTTCCTATCCTTCTTCAATGTCTTTGGCCTGTGAAATATGACCTTGGTTCCGATCTTCTTAGCTTTTTCATAGATGTTGGCCCTGTATTTCCTATCCTTCTTCAATGTCTTTGGCCTGTGAAATATGACCTTGGTTCCAATCTTCTTAGCTTTTTCATAGATGTTGGCCCTGTATTGGTCATATTTGCAATGGTTCCCAAAATGTCATTGTGTGCTGTATATGTGAAAATCTCGCAGAATGGTCCTTTAAAAAAAATGCTTATGAATTATGCATCATTCAAGATGGGAATTTTTCTTCACTTGGCTGCTCCAATTTGCAGCATGCATACCGTGATTCCAAGCTTGTGCACTTGTTAGGCTGAGCAGAGGTTACTTTTTAGAATGAAACATGTATCATTCTTATGTAGTTACTTGCAACTTGCAAGTGTTAAAGAAATATACCCCTTGGCCTTTTTTATTTATATGGATCAAACTCACTGCTGGGAAGTAAGTGCCATTTTCAATAAGAAAGTTAAAAAACTAATAATGATCAAGGGATACTGTGATTGCATGTTTTTCAGTCTCTTTCCTGTGCATGTACATAAAGGGAATGCTTTCTTTCTTTTTTGTTTACATGGACAATTGTGAAGCATCCCCTTGGTGCCTTTCTCTTGATGTTACATTCTTAAAAAAGTGATGATAAAGGTTGAAGGAGTGATATCGATGGTAGCTAATTAATTAATTAATCAATTTGTTGCATATCAGCCGATTGTGTTGACTTCCTCTAAGTTTCATTTGTCATATGGTAGTGATACAGATAAGTATCCCAGCAAAAGTGATGTATCAAACTGAGAAAGAATGTGAGAAGATCAATGGGCAGATCAATGAAACTCAGGAAGCAATGAAGGTGTATCAAACACCATACAAATATCATATCTATCTAGATGCTGCTTTTGATATCGTTTATGTTCATTGTTCCAGGTCTTTATGCAGGGTTCATGCCAGAGGCACAGACCACTGCATCTTGTGGTACACTACTATTATCTTTCCGTTTTTATTTTTCTCAGATCTTTGATAGTATAATTACTCAAATTCAAAGGATGTGAACTTTAAATTGTGGCTGCATTAATGCGATGAACAATTGTTAAGCGTATTTTGCCAGTCCCGTGGATGAATTCAACAAGATGTCCTATGTCAAAAGTTGATATTATCTGAAAGATAACTGAATCTAAACTGTTTAATTCGAAGGGGTTGTCACTTGCATCTTCTGTAGATAGGTTTTCAGATCAATGTCAATCCTATACAGAATTTTAGATCCTTTAATGCCTATTGACCATTGCTTCCCCATGCACAGAATGGCTGCATATTGTCCCATTCATTTTGTGCTTTTATGATTTATTCCAGCTTTTTAATGATTCAGATCATAATTTTTTTGTTTTTCCTTTAATTCTGACATTGTCCAGCGCTATCATGATGCAGATATAAGCTTCAATCTTTTTGCTTGTGGCATTGTTTATTCTTCATTCTATTTTTTCAGTGTGCAAAACATACTTCCATCACCGTGCTTTTAAAATCTTTTGACTTTTGAGAAGGTAATTGATGGTCTCAGGAAGTGTGATGGAACATTATACACTATTTTTTCAGTTTCGAATTTCATTACGTGAACAATTTTTTATGGCATTGAACTTGAAGGATTTTGGGTTGGTTCATAAAAAATTCTTAGTGACGACATTTAAGATGATTAGCTGAAAGTGACGGGTAATGGCTATACATAATCCACTTGAAAGATAATTTTTGGAAAAGATAAATGTGCATCCTGATTGAGGTCAGTCGTTTGTTTAGGTCTTTTCTGATCTAAATTTGCATACCTGAAACATTTGGTATGGCATTGAACTTAAGGACTCTTGTGTTTGTTTCTTTAAAATTTTCATTTGCTTTTCCTGTACTATGATGCTCTGGATAATTTGGATGACGTTTTACATTTTTTTTTTTTTTTAGGATGGCAGGCACGTGTGCAAATAATCGAGGGAAAATATATTTGAGTTTTAGCATCAATATGTTGTATACATGTAGGATTGCAGGAATGCGCCCTTTTCATTTGCTGACCATCATAGGTTCAATAACTCCAATTCCACCTGCCCCTCTAAAAAAAATTCGAAGGTGCAAACGGAGTAGAGCCCAAGTCATGAATCGAAACCAAAATGGAACAATTCAATACTGAAGTCCAACTTCAATAGCAATAGGGCCGAAATTCGAACACAGATTTAATCCAACATAGTGACATACTGGGGGCAGAGGACCAAGTTTAATGGGCCCTTTAACACAAACACATTATGACCCCAACAATTAAGACCATTGAAAATGGGCTTAAGCATGCTTTAAGAGGCCGTGAATTCGAACACAGATTTAATCCAACATAGTGACATACTGGGGGCAGAGGACCAAGTTTAATGGGCCCTTTAACACAAACACATTATGACCCCAACAATTAAGACCATTGAAAATGGGCTTAAGCATGCTTTAAGAGGCCGTGAAGCACAAAACACCATCGGTAAATCGGCCCAGATAAGATATGGGCTCAAACTAAAGCCCAGATTAAACTAACTAGATGGGCCTGTGGCCCAAATTTTGTCGGCCATTTTCTGTACAATAATAAAGCCCAGATTAAACAAAACTAATGGGCCTCCAGCCCAAATTTCAAGGGCTATTTTATAGTCACAATAATTGACCAAATGGGCCTCGGGCCCAACATCACTCAGCATTTTATTGGCACAATAATTGACCTCAGATTAAACGCAACTTAATGGGCCTAAGGCCCAACATTAGTTTGGATAACAATTGAGACAAAATTCCAAGGCCCAAATGGAAGTCACATAATGGGCCCATGGCCAAAATTTACTTGACAAATTGGCCCAAACATATTATAGGCCCAATGTTTAAGCCCAATTCCTTTGATACTAAGCACAGCCCCTAATAAGGCAAAAGCCCAAAATGCAACCAGAATAAAATTTACTTAAATGTGCCACGTAACTCAATTTAATCGAACTTCTGTAGACTTATTTAATGAAGTATAAAGACCAATGTCAATGGGCAAGAAAAAAGTTTTGTTACCCTTTTAACAAATGCGCGCCGACGGACCAATGTTTACCTTTTAATGGTTTACGAAACCCATATTAAGTGAGCCTCGGGCCCAAAAAGGTAAAAACTAAAAGGAGATCTTTTAATAGGCCTCAAAACAAAAGCGAGTATTCGGCTTTGCCTGAACATAGCTGTAAATCCATACTCTAAAATAGGCGCGAGACAGCATGCTTTGAATCGCATGTTTTTGAAATATTCGTGGTCGGCAATTTGTCTCTACTTTAATATTACTTACTGTTTTTAAATTCCTAAATTTTAAAGTTGGCCATTCCCTTCTTCTCAGTGACGTCAGTTTAAAACCCCACGCAACAAAAATCCAACTCACCCCAATCCAATAACATTTTTTCCAGCGACGGCTTTACATCCAACATGACCTGGATGATAAGATCTGTAACAAGGATCCTCCCGTATTTGCTATGGCACTTGCAATTAAACTGTAGACATCAAAGACGAAACTCTATGACTAGATGAGGCCGACTCCCTTTGGCCGTGGAAGCTGATGGCAATATCAATCCCCTCTCGCAGCATGAAAACCGACAAAAAACAATATCATTACAACATAAGTCTAACCAAATCATTCATTGCCCTTCTATTAGGTTTTCTTCCCAAAAAATTGCATTATCGAAAGAAGAAGAAAAAAAGTATCACATCTAGCTATTTGTGAAATCAGTAATAGCTAATTAAAAATCACTTAGTAGAACAACTTTAATTAGGCTATCCTAGAGTCAACTTTGAATTAGGACAACATCTAAATGCACTATGAGAGAGAGAGAGAGAGAGAGTACCACTAGACACCGTGGATTCTGTCTCTTCTAGGAACTATGCATATGAAAACCTGTAAAAAGAAACGAACCAAGTTACTAATTGAAAGCTAATATTGTAATAGTAAGCTCACATAAAAAGTTTCATCAATAATAAGAACCAACCTCAACATCATTGGTTTCCAAGATAATTAAACAATACACCTACCAGTATCAACCTACTGTATTGGCAAATTAAGGTTTATTGGAAAATTGTCCACAACTTTTTTTACAATATTTTATGTTCAACCTGTCACAGAAAGACATGGAAATGGGCAGAGAACACAACAAACATAATTATTTTATCTTAGGATATGCTTAGAATGAAGGCTGAGAGAGATTGGGTTGAAAGGATTCATAAAAATAAACTCTTGCTTGATATTGGAAGGAGTTGGGAAGAGTTAGGAAAAGGGATGTTGAGAGGCGTTGGTGAACCTCTCCAAACACTTCGAGAAGTTCACGCCAAGCAAGAATTCGAAGGGGTTCGCGAATAAATAAAATTCTCCCAAGATCTCCTCCAAGCATAGCCTTAAACAGGACTACTAGAGTCTATGTAGAGTTTAGGATATCGAAGACTTTGGCCACTTGTCCTGTTCGATATCAAATCTCTCTCTTCCTACCTCAACCACTCTCCTTCCCTACACCCCCTCTCTCTCAAATAAAGTCCCAGTATTTTTATATAATTAGAAACAAATTTTTGTCAAATGTGCATATACAAGTATCAAGAAATACATTTTTCTAGCAATCTATAGGCAACGGCAAACACTCCCATTCTCTATCAGGGCTTCTAGCCTACAGCAAACTTAAAACAATTTATATACTTTCAATCATTTTCTCCACTAGTTGAATACATTTTTCATACATCCTTGTTTAGATTATTCATTAGGTAATCAAAAGTTGAGAATCATAGATTAAAGACGGATACATTAACAATATCAATTACAAAGAAAGAAATACAAAAGATAAAAAAGCATATCCTGCACCCTACCTTGCTGACCATTTCAAGCTTGCGTTGCACTCCTGCAAAACAGTAAAAATGAGAATTGTCAACATCACATCATATGAATGTATATTTTAATCTCAATAACTTTACACTCATGAATTTGGAATGAAAATATAGCATATCCATTACCATTAGGCTTTGATTTGAAGACAAACTAAAAAAAAAGTAACAGGGCATCACAAATTGCAGTATCCACAACAAAAAAAGACAACAGAAACACTAGAATATTACACTATAAGAAGTGGTCCTATCCTATGTAAAATTTAATTTACAAAGCACATGTGAAATTTCTAATGATTAAACCCAATAACCAGAG
This sequence comes from Euonymus europaeus, assembly GCA_963580455.1. NCBI lineage: Eukaryota > Viridiplantae > Streptophyta > Magnoliopsida > Celastrales > Celastraceae > Euonymus > Euonymus europaeus. The sequence continues at coordinate 3,030,649 of OY756961.1, forward strand.
TATGGTAAGGCCTCAACCTCTTTGTCCGGATCATAAAGCAAAATCACTGGAAGAAAATGAGGCATCATGTCCACCCTATGGATCTTCCCACTTCCATCAATCATGAGTCATTGCTTGATAAGCAATTCACAATTGTGTGATTGGTGCACACCCCAATTCTCCTTATAAATCCAAAGCCTTATCCCATAATGAAGTTCAACATATATATCACATGGCATATGGAATTCCTAATGACTTGAGCAATAATAAGAGCATGCAAGGTCTCATCCTCATCGTCCAATCATAAAACATTAACATGAAAAGAGAACAGGACATTGCGTTCATCAAGTGGCCATTACCACTTCATGAAATTGTGCACTTGTTGTTTTGCAAGAAATTCACATTTACAAATGAGAGATTGGTGCACACATATGTTTCACTGCATATTTTAGTGATTCTGTCTGCTTTACTGCATTCAGATTAACAAAAAGGTGAGATCCAACACCAATAAGAAATGCTGACAAACAAATTGTTAATAAATTGGCAGTTACCACATTACTAACCATAAATAAGATCACAAAAACAACAAAAAGCCGAATGCTAAACATTGAATTCTCTCTAGAAACTTATAAAAATTTAGCTAAATTTTAATTATCTCGGTGACAACTCAAATCCAGAAACAAACGCTCTGAATGTACATCGAATCATAATAAAGAAAATAAAGTTGTGTTGATTAATACAATATGTTAGGACAATGAAGCAAATCGTTAATGCAATCATAGCGCAAAGAACTATATATAGTCATTAAAGAGGTAGATCTTACTGCTAATAAATTTATAAGTAACCAAAAACATTTTTTTCCCAAAGACACTTTTGCCCGATGAGAAATTGCAAAGGTTGTCACAAACTAAAATAGAGAGAGAGAGAGAGGTGTTTGCGGATGAGAGAGAGAGGCTTTCTCAGGTAACTGCTAGATAGGCTTCCACGCCAAGACAATAGACCGCAACGGAGACGGATCTGGAAAACTAGTAAACTACGTTATGCTGAAAACAGCATTAGAATATCGATCAGCAATTGTGAGACCCAATCTGTGGGATTTGGAAATAGATGAGAGATTTGGGAGAGGTATCGTGTCAAGAATTTCCACTCAATCTATGATGTTATCTTGATGATATTAATCTATCCATGTATTCGAGCTCATTCACCTAATCGTAAATTATAATATTCCATTATCGGTAAAACACGATTACAGTTCCAATCAAGCAATCAAATAGACCATAAATAAAGAAAAATTAGGTATACCTGGCCAGATCCAACGAGGATGTCGACAGGGACGAGGAACCCGATGAATCCCGTCACCACGAACCCTAAATCTGTACGAAATGTCATCTTCGCGAATTCTACACCATCGATATACAGAAACGCGCGATCGATTAGCAACTGACAATCGTTCGATCAAAATCGTAAAGTTATTTTCATACCTTCGCGATCGGATTTGTGGCACCTCTTGAAGAGGGGAAGCTTTCCTTGGCTAACACTATGAGCAGATCGAACATTGTGTCTATGGCGTCAATTATCTCACTTCATCGTCTTTGAAATTGCGAACGCGCTGGACAATTTTTGCCTTCCTGCATTTAGAACGGAAGGGTGAAGAATCAAGTCGATAAATCGGAAACAAATGAATTGATAGAATAATTTCAATTTGCGAAACACTTGCACAAATCGGACAGAAATGTTCCGATTAAATCCTTTCGCTAACTGAAATTCTTCCTTCAATCGGACAAATCACAGTTCTCTAGGGTTTTTTTCCATCAAATGTTGTGGTGAGAGAAAAGTAGCTTCTATTTGACGCTTCGAGCAGCCCTGTTGTCGAGCAGGCAATGTTATAAATGACTTCACGTGAGAAGCACGTGATGTGACTAAGTAAACCCCAGGTTCAGGTATTGTGGACTAATAATAAGCTCGAACCGGATTGCTCGGGCCTTCAAAAATATACTGGCCCGGCCCAAAAAAAATGAGTCATCACTCTCAAAGTTCAAAGAAAAGTCCTCAGCCCATCAAAATAGCGTGTGTTCGTTTGGTAGAGCGGATGTTTTGATAGAGTATAAGTTGTCAAATAAGCTGTGTGCCGTTTGATAGAGCGAAAGTTTTGATAGCGTATAAGCTGTCAATTTACTACTAAGGGTATGTAAAATAGTTTAATAATATAATAAAAGCTATCAAATATAGATATTGTTGGAAAGAGTTTTACACTTTGAGTTCGAATATGTAATTTTTTTCAAAATCTAACATATATTTTGAGAAATAAAATGACAAATGCGTGAGAGAATAAAATGACAAATATAGGGGCAATAGCGAAAATTAAATGATTTTTTTTTATTGGTGACTGATGTGATTGTTGATGGATAGAAACAAGCTTATAAGTTATACAGTATATAAGCTGAGCTTAGCTCTACCAAACAAAGGAAGCCATTCATGACTGCATAAGCATCACGTACGTCGTTATTTTCACCTCCAGTGACCGGCCCTCTCATTCTCACACCAGCATTTTCTTCAGTCACAAGACCAGGCATTTATATTAAAGATTTTTATCATCTCACCCTCATACTCTCTTGTCAGTGTTACAATTTGTCCTCCAGGATAATCTTCAATCTTGAAAGGGAAGCCATTAGGAATCTCTTCAACCTACTGATCAATTGTTTCCTTAGTAAGCAAACTCGAGCAAAAAAGATTTTAACATGCTTCAACCAAACCGACATAACTGCGCGGTGAGTAGGGGCAACATGGTTTAATTAGCATCAGCTCGGTTCTGGCGATTCATCTCATCTTATACAAATAAAATTCATGAAAAATTTCAAGCCACACTGACCAAGTTTGACTCGGCTTTGCTAATTTTCTCAAAAGATCAAACTAACGGAACTTTCACTTCAATGCACACCCATGGTAAAAATCGTAGTCATATCTCCAATTGATCGGCAATCCTTTACGAGATCATCCAAACAGAATTATATTTATATACACCTCAAGGTCATCACTTGATACATTATCTTTGAAAATTGAAATCATAAATCCATTTACTTTGCAATTTCCATTTATTACAAATGGAATATACAAGCTATTTGGACAAATAAGAGCATACGTTCACAGTTCTGCTCAATGCATTCAATGGCATTGTCTTCTCATTACTACTGGGACCAATCCCTGGCGCACTGGATCTGACTCAATAACTCGGAGAAGAGATTCAGTGGCGCATAGGATGGAAATGAAACAGAGAGTGTTCGCGAGAAAGATTGACGTGGTGGTTTAGTGCCAAGAAAAATGCAGAACCGAAGCTTCGCTGGTTCCGGGTCAGTCGAGTTACGATTAGACCGACCATGGATGCCAGTCTTCGGAGGATGGTGCAAAGATGCTTGGAAAGGAAAATTGGAGTTTAGGGGCAACTGGCAAGGGCTTTTCTAGGGTTTAGGAGTTAGATTATTAATAATAAATTAAATAAGATACAATTTCATTTTTTTTTCATACCAATGAGGAAAAATACCCAAAACACAAACACGGAGGCCCAATGGCAAAGGGAGGTAGCCCTCTTCATTTTACAACTCCCACCATAACGATAATAAATTTCACTCAAATTGGTAGAATGAGATATTCGAACACAAGACCTTCCACTCCTTACACTGTAGGAAGACCAACACCTGTTGGTAGAAGACATAATTTCATTTATAAAAGGGGAGGGTGATTAATTATTTCATTTAATGTCATTCTATCATTTAAAAAGTAATTAATTAATGATTTTATCTCATATTTGTTATAAATTCAAATTTCCCTTTAAAATAAATCATAGCATTAAATCATGTGATCAACATTAACACAATGCTATGCATCCATGTCATGAAAATCCATTAGATAGATCATTGCAGCATATAATTGAGGAAACCAATAAATAGCAACAATACCAATCAATAATATTGGATGTTCATATGATTAATAGCAACATATTATTGATGATTTTTATTTTTTACTAATATTCAAAAAAAAAAAAAGAGGAGAATAATGAATATTGGTTTGTTTAAAAAAAATAGAGAGGAGTTTTTTGTTGAGAACAATTTTGAGTTTTATAGGAAATATGAGTTAAAACTCATTAATTAGTTACTTTTAGATGAGAAAATAAGGTTAATTGAAGCAATTAATCACTCGTATCATGTGCTTCTAGACACATGTTATCATAATCCTTAATAAACGTATTACAATTCTCGGATGAATTCCCTCCCATTAGTAGGAGTTGCAAAAATTCGATTTTTGGTCAATTTGGGTTAGACAACATAGAATGTTTACGAGATATTTGCATGCTCGGATCCTAATTGATTCGAATATTCGAACATACTTAATTGATCGTACCTGAATTGGTTTAAATTCAGAAAAATAAATCAAATAATAGTGCAATCAAAATTGTGTTTCAAACAAATTTTTGTGATTGAGCCTGAACCAAATTTTAAATCGGCCAAAATCTTTATGTTTGGATTGGTATTTCAGACACATAATTTTTGCTCATACTTGATTTAATCTGAATCGGACAAATCATCTAAAACCGACATAATTTTACCACTTTTATCCACTAAAGAGTTAAGAGTGAACTTTAGTTAGATATTCATATAATCAAACAATTAAACTTCTAAACTTTCGCAATAGACTCGTTAGAGTGTGAGATTTAATGGTGTTTATTTTTTTTTGTTAATTTAAAATTATTATCACCTTTTAGTTTTTTAAAGCCACAGTACTTTGCGTGAACACTTGAAAATCAGATATTCGAGGAAGGAAAAAATGAACAAAAATTAGAAGGAACATTAATAAGTGTTCAGCTTAGAAGAGGCCAAAAGAAAAGAAAGAAAAAAAAACAGCGTCGGTAAGAACATTCCATAAAAATAAAATGTACAAAAGCCAGTCCAAATCCCACTCCCTTCTCAAAAATAGAATGATGATACTTTTGCTTAGCTTTATGTTAAAGTGTGTAGGTGTTGCATCTACGAGAATACTCTGATATTCTTTTTTGCGTTTCCACTTTGTCTCCCTTTCTGTGTGTGGGGGGGTGGGGGGGCGAGAGAGAGAGAGAGAGAGGGTCGATGTGCGTTTTTTGAATCGAACGGAGGAGGAGAGTGCGATGAAAGAGTTATTTGGGGGTCCAGGGAGGGTGAGTGGACTGGTACTGAGACTGGGGCAGTGTCTATTTGGTTGCGCTTCAATTGGTGTCATGCTATCTGCTCCAGGATTCTTCAACTCCACTGCTTACTGGTATGATTCTTTTCTTCTTCAAATAATTTTTTTCCCTCAAATTGATTGTTGGGTGTTGTTTGTGCGATTTACACTTCAGTCATCTGTCTGACATTCTGAATGAAACTATCTTTTGCCCTAGACTTTACTTGGCATCCAGATTGTTGGAATTCACTTTGATGTTATTCGTAGAATATGTGGAATGTTTTCTGAAAAAGAATAAAGGAAAACAAACAAAAGTCGTATTGAGTTCTTATTGAGATTCATGGAAAGGAATTGAATTGGGTAATGAAAAGAAACAACCTTTTCTTCCAGATTCATATTTATGTGTTTGCTTGAACTCTCTCTCACTCTATCCCCAATTACTCCACTTTTCGGTACCCAAACTTACTATTATGCTTGTGCTCCCATTTTCAAATCCAAAGAGATTCTACGTAAGAAAATATTGACCAGATCCTATTTTCTGGAGTTGCCACTATCCATTAGAAGGAATTCCATTCTTACAGACAATTGCTCAATACCCAAGTAGACGGACAAAATATATTATGATCAGGTGCTTCTTGGGTGGTCTTAGACCTTGTAATTGGCCTTTATCTACAAAAAAATATTACAACTAGTTGTAGTCAGTTTTGAAGCTTTTAATGGCTTTCCTACCTCCCTACATTGATACTTTACATAATTTGCTATTATTTTCACTGGATCCAGCTATTTAATTGCATCAATGGGGCTTGAAGTTTTGTGGAGTCTTGGGCTTGCGTTTCTTGACCTGCATGCATTGAGATCAAAGAAAAATCTGCAGAATCCTGTCTTAGTAAGCCTATTCGTTGTCGGTGATTGGGTAAGTTCATTATTCAATTGTGCCAAATAGCAATTTGTAGATGTGCATTTGCATAAGTTCAAGTAATCATGGGGATATGTATTTTTGTATTAGAGCAATCAATAACCTGTTCATCGTGCAGTGTGCAGTGTGCTTATATGACTAAGTACCCGATGTCGAAATATGATACTGTAATTTTGAATGATTTTCATTTGCATAAGGTATCCCTGTTCCGCTGATCTTATATCTGGTTCATCCTGCTGTGACATGAATTACAAGGCTGCTAATTCTCTTTCCTTGTTCATTATCATGTTGATCTTTTATTGATGTCGTTCTTTAGAATTTTTACATGAGCGACTAATTGAGTCATAACTGATAATGTAGGTGACGGCTATTTTATCACTTTCAGCCGTATGTGCAGCTGCTGGAGTGACAGTTTTGTATGTCAGAGACTTGCATTCTTGTAAGAAAACGCCGTACATCCCCTGCTACGAATTCCAAATTTCTGTAGGTTTGGCATTTATCTCCTGGTTTCTGCTTGCCATATCTTCTCATGTAATGTTTTGGCTTTTGGCAACTATATGAATCATTTGAGTGACAGGATCTCGAATTATCGTAAGTCTCTCCTTGCTTTGTAAATGTAGTTGCTCCAAAAAATTTCTTAATATCACTTTTCAATAGTTTTTTTCCTTTTTGGGCCAATGCTCGTGACTTGTTTCCACCTTTTGTAGCATTTACCTTTTTTCTGTTACAAGGAGGAAACCTGCTTTGTAGGATTCAGAAATTGTTTTGACCGCCTGTGAATGCATTTGCTCTCGTTTCTCTCTTGTCGACAAAACAAAAGCAAATGTGGCAAACTGGCTAGTTTGTATGAGTAACAATGTTCATTCAGGTACTTGGCCGTTTTAAAAGACATGTAACTGCGTTAAGCTGACAACTTTGGATGTGTGTACCATCCAGTTATCATCCCCTCATCTCACAACCTGAGTCCCACTGAAATAGACTCCATGCGAGAGACTCTCCATGGATGTGAGAGGATGGGATGATAGGATATTAGAGAACGGGATGAGCGGAGATGGACCGGGGCTAGAAAAACTATTTTATTCGCAAGAATATACTGCTTGAGAAAAAGCATCTTATTCATCTGAAATACAATTATTTTATAATTGTCGGAGAGGAAGGGTAGGAAATCATCATTCCGAGTCCGAGCTTTATCCCAAGAGTTTAGGGTCGGCTAGGAAATGAACAATCAAATTCGCTAGCATGATATCACTGCCTAAACACTCTACATTTCTTAACAACAACTCAAACTTCACATTACTATCTCTGGCTTCAAAATGCTAGATTTGATCTCTTTGTGGGGAAGAACCACACCATCGTTACTATAAATTTCATCGTCTACGTGAACATCTTCTCCAAGGATGGTCAAGTTTTCTACGCGTACCCATTGCCCAACAGTGGAGTGCCAGCTGATGATACTGCCTGCAATGCAGCCGTGTTTTTTGACACGCACTCCACGCATCAATGTACAGCGCGAGAGCCTAACCCCAGTCTCAACAACACAACCAGGACCTATTGCCACATCAGGTCCTATCAAACATCCCTCACCAATTTTGGCAGTCTCGTCAACCAAAACATTTCCTACCATGTTCGGGCAATCTGGTAGAAGATCTCTTTCACAATGAATCTAGATACATTCTCAGTCCAGTAATATAATCCCTTGGCTGTCCAATGTCCATCCAAAACCCAGGTAGAACCATTGCAAATAGCCTATTATCTGCAGCTATTTTTGGGAATATCTCTTTCTCAATCGAGGTCGGCCTCAGTTCAATTCGATCAATAACAGAAGGATTCAACACATAAATTCCCGCATTGATTTTGTTACCAAAATAATTTTGGCTTTTCTACAAATCTCTCAACTTTCCCCGTCTTTTCTTCCATGACCACCACACCTTATTTTGATGGCTCATCCACCTGTAAGATAAACAGATGTTTTTCAGCATTTGACTTTGTCTCTCACAATGCATTTCTAAAAGGAAGATGAAAGTGATCAGCACAATAAAAACCATTTTAAAAAAAATGGTTACCTTAGTTACCATAATGGATGCTTCGCCTCCATGGGATTTGTGGAATTCAGTCATTTCTTTGAGTGGGTACTCACTGATAACATCACTGTTGAGAACAAAAAATGGGGCACCAGAATCATCAATCAATCAATTTATCCCTAGCTAGAGCCAGAGGACCAGCAGTGCCAAGTGGCTCTGTCTCTTGGGAGCATGTGATTTTGATCCCAAGCTTTTCCTCAAACTCCTTCAAGAAATTCAACATCACCTGCAAAATTAATGGCCATAAGTACCGCATAAAAGTTCGGCTACATCACCTTCTATACTTTTTAATCAAATTCATAACAAAATAAGTACTTTACCTCTGGTTGATAATTAATAGCCAAAACCACTTCAGTCACTCCAATTGCCTTAAGTGCCTCTACCTAAAGAAATCAAAGATATATCGCATGTCGCAACCATGGTCAACACATGAACAATTTAAAGTTTCGGTAGAAACAACTTTTTTTGAGAACTCTTATCATATGTATATTTTCTCTTAGTCTTGCCATCACTGAAAAGTTATACCTGATGCAGGATCATAGGTTTGTTAGCAAACTCAATAAAGTGGCTTAGGTACACTGAGGGTCAATGGCCTCAACCGGGTTCCAAAACCACCAACAAGAATAAGTGCCTTCATCTTATCTTGGATATTGCCTTTTCCTGCAAATGAAATAAGTCAGCCTTTTCCTGTAAATGAAAAAGGCCAGTGTAGGTGTTGAATTGAAGCTGGTTATGGTTAGCAGACAGATTTCCATTCACTCTTAAATTTATTAATGACAAGAAAAGAAAGAGACTTTCCCATAGAATCTTCACTGATGTCTATAGATCTAATGCAATAATTTATAATTAGTACGCTCTCCTAGGTCCAAGCGATCAAAGTTATAGTTGAGGGCACTAAATTGAAACGCATGACGCATCACATGCAAAGAAGAACACCTCCAGCTGTTACAAAATAAGATTGTAAGTTCGCAAAAATTATAAAGTAGATCACAATGAAAAGAACCAAATAGTGAACCCGTGTCATCCCATAGCTATGGCGCAAAACGTGTTACGGAAAACTCTCCAAATTGGTTTTTTTTTTTTTTTGAATGGAAAACTCTCCAAATTGTTTAGCCGGTTTCAAGAATCATATTCCATTTACACCACAGGTTAGCATCTTTAAGGAGAAAGAAAAAACGGCATTATCTTGTGACCAGCTACTCTACCTAGTCCATGCAACAAAAATCTAGTAACGAGAAACATACTTTCTCAAGCAAATGAAAGAAGGATGAAATAAACTTTTTTATTTATTTGAACAACCTCTTTCTTTATGTACAAAACATGTTGCAATAGTTTAAATGTCCCAATTCTCCCCCATTTCAACTTAGGAGTAAAGAATATCATGACCAAAATTTGACGTTCAACATTCAAACATAATGTGTCTTCCACAATGATGGGGGGAAAACAGGGAAAAAAGAGAGAGTGAGCTATTGAGATGCAAAACCAAACTTTAATCCTTTCTTTCCTACCAATTATCATAATTCCAAGATGTGCAGCTACATCTTAGAGTAAAAAGATCAACATCAAGATATACCCACTTGAGTGGGCCACATAATTGTAATCATAAAACACAACTAAAAAAAACTTTCATAGCTGCACGGACACAGTTTTAAGAGGCCTCATTCCTACCATTATTAGATCATAAACATAACATGGAAACGTCTGTCAATGATTAGACTACCTTTCTCCAATAACAAAAGATGTCAATGAAATGCTGATAAGTGTAGCAAGCAATAATGAAGACATAAACTTTAATACGACCATATATTGAATAGAGACAATGGTACCATACCAAGCAATACCATTGAAGCTATAAACTAGATCCACCAATGAGTATTATAGCTTCCAAACTAACCAGATCTGATTAGAAATGCTTATGCAATTATAACCTTCATCAAAGCCTAAGTTCCTTAGAGAATGAAAAAAATGAACCACAATCAAAACATAGAAGTATCACTGCAGAACAGACATTGTGGCGGAAGTCAAATCATCAACTTCATCCACATTGCCTCATCGTCAGAGCATCCAAATTCGACCACACAACAACGATACCGAAATTAAAATAAAATAAAAACTCGATATACAATCGAAACCTATAATTCAATGCACGGATCCAACAAAACCACACTGTCACATTACAGTCAAGAACAAAAAGACAACAAATACCATCTTAGTTAAAATTCACCGGATACAGTACCTCAATTGAGTTGAAATCAGAACTCGAACCCAAGTAGAGGAGTGTCGATGGCGGAGAAAGAGAATCGAGCCGGCAATTTTGGCTCCCGCTTTTTGTTTGTGTTTCTGAGGGAGACCCCAACGGTCCGTCAGGGTCTGAGCTGTGCAGATGGCGATGGCGTTGGCGTTGGTTAAGGTTGAGTTCCATTAGTATTTATAGGAAGCGTACGATAACGGGAACTGGCAGTTTAGGGAAAAAAAGATATTAAAAATTAAATTAAAATTTGACGGTTATGAGAATGAAGGTTGTAAAATTACTCTAGGTGTAATTACTTTTAAACTACTATTTTTTTAAAAAAAAATTTAATACTATTGAATATTTTAGTAATTATAATGATGTTATATATAATTAATTTTAGAAAAAAAAAATAATCATAAACCCTAAATTATATTCTCGGATGATCTATAACCTTTAAATATGAAATCTTAAATTCTAAATTCTACGCATTAAATTTTAACCCTTAAATATTAATAACAAAAAAAATGATTAGGAAGTTTTAGAGGGATAATTACAATTAATTGCAGCCTCCTAATTACAGTCCCATCTATTTCGCGGTTATGTAGTATTTTTTGTGGAAGGGTATCCAAAATGGATCCGCAAGAGGTGCTGTAGAAATTTTACAGCAGCTCTGCTGTAGTTTTTGTTAGAGATTTTATCAATTTTATTTAATTTTAAAAATGATATATGTGTTTTGATTGAATTTATGAGTTTTAACCATGTATTTTTGTTTAAAAGAAAAATTAAATTAGAATTGAAAAACATATATTTAACTTTCTAAAAATTTTATGTCTTTGCTATATTCAATAAAAAAAATACATCATTAAATTTATAAATTCGACCAAAATTTATATATGATTTTTTTAAAAAAATAAAAAATAACATATCTAAACGAAACTACATAGTGGCGTCCGTTGTAGTTTTTCTACGGCAGGCCCGGGATCAAGGCAACCTGTGTTACTTCGTGGAAGTTTCGGGGTTGTTTCGAATCTTGGACTTCTTCTTGTGTGGATAAAAGAGTATTCAGGTTTAGCCCAGGTTATGTCGAACTTACCCTGTACCAGTTGCTCATGTTTAGCCCTCATATGTTACTCTGAAGGCCCATTATGAACAATGACACGCCGGCCCATTAGGACCTTCCTCGATAGTTCGATGTACTACGAAACGTCAGCGTTTCAGTCGCAAAAAAGACCTAAATCCAGTCTATTTAAGTCCACATCTTACATTTCTGCTACTACATTCACGATCACATTTGTCCAGCCACCGTCTAACGCCGCCTCTGGAACCCCCAGATCTCTGTAATCTGAGAAATCAGTCATGACGGTCGAAGTATCGGCGCCGAGGATGCGGTGGGGAGAGTTGGAAGAGGATGACGGAGAGGATCTCGATTTCCTGTTGCCTCCTAAGCAGGTAATCGGCCCCGATGAGAATGGCATCAAGAGGGTCATTGAATACAAGTTTGACGACGCTGGAAACAAGATCAAGATAACCACTACCTCCCGCGTTCGCAAGCTCGCCAAGGCTCACCTGAGCAAGAGGGCGATAGAGCGCCGTAACTGGCCCAAGTTTGGTGACGCAGTCCATGAGGATGTTGGTAGCAGGCTTACCATGGTCTCCACTGAGGAGATCCTTCTCGAAAAACCTAGAGCCCATGGTTCGTATTTCTTGCACATATTGATAAGGGTGAATGAATTGACTGAAGAATGGGAATTGCTTGTTCTTTCATTATTTATTTTTGGTGTGTTGATTTTGGAAGTATAAATTTACGAGCTTTGAAATTGACATTTATAATTATCAGGAGTCTTTTTTATTATTTGCTGAAGTGATGAGGAAATAAATTATTCTGTGAATAAGAGATTTTATTATTTATATTGATATTTAAATAAATCTGGAAAGATAGAAATTGAAACTAGGAGGCTGCCTATAATTTTAGACTATGTTGTATCCTGTCATTGTGCCCTTTCTTTCTTTTTTCCCTCATAATTTCGATTCATTTTGGTGTAGCTAATAATAATGGGCCTCAATAATGAGATATTAGTTTGACATGTCTGCGTACTAATTTCTGTCTATGCATAAGCAGCGTAACATAAGAGAGTATGATCTGATTTCTTTTCAAGTTTGCTAAGAAGATTCAATCTTAAATTTATACTGGCTACTTGGAAAATTGATTAGAGCAACCCAAGTTTGCCTTTAAATATTAGTGATGTTTCTGCTGGTGCTCACGGAGATTTATTTTTATTTTTTTTGTATTTTCTCTCCAGTTCTCATGGGTCGGATGTCAGTTTACTTGTGTGTGATTTGCATGTTTCCATTTTGAAAAGCTCATGCCCCCTTGAGTTTCTTGTGTAGTTTTATTTAATCTTAGGACTCCTGCTTTGTTGCCTATATTGTTTTTATTATTTGAGTACGGTGGCCAATTAGCCAATCACATATCAGCCAGTTGGCTATTCTACTATGTGAATGGTCAGTAAGCTCACCAAGAACAATGATGTTTGCAGCCTCTATTTGTGAAGCAGAATTACAGTCTTGCTTCCAGGGGCTGCTAAATACATCTCTTTTGAATGAGGGAAAAAAGTACTAAATGAAGGTATCATGGTGGTGCAACGACTTTCGTATGGTGAATCAATGACATCCAGTAGCGGAATCACCTATGTCAACATGTTGATATCTAATAGGAATACTAGTAAACCATTCAGCTCTACAATTTCACAACAAAGATGATTTCCAATAAAAGCTCTTTTAGTGTTTGCCTCTTCTTTGGTATCCATCTGCGCACTGAATTAAGAAATCGTTAGTTATCTTGTTTGTGGCTCATCTTCTGGAGTAGAAGCTATTATTTTAAATTGTCAGCCAGTTTTTTTAGTTTTTGGTTGCTTATTTAGTTTTTGTTGAATGTTGGTGTTGCCAACAGGTAGCAATCAAGAAGAAACCAAAGTAGCTGGTGACAACTTGGCTCAACTTGGCAAGGGGGCAGTTCTCATGGTATGTAGGACTTGTGGTAAGAAAGGTGATCACTGGACTGCGCAATGCCCATACAAGGATCTTGCTCAGCCGTCAGAGGCTTTCGTTGATAAACCGGCTACATCAGAGACTGCTGCTTCTGCTGGCACCAAGGGAGCATCAACATACATTCCTCCAAGCATGCGAGCTGGTGCTGAGAGAACTGTGGGGTCAGATATGAGGCGAAGAAATGATGAAAACTCTGTTAGGGTCACCAACTTATCAGAAGACACCCGTGAGGCTGATTTGCATGAGCTATTCCGCACATTTGGCTCAGTCAGTCGCGTATATGTAGCTATTGATCAGAAAACTGGTATGAGCAGGGGTTTTGGTTTTGTGAACTTCGTAAACAAGGAAGATGCTGAGAGGGCTATCAATAAGCTTAATGGATATGGTTATGACAATCTCATCCTTCGTGTTGAGTGGGCTACCCCGAGAGCAAATTAAGATTAGAGAAATACTGTGGTTTACCCTTCTAGTTTATTAGAGTTGCAGTTCAATGTATGCTGGTTATTATGTAAGTTACATGCTCTTCAGTCTCGTTGGCATTGAACGAATTAAATGGATTTCCTGGTTTGATTTTACTGTGTCGTTTATTTTGTGTTTCTGCGCTCTATATCATGTTTGCATGCCTAAAATTAACCGGCAACCCCTCCACTGCTTAGGTAATCCTAAACAGGACACCCCTCTCTTCATTCCCCCTTAGTGGATAGCAATGACAATTGACAAGCAGGATTTTTTCTAGTCACGATTAGGAAAACAAGCCTTTTTTCGATAAGAAAACTCATAATGCTTGTCGACAAATCACTGGTTTGTAGGAGCAGCAAAAATTAAGGTACGTAGACCCAAGAAGGACTACACCCAATTTTATTTTAAAAAATGTTATAGGATCCAACTTTTAATAGCTTAATTCAATTCAAATTTACATGAGACTCCACGTAGGTGGATCATATTAGACTTTTTCAAAAAATAATTAAGCAAATTATTTATTTATTTTTTAATAAATGAAATTTTAAAACGTTTTTTCTCTAAAAATACATGTTAAATTTTGAAAAAAAATTACATATTCGAACTCAACGCGTAAAAATCTTTATAATACGATCCATTGTCAATAGTTTTTATTTCGTTTTTCAATTACATTGTTTTTAAAAATAATATAATTCATATATATGATGTGTAAACTGTTTATTTGAGTTGAAATTTTGTTACACTATAATAGTATAATTTATATTTATTATTTTTTACATTTTTATTGAAATTATGTTAGGTACCATAACTCGTTAAGTTTTAGTTGTCAGGGTTTAGCACTTGGGACATTTAAGATTTTAGTAACAAATCTGAACTTTTTATGTTACAACATGAAAATCCGATACACGAGCGCGTTAGGGTTTAACAAATTCGTTCCCCCTGGGGTATACACTTATTGTTTAGATTACAGCATGAAAATCCGATACATGAGCCCGTTAGGATTTAACGAATTCTTTTCCTTTAGGGTTTAACACTTACTGTTTAGGGTACAATATTAAAATCGATATACGAGTCCATATGAGTACCTATAAATAAACACTGAAACCTACATAATTCATATATTAGTACAAAAAATAATGTAATTAAAAATGACTGAATAAAACTTATCGATGATGAATCTTGTTGGATAAATATTTACTTGTTGATTCTGGATATGTAATTTTTTTCGAAATCTAATATGTATTTTAAGAGATAGTGTTTTAAAATTTCGTTTAACAAAAATGTACTGTGAAATTTAAAATAAGATATTTTATTTTCTAAAATTTTAATTTTTTATGTCATACTCATACACTTACAAAGCATGTCAAGTCTGTCTATAAAAACTTGGGCTATTTAGCACCACTCTTTTATTTTTGAACCCAAATTCCATTTTGAATGGGATAAAATTTATGTTTTAGGAACTGAATTTTCTCATAAAAAATTTATGTCTAAACTTAACTTATTTGAATCGCACAAATCGGTCGAACTGCCTCGTAAGATATCTATCTACATCTGTCCATAAAGTAACAATAATAAGATCATTTTTTCTGTATCCATCATCAAGCAAACAATAAGCAAATCCACATGAAGAAAAAAAAAAACCAGCAGCCAAACCCTTAAATAAGAATTAACTTGCACTATAATTTTTTCCCCCGAAAGCAAAAGAGAATAAACTTGCACTTTCTAATATTTCAATTGCATTAGATGGTTCGAATGCAGAATTAAAAAATATACACAGGATCTACCTAATATGTTAAATCCAGGAAGGACTATGTTACTCTTCTTGTGATATTAAACCATAATGAACCCCAGCCACGAAAGAATTAGAACAAGCATATATGTATATATGCAAACTTTGTAGATACATATACATATAACTAGAGGGCACTGCCTAACCTAACAAAAATGTGCCAGGGTTCGTGGGAAGTCAGGTGCTCAAGTTGGTGTCTCAGCCAGAAGTAGGGTGTGCCACCAGCCACAAGCAATATTTTTAGGGACACAACCCTCAACGGTGATCTGGGAGGGAATGTTGCGATCAATCACATCTCCAAGACCAAGCTGTTTCAAGCGTACATAAATTGTAAGTTTATCTAAAAACCAGGATAGCAAAATATAATAAAGCAAAACCAATAAATTAAAGCACAGAGTTAATAAGGAGTAACAGAGAAGCCAGAGAAGCTCTACAATTTAATTCAAATTCCATGAAAACCTACACCTTGATATTCTGAAATGTCAAAAAGCCAAGTGACTAGATATGGTGAAGGATCAGTGTAAAACAATACCTGTCCATACTTGTTCCATCCCCAAGAGAACACTTTTCCGTCCTCTACAAGAAGAGAAGCATAATTAGTTGTCGAGACAAAATCAAAAGGCTCAAATGTGAATATAAAGCCAAAGAAATACTGAACAATCTTTGTTTTTTTTTCCCCAATGAATGAACAATCTTTGTTTTAACATCTAATTAAACATTTGGCCTAAATCATCTCAAGAAGCATTGTCACATTATCTCCAGGCCACCCCTGCTACAGCCTCTCAAACACAGACTTTCACGCCCCCCTCCAAATGAAAGATTCATTCTTCTGTATGTATTCTTTTCGGAAATCGGATTAGCTATTGGCCTATATTTAGCAAGCACCCTGCAAACTTTTACATCTTTGACAGTAGGAATATTTGGTATTTGATTTGTCATCAGCCAAAGCATAATAGTTTATTTATGGGGCATCTAAGACTTCCATAAAATGGAAGCTGATGAGAGTCTTAGATAGTTCCATTGAGCATAGACGTGCAGATGCTCAACGAAATCACCCACTAGTGGTGTTATATTTCAGTGGCTTGATAATACCGGAAAAAGTTGTGTAAGAACAACAATTTGAGCTTAAACAATGCTATTCAGCACTTATTGTCCAAAACTGCAAATCCATTACACACATGCACAGGAACTCGGATCCATGAAGTTCAGCAGTTATTTTGCACAATACAGTAAAATTTCTTCATGGTAATACTACTGGGACCAAATCAACATTAGCCCTAGTATTAGTAAATTACTTTCTCATTCTCTTGTGAAACTAAAAGATAACTCTTTAAAACGGCTCAACAGGTTTGATCTCTCTTTTATTGGTTAGACTTTTTTATTTATTGGTTTTTGGGGAGGCCCGTTCCTCAATGAGAAACTCTAATAACTCAGCCAGATTCGGGCGTTGGTTGATAGATGGAAAGTCCTTCCCGTACTTCTCCATTAGAGGAACTAGAACTTGGGCCACTCTCTCCTTCTGAGCGAGAACTTTCGCTCATTGGTATTACTTAACAGTGGTGTATTTATAAAAATTATTCTCTTGACTTAATTATCCTTGATGAAAGTAATACAGATACAACATACAATATTAAAAGTCGAGTATATCGATTTTTAAGATGCACAGTTAAAAAAAGACTTAATCCAAGATTGCAAGATATAACTAGTGCATGCATGTAATGGTAAAGAATGATCCCAAAAGTCTTAACATTTTGCATTTCCCCCCATAATGCTTTTATTTTTAAGTAAATTTTATACATAAAAGTATAAAAAGTTCAACCAATGCGATCTTCAACTAATTCATAATTCAACTTGCGTTTTAAATGTGACATATATTTTTGGTTTTATAAACAATTATTACTACGTGGAGGGAAGTTCCTTAAGACGGGACTAAAAATATTATAACTTACTCGAAATGTGGAGGTTATTCTTAATTATAACTGGCCCAAGTTGGGACTTAAATCTTTTATGACTACATGGAGGTTATACCATACAGACTATTCACTACAGAGAGGTTTTACTGGAATAGCCTTTTCTTAGGTTTAAGGCCATGAATGGAAGTGTGTAGTACATCACAAACGTACCTGTGACTATGGCACTGTGACGAGCCCCACAAGAGATGATCTTTGCCTGCAAGTTTTCCAAATTTGGAGTATCAAGGAGCCTAGGGAGAGTCTGTTTCAGAAATTTTAGAATAGTGAAGTTGAGTGTTATTTCCCTCCCGATCAAAACATTCATAAACAAGTCATTATAACATCATCACTAACTCCTTTACATTGTTTCTTTTTTAGTTGAAGCAAAAAAGGAACAGCCGAAACAATCAGTAGTAACATTGGATTCTTCTTTCTAGAACTCGATATAATGTTTATGTACAATTCACTCAGCAATCCACTCTAAAAGTAACCAATCAATAAAGCTAAAAGTCAACAGGTTAATTCTTCAATTTCAGATGGAAAACCTAGTCCTTGTAACAGCATGTCACAGTACTGCTACAGAAAAGGACTTGCAATGTTAGGGTCTAAACATTTTAAGTAAAAACAATAGGTTCACGAATATGAACAGCTTAAGATAGTATTTATCAAAAATGTAGTTTAGCGCATTCATAAAGATCATAAAAGAGAAATGGTCATTAATCCCTCAATAAAATGGAAAGAATTCATAGTGGTAACTCATGACCGACTTCTAATTGGCATTTTTCCTGTATAAAACATGATGCATTTTTAACCAATATAGATTTGTTTAACCATGCATTTTACCTCATACTGCATTCCATTATGAAAGCAAACAAGCACTTAAAAGTTTAAGTTTACCTCAGCTTGATCACTCCCAGTTCCCAACTGACCAAACTGATTCCCACCAAATGCATAAACATCACCATCAGCAGAAATGCAGACAGTGTGCCACAATCCTGCTGCAACACCTTCTATACGGATTCCCAGTAAGGATGATACACAAGTTGGGCTTAACTCATCATCTGTGCTTCCTTGCCCACACTTGACAAAAACAATGAGGCAATGAAAAGATTTTTACTAATTTGCAATAACATACAAAAATATGAAGCAACCAAATTGATCAAGAGGACATATGGGAGACAATGGTAAAAGGAATAGAGTAGATAATCCCTTGCAAGAGTGATCTTCATCTTGATTTACTGTGCTTTTTTCTCCACCAATTTCTACTTTACCTACATATTGATCCTGAAGATCGGTTAATAGTCAAGAAAATCCATCCAGTTTCAGGGAGGGAGGTGAAGATTGAAAAAATGAACATGCCAATAACTGCAGAAGGACAAGGTTCCAACAAAATAATTAACGAGGTAAAAAGCATTCATGATGAGCTGACCCAACAGAACTAGTTCATGCCTTGTGCTTCAATTCAACTGGATTGAAGTCGAATAAGATCTGAGCAAAGAATATGGAAGCACGAATATTGCTTCTAGAGTGATGTGGACATAGGAAATTACTAGTAAAGCACTGTATGATATAATATATAGAGTTTTCTTGAGCACGAACATCAGGTGTGTTCTTAGGAAGGAAACCTTCTTGTAAAGGTACCGAAATACTACCATCACCCAATGTAATTAGAACTCTAGCAGAATATAGAACCTCTTCCCCACCGCCCTTCAGACGCCATCAGTAGAGGACATTTTAACGGAAAAGGACATAACCCTAGGATATGCAAAAGAAGCAACACCTTGAAATTGGCATTATGGTAGGAAAAAGACTTGAATAGACCACACACACACATAATTCAAATAAGGTGATATTTACCCCTTCATTTTAGTCAAGCGAGTTGCTGAAGCAACTAATAAGGTACCGAGACTGTGAAACATTAGAGAACCCATTCAAGTGCCAGAAAGGACGTAAATATTGAAGGCTGATTTATTTGAAAGTCTGAACTGAATAGAGGATTATATTTGTATCTTTTACTTCTTATAAGCCACAGAAACATTATTTATGCTACTATTCTTACTATTGCACCAGCGGTATGTAACGTACGTCGCACGATTTCAATTCTAATGCAAAAACATAATAATAGAAACCATCATATAATGACTTTGCTTTATCTTTCACTAGACCAACATATCCTGGCATCACTGATTTGCCAACCAAAGCGCATGGTAGCCCAAATATGGAATCACAGTAAACAGATTGTGGGTTAGAGATGGAAGTCAGACTTAGTTGATAGAAAAATAAGAGCTAAGCACAGATCGAGTTTTCATCAAAATCAGTGGGAGAAAGAAAAAACCAAGTCACCATGCAAATGAACTAGCTAGGACACTTGAACTCAAACCATTAGTCAAGTTACTCCAACAAAAGATGAAAGAATACCTACAACAACTAAACCATGGAAAAATTTAGTGCAAATGGCAGATTACTTTTTAATGAAGTCCCACCTTCACTTTACAAGTCACTTCACAGAGGTCAATTAGACATAGATTTTGCAACAGGTTAAAGCAAGGGGGAAAACAACAAACCCCAAAAGGTATTTTGCTTGTTCATTTCAGAATCACATTTTCAATTCTCCTAGAAAGAAAAATTAAATGCAAATTGGAGCACATTGCCGACATATTTCAGTATAGCATAGCCAACGGTATTTAATGGAAGTAGGCAATAGCAGACTGTCATATGTGTATAGTGCCAACACTTGCTATTAAAACTGCAGCCCTAAAAAAATTGCTGAAAGTTTATAATTATCAAAATTAATCCATAGAGAATTGAGCATGTAGGATTAATATAAGCCAATGCCTGGCTGACAGTGCATCTCCTTAATTTGACCTTATCCCACAAAATACGTCGAGAGGTTGTTTCACATGCTCACTTGTATTAGATTAGTATTCATAGAAAAAGAAAAGAAAATGAAGAATGTAAATTTATAGTGCAAATATCTTGATATTGCAGGGTACCTGTCCATAGAGTCCCCATCCAAATGTAAGTACCGCTCCAGCATCTGTTGAGTGAAGAGATTTTATAAGGACAAGAAACCATGACAGCATACATAGAGATTTATCTGACATGAAATGAATAAATAAAAGGAAATGTACATGGATATTAATCTGACATGGAATGAATAGATAAAAGGAAACAAACCAGATATCCAACTAATTGGACAGCTCAACTTTACATTCGATACATATTTAGCTGTCAACCCACTCATCTAGACTGTAAACCTAGTACTTTCACTACTGCAGCCTCATGCTCTAAAAACCGCACAAGGAAATAATAATATAACTAGAGAAATCCTATAGTAAGTTTACTTCTATCCAGTACAAAGGGAAACATACAATCTAGTCAATTTAAAACATTGATATCTAATACATACCTGTTATTACTGCACTATGTCGCCCTCCACAAGCAATTCCCTTCACAAAAGTTCCAGGAACTCTAAAACCCTGTCCCTCTGAACTCATGTTTCCCCAAGTAAGTGCTGCATTTCTATCTTTTGCATAAGAGGGGTCAATGCAAGGCACAGGATGTGGAGAGGACACCATACGTATCCTAGAGCCTAAACCAAGCTGCCCTTCACCTCCATAGCCCCAACCCCACACTTGTCCTATATCTGAAAATTTAAGAGAATTAGAATACATCGAATATGATACTTTACATTAAAGATTTGCACATTGCAGGCAGACCAAAAATGAGTCTCGGTAAGGGTAATCATTGCCCCAAGATATCAAGAAGTTACCTGACAATGCTAGGGTATGTCGCCCGCCAGCAGCAACAGTTGTGATCGTCACACCAGGGTTCAATGCAACAAGACAAGGCAACGCTGAGAGAGATTCATCACCAGATGATGAGCTTTCAGGTGCTTGTTTTGCTGATGATATTCTCCTTCGCTTTGTACCGTCTTCTCCCCCTCCTTTACTATCAATAGTAGTCAAAGTTCCACTGCTGGATCGTGAGCCTTGTGATTTAGGGTTCACTGGAATAAAATTTTCAAATTTCATCAAATTAGTTAAAAAACAACAAATATGTTCAATTTTTCATTTTTAAAACTAGCCAAACTGAAGTACCTTGTTCTGTCAAAAATACATTTTGTCTTTCGAATGCATCTTTTTCCACTGTTGCCCCTGCAGATGTATCACCAATCACCTTTCCAGAAGGAATACACTCTTTCCATCCCCAAGTATAAGCTTCTCCACTAACTGTAGACCAAAAATGAAGTATAATACTCAATCAGTAATGGTTTTAAATTGATCAGTCAGAAGTAATCAAACTTATAAAATTTACTTTCTTCATCATACTCAGGAGTTAATGTTTTTCTTTATTACATCTAAAAAGAAATGAGTATTACCAGTAACTGCAATGCAATGGGCCCAACCTGCCGCAGCTTTTACAATAGAAGCTTCAGTTGGAAGAGGGAAAGGCTCCGGGATTTCCTAAACAAGTGAATTGGAAAAAGAAAGTATACGATCAGGTCAAGTACGAAAAACAAAAAAATTTAGTGAATTGACAGTGATACATAGTGCTGCACTACCCCATGCTTCCCGGATGTGATATAGCTTTGACCTAGATCATCTGTTGAACCCCACGTTATGAGCTTTCCAGACTCTGATTGAGAAACAAGAATGAGTAAGACTAAAGACTCGACCAGAAATAAATTGAAAACAGAAGTGGGTAATTGAAGCTTGAATAGTATAGCCTCTTTAAAGTCGGGAGAAAAGGAAAGGAGTTGATGTAAACCAAGAATTAGCAGGCAAAACCTATGATCAGTTATTAAAAGTATATCCAAACAAATGCCCTAAGTAGATCATATGCACCATATCCATAAAAAGGTGAAACCACAAAAATTACTAGAAAATAAGAATAAAAACAAAGCTCAAGGAACCCTCACAGGCCAAATTTTATTAATTTTGTCTAGCTATTGCAATCCCTACATGAAGTACAAGGGGAAGACATTAGAAGTGAGAAAAATATATATATGTGTGTGTGTGTGCGCGCGCGCGCATCAGAATTTCTCTCCCTCGTCGTAGTAGAAGCAAAATAGCAAAGAGCATAATCAAATAAATATTTTCCAAAAGGAGCTGAAGGAGTGCTCATTTGAGTTGCAAATGTTTGGATGCTCAGAAAAGATAATTCATGAACCAAAATAGATCATGAAATCTTCGTCGTCTTAGACCAATAAGAGCAAAGTCGACAGCTTTCTGAGCTTAATATCTAGTAGGCACCTTTGATTAAGCAGATTTCACCCTTAGTGGAAAGCAAAGCGACTTGAAAACATATGATTCAAAATCTTGCTTTTCTCTCATTTTGTCAGAAATCAAACAGAGGTAAATTCAGCACTTAAAACACGAACGCATAAAATCAAAAAATAATTTTCATAGAAACTCTCCTAAATCCGAGAGGGAAAAAATCAAAGAGCAAAGGAAAGGACCAGAAATTGCCATCGCGAAACCACAACCCCCTCCGCAAATATCCTTCCACGCATTCCCTACGGAATCCGCCGATGCCGGAATCCGCACGACCACCGGAGACAAAATCTGCGACCTCTGTGGTAGAGCTCCAGGAAGATATCCCCACATGTAAACCAACTTCTCCCTAGCAACCTCCTCCACCTCCATTTCCTCTCCTCTCTCCTCCCCGTTCATGTCTCTCTCCCGATAAAACACGAAACAATACAGATTTAGTATCTACTAACAAATTTCCTTGTTAATATTTCTCTGTTTGGAAGCCAAGAAAATGTGTGGAAGAATTGTGGACTGCTGCAGTCTTGATTCTTCACCTTTACTTAACAAAAGTGCCCTAAACCCAATGAGCTTCATTGTTGTGCATAAAGTGGGGCCGTATCATTTTCAGAGGAACGGCGGATGCCACGTAGGATGCTCGCGTGGTCTAAGGGGACACGTGGAGAGACTTGAGCCAGCAGATGCCTAGGCGAATTCTAGCCAAGAGTTGGTCAGAAGTTTCTGGGAGGCAAGTAAATTGACCCCAGTGAGTGGCGTGTACGCTTATTGTAATGACACGTGGCAGACCATGGGGGTGGACCAGGATTGGAGAGAAACAGGTCGGCCAGCTTTTTTGTATCTCATTATTGTTTTCCAAGTTTAGTAAGATGAGGTAAGAGTAATGTTTTCAGACCCGAACCGGTAGCCGAACCGGTGTGGCTACCGGTTACCGGTCCGACCGGATGAACCGGTCCGACCGGCCGGTCTAGTTGAATAATTTTTTTTCTTTTCTCCCTAATTTTTTGACCTCCTAAGCCTTATTCAATGGCATTTAACAACATAATATGAAAAATGATTAACTAATCAACATAACATAATCCATCATTCAACATCTATACACAATTCTACATCAATCAAAAAAATAATCCACAAACACCAATCAACAACATAATACACAATTCCACATCAAGTCATAAATAATAAACATAATCCACAACACAATTCAACAACATATTTAAACAACATAATCCACAAGTTTACATAAATAATAAACATGATTCAATCACATTGATTGACGATGGCACCCATCTCTTGCCGCATTCTTCTAGTCACTAAATGACCTCCGTCATCATCTTCTTCTTCTTCCGAAGTATTATCACCATTTTCATTGACAAATGAATCCAACTCATTCTCAATGAAATCATTCATCTCACCTTCAACATTAGACACACCTTTAAAAAATACAAGATTATATAATGTTAATGATGTAATGTAAGAAAACAAAAACAGAAATACAAACACATCATTGCAACAAAAAAATAAATTTACCTTCATTAGAGATATTTGTTGGATTTGGAAGATTGTCTTCATTGTAAAGCATACCCTCTAATTCATCAATGTCAAGTAAAGGTTGATTACTTTCCTCTTCCATAATCCAAAAATCAACATCATCTATACTTTAATAGTCTACCGGATCAAATGATTTCTTTTTAAGACTAAGCCTATAAAAATGAAGAACATAAAATTAAAAATATAAATTTTATAACTTTAACTAAAAATGAATAAACTATAAAAAATAAACTATAAATAATTACCTTTCCTTCAAACGCAAGTTGTAATGGACAAATACAAGATCATTCAATCTAGCATGCTCCAACCTATTCCTCTTCTTTGTGTGGATTCGTTCAAATACATTCCAATTCCTCTCACATCCTGAAGAAGAAGAAGTTTGGCTCAAGATCCTTATAGCCAACTTTTGAATATTAGGAGCGCTATGTCCAAAAACTCTCCACCATTCATCTCCAAGAAGAAAAAAATTATAATTAGTACTAGGTTTCTAGAATATAAAAACAAAAGAAACAACACATGAATAAGTTTGAAGGTCTTAGAATTTACCGGGTTGCATGGTTTTTATAGAATCTATAGCAAGTTGTCGACCAAAACTCCCAAGTCTATCTTGATAAATTCCCACTTCCTCCATACATTTTTTTTGACTCACCTTGCAAGTGATTTTCTTCTCCACCATCTCAAGGAAACCATCCATCAACTCAACTTTTCCAGAATAATTTTCTTTGTCATATGCAAAAGTAGGGTTCAAAAGGTAAGCTGCCGCATGGATATGTTGCCGAAGTTGTGAATCCCATCTCTCCTTAATAATGTTCGTATATGGCTTGTACAATCTTTTTTTATACTTGAATGCTTTTTTTTCCCTCTCACTGAAGAAGATATAGATGGAGAACTTGATTGTTGACCGGATGAAGACATCACTGAAAAAAAATAGAATCATATGATTAATAATTTAATATGCAATGATGGAATCACCAATAGTAATCACCGATCAATTGATTAATTGAATAAGCTTAAGGCATTAAGCCATTAACTATTTAACCGAGAAAAGTACAAATTCATTAAGTCATTAACAAATGCATCTGTGAATTAACTCATTAAGGGCAAGGATTAAGCCATTAAGTCATTAACATTTAACAAATCAAATGCATTAAGCCAGTAATGATTCATTAACAAATCAAATGCATTAAGCCAGTAATGATTCATTAATCAAATGCAGCAGCCAGCAGCATTATCGCCTCCATCCAAATTACAAAGAGCAAAGCAAAGCAGACTAGCAGAGATTAAAATTTAAAAAGCCCCTCAATTAGCAATTAGCAATCAGCTCCCACTCCCAGCCTCCCACTCCCACTCCCCCACTCCCCCACAATGGGTCCTCCACATTCCACAAGTCCACATTTTTAATCACAAAAGCTAGCCTCCATGAATGAAAAGCAGCATATCACAATGATTATTAATCACGAATGTGGCCTATCTATCAGACTATCAGTACCAAAAGGTCCAAAACAAATAAAGTTTATTTAATAAACAATGGCCCTCGCAATCGTAAACAATGGCCCTCGCAATCGCAGCTTCCGGTGAACTGTGAATTAAGCCCACTCCTTTTCTTTTTTTTCATCAGTCATTTTAGTGCTCTGCTTCAACGACTCAGGTTTCCGATCCCATGAATATATATTTCCCATAATTTCTATAAATAAATACGTATATAACTATAGGGATGGAAGAAATTACCTAAGCGGCTGAGCGGCTGAGCTGGGCACCGGCGATGACTGGGTCACTGGAGAGGGAGTGAAGAACTGAAGAAGAAGACAGAGAAGACGGAACTCAGAAGAGAGGTGGAATACTTGAATGAAATCGCGAAATTTAGGTTTTTTTTAGTATCCGGCTTTTATATGCTCAACCGGACCGGACAGGTGGCCGGTCGCCGGTCCGACCGGTCCGACCGGCCGGTCCGGTCCGGGTCTGAAAACATTGGGTAAGAGTACCCGGCCGTGTCTTCTGGTAGGATATTCTTTTAAATAGACAAAATATTATAATCAGGGAAATCAAATCTATTTTATCATCGTTTCTTATCACAATGATAGTTTTTAGGGTTTGCAGTATGATTTTATTTATTTTTTGATTTGTGAGATTGCATCAAATTAGGGGCTATCGGATTCTTGATTTACAAAAGTTGAATTACTTTACTATGATTAAAGGTTTATCAATTTAATCATTTGTTGTATTTTGTGCGGAGACAGGAGTGCATATTGATTTTATTGTATTGTAGATATGCAGTAGTTATGTTTGCTATGTTTTTTTTCATTAATGTATAAAATTTTTATTATTTAGAATGTGATTATATATTTTTAATTACGATGAATACATATATATTTGATTGTAGTTGAAAATAATGAGATTCAAATAAGGCTTTACCAAAAAAACGTATCACATTATTTTGGACCTTTGGTGTTGAGATGTAATTTGGGTTAGAGACGGCCCACTAATTTAGGCTAATACAGGCAGCGAATAAAAAATCTTCTGGCCCAACACATTTTGGGCATGTTTGGATTGAGGGAATGGAAGAGAATGACAGGAAAATTCATTAAAAGAAGATAAGGGAAGGTAGAATATTTTGAGGTTTTTTACTCATAAGGACAAAAATTAAGAGTTGTATATGACAAGTGAAGAAAAAATTTAATAAAAAAAAGACAATACTTGCAAACTTATCAAAATGTCATTATTTCTTCTTCCTCCCCCTTCCTTCTCTCTTCTTCTTCCTTAACGCCCATCATCAGAATTTGGTCGACCTCCCATCATTTTTGACGAACTAACCATTGAAATGAAGTTCTAGATCAGCTCGACCAAAGCTTATTCATCACTGACCATCAATTATCACTTGAGTCAGTGAAAAAGTTTTATGAAATCAAACCCGCCATTTGAAAAATAGCTATATTCAATCAATACGCCCAGCGTCGACGATTATTAACACCACCAATCAACTCCACGGACCAAGACGCGTTATATTTAGAAGTCAATCAGATAAAACGAGTGAAAATCTTTTTTATTTCTATATTTGTTTTTTTAGATTTCCATATATTATTTATGTTTGAAATTTGCTGATATTATATACGCATATATATATATATATGTTTTGGACCTGATAATATTATATCTGTTTTGGATATGATGTTATTATATTTTTTTAATGAAAACTGTGTGTTTTAACCTTCATTGTAACAACGCTATAAGATGAAATTCTCGTGTTTCAGTATTCAAAAATATATAAGAAAACAAATAACATATGAAACGAATAATATATGCTACAAAATGCATATTTGTAGGCATGAAAGACTATCTTCGTCTGACCACCAACCCACCAAATAAAAGCACCGATGCACTATGACCAACCCCTAATCATCATTTGCTGCTTTTGGTTGCTGATTCCATCAAAATTTAATGTTGAAGTCATGACCAAATATGAAAAAGTGTCTAATCCGGCCGCCGGAGATGTCGTCGTCGGAATCCACCACCATCGAATTGTGACCCAAACCTAAGCGCACCATTTTCATCCACTGGTTGATTAAAATAGTCAATGAATGATTAAGCTCCGGTTTGGGTGCAAATGGACAACATGAGAACAAGAGGGTATTTATGTCAATCAAATAAGTTTTTATCACTTTTTGTCCTTTATAGAATATTTTTTAAATTTGATAGACCTTATGGAACAAAACTTATTGGAGTATCTTATTGGAACATAGCTTTCAAATGAGAGATTTATCTCGAATTTCTCATTTATTTTTTCCTTATATTGTTCGGACAGGTTTTAAAAAATAAATGAATGAATTTATAATTTCTCTTGCTTGGATAGTTATCATAAGAGAAAATAAAGAAAAAATGATTTAATTTAATAATTTATCTTTATTTTTAAGTTAAAGTATTATGTAGAATGAAAAAAATAAATATTTAATTTATAAATAACTTAATTTTTCTTGAAGGGCAATTAACAATAAGGACACAGTGGCTACAATTTATTAATTGAAAAAAATAAGGCAAAATTGTAGATAAATCTACTTTATGAGACTTATTAGGGATAAAATCACTCAGTTAAATTTATTTGCAATCAAGTCTAGTTATTATGTTTTTTTATAATTAATTTGATTCTATTTTCTGGATTCATGCCAAAATTGGAGATTTGTAAGAAAAATACATATTAAATGAAGAAAATTAAATTTAGAAAATATACTAATTTTTCTATTTTAATTAATTATTTTATTGTCTTAATCAATATGTTGAGCATACACGAGTCCGTTAGGGTTTAGCGAATAACACTTATTTTTTAGGTTACAATATGAAAATTCGATACATGAGTCTGCTAGGATTTAGCGAATTCGTTCCCCTTAGGGTTTAACGTTTGTTGTTTAGATTATAACACGAAAATACAATACACGAGCCCATTAGGGTTTAGCGAATTCATTCTCATTAGGATTTAACGTTTGTTGTTTAGGTTACAACATGAAAATACGATACACGAGCCCTTTAGGGTTTAACGAATTCGTTCCTCTCAAGGTTTAATACTTACTATTTAGGTTAACTCAGTGGAAAAAAAAATACATAGCATATATGCTAATTAAATTATTCTTGAAAAATAATGTAATTAAAAAGCATGTTAAAAAATATCGATGATGTGTCTTGTTAGAGAAAGTTTTACTTGCTGAGTTCGAAAATATAAATTTTTTTTAAAAAATTACCATGTATTTTAAGAGATAAAACATTTTAAAATTTTGTTTGTAAAAAAAATGCAAAAATTGCAGTGAATTAGACTCCCTTCCAAATAAATATTATGGGTGGACTTAAACCTTAATAAGTCTATAAAAATATACCCACTTACAATTCTCCCAAAAAATAACTATTAATGAAGACAAAGATTGTTAAGTTACATAAATACCCCTTTTCTTTTGAAGAAATTACATAACATAATGAAATTGGGGTCATCCTCACAATCTTTTCCAGCGCCCATGACATTATCAATTTTAATTTTTTATTATTTTAAATGAAAATTTAACTTTAAATCAACATATATGCTGCTTAGAGTCTCGATGCATAATTGCATCTATACGATTCACAACTCCAATGTGGCAATGTGCAAACTCAGAGTCTCGATTTGACCACTAAAATGTCTCAATATTCAAAATCTATATCATGCACAAATTTGTAGGTAAAAATCATCCCAAACGAGTGGACTATGGTTGTCCGATCACACTAACATCAAATCAGTGAGTTATAAACTGTCTTTTTTCGCTTAAACCTTAAATAACAAACCCTAAATTTTTAAATCCTAAAATGCTAAAACTCTAAACCCTAAGACCATAAACCTTAAACTCCAACCCCTAAAATTTTAAATCTCTAAATCCTAAACTTTAAACCCTAACGTTCTTCCCTCCAAATTCCTAGTTTCCTTTATTTTTCCTAACATATCCAAATAAGGGAATTAGGAGAAATGTCATTTCTCTTCTATTCCCATCCCTCAATCCAAAACAGACACTTAGGGCTTGCTTGGATAAAGAAAAGGAGGGTTAAGTGGAGTAGTGTAAGGAAGAATTAAGTAGTGTAGAGTATAGTAGAATAATCAAATGAAACTCTACCTTGATTGGATAGACTAAGAGTTAATTAAAGCATAAATTATTAACTTTGCTTGGATATGAGGTAGAATAAGCTAGAGTAAGGTAGATTAACAAATTTAAAAATCTAAAATGACTTATGATCCCCTAATCTACCCTTATAACCTCTCAATTTGAGGGGTTACAACTATCACTTTAATTATCCCCTACACTACCCTCCTAACTCCTCCTCATCTAAATTCAAGTAAGATACATAATTACTACTCCATATAACCCTCCATACTTAACTCTCCAAACCGCCAATCCAAGCATGTCCTAAGAGTGTATTTGGATTGAGGAAAGGGAAGGGAAGAGAAATTCATTAAAAGTTAAGAAAATGGAAGGTATTTATTCCTTTCCTAGTCTGGATGTGTTAACAAAAAATAAAGGAATGGATTTTTCTTATTTAAATAGTCATTATAAGAGGAAAAAATTAAATAAATTGGTTTAATTTATTAATTTATCATTTTTTTAAGTCAAAGTATTATGTTCATTTATGTTAATTTTTTTTCTCCAAATGATCCCATTTTGGGAGGAAATATTTTAACAAAAAATTAAATAATTATTTTTTTCAATTCTCTCCAAGGTTCGCTTTGTGTTGATGTATGCCAAGGTGAGGCTGTGACACCCTGACCCGAAAGTAATAAAAATAACGAATAGGTGGACGACACGAGTACAATGGTGCACTAGAGGATTTTGGTGGTTACATTCGGATTAAATAATTTATTTAAAATATGTATATAAAATATATGAGTGTTGATAAGTAGGAAAACAAAGAAAAATAATAATAAAAAAATAAAATAAAAGAGATAATAAGTTCAAGAATAATGGATGCGGTGGAAACGTAAATTGGAGGATATTAGGTTGTAAATAACTAAGGGAGTGGGGGACTAAATGGGTACTCTAGGAAAATGGATTGCTAAAGAAGGATATCTGTTGCTAAAAAAAAAGGGAAAGAAATAAAAGGAAAAGAAAGAGAAGATTCGAGAGAGAACCAAAGAGGGTAGGAAGCGGGATTTCTAGTGGACATCAAGTGGAGGTTTATTATCAGAGACCAAAGAGGGCTAGGGAAAGTGGTGATCGGGTAAGCAAATAGAGTTGTGATTAAGCTGTTTTTTCTTAATTTTTAATTGGGTAGTAACTTTGGTAACCTTTGACAGTGGAGGAGACCTGAGTTTGGAGAAGGATTGGGCTTGCTTAAGGACCCTTGTAGGAAGATAAGTTTAACAGGTAGGGATACTTTAACCTACACCGTGAATGTTGTAAAGCTGGTCATCGGGTGCCATGTTGAGCATTTGGTGACTGTGTCTTGTGATTTTGTAGTTGCGGTAATCAGGGTTGGGGTGGTTCCTTTGTGATACACTTTGAAATTAAAGTGAGTTCTTTATTCTGTATGCATGAATGGTAAGTTATCGGGTGGTGTGTTGTAGTGCCTGGATTGGTGCAAGATGATCGAATGATTTTCTTGAGGTTAACCTGGATTTCGTGATTATAATTGTGGGTAGTTAGCACTAACATGGGTAATGAACTAATGATCATTCGTGAACTGCATGATATAAGTCTGGTAGTTGTGGTGGCTTTGTGATGCTGAAATGTTGGGTGAAATTTTGAGACTAAAGTAGGCTCTATATGGTGTTCGTTGCATGGCAAGCACGGGTGGAGTAACGGGATACCTTACGGGAATTTGTGTTGTGCATTTGCAATGGGCGGTTATAAATGCATGTGGTATACTCTGTCGTGGGTGAACTAAAAGTAACTACTTAATATAGTCTTTGATATTGCTATTACGTTTAAATCATAGTGAAATTTGTGCTGATTGTGATCTTGAGCTAATGGGGGAACGAGTCGTGTTGTTGTGATGGAGACAAAGTGAAGTAAGAAAATTAATAAATGTATTTTGCGTATATTGTGACTATGTGCTCACTAAATTGGTGCAGGAAAGAGGTGAGTCCTTGATTGGAGAATGATATGGGTAAAACTAGCAGTTCCATTCGGGTATGAATTAATTTAAACCGCATCTAAATATGGTAGCGTAAATCAATAAGTTAGTGACCGAGGGAGAATTTGATTATCTAGGGATAAATTGAACTATTGCGAAGGGCATTGAAACGAGCGATGCGAGGCACGCTCCATGAGGTAGGGAATACTACAACTTTGCGTTAATTTGGGAATTATGGAATTTCAGTTTAATCGATAATTCGATAAGTCTTGCAAAATATTTAATTGTGATTTTTCTGATATAAATGTTTGGTTGGTTAAGCTGGAAATTGTGGGTTTTGTGTTGTAAGTTATCGAAGTTTCTTGCAGTGCATCATTGGTAAATGAATGCTCGGCATAAGTGTCTACTGCTAATGTGGATTGTGTGTACATGTTGAGTGTAAATGGTTGTCGTGTATAATTCTGTTATATGGTAACCCCCTACTTCTCATTGAGAAAAGTGTTGTCTTTATACTGAATGCATGTGATTGAACATTTGTTTATATATGGGAATCATGGAGATTTTGGGGGTTGTAATGTGGAGATTGCAGAGATGTGGAAGAGGCCCTGTACGTACAGTGGGTGAAAATTCGAGTAAGGATTCGCTATGCGGCCACATAGCGAAGGGGTGGTAAGTCCCGGGTAGAAGAAGGTGCCTACTTTCCTTACTCGTAGATTGCTTCCGGCGAGGAGATCGGAAAGCAGAGAAAAATAGTTTTCGGCAATGGGGTCTGAAAGCGTTCGAGGCGGTGACGGATATTCGAGGCGGGTTGAGAAATAGAAGTGTTATTTAAATTGTCGTGCTTCTGTCAATAATTATTTGTGATTGTTTGTGTGTGAATATGGTATTCCCTATTGAGCTTCGGCTCACCCCCTACTTCCCATTGTTTTATTTTCAGGTGAACAACTGTGACCAGTTGGACTGAGAGTGCAGACAGGACAGGGCAGTTGGTGTACATACGAGAGTCGCTGCGTAAGGGTTGAGTGGACCCAGTAGGTTGGGATGGCTGAGCTGGAGTCTCAGTCGGGTATATAAAGTTACTTGTGTATTTATCTATATCTACCATTTAAATATAATTAAATTTTACTGAATTATTGAGTTTTGAAAAATTATAGTCGAGAGTATGAGTTAGTTACACGTCACGTGCCTGGCGGATCGGGGCGTGACAGAGGCGATGACTTTATTGGCCGGGTTACAATTTGTCTTAGACCGTGGCTTTGACAATGTGGTTGTTGAATATGATTCTCTTATTGTAGATTTTTAGTCTTGTTCTTTCAATGTAGCCAAACTTTCTTCTATGGTGTGGTTGTAGATTCTATCCAATCTTTGCTCATGTATTTTTCTCATTCAATAGTGCACCGTGTTCGTAGGAGTGCTAATTGGGTCGCTCATTCTTTGACGCGTTTAGTTTTAAGCCAAGAGCGAAATTATTTTCTTTCTAAAGATTATCCTTGTGAAATTGCTTATCTTGTATCACAGGACGTTGTTTCTGGTTAATATATGAATTTTGTTAGCGAAAAAAAAAAAATTAAAGGGTCCGTTTGAATCAGAGTATGTCTCATAGAATATAAATTTTCGTAGAGCATAAAAACTGAGAGTGTTTGAGGGTATAGACTCTAAAAGAAGGCAAAGCCAGGCCCATCCTTTTTTCAATAAAAATTTGAAGAATTTGTGTCGCGGATGGTTTCGAACTTGTAAATAAGCTCTTTGTCGGCAAATTATATATAAGCCCGCGAATTTGAGAAACTCCCATCAACATTGACGACGGTGCCTTGCCAAAACTCCTCCTCCTGAATGGTGGTTGCATTAATAAAGGACTCCAATACTGTACTCTGTCACGGAGCTTTACAGATCCTGTTCTGTCTAATTACGGATATAATGCGCGAGATCTGAGAAAAACCACCGAAATCCCAAACATGAAAGCCACCGTCGATCTCCTCAAGACTCCACTCGTTATCAAGATATCCGCCTTCATTGTCATCGCTTTCGCCTTCTTTTACTTGGGCAAGCACTGGTCCGACGGCTACCAGCAGCTCATCTTCTTCACCACCACTCGCCAAGCCCCTTCGTTTGTCTCACTCTCCCCGAACCACAACAAGCAATTCAACATCACCGCCATCATCCCTCAAAATGATACAGTTGCTGCCCCCGTTAAAAACCTAACCCTACCCTCGTCTGCGGCCTCGACTGTTCCGTCTCCGGCGCCAAGAGTGTTTGGAGTGCTTGATGAGCATGGCACGATGAGGGACGACTTCGAGATCGGGGAGTTCGATCCGGAGTTCGTGGAGAACTGGGGAAACGGTAGCCAGGTTGAGAGTAGAAATGGAGGGAGTCAGGGATCTCCCAGGTTTACAGTTAAGAGATATGGGCTGTGTCCGACAACTATGAAGGAGTACATACCGTGCATGGATAATGTGGAGGCAATTAAGAAGCTAAAGTCGACGGAGAAGGGAGAGCGTTTCGAGCGGCATTGCCCCGAAGAGGCTAAGGGCTTGAATTGCTTGGTGCCCCCACCAAAAGGATACCGGCCGCCAATTCCATGGCCTAGAAGCAGGGATGAGGTATTGCTTTGTTCATAAATATGTTAAACTGGTTTATTAAATCAGAAATGGAGTGGAAAAAATTATGAAAAACTGTTGCTTATGATTTTTTTTTTCTTTTCAATGCTAGAAGAATAGTTGAATTGGGCCATTTGCGTGATAATTTGATTTGTCAGGTCTTAATAGGTAAATATTCCAAAATGGACTGTTCGTTTT
Source organism: Euonymus europaeus (assembly GCA_963580455.1). Taxonomy (NCBI): domain Eukaryota; kingdom Viridiplantae; phylum Streptophyta; class Magnoliopsida; order Celastrales; family Celastraceae; genus Euonymus; species Euonymus europaeus. Next base: position 3,065,487 of record OY756961.1, read on the forward strand.
TTTTATTAGAAAAAAACTGAACATCATGTTGCAATATAATTCGGTAAGGCACAATTCCGTTGCTTCTGCAATTGTTACTATTAGTTATTCAGAATTTGGTAGACTATCGTTACCTATTCTCGCTGGAAAATTTAAAATACAACACTTGGTATGTTTTTGAGTTCTTGAATGAAAAATGTCATTTCATTGCAGGTATGGTACACAAATGTTCCTCATACACGTCTAGTTGAAGATAAAGGGGGTCAAAACTGGATTTACAGAGAGAAGGAAAAGTTCAAGTTTCCTGGAGGTGGCACACAATTTATACACGGGGCGAATGAATACTTAGACCACATTTCCAAGGTTATTAAGTTTTTCAGTTTAATGTGTATGAAGAGAAATTTAGTTCGTCTTTCTTTCTGTTCTCTTTAATGTCCATTTTTTCTTTAATATGCGTAGATGCTCCATGATATAGCATTTGGTCATCATACTCGAGTTGTTCTGGATGTTGGATGTGGTGTGGCAAGTTTTGGTGCGTTTTTGCTATCACGAAATGTTATAACGATGTCTATCGCTCCAAAAGATGTTCATGAGAACCAAATTCAGTTTGCTCTTGAGCGTGGTGTGCCTGCAATGGTGGCAGCTTTTGCTACTCATCGTTTATTATATCCAAGTCAAGCATTTGATTTGATACACTGTTCGAGATGTAGAATCAACTGGACCCGTGATGGTAATGATCTCTCAGTTATTTTGTAATGAGAACTGAATGGGTATTGCGGTAAATATATTCAAAGGTGGTTCTAGGAGATCAATGCTTTTTTTGATTTGTTGGGGTGGAGTGGGTATCTTACATTCTCAATCTGTTAATAATTTGTGGGATATACTCTGATTGTACTTTCTCTTTCCCATGCTTTGTAATGAAGATGGGATTTTGCTCCTTGAAGTCAATAGGATGCTCCGGGCAGGAGGATACTTTGCTTGGGCAGCTCAACCAGTCTATAAACATGAAGAAGTCCTAGAGGAACAATGGGAAGGTACCATTACTTGGATTACCATGTAATATAGAGAAATTGTAGGAATTTGATTACTCTTGTTTGCTATTTAGTCCTACAAAAAAAAGTTTTGTATTCTCCCTTTCAGCATCTTCATTTCTTGAAGTAAGCATGGATGTAAACATCCCTCACTTCACTGTATGAGATTTGTTAGTTTCTAATTAATGATCTAGTTAACTACTTCTCTCGCTGCTCATGTTATGCGGCGTTCGTTAATTTGTATTCCGAATGTTATAATTAAATTATTCTTTGGAAGACTGCCAAAGTAACAATACCAAGAAGGAATACAGGATGGTTCAAATTTCTTGTTTTTTGCTGCCTTAGATTAGAGCTTTACTGAGGTTAATCTTCAATTATTCTGATTAGCTGACTTGATCATGTATTGTGGTCAATCAATTTCCATTCTATGGAGCTGTGTGTACAGTGGTATTCAATTACACTATTGTATTACCCTATCTTATGATGTCTACCTTTTTCTATTTCCAGAGATGCTCAATCTGACACATAGCCTTTGCTGGGAACTCGTGAAGAAGGAGGGATATGTTGCGATATGGCAGAAGCCCTACAATAACAGTTGCTATCTGAGTCGCGAAGCGGGAGCTACACCTCCATTGTGTGATCCAGATGATGACCCTGATAATGTGTGGTATGTTTATATTGTTTGTTATGTCATTAGTAACAATTTAAAATAAACTTACAAATGTAACTAATATACTTATCATTGTCTAAACCCGAAAGAGCAGGCTTTCCTGACCTTTAGGTCTTTGATTGTGCTGCATTACTTTCTTGATTATAATGTGTTTCATCATTACGTACTGCTCTGATTTGTCGCTGTGACATTCAGCACACAGACATGACAGCATAGATTATGTTATTGGTTTTTACTGATACACATTCAGGAGAATTGGTTTATATGTTTCTTGAGACTTAGTATGGCTTACGCTATCCTCATTTTTAAAGTCCTTGGGTAGGATTTTAAGCAGCAAGGTCTGTCCTTGGGCTGTTAACTGTACCTACGAACCATAGCGTTGGTGGGGAATTTTGAGAATTTCTTGTTGTAAGATTATTTGAGATCTTGAATACTAGAAATTTAGGGTTAGAAAAACTAGGGAACAATCTAGAGATGCTGGAAAACTAAAGAAAACAGAGAATAAAGATATAGTTATCTAAGCATCATAGCTAGGGTTTCCTTGGCATCACATCTGAGTAAGCACTTTAACTTTTGATCGGAGTTGGTCTCTGTTAGTCTCTTTAACATTTGACCTGAGTTACCCTGTTTCCTAATTTGTATATAAAATTATTGTTCATTATTCTTTTTTGCTTTAGGTATGCTGAGTTGAAGACATGCATCTCTCGACTGCCCGAGAATGGGCGGGGAGCAAATCTTAAGACATGGCCTGCCCGTTTGCAAACACCACCTGATAGGCTCCAGAGCATAAAAATCGATTCCTACATATCCAGGAATGAGCTTTTTAATGCGGAATCGAAATACTGGAGTGAAATAATAGCAAGCTATGTTCGTGCTTTACATTGGAAGAAAATGAGAATGAGAAATGTGATGGACATGAGAGCAGGCTTTGGAGGGTATTGTCCTTTTTTTAAATGACCCTCTTCTAAATCTCACACGTTTCCATCATGATTTCTTTCATGACTCAATTTTTTTATTCTTTTGATTTGACAGATTTGCGGCCGCATTAATTGAACAGGATTTTGGTAGCTGGGTTTTAAATGTGGTTCCTTTTAGCGGGCCCAATACGTTGCCTGTTATTTATGACCGAGGACTTTTAGGAGTGATGCATGATTGGTAATATTCTTAGCTGCTTTCAGTTGGTTGACTATAGGTAGTTGTTTGCATTCTCATTTAGATATGTGTTTTATGGTTATGAAATACTCAACATCTGAAAGCAGTCGATGTACCTTCGGTTATTCCCTCTACAACTCATTTGACCATTATCTTCACTAAGATGTCGAAGTGTCCCCACTCCCCACCAAAAGAAAAAAGAACTTCTGATTGTGTACATGGAATTAAACTTACATTTATATGGTGCTTAAAACATACATTTGCGTGTCATTCATCTCAAGAACAAGGGGAAAAAAGTTGTTTAGAAGTATCTGGCTTCAAGTTTTGTTTGGATTGTGTCGGTTCATAATTGATCTGCATGAAATTTATCAGGTGCGAACCATTTGACACATACCCGAGAACTTACGATTTCCTACACGCAGCTGGCCTCTTCTCTGTGGAGAGAAAAAGGTATGCCTCTGTTAAAACCAGTTTGTGAAGGACTTCTAGTTTTGGATTCAACCTTTATCTTTTTATTAATATTTTGCTATTTTGTTCCATTCGCTTGATTCACTGGCTATTGCAACCCTATTTAGGTTTCTGGAGTCAACACGCCCTTAAAAAGATTTGAAATTTGGTTGATAATGCGGGCTGTCCTAAATTACTGGTCATTTATGATTTATATAAACTGTGGGGTGGGAATCATTGAATTTCTGTAATTATTAAAGAATTGAGTAGTTGTTATGGTTTGTTTCATGGGGAAAAGTCTGGTTTACTTCATTACTTAATATTATCATTGCCTTTTTCTTCTGTATTAGATGCAATATGTCTACCATCATGCTTGAGATGGACCGGATGTTGAGACCTGGTGGTCATGCATACATTCGTGACACTCTCGATGTCGTGGATGAACTTCAAGCAATAGCACGGGCCATGGGTTGGCATTCAAGTTTGCGTGACACAGCTGAGGGCCCTCATGCAAGTTATAGGATCTTGACATGTGAGAAACGCCTCTTACGTGCTTAAAGCAATTGTCGGACTGCAATATTATGGTGGCCGCAACTGTAAAGATAATGAGCTTCAGAATTGCCTTTCTAACATGACTGTCTGATAGTTAATGGATAAGAAATCCTCGCTGCAAAACGTAAGGAATTATTTGATTTGATTTCGTGGGAAAATGCGGTTATTGTGTAGAGACTTAGAAGTGGACATCTCTGACCGTTTCAGATCATCGACTCATCATAAAGAGCTCGGCAGAGTACATCCTGAAGTTTACTGGGTTTTCTGGCAAGCTATTTTGGCATGTTGTATTTTAGGGATATGAATTACATTGTGACTACTCTTTATTTGTTTAAAAAAACTCTTATGTGAGACAGGAAATAAGTTTTCAGCTTTTGTATTTGCTGTATGCCTCCGTTTGAGACAGAGTATAAGCTACTCTCAAACACTCTCAGCTTTTACGTTTTACGAGAGCTTATACTCTATCAACATACTCTGATCCAAACGAACCAATGGTAAATCATCCATTCTTTAAGTCATCTTCTTCTGGCTTATTTTAGCCTTGTCGATGGTTATGCTTGTTTTTGTGTTCCGCTGGAGAATGATGAGTAAAATCTCTGATTTCAGGGCTGATAGAAGGTTGACTCTGGATTTACATGAATTGTAATTAACGATTTCAACAAAAAAAAAAGGGGCCAAATGTCGATTAACACAGGAATGTTGTGGCCATTCCCAACCGGATCTTTTACGTACCGCATGAATCTTAGGTTTGGTTGTACTTTGCATGAAAAGAAATTGTGGAAACAACAGATCATTCAAAAGAAAGAGATCGACGTACCGAAAATGGTCTTCTCATCAGCATAGTGAGTCGTGTACATGTTCCAGGGTATACTCTAAATAATTCACTCCTTTCATTTTTTAACATAATTTTTTTTTACAAAATTATATAGATGTGTACGTATTTATTTTAAAGAATTTAACGATATATTTTTATCAGAAATTAAATTAAATTTATCATTAAATATTTTAAATTTATATCTAACTTATATAAAACTATAAATAAAAATTAAATTTATCATAATCAAAACACAATTGACATTTGATACCTTGTCGGGACTAACTGTGACGTCTCTCTCTCTCTCTCTCTCTCTCTCTCTCTCTCTCTAATTCTCACCCAACCCCACTCACAAGTTCCCTTCTCTCTCTAAGCTATCTGGAAAGAAAGTCCATAATCCATATCTCTTTAGTCTTTAGCCTGCAACTTGCAGTCGTACTTTTACTCGGGAAGACAAAAGTCCTATCTAGTTCACATCACCTTGCACCCACTTACAGGGGCGTTTAAGTAATTTCACATAGCACCAATGCAGAGCAGTGAGGCTCACTCAAACTCTCGGACTTTCCAGAAAGTTGTACAGTGTAATCAAGTGAAGGAAATTGCATCTCATCAGGGGACAACCAAAATCCAGCTAGTCTCTGCCAACCTACTAGAGAGAGAGAGAGAGATACATTGGATGCACACATTATGCTTATCGTACGCTTGTGGTGCACAGTCTTTTAACGTACACACACCTAGAGCCTGCAAAAAGGACAAAAGAACAGGAAAAAATCGATCAAATGAAGAAGAATCCCCTTCTTTTATCTAGCCGTACCAAACTGACTCTAATTCTTCATGTTTTTAGAGCTCCGGATGCAAAAAAGGTTGACCTGTTTGAACGTGAGTGTTCTTCTGCTCGGTTATTAGATCTCTGTGGGTTTCTTCTTCTTCTTCTTGTTGGGGCTGCTTATTTACTGATTTCGCGTTTGTCATGCAAAAACAAGTGGAAGTGTGGAACCCATGATGCTGGGTTGTTATGATTCGTAGTAGGATTGATAAGGTTTTATATTTTTTCTTGGATTTGTTGTTGTTTATTGAAGATCTCTAAATCTATTCACAACAGCATAAAAAGTAGGAAAAGTAGAGCTGCAATGGCGAATCGATGGTGGGCTGGGAATGCAACGATGACCCCATCACTCCACTTGACAAACCCAGTAGACGAGAATAGAAACTCGAACAGGCTTGGACCATCGCCAACCATACGAGAGCAAGATTTCATTGAGGCCAACAACAACTCCAGCCCTAACCGCAACGTCTCTCCAAATCAAGACGATCGAGAAGACAAATCCGAAGGCCACCACGAAACCACTGAACCAGGTAATACTACCCCCACCAACACCTCCTCCTCCTCTCGCCGCCCCAGAGGCCGACCTCCTGGCTCCAAAAACAAACCAAGGCCTCCCGTTGTAATTACCCAAGAAAACCCTAGTTGTCTCTACAGTCACGTCCTCGAAATCACAAACGGCAGCGATATTGTGGAAACTCTTGCTAATTTCGCCAATCGCCGCCACCGTGGCGTGTCAATAATGAGTGGAAGCGGCATTGTCGACAATGTCACTCTCCGCCAGCCTGCAGCACCCGGTGGGGTTATCACTTTACAAGGAAGATTCGAGATTTTGTCTTTATCCGGTTCGTTCTTACCCGCACCATCCCCGCCAGGTGCGACGGGGTTGACAGTGTACTTAGCAGGTGGGCAGGGGCAGGTGGTTGGCGGGACGGTGATGGGTTCTTTGGTTTCATCAGGACCAGTGATGGTAATAGCTGCCACGTTTACTAACGCTACTTATGAGAGACTTCCACTTGAGATGGAACAAGGAGAGGGTGAAGGGATCGACCAAGTGCATAAAAATACTTCTGGGGGTAACAACAGTGGTGGTGGTAATTCCCGGGGGGGATCACAAATTATGGAAGAGCAGCAGCAGCATCAGCATCATAGTCCTACAGTGCCTATTTACAACTTGCCTCCAAATTTAGCACCAAATAGACAGATGCCTAATGAAATGTTTTGGGCTGCACCTCCCCGTCCTCCCCCGTCCTACTGAAGGTTACAGGTTTTGGTGATGACTGGTATGTGCAAAAGATTGTTATTTTTTTTTTTGCTTTAATTGGTTTTGTGTAATACATTCATCATTCATGTGAGGAATATTTATGCCTTCAAGAGGTTAGGGACTTTTTTCATGCGTATTAATGTTTATTGCTTTTAGTTCTTCTAACCAGAAGTTAATGACTGATCATAAGGTTTTGCTATCTGTGATTGGAAAGTTTGAAACTTGTGGGCATCTTTAATTTGTTTGTTTCTTGATTAAATTCAATCGTATATTTTTCTCTTCTGCATGAATGTGTTCTGATGTTGTAGGAAAAAAGGAAATAGTCAAGAAATGGGGGTGGAAGTTATAGACTGAAATCTTAAGTATTAATTCGAAGATTCTTCTATGATAAGCATATACGTCTGATTTATCTCTATCTTCTGCATATTTGGGGACCAATTATCCAATAGAGAAAATATTAAAAAAATAATACATATTAGATTAGTTGCAAGTGGATACATATGAAGAAATCACACACAAACACACACACACGTGTGTGTATAGAGAGAGAGAGAGATGATAGGGTTCATTTATTCATATTTCATTTTCCCAGAAGATTGGTTTTTTCAATGTGAGTTGGTGAAGTTTGTATTCATGCATTGATGTCAATCGGACAGTCACCAAATCGATTTGTCTCATAGGTTCTCTGAATGCTTGTACACTTTGAATTTGACTTGATAATTCACAACTGCTAAATACAACTAGTTGACAACGTCGCATTTAGTGTTTCTTTGGTTTCTTTAATGGCAAGTGTGTGGGTGAATTTGTAGGCTTGTGGAATTTATTGAAGAATTATTTTTCTGCAAGTAGCTCCCGTGAAGTCAACTTAATTTGTTTGTTTTTTCCCCCCTTGCCTTTCACTGATTTAAACAATTTATTGGTTGTTTGGACTTTGGATTGAGGGAAAATTAGTAATGAAAAGTATTACTTATGCTATTGGTGATAGAACTTCAACACGCACAAATATAGTGGCTTTAGATGAGTCAAAAGTAATTATAGATACTGCATGTTCTTATACGCATAGTTTCTAAGGCTTGTCCGGAATGCGACTTCTATCGCTTGCGTCAAGGCATTTCGGTGGCATTGATTGCTCTTCATAAACGTTTGACGAGTAGGCTCTAGCTATAAATTTCATCTTTATACTTAAAATATTTCTGATTTAGAGGATATTTGGTTGTTTTGAATGGCTGGCTGGTTGTTGTTCCATTGTTAAATATGAAAATGGGTAAAACTAAAATGTAAGCATTCTTGTTTTAATATGACGATGAACTATAATATTTCCCCCACCCCCTTACTTTATAGTGAGAAAATATAATTGTTATATTTGGTTGTTATAAGGTAGATGTGCAACCTCCTAGCTTGTTCATTACTGGAGCTTTGTTTATTTTTATTCCTTTTGTTTTGTTTTATATTGCACTCGTAGTGTAATTAACGAGATAGTTTATTGCCCTTGAATCTTAAATGGTAATTTGATGGAATCATTATATTACATTGTTTTTTTAAGGCGTTTCACAACAACCTATAGGTCATGGGTCAAAATCTGTATTAATGCGAGGGTTAGACTATGTGTGCGGGATTTGTTTATTTCTTTTTATATTACTACATATCATATTGGTGCTTGTTGATTTTTTTTTAATCTTTGTTTGGGTGATTGGAGAAGTTGTCAATTGTGTAATGCGCGCAAAAGCTGAAAAAAGAAAGATGTTGGGGAAGATGAAAGATCACTCTTATATATGGTTGCTTTTACGTGATCAAAATTCAAAGGCTGTGATCGCATGCTTGAAGAATGCGTGATTTGATTATGATCTCCATTTCTTAGTTGGACCAGTCGGGAAATTAGGGCTTGTGAAAGGTGTTTTTCCTTTTCACTCATGGCATAATTGGTTATCAATTTTAGGGCATAAGTCGAGGGTTAGTTGATGTTGAAGACTAGCTTTCAGGCTGGTAAGCATAGTAAACTGTATTTTGAAGAAGTGGCTGTAGTAGTTATACATCAGTAGTTTCTTTATATGACATTCCAATAGTAATCTCTCTCGTAAAAAATCCAAGTCTAATCTGCTTATGCGATATATGTGTGGTGTTATATGCTTTGCTGGTGTCGACAATTATGCACTTGCAATGTTAAAAAATAGATGACAAAACTTCTTACTCTTCGGTTTATATGTAATTGTACATATTTGCAATAGGACCTAAGAGTTTTAAACAATAATACGTGTAACCGTCTGCATTTCTAATATCTTTTCTTGCTGCAATTGATTTTTATTTCAGCGAAGAACATATCGTTGGAGCACTTTGCTTTTAGAGCATTCTTACTTGAAGTGGTGCGTGGGAGAAGACCAATTGAGCCTAAAGCAATGCCTGAGGAGCTAATCTTGGTGGACTGAGTGTGGGATCGGTGGAATGTTGGTGCAATTCTAGATTTGGTGGATCCAAGATGGGATGGATAGTTTGATGAACCAAAACTGGATTAGCTTCATCTTCACTACTTTGCAGTAGAGATGATGATAGGCGGTAGCCATGATTGAGCAGAGGGAAGATTTTTGTCCAGGTTTAGGCTCCTTGATTTTTCTTTCCATGTAAATGAATTTACTGTCGACCCATTTGCGGATTGTAAATTTCTGGAATTTAGGATTAGGTTCTGTTTCATTTCAATCTACCTGCTTGAACTTGTGCTAGTGAGTTCTCAAATTCCATTGGAAATTAGGAAAAATGTGAATAGGAAAGGAAAAAAACCAGAGAGAGAGAGGAGATGGTGAGTTTTATTGCATCATAAAGGACATTCAGCAGAACACGGCCTTCCCAAGCAAGCTGAGAGTACTCATATCATCAGCAGATCCAAGCAGGAAAGCACAGTTTGGATCACCAACCACAAAAGACCGGACCCTCATGAATTAGTAAAAGATTATTTGACCAAATAGGAAAGAAAGAGAAGAAAGAATTCCCCCCAGTCATTCATCAAGTCCTACTGAATCTGTAAATAGAACTTACGCCAATAGCAGAACAGATGAACGGTTACAGTAGCAGACAGGATCCGATTTTGACAGACTCAAAATCCAGCATAAGTAAAAATTTGAAGCGTCAGATACCATGACTGAAAAGAGCGCAAGCAGAAGAGTCGCCCTTGAGAAAACGAGCCCGGAAAAAGAATAGAGAGATACCTCCACTCTTTATTAGCTCATTGATACCTTAATCTTTAACAGAGCTTGGTTAGGGTTAATGGCAAAATTTCCAACACTGGTTCAAATCATGTTTAAGAGTTGGTTATGCCGAATTCTGACATCTCGTTTATTAATCAGACTAAGACTAAATGATACGGCATTTCCATAAAATTAAAAACAATTGAAAATATAAAATTAAAAAAAAAACCTTACACTAGATTTCTGTACATTATAAAGCAAAAAGGAAACCAGTCATCAGAGTGGACTCTCCAGCTTAAAACATTGTCCCTTTGTGTTGCACTAGCTTACTGCATTGTCATCAACATTATCCTCCTCGCTCTCTTTTATTCTATTCAAGATCTCGTAGTCATTAAACCCTGCAGTTGATCACAGCAAATGTGAATTAAGAGAAAATGTGTCAATTAAGAGCAAAACCCTTTGTCTTAATGTTCTAACTACAATTACCTGGACCAATTTCTTCAAACTCATCATTTGATTGTCCCCATAGCGTCGTGTTAGAGGAAGGTGTATCAAGTTCCATCCAATCTGCACTGTTAGAGTCTTCCAAGCATACATTATTTCCAGTGACCCATTCTTCCACAAGACTTGTGCAGTCAAATGATATGGGGTCCAATGCATCCTGCTCTGTGTTCTTATGAGACCTACAAAAGAAAGAGTTAAATAAATTTGTAAAAACTCCTTGAATTCCCAATTGTAATTACTGTCGAAGAGTTTTGCTAAGGTCGGTCAATTTGTACTCACATTTGTCTCAGTCGAAAGTTGTACTGAACAAATATGAGGTCGGAGAGCCGTTGTCGCTCTAGGCAATTCCTTGTGTCATGAATTTGTTCAAAAGGAATTGTATTCCGCTTGTATCTCAAGGAACCACAGGTTTGACTGAGGATACGGATGGCTAGACGGGCCAAGTTTGGGCAGCCTCCTCCGTATGTTGACCACCATTCAGCTACAAAAATAAAAAAAATAGTCAATTAGATTGTCAACCTAATGGGAAGAAAACCTTCTGCTTATGATGATGAAAATGCAGCTGCCACCCAAACCCTGCATGCAAGAAGATAAAAGGTTTTCTGCCAACAGTAGGGAGGGTCATAGCAAAAGTAATTATTGCATGAAACACCCAAGTAAACTCCTGTGACTTCTAGGTTGCACCCAACAACTCTATCACTGAACTACATGCTCGCTTGTAGGAAACACCCAAGTAAATCCTAAAAATATATGTTTCAATGGTTGCATTGTGCAGTATGTGTCGTAAAACAAACCTACACTCCAACTCAAGAAATTCACTCCTGAGTGGAAAAAGTGTAAGATAGAATATCCATCCTCATCAAGCCTTTATCCCAAACAACATGGGCTTGGGCACATACATCAATTAACCCTACAGATTTCATGTCCCTCAAAAGCAAGCATTCAAAATGAAACTATATCACTTCATAAACAAAGAAGCTAATCATAGTTGAATATGATTACAGTCCAATAAAATGAACCCTCACCAGGGAACAGAGCGTCTCTTGCCCGGATTGCCATCTTCCTCCCGAAATCTCCATCTGCATTCTTGTACGAGCTTATCTCTTTCATAATTTTATCTTGGACTTTTATATCAGGGACCAATCTCTCTATGCAATCAAGCATTCCGGAAGTAATCACATGATGCATGTCTGCTTCGGTGCTATAAAAGAACTTGGGGTTAAGGTAAAAACCTGCAGCATGGAGTGGAAGACGCCATTGTTCCCACCAGGTATCTATGATATTCCAGTAGCGCATATAATCCTCCCTCTTAAGAAATTCTCTCTTAATTGTTTCCTTTGCTCGATACATTCCTGCATAAATATATCCCATTGCAGGTCTTTTCTCACGACTGGCCATTCGCATAACTCGCAAGAGAGGATATGTCAAGCGGGTAATTAGCATACATGAAGACCAAAATGACTCATTACTTATCAAATCTAACAAATCCAATCCTTCAGGTTTCTTTGAATATGGGCTATCCATCCACTCCTGAGAAGTAACCATGGACTGCAAATTGTGTTTAAGATCAATCAGACGTTTTAATGTAGTAAAGTTTGTAGCAAAGCGAGTGACTCCTGGTTCTACGATGTCATTGCCAAAAGTGTATCTTCTGACCATATTCAGAATTGCACTATGATTGTAAACAAATTTCGTAATAGATCTAGCCTTTTCAATAGTTTCACTGATCCAATCAACTTTCGCAAAATCTTCAAGTATCAAATCTAAGCAGCGAGCTAAACAGGAAGAAAAATAGAGGCTAGGAAAAGTTTCATTTAGCCTTCTCCCAGCGAGAATATACTCCTCTTCTCCATTAGTAATCACTTGCAGCACATGTCTTACCCCAACTTCTTCTACCACTTGCTTAAGCAATTCATACAAAGCATCCACTGAATTTACTACTTCTGATGCATCCACAGACTTGAGAAACACCGTTCCTTCAGGACAACACACTGAAAAATTCAGTATTGGTCTGCCCATCTCAGTATTCCACTGGTCAACCAAAACAGAACAACCAGTCCTTGACCATGCTGCTGTGTATCTACCAATATCATTCTTCACTTCTTCAATGGAATTCTTCAATATCCAACCCCTGAGGTCATGATATGACGGTACTTCAACCCCAAACCCCCCTGAAGCAATTGCTTCAATCATTGGCTGGAAATAGGTTGAGTTTACAGAATCTAGAGGGGCACCGATGTCATATAAAAATCTCCCTATTGCCATATGAACATGGCTGTTTGCTCTATTAGCCCCTGATGCAATACTATTCGTAATATTCACAGCACTTACAGCTGTAGCGGAATTTTTAGCTCTTCCTCTCTTTCTCCTACTCTCTCCAATTTTACTGCTCGTTCCTTCTTCAAAAGGAACCAATAAACTAGAACCAGGTTCAAGTGCTTTTGGAGCTCCAATCATTTGGAGTGGAGTATTAACATCACATTGATCAGGAAACACATCTATTTCACTAGAAACCGGATTCAAATGAGTCATACCCTCCTCAATCTTTTCCTTCTTCCTCTTCTTCACTACAACCCCATCTAAACTCTGTTGCATCATAAGGCGAACATCAGGCGGAACTCGTAAACAAGTAGATGCATTACCCTTATGACCAGCAAGATGTTCCTTTATCCTATGAATCCCACCACCCTTAAATAATTTGGTACAATATATACACTTCAATTGCACCCTTTCCCCATTTTTGAACATTTGACAATGCTTCCAAGCTGGGTCATGTTTCTGTGAGGTTATCGGTACGGGCTCCAAATTCGAACCCATTAATGAAAACCTGAATAAAACCTCAAAGCTTCAGTCTTCAATGACTAACGTCCCAAAAACAACGGTTAATAAGAAAAAAAGAACTCTCTCTTTTCGATTAAAACGAATCCAAATTGATCAAAAAGCAGCAAGCTTTTCACAGGCGCTAAACGAACTAACAAAGATGAAATACTAACAGATATGGGCTTTAATAACTTACTAATCGAATTCTGTGCGTCTCCAGAGAGGATTGTTGAGAGGAAAGAACCGAGTTGAGGCGAGGGGGTTCAGAGACTCGAGAGGCTAAAAACCGAGGGTTTGATCATAACCAGACGGACCGGTTAGGGCAGCGGCCGATCGGTGGGTTTTATAGTGATTATGATATTTTTAGCCGGTCACTTAGGGGGGAATAGACCGGTTCCAAAAGACGATAAAACCGGAACTATCGGTTGCTTTCGCTAGAAAATCCCACCGTTTTTGAGTCCGAAACAAAACCGGCCTGTCGCTGGCTGACAATTTTCACTTTCATAACGGCTCATCGCGTCTGTAGCGTACCATTGCATCTTAGTTAACGGGCTTGAAAATATTGGGCCTGAGCTACTTACAAGGGTTAGGCCTCGTGGTCCATTCTTCCTCTTTGTAGACTTGGGCTAAGATTCTTCTCTGGGCCCTGATGTGCTCTGATCATGACTTCAAGAATTTCATTTTCTTTTTGACCAAAATAAAATTATATAAGTTAAACAACCAGAAACTGATAATCATTCACATTAATTAATTAATTAATTCGTGTTCAAAAAGTGATTTTGACATTGTATAATCTATTAGGTATTTGGTAATGTCAAGAATTGTTTAAAATGTCTCACATTTGTTGGGTTATTGGGTAAAGTCATGCATGGTTTATAAATAAAGAGTCATTCATCTTCAGACAACTAATGTATTTTTTTGGGTCCAAGTTTTAAGCGAGACGGGTCAAGAAGATGTATCAATAGAATTAAAACAATACAAAACGAACAATATTAATTTGAAGTGGGAGGGATGAATTTCCTGACAGGTTCATTCTACTCTTTCAAAACACCTTGATAAATCACAGTTTGTTGACTTAAATCCCCTAACTACAAGGATTAATCTCCGGCTAGCCATCTCATTCACAACCTGGTGATTTATCTCAATATATCAATGGAATGATTGTGATTCTTCTTTAATTAATTATATTGTTTCAGGAGAAGGGGTTGTTGTTTGTCTCTCTCGACATTGCAAGGGCGTTTGGTTAGCTTGGTATTGTAACGATAATGATAATTCAATTACAATATAATGTTTGGTATCCATTTATGTAAAATTATAGTGTAATTATATTATTCGGTAATGAGAATGCTTAGAAAAATAATGTATCTTATTACCATCTAAAATTTGGTATTGTGATTACAAAACCAAACATTAATTCCTTAGACAAATATATATATGCCTAATGATTATAAATTATTTACAGTTGTATTCTTACATATTTGTATCTCGTGTATATCTACATACATACATGGAATCTATATTTTTATTTTATGATCTTTTAATTATTTTTATATATACACATACCTACGTGTTAGTGTTTACTTCATAGTTCACATATTTTGTATTATATTATGTATACTTATTTATTTATTCATATTATATATATATCTATAAGGACAATATTGAAAATATCACATCACATTATAATTACATTTCATCGACCAAACCATTTAATTAATAAGACTACCTAGTAATACAATTTGTACAACTTGTAATGAGAATCCAATTATGATCGCAACAACGATCCAAAGGGGGCCCAATTGTCTCCATAAATTAACTGAAATTAAATATGAAGCCAAATTGATACATATCATATGTTAAAATGAAAAATATGTATGATGCCATTCTCGATTAAATATATACATACACACACATTCCATTTTCTTTTATTGATCTTTCATTTTCAAACCAACTCTCACCTAAATTTTATAGAGAAAACTCTCGATAACAGCCTGAAAGAAAGGACAGATTTTACCCAAACAATAGACATGCATGTATATATACAATGCTTGCCCAATGAATTGATAAACATTTTTTAAAATTATTTTTAATACAGGTCTGTGGTACTCCAATAATGCAAAACATATTTTTGTCTGACCTAACATTCATTTTCTTCTTACAAGCATCCCAATTAGCAGTGTCTTCCACATTGTACTCTCCTTGCTTGAATTCTATAGCTTAATTTCTCTAAAGTGTGATTATTGAAATACCTCCCCACACTCGCATACGAGGCATTTGTTTAATGAGAGGACGAAGTGAGACTTTAACTGAAAAATATTAGTTCACCAAACTAAGTTAAACCGACCTGTTTAGAAGCAGATTGTTGCCAGCTAAAAATTATTAGGTACCCATGTATATAAATAGAGGTCATAGTGTGTAGGCTTACAGATATATTGCAATCAATATTGAGTTTCCACATTGATCAACACTATGTCACATCAATTTACCTAAGTGAAAAGCTGGCTGCCATGTGATAATTAAATGCAAATATGTTTACGAGTCAAAAATAAAAATAAAAAAATAAATAGAGCTTGATTGATAAGTGGATATGTATCATGTAACCGAATACTCCGTCCTGTGCATGCATCTGTTTCTACCTTCACATATGTAGACTTGGACCAAACACTCACGTCAAAACAGTACCAATTACCTTTCGACTCACGCATACACAGAAACTTCATACCCTATTTGGTCAACCCACGACAAAGTCAGAAGCATACAACTTTATGATTTATGACGAAATTAATGCCGTTGGCAAGCCATATTTATATATGTAGGTACGTAAGTGACCTAACTGAGAATCATATTGCGGCACACTTTTAGGGAGGGGAGGGAAATAGATTATGGGTTCGCAGATAATATAAATGTGTACGAAATATTTAGATTTGGATTGGTTTAGATTTTTTGACGTATTTAATTGATCATTTTCTGATTGATTTTAAATCAAGATTAGTGAATCGTACAATAATTTAATCCGGATTAAGATCTGAATAAAGAAATCTGACAAAAAATTTCTATTTAGACTCAAATTTGATTTTAAAAGGAGAATTTTTTTGTGTTAAGACACAAATTTTTGACATGTAAGTTTGTCTAAACTTTGTTTAATATGGATAGAACACATTGGTCATGAGTCGGATATAATTTTGTCACCCCTACTTTTAAGTGTACACAATCTCAAGAGAAAGTGCCACTATGATTAGACAAAAGCTAGTGGGGGTTAAGTAATCGAAATATTTCTTATGTACATTTAACGTGGCGTATAATCTTTTTTTCTTTGTAGATATATCAACAAAAAGAGACGGACTACAAAAGTGTGTGTGTATATATATACACACACATGTAAAGTTTGTTAGTTGTAAACTGATAAACTGCCGAATTCTTTCAATACATACTAGCTAGTCAATCAAAAACCTAGTTACACACCCTCAAAAACCTACCATTTGTTTTCAACAGCACCAAATTAGTAAGATCGATATGGAGTACTCAACATCATCATTATCATCATCGGTTGTTTCAGAACTTGAAGGAACTCTACTGAAAGATCCCGATCCCTTCTCTTATTTCATGTTAGTAGCGTTTGAGGCTTCAGGTTTGATTCGATTTGCCTCGTTATTGATTCTTTGGCCGGTGATTCGATTGTTGGATGTGTTAAACATGGGCGATGCTTGTCTTAAGCTCACGATTTTTGTTGCCACTGTTGGTGTTCGGGAGTCGGATATCGAATCGGTGGCTCGAGCAGTTTTGCCTAAGTTTTGTATTGATGATGTTGATATGGATGGGTGGAGAGTGTTTAGTGGGTATGAGAGAAGGTTGGTGTTTACGAAGATGCCAAGGATTATGGTGGAGAGGTTTGTGAAGGGGCATTTGAGAGCGGATGAGGTTGTTGGGAGTGAACTTGTGGTGAATCGATTCGGGTTCGTCACTGGATTTGTTAATGGTGATATCAACTCTCATATCTCCGGTCGAATCGCCAAACGGTTCGTTGATGACAAACCTACTTTAGGGTTGGGAAGGCCTTCTTCAAGCTCATCCATTTTAAACCTATGCAAGGTAATTTAATTAATTATGGAGAAGTCAATTAAAATGTAACCTATAATAATGTTTTAATAACTAAAACATTAATGATACAGATCCTAACAGTTGAGATCTTAGTCGACGTAATTCTAGTTGTTGAGCTGTACGTACTTGATTTCATCCTGCATCACGTGCATCACATTCACTCGCGTACAACTCGATCAGCAACTGGAATAACTAAGATCTCTATCACTAATGTGAGATCTTATCATTTTCATATATAGAAACACATTCATGTACGTAGTTTATGTAACTATTTCATCATTCATGCATGGCTGGCTCATGCATACTTCATTTGCTAATTCAAATCATTAATTTTCTCGATCAACAGGAACAATTGCACCCACCATTCATGATGACCCCCCAAGAGCAGCAAGACAATCAAATCCTCCTTCCACTACCGGTAATCTTCCACGACGGCCGCCTTGTCAAGCGCCCGACACCCTCCACCGCACTCCTTATCCTTCTATGGATGCCATTAGGCATCGTACTTGCCTTTGTCCGTATAATTATCGGCCTTATATTCCCAATGTCGGTTATGCCCTATGTCTCCAGTATTTTCGGTGGCAAAACCATTGTAAAAGGCAAACCACCAGAGCCCGCCAACAACGGCAATGGCGGCGTCCTCTTTGTGTGCACCCACCGGACACTAATGGACCCGGTGATCTTATCCACCATGCTCCAACGCAAAATCCCAGCCGTTACATACTCCATTTCTCGAGTTTCGGAAATCCTATCCCCAATCCCCACCGTCCGATTAACAAGAGTCCGCGATGTGGATGCAGAGAAGATCAAACGTGAGCTCTCCAAGGGTGATCTAGTTCTTTGTCCAGAAGGAACAACTTGCAGAGAGCCGTTTCTGTTAAGGTTCAGTGCACTTTTTGCTGAATTGACAGACCGAATAGTCCCGGTAGCCATGAATTACAGGGCAGGGTTTTTCCATGCAACTACTGCTAGGGGTTGGAAAGGTTTGGACCCAATTTTCTTCTTCATGAACCCTAGACCAGTCTACGAGGTCACGTTCTTGAACCAGTTGCCAGTGGAGGCGACTTGCTCGGCCGGTAAGAGTCCACATGATGTTGCAAATTATGTTCAGAGAATCTTGGCAGCCACGTTAGGGTTTGAGTGCACAAACTTTACAAGAAAGGATAAGTATAGAGTACTGGCTGGAAATGATGGAACGGTGTCGTATACTATCAAACCCTGTTTACACTAAGAAATATTTCTATGATCGATCATTTTATTGTATTTTGGGTTTTGTAATTAAATAGTTGGATTAATTTGAATCTTTTTTTTTTGCACAATTATTTTTATGGAATTGTTTAATGATGTTAAAGATGGCTAATTGTTGAAAATATTACACCGAGCACGGCCAAAACTTACTGTTCAATTTGTTATTAGTAAATTTTAATTATTTTTTCCAAAATATATGCGAGAGCCATTGAAATCAGCCACTCAGGAATTTTAATTGTAATGTTTTGTTTGATTTTGCTTCTATTAATTAATTTTATTTATAATTATTTTTTCTGAAAAAAAAATGATATATAAATTATAACATAAATTGTAAATAATTGTATGATTACTCAAAATCAAATAATACAATATTTTAATACTGTAGAGATTAAAAGTGATATTTAAGTAAGTAAATATGCTACGAATTGTGAAAAGTGATATTTAAAACTTACAACTTTATGAGAGACTAGTATAAGCACGGGCGAAGTAAGAAATTCATTTGAAGGAAGGTCCTTGAAGATTGAGGGGCTGCTCCCAATTTTTATTTTGAGATTATTTACTGAAAAATATATTTGAAAATTTTGAAATTAACGTATTTAACTATTTCCTTTTTATTTTTAAATTTTAATTCCAATTATCAAAATTCAAAAAGTAGACTACACACTTTCGCATTGTTGTCAGTGGTCGGATATTCCTCTCCAATTCCGTTATTCCAACGAGCCTGCAGAGTTAACGCCGTAACGTTCCCGTACATTCTTCCTCCGCCATTTATGCGGAGCGTAGATGCCACGCTAACAGAACGCGTTTTGCCGTTAAATTCCATTTCATTCCACGCCTTATAAAATAAAAATATATATGAATCTCTGTTAATCTATAAATTTGAGATTTTTCATTTCAATGTGTTGGAACATTAGAATTTGATATTTTGATTGATTGATTAGAAGATCTGTTGGGTTATAAGTGAGAGCTGGAGATAAAATTTTGAGACTCAGATTTTGATGTCTACACCGCCGCCAACGACGGCGTCGTATTGGTGTTATCGATGCAGTCGGTTTGTGCGGGTATGGAGCAGCTACACCGTGATTTGCCCGGACTGCAACAGCGGTTTCGTGGAGGAGATCGATAACCAGTCGCGTACCATTCACGCGGATGCGAGACGGAGGAGGTTTCCTGCTGCAGCGATGTACATGGTCGGGAACCGATCGAATCCGGACCAGAGCCCGACCCCTGTCCGTAGGACTCGCCGTGTCTCTGGAGACCGGTCGCTTTTAAATCCTGTAATCGTACTCCGTGGACAGTCGGATGGGGACAACGAGAGTCGTGGATTCGAGTTGTATCACGATGATGGAGGTGGGTCAGGGTTGAGGCCGTTGCCGACGAGTATGTCGGAGTTTTTATTAGGATCCGGGTTTAATCAGTTGCTGGATCAACTCTCGCAGATTGAAATGAACGGAATAGGTCGCTGCGAACATCCTCCGGCGTCGAAAGCTGCAATAGATTCCATGCCCACAATAATCATGGACGAGACTCACGTAGCAATCGAATCTCACTGTGCAGTTTGTAAGGAAGCTTTCGAATTGGAAGTTGAGGCAAAGGAGATGCCATGCAAGCACATCTACCACACTGATTGCATCCTACCCTGGCTGTCCCTCCGCAATTCGTGCCCAGTTTGCCGCCACGAACTGCCGGCGGACAGCCAGGGATCGCCCGTGCCCAATCACAGTGGTCGGCTTTTGGGTTCGAACAACGAAGATGAGTCTGTGGGATTGACAGTATGGAGATTGCCGGGAGGAGGGTATGCTGTGGGGAGATTTTCAGGGGCAAGAAGAGGAGGTGAGAGGGAGTTACCTGTGGTGTACACGGAGATGGATGGAGGATTCAACGGTGGGGGTGTGCCGAGGAGGGTCACATGGGGTACAAGGGGAAGTAGGGGAGCAAGAGAGACCGGTGGGCTTCGTCAAATAGTCCGCAATTTGTTTTCTTGTTTTGGGATTGGTAATGGAAATGAAAGTGGGAGGAGTGAAAATAGAAATAGGAGTTCAAATTCGAGCCCGAGGTCAAGCTCACGTATGAGGATTAGGAGGAGTAGTACTACATCGATATGGAGAAGGGGTTTGGCAGTGGATTTCGATAGAGGGAGGAGCAGAAGGTGAATTATTCGAGAAACAGAAGGCATTGAACTAAGAACTTGTGTAATACTAAAGAGGGAGATAAAAGGGATGTAATTGGTGCGCAATTTACAATTCTCAATTTTTCTGAATTGGGAAAGTGTTACTGATCTCGTTGTAAATAGCTCTAATCAAGCTATGTCTGAGAGAAGCAGATGAGTTCAAACAGGGAAAATGTGGATTATTGTTGTTTTCTGGGGAGAAAGTATTGAAGAAAATGGGATGTCTAAGAAGAAGAAATCGCAGAAGCAGAGGAGCTGAAAGAGGGAAAATGTCGAGTTAGTGTTGTTATATGGAGAGAAAGCAGGTACATGATCTCTTGTACCAATATTACCATTATCAGAGGATCTGTTCTTGTGTTTTTTTTTAACCTTTTGTTCTCTCTTTTTCGCCATTATTTGTAACCTTTAGTTAAGCATGTTATGTTCGTTCTTCAATGTTCTTTTCGGGAAATTTTTTATCCTTCTTTTAATCTTGCTTGTCTTGCTTGCTAGAGTGCATGGACGTATTTAGTCAGTAGCATCAGTACTTGTATGAATGGTAATGGGAAATGCTTTCTTGATTAGTGCTATTGAAACTTGTTGGTAGGAAAGGTTAGGTTTGGCTTATTTGATAAATTTAACTGCTATTGAAACTTGTTGGTGAACAACAATTAGTTGGATATGTTAGTAACCAATTACTAGCATTGGTTGACATTGTTATATAGCAATGACAATAGTGAATTTTGCTTGTTTGATTGGTTGAAGCTTGAATATGTTGAGAAGGCAATCTTGAAATTGGCTATCCAGGAGCAAAAATTGTCATATATTATGATGCTTTAGAGGATAAAAATTAGGTGCTGATGCACTCTGCCAGTACGGATGATTGGAATTTATGATTGCTAAACAAATTCCATCATCTTGTACTATATAGAAGGGAAACAAGCTGCGCAGATCAAGGATTTCTATTTTTAGTTTTGACATAGCGGACCCAAAAATGTATCCTTACTAGTCTTTACAGCTTATTTCTCTTTACAGATCATCTTTTTGTTTGGATTCCAGCCAAAAGAAAAAAAAAACCAGGTTTACCGTATCTCCTTTGATATTATGGGATGTGTTGGTTTCCTGAACCGCAGGATTAGATGTTGATGGCTACTTGGTTAGTATTTTTCAAGTTTACGCATGAAAAGCAAGAAAGAGAAGGAAGATGGGAGGCAAATTCCATCTGAACAGTGACTTCTGTCTTTGAATGTGACAGTTATTGGTGGTTCTCAATTCCCATTGATGGGTTCTGGTTCCCACCTTGTGGTGGGAGATGAGATGACAAGCAACAGGAAACGTTCTGGGGAAACGAACCTACATGTAGAGTTGTATCATGTACTGACAAAACTTCTGTCTATACTTTTCATTGGCCAATCCATGCCCCCAAAAGCTATCGCTATGGGGTCTGTGTTTACTTTTCAGTAGTTATTAAAAGCAGGAATCGGTAAATTGGGTTAATTGAATTGTAGTAGCTTTTTTTAGGGAGAATTACTGGCCGGTCACAAACAGTGCCCAATTTTACAGAATAGTCATACAATATATCTCCATTATCAATTCAGTCACAACAAAAATTTTGGGATTCCAAAAATGCCCTCATGAGTTTGAAAATCAAACTGCACGGGACAGTACAAAAAGTGGGCCACCTGCTGCTTTGAACCTCGCGCCTGTCAGTGTTAATACTCGTGATACTGTCAATGTTGATACTGGCTTGTGATACTGTCAATGTTGATATTGTCTTGTGATTGATACTGTCTTTGATGATAATATTGATGCAGTATTCTCCGTCGATATCGCGCCGGTAAGTATCACTGCCAAACTCAATGCAGTATATATAGTATCACTAGTATAATCAATACTTCACAATGAATAAGGCAGTATCAATCATAAGATAGTATCAAAGACAAGAGAGTATCAACATTGACAATATCAGAACATCGCTAGTATCAACACTTACAGTATCAGAACATCACGAGCATCAACCAATACAGTATATCTAGTATCATCAGTATAATCAATGACCAATAATATATACTCTCAAACTCAATGCAGTATATATAGTATCACCAGTATAATCAATACCTCACAATGAATAAGGCAGTATCAGTCATAAGACAGTATCAAACACCAGACAGTATCAATATTGACAGTATGACAACATCACGAGTATCAACACTTACAGTATCATAACATCACAAGTATCAACACTTAGAGTATCATAACATCACGAGCATCAACACTTATAGTATCAGAACATCACGAGTATCAACACTGACAGTATCAACACCGACAGCATCAACATTAACAATGGGAACAACAATGACAGTATCAACATTATCATCAGCAGAATGATAGCATCAACATAGTACATTTCGTACAGTAGTATCCGAATTTCATAGTATCAGAATGATAAAAACCCATTTATAGAGTAGTATGAGAATTTAATAGTATCAGAATAAAACTCATTTGTGTAGTAGTATCAGAATTTCATAGTACCAGACTGAGAAAACCCATTTGTAGAGTAGTATGAGAATTTCATAGTATCAGAAACATAGAGTATGAAGCACTTACAGTATCAACAGTATCAGAATTTCATAATACCAGACTGAGAAAACCCATTTGTAGAGTAGTATGAATCACTTAAAAGACCCAAACTTTATAATGCTTGCAGTATCAGTAACGAATTATTTGCAAGAAAAAAGCTTTCAAACCAGCGTGGGTGAAAGTGACGCCACAGAGAAGGAATAAGAAGATAGAGAAAGCCGAATCTCACACAGACGGATGAAATGGAAACACCACACCCATAGACCACCCGACTAAGAAGAGAAAGAAACCCAAGAAGAACTCCACACCATAGACCAGCCGAATAAGAAGAGAAAGAAACCCAAGAAGAAGAGAGAGAAAGCCATTTTGGAAAAGACACACTACCAGAGACGCAAGAAGAAGAGAGAGAAAGTCACACATTTTCAAAACCCACAAATAAGGGCATTGCTGTCATTTTGGAAAAAGACTTATTACCATCTGCCTTGAAAAACGTGAAATGTATGACTTTTTGGTAAAAAAACTTATCATGTGATTTATTGGTGAATGATGTCATTCTAGGTGACTAAATGGTAATAAACCCCTTTTTTTAATATTGTTTTTTTTTTTAGAATAGTAACATTCCATTAAACAAACTCTCCAAAGAGATATACAAGCCTCCTAAAGAGGCAGAACAAATCTCTCAAAGAGGTAGCACTACTCACTCAAAGTGATAACAACAACTCCCACGCAGGGGAGATCAAAACAAGAAAAAGGAAACAACCAAAGAAAACTACAAAAGATAGCAATGTAGACGAAAATACAAAGGGAACATCAGTACAAAGCCTATAAAGGCCAGATCTAGACACTGCTACCATATTTTGGGTAGTACACAACAAGATGGGCGCCAACAGCATCATGGGTTCTATAAGACCAGCCCAAATCCATATCTGAGAAGAAAGATGACAGCTTTGTAATTTTCGTCGACAATACATATAATCTGCAGAGCTCCCTGGAAATTCCTTCGCCACTTTATTGAAAACTGGAGAATGAAAGGAAAACCATACACACACACCAAGAGAAGCGTGGAAGAGGAAAGAGGAGATGAAGATGGAGAAACCACAGGAGAAAAAGAAAAAGTGAAAAGGAGAGATGAGAAAACATGTGGAAGAAAGGATAGAAAGAGGGGGAGGGGGAGGAGATCAACGTCTCCTCCCCTCCCCAAAACCGGATCTGAGAAATGAGACCAGAGAGATGAGGTGAGAGAGAGAGTCTTTTTACCTTTTTTTTTTAATATTGTTAAAATGGGTTGTTATATTTAGGATACTACTCAATGTAAATGCAAAGCTCACTAAATTGAGGCCCATATATGGGGCTGAATTATAAAATAATTTAATTAAAAAATTGTACAAAAATAATTTGCGTTTTCATCATTAGATTAAATAATATAATCTTTATCATTAAAAAAAATAACATTTAAAATAAAATAAAATTATAATATGCATGTCCTTGCACACTAAATATCCAGTTTGTCCCTAATTAATATTTTCAAGACATGTACTTGTTCAAGATATGCGACACCGTCCTCCTATCTGCCATTAGATTAAATATTCTAATATCCACCATTAAAAAAAATTTCATAAATGTCTATCTTGCCCAAACTAATAATTTGACGACGTTAATCTCATTGCAAGAACTTCACGAATTATAGACATAATTTTTTGTTGGTAATCCTAAAAATCCATCAATAATATTAATTACCGATCAAAAATTTCCATCGTTAAAATAGTCATAGATAATCTAAACACCGATGGAAAAAATTTCGTTGGTAATTACCGATTGATTTTTTCGTCGACAATCTGTCGGCCAAAAATTTTAAAAAATTAAATTTTGTATCCGTCGACAAAAAAAAAAAAATTGCCTGTAATCAGTCGGCAAATAAATAAAATAAAAATTCATCGATAATCCATCAGCAAATTAAAAATTATGTAAATAATTCATCGACAAAAAAATGAAAAAATATTTTCATCGCAATTTTTTCATTAGTAATAAGTTAAAACTTCATATCCATTTTTGTCATATCATTCTCATAATAAAATTTTGGGAAAAAAAATTATTTATAGATGTTGATCAAGTAAACATCCACGTGTCATCCAGCCTTTTGAGCAAATTGCACGCTAGTAAAACCCCTATATATGGGGAGGTTACAGCCATAGTAGTTGAATTTTTGAAATAAAAGCGGTTGCAGGGATGATTTCAGCACTATATTAGAAAATAGAAATCCTCACAACATGGCATATCCAGAAAATATCATAGCACATGGATGATTCCATTAATCTTGCAAGTGATACGAAAGCATAAGAAAACTAAAGTGAGGATCAGAGGAGATGCTCGTTGGAGAAATGGGGTTTGACAGTACTTATATTTTTATTTTCAAGAAGGCTTGAAACTCTCCTTAAAAAAATGAGAAATATAAACCTCATTTTTCATCCTTGAATGAGAAACATAAACCTCTAAAACGGAATTGTGGAATTCCCAAACCTTTTAAAAAGAGTATCTATAAAAATATGTAACTTATAAGTTGTCTACGTTCGAACCAAGTGGCCAGTAAAACTGTTCATTTGTCCACTTCAATCGGAACTTGGAGAGTACAATAACATGAACAACAATTGGAAGGCGGCAACTAAAGAGTTTGAAATTGCTCATATTCCACAACTAAAAAAGTAAAAATACAAATAAGAAATACAAATTCTCCAAGTACTATTGCATGGTATTTGGTAGGGATGGCAGTGGGGAGGGGCGGGGATGGAATAGGGGCGCCCCGTCCCCGCCTCACCCTGACCCAATCAAAGTTTATTAATCTATTTTAAACTAATAATGATAAACGATTCAAATTTTATAAGATTCTAATTTATTAATCTATTACATTATCAAAAGTATTTAATTAGTATTCAATTAATCAAAAATTCAATATAACATATGATTATTTCATTAAGGACTTAGATTAATATAATTTTATATAGATATATATGGTATATTAATATATATATATATATATATATATATATATATTTCTATTATACATTCATACATATATATATATACGCCCCTGCTCCTAGGCGGGATCCCGCAAATTACTTTATGTGCGGGATCCCGCAAATTACTTTATGTGCGGGATCCTCAATTCTGGCCGTCCGATTAAATGGATGGCCAGATCAGTTTATTTTTTTAAAAAATTACAAATTTATAACGAGTCAATCTCTCTTTATCTCTCTCTCCCGCTCTATGTTTCAAAACTCATCTTGATCTTCTCTCAAATTGATGATTCTCTCTTCTCTCAAATCGACGATTCCCTCAAGCACCCAGATACTAAGCACTGATTCACCATGGGCATGTGATTTATTAGAATCTAGACTAAATTAAGAATCCAAGTAATTACCTGCATAACCCAGATACTAAGCACTGATTCAACACAAAATAAAAAAAGGTAGGCAAGAAGCCTCATCTCCTCCTTAGAGGCGCTGTCCAATCTTTCCATTCAAATAGCCTTGTAGATGTGCGATTCCCCTGCACAGCAATTCACAACCCTGCCTGCCCGTTAAGGAAAATGGGTTTTCGATTGAGAGCGAAAATGTCGAGAATCCCTGATCTTTGAGATGGTTGATCGGGAATAGCTGATCAGAGAGAAGAGAAGGATCGGGAATCGCTGGTCAGATGGGTGGGAGAAGTCGAGGAGAGAGAGAGAGGATGAAATACAGCTTTTGTGTTGAATAAAATATTTGAAAAAAAATGTGCTGGCTGTCCATTTAATCGGACGGCCAACAGGGTATCCCGCATGGACATATATGTGCGGGATACCGCATAGGAGCAATACTCTATATATATATAATCTATAAACATATATACAAATCTATATGTGTGTGTATATACATGTATATATATAATATATATTTCTTAAGGAGCGGGGCGGGGCAGGGAAACTTCAAATCTCATCCCCGCCTTCAGGGCAATATTTGGTACCCCGTCCCCGCCCCACCAAAGAATCGGGGCGGGGGAGGCAGGGCGTGGAAATTTTGTCACCCCTAATATTTGGTTCTCAAATTACTCCTAAATGAGGGGAGAACCAAGTACTTTAAATTCGACAAGTTTGAATATTTGATTTGATTTTTATCCTATTGGTTTTTATTTTAAAAAAAAAAACATATTTTGTTGTTTCATTATTAACTTTTGACTTTTCAATGCTATTTTTAAATTATTTTTGAAGAGACGCTACACAATAATCTCGTTAAAGTCTTACCAAGTTGGCTATATATATATATATATATTAAAAATTGTATTTTAATCAAAATAGAATTATAATTGTTTTTTATGAATTAAATTTAATCTATTTAGATATATTTTTAAAAAATTCTTTAGGGATTACAAATGAATAAAACATATAAATCATGCCAGAATTAATACATAGCCATTACGGACAATAAAATTTCAGTTGTCCGAGAAACCGACGTCGTTTTCACCGTCTGAGTTGCAACTAAAGACAATAAAGCGATGATGCAAGAGTCCGACAAATTACAAGGAACTCGTTGGATTTTTTTAGGAGAAAAACCAGAAAATCCCAACGATCTGAGTCAACTTGCTCGACTCAGGATGAAATCCTGAAAATTGAATGATCCCTCCATTTTTTTCCTCTCTAACTCATTCAGTCACTCTGATTCGGTCTCCGTTTTCAATAAATGTGAGTACCGATTTTTCCTCTGGTATTACATCGCTAGTTGTTTTGTTTGATGAGTTAGTTTATTTATTCGTAAAAATCAAATGCGGGATAGGTTATGGGACTTTTTTTATTTTTATTTCAGTTGTTAATCGGGGATTTCTTGAAACCAGAGAGCTTGAATTAGGGTTTATCTCTTGCTTCATATCTTGCATTTAAACGCGCTGATTGCTTGATTATTGAAGTTGACTATGGTCAGTCATAAAAACCGAATTATGCTTTAATTTTAGGATTCATTGCAGTTTACATGATCGAGAGTTGAAGGATAGATTGTTTGCTTTTGGAATATTTGTAGCTGTAGCTTGTATTGTCTGCTTTGCGACAAATTCTTTCAGGGTATGTAGTTCTTCAAGCTGCTTGTTTGTATGAAAATAATGATAAGACTTTGCTCCTGTATAATTGTTCAATCTATGCTGATTTTGCACAGCTTTGCTTTGCTTATATAGCTTTGGATGCCTTTAATTTGAATTACTTCCTGAAAATTAGGTTCAAAGCCCTCTGAAAATGAGCGAAAGAAATTTATGGATAAAACTTATTTAAGTTTGTTCTCAATGCTTTTAAGCATGGCTGTAATTTCCATATAGAAAGTTGTTTGTGATCATGAATTTTGCATTGTGTTTCTTCTTTCTTCTTTCTTCTGTCGCTTAGGATCCATGCGAGAGGAAGAGGCCTTTCCCTTAAAATTTAGTTTAGATGCAGCTCGAATGACTTTACACCAAAGGCCTTGTTAAGCATGCTTCTTTCACAGAAAACAACATTTTATCAATTGTTTGATAAGCATTAGGCGCAATATTGGTTTTTTTAATCACCTTTTGTTCTGATTGCAATTTAGAATTCAAATTTGGTTCTATGAAAAAAATTCAAAATTCTCCAATCAAAATATTCTCTCCAGATTTTACTCGATTTCCTTATCGTGTCCTCTCCCTAATTGTTATTGATAGGACCACTTCCTGTCATATGAAAAAAAATCCATTGGTTTAGATGCCTTGTAATTGTACAGAAAATCCATTGGTTATTATTCCTTTTAAGGAGAATCTAAAAATATATGAGTTCATAGGATCTCACAATTAATAGATTTACATTAGCCTGAATGTCTACGTATGTTACCCTTTAGTGCTTGCGGGGTTCCTTAATTATGTTTTATTTGGGAACTAAGCATTCACAGAACTACCTAGATTTGCAACTTACCAGAATTAGCTTTGGATGTGCTTTATTTTATTTAATCATTGGGTGTTTTATTATTCTTTTTCTTTTTTTGTGTTACTTACTTTGTCTATTTTCAGCTATCTTCAAATTGGTGGTTTTATACCTTAAGAGATTGCCCACATATCACTCAACCATGAGTTTTGTCTTCCGTGGGAGTAGAGCAGAATTAGACACTGGACTTCCAGGATTTATGTCTGAGCGACGTGCATTGGTATGTCCTTACCACTTCAAACATTTTACTTGGAGCTTCTAAGATTATATCAGATACCTGTTTTCATTGTAATTTCTTGGGAATAAGTTTTGACATTGGATCTGCTGTCCATTAGCGTGTTCATGCCGGACGTCCAGTTAATTCCAACTCACTTGTTTTCCTTGTCACAGGTACTTATTTGTATATATTTCAATCTTGATTATGTAAATCTTTATGCTGTATTTATTATCATTTTCTTCTCATCTGCTTATCACTATTTTTCTGTGGCAGTTTTCTTGCTATTTATGATATTGAACTCGCACCAGATGTCACCAAATTTTCTGGTATTTCTCTTGATACGTTGCACTATATTGCACTTTATTCTTTCGATCTGTAGTGCTGAAGTTTAATTGATTATGAGAGTTGTGGCCAACATTGCTCTAAATTACTTGCATGTAGCTGTGGCTTGTGCTTGGTGTCTTTTTGATGGCTACAACACTACGAATGTATGCTACTTGTCGACAACTTCAAGCTCAGGCTCAAGCTCATGCAGTAGCAGCAAGTGGTCTTCTGGGTCATACTGAAGTGCGATTGCATATGCCTCCTTCAATAGCAATTGCGACCAGAGGGCGTTTGCAAGGCCTCAGACTGCAGCTTGCTCTTCTTGACCGGGAGTTTGATGACCTAGGTAGGTATTTGTGAATTATGGTTGAGATTCTTACTGAGTTTCCTAGAGTGATGTTTGTTAATTGCAGTTGAAAATTTTATAACTTATGCTGCAGATGTTGATTTTCTATGTTTCTTCTTATTGTTGGCTCTTAACTTGATAAGTTAGACTGGCGGTGTCATATTGTTCAATTTTCTATTTTCCCTACAGATTATGAAACTTTAAGAGCATTGGATTCTGATAATGCTCCTACTGCTTCAATGAGTGAGGAAGAGATAAATGCCCTTCCAGTTCATAAATACAAGGTCACTGGTCCCGAGAGGTAAGTTACCGGTTTTCTATTTGTTATCGTGCATACTTGATTGTGTTTCTTTTGCTGGTATCTAACAATAAAAAAGATTGAACTGACTTTAGTGTTCTTGTTGGAATTTTCTGATCGTGCTCCTTTTTTTAAATATAAACATGGATTAAAAAAAACTCATAACATTTCCTTCCTGCTTTGATATCAATCAAGTAAAACTTTGGTCTTGAAATCCTTCAAACTCTTGGATTTTGGATCTCTTCATTTATTTTCTGGTTAGCCATGGTTGCTGATTGAAGTAATTCCCCCTAAGTGTTCATTGGCATCAAAATAGTCATTCTCTGATTTTCATTCTCTATCATTAGCAATTAGAAAGAGCTAGGAGTTACTTTTGAAAATTGTGGATGAGGACACCATTATTGCTAGGGATTGATCATCCTTTCACTTCAGAAATTGAAAAAATAGAGTTATATATTCTTCTGTGCTATACCATCTATACTGTGTCCATCATGTGAAGAGAGAGAGAGAGGTTTTCTAGAGAACCATTTACCCTATTGTTTTTTTTGTATCGCCATGATTTCCTGCCTTTTTGCATGTGAGTACTGCAGTCCCGAGTTGTTCATGTGCATGGATTTTGAATTGCCTAGGTAACTTACCAATTTTGGGCCGACCAATTGTTGTGATTGATGAAAAATAATATTGGTTTGTTAGTAACATCCACATGCAAAATGCATGCTTGTTAGGCCAACAACCATTGTTGTTGAATTCAAGTTTGTTAGGCCAACAACCATTGTTGTTGAATTCAAGCTTGTTAGGCCAATAACCATTGTTGAATGGTTGAAAGTTTGGCAAATGCCATTGTTGAATGGTTGGCAAATGTCATTGTTGAAAATATGTACCAAGGATGAACTTTATGCATCTATAAATTGAGTAGTTCACTAAGTGCTAAAGATCATCCAAAAATGAGAGAAAAATTTGTATGAGTGGTTTTGAGTGAGAGAATTTTGTGGGAAAATTCTCTTGGGCTTGTAATTGTTTTCTTTGTTTTTGGGTGTGTGAGAAAGTTACTGAGAGTGTGGTTGTAACAATTTTCCACATAGTAAAATTGTCTCTGGTTGTCTTTTGACAACAAAAGTGGTTTTTCTCCGGTTTGGAGTTTCCACTATAATTCTTGTGTTGTGTATTTTCTATTTTGTTTAAAGAAGTTCCTGGGAGGGGAATTTGAGATTATACCATTTGATCCAAATTTCCCAACAGAATGTGGCCCATGTCCTCTTCTGTTGGTCGATTAGAAAATAAAGAGCATTTTTTAGTTTCAAATTTCATGTTCTTCTGTACATATAGACTCTAGATTTGGATATATACTAGAGAATCTACTACAAATTCTCTTTATGGATTCTTGTACGATGTAGCCCATCCAAAATGTGTTTGGGTAAAGGCTTTGATGATGGTTGGACTCCAAATACTTGAAAGGCGATGGTAATTTTTCATACAAGAGTTGTGTTTTGGTACCATCTTATGACATTCTAGAAACTTTTGTAATATATATTCACTAAGAGGAAGATTTTTCTACAGTGGTGGATCTTTAATACAGCAAGCTTCATCATCAAACTCTGCTGAGGTATTATTTTTTTCTTTATATATATACTTGATAGCAGTTTTTTCATAGCTTTATCTGTTTAAAATGTTTAATTAGCACAACTAACCATTCTTATTTTCGCTACCTAAAGAAGCAAGATCTGTCGAACACAGTTAGTCGCACTAAGGCCTTAGAAGATAAGCTAACGTGCAGTGTTTGCTTGGAGCAAGTTAATGCTGGGGAACTCATCCGTACATTGCCGTGTTTGCATCAGGTACAGCCCACCAGTTTCTGATTATATTGCATCCACGTGAATTTATTGGAGCAAAATATGTTGCAAGATTTCATGTTTGCTTGTACTCTGGATTGACCTTTCATTGTCCGTTAACGAAGGTCATTCTCTGTTAACATTTACTTCATGTTGTTGCAGTTCCATGCTAATTGCATCGACCCGTGGCTGCGGCAACAGGGAACATGTCCTGTTTGTAAATTCAGAGCAGGATCTTCATGGCATGAAAATGTCTCAGGTGGATTAGATGCGTCGTACATGGTTTAGTCCTTGAAGATGGCAATACATCATGTGTATCGAGCGATTATACATTCTTACTGACATGAAATCATGATGAAAGGTGTAACTCTATAATTTGTATGAACCAGAATCCTTCCGATTATTGTTTCAACTCAATCCTAGTTAGATCTGTTAACACTATCATGCAACGATGACCACGCCAAATTTTGGACATGGAAGGTTCCCGTGACAATTTAGCATGCATTTTGGCAATTTACCTTTGGGTAATATTCAAGCCCTGCTAGACCATCCCTGCCAAAACTTTAAAACATTGAAGAATCAGGTTACATATTCCCTATCGTTGCTGTTCTTCTCTTGCAGTCAGCTTAGACAGAAGATAAAAAAAATAGCCGTTGATTATTAAAATACAAATGTAGTCATATTTTGAGAGACTCGAGCATTATTCGTCCCATTTACATCCGCCAACCAAAGTAGAGGCACACGGAAGGAAAACCTACATTTGTCCATAATTTGAGAAAAAGTATTCAGACTCTCATGTCTATAACACCAAATACTATAATTTGTATTTCGAATAGGCATGAATACGAACGACATCGATAGGAAAACTTCCACGTTGAAAATTATTGGGTGTTTTTATATGATATTCCATACAGCATTATTACAACCTCATTTAGCTTTTCCCTTTCCCTTCCCTTGATTTTTCTTGGATTCTAACTTGGCTTGCATACGAGCAGCAGCTGCAGCTTTTGCTTCTTCCCGCTTCCTCTTCTCTTCCTCTTTGACTGCAGCAGCGAGCTCCCTCTGCTTCTTTACCTCACTGATTTACGATTTTTAACAGAATAAGCCAAAATTTGATTCTCAAAACACACAGACACCAATAGAACATAAATGAAGCATAACTGATCGATGCACTAGCATCACAAATGACGAAAAGTGAAGAAACAGAACTCACTCAAGCCTGGCCCTCTCCTCTGTAACGCTTTCCAAACTCGATCCCTTACGGGGTCTGCATGTCACCAACTCCACCTCAAAAATAAGGGTTGCACTGCATCAAATTGAAAGCTTTAACCATGAATTTACTCTAGTATTACTTAAAAACAACAGATTTCATTTCTGATTTTATCAGGGAAAAGAAAAAAGAAACTGCTTGGGCTAATCATCAGTCAAAACAACTTGACGATGATAATAAGACAACCAGGTTGTTAAATCTAATTGGCATATACTGCTCACTAGACATTTCTTCTCGGAAGTCCCACTTGAATTCAATTCACTCGCTAAGCTTTGTTTAATTTCATAAGTACTATAAAAACCACATGCACCTTACTGGGGCTTAATAAAAAAAAAATCACCATTCAAAAAAAATAAAAAAATAAAATATATATATATAAATATATATATTTTGAAAGAAAAATAGAGAGTGACATTACTTGGGTGGAATATCTGGTGGAGAGCCGGTGCTGCCATAGGCGTATTCTGGTTTACAAATGATTTTTGCAACCTCTCCTACCTGGTTTAACTAACAAATATTAATGGAAACTCAAATTTTCAAAAGAAATTTCTCCAGGACAGCAAAATCTCACCTTCATTGTACGCAGCGCAATATCCCAGGCTTGAATCACAGCACCCTTTCCAAGCTCAAATGAGAATATGGAGTTATCTTCACGAGTGGTATCAAAAACTTCACCAGTTTCAGCTAGAGTTCCTTCATAATGAACTGCCCAAAAAAACATACATATCGTAGAGACCACATATCAACTATTAAGCGCTTGTTTGTGTGCAATGAGAATTTAGAAGACTGCGAAAGAAAGGATCAGTAAAATGCCAAATTTACCCACATACAAAAGCTTTTAAGGGAAAAAAGAAATGTGTTCTAGAATGGGTTTGTCCTTTCAAACAATCTTTAGGAAAATAACCTTATTTCATCATTACACAACAATAGCAACACTAAACCTGCCAAACAGTCATCAGCAGCAAATGGGCAAAGTGGTCAAAGTCTCGAAGAAGAGATCCATGTCACACATATCATCTATCAGAACTCGTCTTACCCCCTCTCTACCACACACCATACGTAGGATGCCAAAAGCACATTCATCCACAAACTCAAATGGCAGCTGGTTAAACAGATTTTGGTTAAAATCAAGCAGCTTTCAAGTTTGAGGTGATATCTTCATGTTTGCAGTTCATAAATTAAATGTCGAATGAATAGTAACAATTACTTAAAACATTACATCTCTAGTGTATAAACAACAGTTCCCCTCCAAATGCAGAATAAGGCAAACAAATGATAGTAACAAGTTAAATATGAGCCACAAGACATACCATCAACGAGAGGAAGATCATCTGAAGGAGGAAGTGCATCAGTTTTGGCTCGCCTTACAATTGTCTTCACAACACCTCCGTCCCCACTTAAATCAATTACGTCACCCATGGCTCATAAACTATTAAATACCTGAAATTAGACAGAAGAAAGATCAGTGTAACCCTAGCGTTTACAAAAACCGCTCATAGAACCAAACTGATTCCTAATTCAACGGCGCCACAGATTCTACCTTAACACGGAACAAGAAATTGGACTGGAAACAAGCAATTAAATATTTGTATGCATAAAGCGCAGATGACAACTTCAAAATTACGGGAAAGTAAAAGGTTTCGATAGCTGACCTGTATCAACGACAAGGGAGAGAATTTTTTAGGATAAACGTGGAAACAGAGTGGAATCGGAGACGATATCTGGTTACTTGAAATGCCGTCGATTTCGGTGGCCATAGGCGGCTGCACGATGAGTTGTGAGCTGGAGACGGATACGCTGATTTTCTGATGCAATTGCCGGGCCGACCGTGGGCTCTTATCGTCCAAGTCTGGGCTCCAAATTGGCCCAATTAATTAGCTAGCTATGGTCAGAAGTTTTGTTGGGGCCTGCGTGTCAGTGATGCGACCGTTGACTAGACAGTACATTTGGCTTTTGGACGATTTGAGACCTTTGTAGTTCAAACTACTGTTCCGCTTCCGCCCAAAAATTATTAGTCGATTATCAATTATATATATATATATATATTGATCAAATTGTTTTATTGATTATAATTTAATGAAAATTTTGAAAAAATTAAGTTTAGTTTCAATTTTGTCAATTTTTTTAACAGTTCCACTAATGCAGGCCACACAAAGGTTATTGTCATTATTGATCCGACTCCGCAAATTGAAATTATTGGCTCGGTTTTGTGGATCGATTGATATTGATTATCAATAGATCGATAATGGATTGATTGGCAAATAATACCGTTATAATTGGTCAATTCCTCGGCCCTGAGCATCGCCCATGAAGGTCTTGGCCTAGGGGTTTCTATTATTAGTCTTTCTAGGCTTTAGAGTTAAGCTTCAAGAATCCTTAGGCACCCACAATGGATCACTTTTGCTGGGGTGGTAAAAAGTGAAATTTAGCTTAATCATTAAATACTATTCATGCGACAACAGGTCAATTTACTGATATCTTTTTAGTAGGAATGATGGTCACATGGATATGAGCATGGCCCGCATGCCACATTCTTGTTTGCTTTGGGTCCCATATACACACACTTACATTTTATACCAAAATCAATACATACATTCACCTCTATTACTCAAAAAATCAGCAAATTTATATCATTGTATTAATATTTTTTATTTGCCTAACCATCAACAAAGCACACATTCTAATACATTTTATTGTCCCCAACAAACAATTATCATTATGGTTGCTCGAATCTAATGGAATAGTTGGTGGAGATTGGGCCACGATAGAAAGAACTTGGTCTAGGGTTTGATAGAAAGGTGGTCACCAAACCAAAGAGATGCCACTAAATGATTAATTAGACTCTACAATCACCCAAAAAAAAACGATAAGCATTCTATTCTAGTTTTGACTTTACTTGAGTTGAAAGTGCTAAGAAAAGCAAATGTGTTCTTTCTTAATTGTTAGGAAATATCATTTAAAGATTTATCTTTTGGCACGCCAAGCAAGATTCCATTAATGATTAACATTCAAATCTTAATCTTCTTTGGATTGATGCTGTTTGACTGCCTAGAAAGTGTTCATGTGAAAATGAGATAAATTTCCAAGGAAATTAGAGTACATTATTTGACCTCATTAATCAAGCTAGAGGGCGAAGGAAGTGGAAAAAAACAAAATAAGGAAATTTAGGGCTCTATAGAATCAAATTGCTGAGGCCAATAGAAGGTGAAATGGTAAGGCGTTAATCAACAAATTCCACCTAATTAAATAAAAATAGTAATTATTTACAAAAAATAATTAATGTAGACAAGATAGATAGTAATATCCCAACACAAAAATAATTCAATTTTTGTTGATTATGGGATCATATTTATAAAAATCTCGATCGTGAAGTAATGACCCACAGGTAATGATCTTAATCCAAACGACAGCATGGGATCACACACATCACGACATAGCAGCCTTGTGTTGGTATAATTTAGGGATGCACGATTAACCCCAGCTGTAATAGTTTCCATTCTTTAAAGAGATATAAGGATAAAACTCACTTAAATTTCTTTGGATTAAATAAAGTTTGGACATAGATATTTATATTTTTGAAATTTAGATTCAAACACAAAAGAAATTTGTTAAATTAATTAATTGTATGAACTCTAACCGGAATTGAATTATTATTCAATTTAAATTTAATTGTGTGAATTTAAATTTTATTAATACGGTCAATCAAATACGTCCCAAAATTTAAACTAATCCAATTTCAAAGATCTAAATATTACTTAAACACCTAAAAGATTTGTACAATACCGAATTGGCCAACCCTTCCCTAAGAGATCCATGATAACCCCACACCACGCTCCACAGTAACTACAAAACAAATAGCAAACCCAGCTGTAATAATATATGGACCAAATGAACCCACCACGTACATGATAATTACCTTCTTCTCATTATTCAAAAAAAAAAAATTACCTTCTTCTCATTATTATTTACTGAACATGAGCGTAGATTACTGAGCATGATTAATTATCCCACAAAAGTGAAAAGTACGAAATAGCCTTCAGTGAATATAAGAGATCAAATGGTCAAAATATTGAGGAGTACAGGACAAAATGGTCACTTGCAGCATTGTAAGTGGCGCCACCATTACTCCTCGAGCTACCACAGCCCCTATGAATACAAGAAGCATCATTTTCATCAGAAAAATATGAAGTTCAATTTATTTTTTGGAATTCCATAATTACCGGAAAATCTAATGGACAAAGGTAACGGGAAGTAGAATGCATCCACAGTTGCCCCTTTGAGCACTAAATAGCAAAAGACTCTCTTTCTCCAACATGTTTAATCTTTAATTTTTTAAGTTGTTTCAACGCTGTGATTGTACTAAAATGATGAAGAAATCCGCAGAGAAGAAAGATTGAAATTATATTATGTATTACATATATTGATCGGTTGATTACTCGATTCCATCAGTAGAAATAACAAAGAAAACTTAAGTAGCTCATCTCCATCAATGGAGATTCATAGCAGCTAGAAATAGGACCAACAAATGAAATCACTATTTACATGGGGCTTTCATCTTCCTCTTCCTCTTCCTGTTTGGATGCCAAGAAAACTCCGATCACTGGCCTTGAACTGCATCAAATCGAGGAATAAAAAAAAGATCTAGAGAACACAAAAGTTGCTGCAGATTCGGCTCTCTCTCTCTCTCTCAAAATATCAAGATCTCCACCACTTTAAATTCCTTCAAGAATCGCTGTATTCACGCCAACAAATGAGCATCGTAACGCACCGCCTCATAATATAAAACCTCGCTCTCTGTTCTTTGACCAATCTGGCACACTCTCTACCAAAAGAACACTTCCTGCGAGAATTCTTTACGAGAGGAGGAGGAGTAGTGGTAGTCGAGGACCTGCTTCTCGACAACCCTTCTTTCGCCGACAACTTCAACTTCTCATTGAAGTAAAACTGCGGAGGCGCACTAACACTGTCCGTGAGAGTAGCATCCATACTTGAAAACAAAAGACCGACAGACGGAGAGGGGAAACTTAGGTGTAAACAAGAAGTGGAAAAAGTTGGTATTGAAGAGAGACGGTGACGAGCCTGAGTCTGTAAGGAGGGTTAGGTTACTATTTATAATAGGTTAAAGGTGGCAGAAAGCATCACCTGCGCCTTTAAAGGGCCCACTCTAATATTAATATAGGGTTTTACTAATTAATAATGTAGGAATCTTTTACTAATTGATGCAGGAAATCTGAGTGAGCCATTTTTAACTTTTTATGTGCTGTGGGGGCTGTTAATTTGTGCAGGACTTAAAGGGCATTGGTTGAGAGAAAAAGGCAAAAGATCTTTGAGGATCATGCCATTAGATCAAGTCCTGAGTCCTGACATGAACAAAACTTATCAGTATCCTTTTCTGCTCATTGATATTATGTATCGTCGTCTTTTAAAAATTGTTTAGCTATGTGATGTTATTTCCTGTTTTGGAATTCTAGATGTAACTGCTTGAATAATCGCAAGTTTTCAACCAGTAAAAGCATGGCCTTTTTTCCTTCTCTTTCTTTGCCTTTCCTGGAAAATGCGTGAAAGTTAGAATTTTCTAGGGTGAACATAATTTTGATTTGTACCTGGCCTTTTACATTTTGTGAAAACAAATGATTCCAGGGATGTGCCAGTACATGAGAGTAGAAGTAGAACCGACATGCGGTTGATGGGGTGGGGTTTTGATCAGTCGAGAAGGGAAGGGAAGGTATTGAGCAATCAGTGGTGTGATTTCAAAGGTTTTGGGGGTGGGTTTTTGTACAAAAGATGGACCCATCATTCCATTGTTTTAGATCATGGATTTGGCAATGCTGATTGAGCATGCACTCAATCTTGTTCAATTGCCATTACTATGATATCATGAGTTGTGATGGGATTTGTCAAAACGTACATTTTGTAATGGGTGATGATAAATAATTCATATTTTTAGAGTTTATGGTAGTCCATTTCCAAATAATAATTGTTAAATTTTAAGGGATATAGATTTGATAAACTCTAACGGGCTAATAATTAATTAGAATAAAATCACAAAACCAAATAAATGCTCAAAATATCGATTAAAGTAGTAGAATAATTAATTAAAATAGAAAAATTAATAGAATAACTAAATATGAGCTATCATGGGTTTCCAAAATATAAGATGCATATCATTTTCCTTTTGTAATGTGCACCAAGCTTGTGCTCTAAAATTCATCATTTAATTTGGACCACAAAAACTCAGTGCCAACCATAATTATTTTGGTGTGCAAAGTGACGGGCATAGTGTTGGATTATTGTCAAAAAAACACAAGGGTTGAGGAGGCTGAGGGAAAAGAGAAAGAATGCAAAGGAAGTGATTAGAGTTTTTATCACACCTATTTTTGGGTGGAGCTGAGGGAGAAGGCAAGAGAAACGATTTTTTTTTTTTTGATTTATTTTCGAATTGGACGACAAGACTAATATTTGGTGTAAAATAGTTTTAAAAATCGACCAATCCTTTCTGGTGCCCAAAGCACCAGCTTTGCTTGCTTAACTCGAAACGGACACTTACCAAACTCATACTCCTCTCTACATGGCTGAAGGACAATGTCTACATTCAAATTGTACGAATGTTTGGTATCTTGATGCTTTCGGGATTTATGCACACGAAAATGATGTTTTAGGTGATTTTGAATTGTCAATTTGAGATGATTGATATATATGTGTGTGGTTGAAAACTAGTTCTTGGTACTTTTATGAAGGGCTTGATGATGATATCTAGCTACTACATATCAAGTATATTGCATAGTTGAAAACTTTTGATGATACTCTCTAATATTGTGAAAGAATTTATTCTTTTTTCCAAGCAATTACAAGAATCAATGGTGGTGTGGCTCAACGGTAAGAAGTCTCGTACTCCTTATTCTGAACCAGAGGCACGAGTCTACTCGCGAGTTTATTTATGTGCTTATTCAATCTGCGTGATTTGTGGATTATTATGTTCACCAAGCAAGCATGATATGTGATTTATTGTGTTTAGGTGCTTACTCGGTCTTTTTTTATGTGCTTATAACTCCGTCTGTGTGAATTATGGACTATTGCGTTTATATGTTTATTCGATTTGCGAAATTTCATGTGAATTTTTATGTGCTTGTCCGGTTTGTGCGATTTGTAAACTAGCTCATTTATGTGCTTATCCAGTCTGCACGATTTATGAATTATTAAATTTATATCCTTATTCAGTCTACATGATTGATGGACTATTGCGTTTATATGTTTACCCGGTTTGCGTGATTAGTGGACTATTGCGTAAATGACAAATGATGGAAAGATTAGTATGCTATCTACATTGAAGGAACAAGCCTAGCCATCTAGCATCATCCAACCCATAATCAGACGTTCATATTCCAACAAAAAACATGTTATGCTAATCACACCTCACTATACCCAAATGAGAATCGTCTTATTAAAGGCCAAAGCTTGCGATGTTCATTGGAATATTGGCTGACCGAGCTTCACGTTTTTCCCTTTTTTTTATTGGAGTTTGTGCATGGTTATCATTGTTTTTTTTTTTTGTGATGATCATCATTAGCTGAATTTGACCAGTCAGAGTCCATATTTGCCACCAGTAGCTTCGCTTATATGATTCTTAGATTTCAATCAACCTGTTCTGGGAAATCAAGTGAGGAGAATGTCCCTTCCTTCCATGCGAGCAGACCTTTCATATATATATTTACATCAAAAGAGAGAGGGATTCTCTAAAAGAACATATATATATACACATATATTGTAACATAATATAGTTTGAATCTCTAAAAGAATGGGTTATTGGGGTGCCAATATATATACAGAGATATAAAGAGAGATTTAAATTTTGAAATCAAAAATTTTATTATGTAAAAAATAATTAAATAACATATGAATGAAAGAATGAAATAAATCGTAGGAATTTCACTCCCAAACAAAGTTGTTAAAAGAATCTCATTCAATTTATAAAAGATTCTTCGTGGTATAATAATTTAGGTTTTGGGCTTCCATGTGTCTAGCCAATTAGACTGTCTAAGGGCCATTTACACGGCCCATGAGGCCTGAACTGCTGTGGGCCTCACTAACTCTGACCAATGGGAAGCCTACAAATTTGATGAATATTCAAATCAAATAGTGCATGAGATAGGCAGATCGGCAGCAAGCAACCGTCTAATGGACTACCTGAATTCCGCTCAATATAATAGTAAAGCTACGTGGGCTATTCTACATTTCCTCTTCACAAACTTATTATGAACCGTCGTCCACCTTGCTGCCAAGCATAAAAAGGGGGGAAAACTAAGCATGAATTTTCA
The DNA here is from genome assembly GCA_963580455.1 of Euonymus europaeus. Classification (NCBI taxonomy): domain Eukaryota; kingdom Viridiplantae; phylum Streptophyta; class Magnoliopsida; order Celastrales; family Celastraceae; genus Euonymus; species Euonymus europaeus. Next base: position 3,107,337 of record OY756961.1, read on the forward strand.
AGTAGGAAGAATGAGTAACTATGTACTCCATTGATAAGAGAGACATTCTACATCTTCCTAGAACCTATCATGCAATATGCAAGTTGAAAGAATGAGTCTATATTATTAGGAGTGACCCAAAAAAAAATTCCGGTTTGGGTCGAATGACATATATAGGGTGTGTTTACAAGATATTTATATATCTGGATCCGAATTGGTTTGGATTTTGGTCATACTTAATTAACCATATCCAGATTGGTTTAAATTCGGACAAGTAAATCAGACAACAATCTTATGTGGGTTATGGTTTGAATAACTAAATCAAGATACTTGTGATTGGACCTTAAGCCGGTTTCAAATCATGCAAATTTTTGTGTTTTTTTTAAATGAAATGTTAGATTTTATATCATAGATGGAGAAGAAAAGTCATTCTCCGGAGGCTTACAATGGGGGACATAAGACCTTACTCATGACAACAAAATAGACAATACAACAAGAACTGAAATAACAAACCAAACTAAGACAAAGAGAAGCAAGACATGCGAAAAAAACATCAATCAATGAAATAAGTTTTCAATCTCAGCACAGGAACACCCATTTGATCTAACTTTAATAGGCCTTTAGCTTTTCCGGAAAGATCATGAAAACTACAAAAAAAACTTTAGAGGATCTACTATTCGATGCATTGGAAGCCATGTAATCAGCAACATAATTTATTTCACGAAAAATATGCTGATTTTTTTTGTTTGAAACTGAATTTTGGACATAAAACTTATTTCTAAACTTAGTTTAATCCGACTCAAACAAAATTTTTCCACCCCAATATTTACTCCATTAGGTTAACCTGGTACTTTAATATATATATATGTACAGGAAACTTCTGATGATCCATTGTATGTATTGTTTATGCAGTATCAAAGATGATTACTAGAATTCTGGCACACAATAAAGACGTCTGCTCATATATATAACTAGAACTCTGGCAGACTATCAAAATTGCATATTAAGTCTTTTTTTTTTGGAATGTTCAAATTCCAAACTAAACTTATGAGATCAAATCATCAGGAGATTAAAGAAGAAAGAAAAAGAAGTGGAAATTGCATAGCCATTCAGATCACCCATGATAGATTTTAAACCTAGCTTAATTAGCTACATACCCAAATAATATCTAACTCATTATTATGTTTTAAATGGCCAAAACTAAATAGTAAATAATGAACAACTAGACAAAGTTTACTGCTTTAAAACATCAACATATTAGGATTTTTATAGCCATAAAACAATAATATTCGAGTTGAAAACATTCTCTTCTTTAATTCCCGTCAGATATATATTCTCAATAAAAAAAAATTATTTCACTCTCATCAATTAAACAGATGAAAGAAAAATAAAAAATAAAAAGAACAGAAGCATAATGTCTGAAGACCAAGAACAAGCAGATACTTCACTGATCAACCATTTTGTACACGATTGCAAAGATAATGATTGTTTGTGTAACTAATATGTATTTTCCACCAAACACATCACTTACATAAAAAAAAAGAAGCTGGTCAGCACCGATCTGAAGGTTTTTGGCACACCAGATCAAAAATGGAAATCAAGATCTATAGAGAAGTAGTTAAGAAAAGTAAAGAAAGCCCCCAAGAGAATAGGATCTCATGCTTCTTCTTTCTTTTATTATGGTTCCTGGGAGCTTTAGCTTCAAAGTACAGACAAATATACCTACTATATAAAAAAAAGTCTGAACCCCAGATGTTCACACACAGTATAAAAATCACCAAAAGTAAAAGTTTCTGCCTTCATCACAGTCTCAAGGAGAACATACAGTTAATTCTGTATACAAAAGATCAACCAATAACAACTGAAACAGCAGCATCAACACCTTTTTATTATTAAAAATTAAAGAGGGTTTTTTTATTATTTTTTAACAAAAATGGAATCAAAGAGTTTACCTTTAACATTTGGTGCTGCTAGGGAACCATGACGAGAGCCATCTATGAACACTTGAAGCTAAAAAAAAGCCATTTATTGCCGCTGCAGCATCATCAAGATTCTCATATATCATGAAAGAGGGACACCCAGTTCTCGCTTGTTGCCCTAAAATTAATGATTTGTGAATCTTGAAGATGCTGCATCCGCAAACAACGACTGGGCGGGTGAGCTGCTTTAAATAATCAGATCTCTGTCCTCCTCCTCATCAGCTTCATCATGAAGAAATTAAAATTAAAAAGAGAGGAATCATGGTTTGAATAATTGATCACAAAGGGAAACCCTAACCCTAAAAGGGACCTTAAATCATAAATACCCATCATCAAGATATAAGAAAAAATAAAGTGAAACAAGAAAGAACATATGTGTAGATGAGAAATAAAGAGGGCTACAATTAAAAGTTGAAGAGCAGCTTGATTAAAAAGCAACAAAAACCAAACACAAGAGAAGCTGGATAGATGAGTATACAAAATCAAGGGGTGTTCAAGGGGGTATAAATATAAGTAGAAGATGAGAGAGAGGGAGAGGAGTGTGTGTGTGTGTGTGTGAATGAATAATAGAGATAAGAAGACATTAGATTGGTTGGAGAGAGAGAGAGAGAGAGAGAGAGGAGGGGGGGTGCATGTGTGCCTAGGCTACAAACATCGTAATCTTAAGTACCAAATATAACAATATCTTTAAAACCATTCTGACTGACTCACTTTCCCTTGCAGAGTGTCAACCATAAAATGTATCCCATCTCGGAATGAAACATTTAACCAGTAATAGTGCCATTTAGGTTCGAACAGGATAAATATCTGTTTTCGTCCTCACCCAGGATATTTTTATATTTGATTAAGTGGTTGCGGGTGTGGGGCCCCTGACCACCTCTCTCTGTCATCTGATCATCCAAGGAATTCAATTTAAGGTTACTTGTTTTGATCCCTCATTTGTTTTTTAGTGCACCCTTTTTTGCTTTTTTTCATTATAAGAGTGAGCTTTCCCAAGTTGTTATATATATATATATATATATATATATATATGATGATGATATTGATGACATGACTACAAGTTTATTGTGTTTGTTTTTAATCTTTTGTGATTGTGTACCACTTCCAGGATTAGAAGCCAGTATTGACACAGTTGTGGAAGTACATAAGATCGATGAGTACATCTGTTTAATTTGAATTATGGCTTGGTTCATGCATTACTCAAACCATTTTGAATCACAACTTGTACCCCATGATTCTCATTAGTGTTTTTTTTTCCTTTGCTTCTTGGATGTGTAATGCATTGTTTTGCATCTCAAATCAAGTAATAAGAGAAAAAAGACCAATATATCACCCAGCTATATATGTATATATATAGGGTGTGTTTGGTAAACAATTTGCATGTAGCATGTAGCATGTAGCTTATATGCTGGTAGCGTATATGCTGTTTGAAATGCTGACATATATGCTGTTTGAAATGCTGTGTTGTTTGGTAAACAATTTCAGAAAAAACATATATGTTGTTTCAAATGCTGTGTCAAATTACATATAAGGGCAGTAGCACAAATTAAAAAGTATTTTTTAAAAATATATAATAAATTATTAAATATAATTGAATATATTATTTTAAAATAAATATATTATTAAATATAAATAATTAATTAAATCTATAAATAATATAAATAATTCAATATATTAGTAAAAATTTAATATATTATTAAATATAAATAAATAAAAATTTATTATTTAATATAAATGAATATATTATGAAATAAAAATAAATAATAGATTAGCAAATATAAATAAATATATTATTTAATATAATTAATATATTATTTAAAAATAAATATTTTGTGCAAAATATAAATAATTTAATATATTAGTAAAAATGTTAATATATTATTAAATATAAATAAATAACAATTTATTATTAAATATAAATAATTTAATATATTAGTTAAAAATGTTAAAATATTAATAAATATTAGATTAGTAAATATAAATAAATAAATTAGTAAATATTATTTAATATATTATTTAAAAATAAAAATATTTTTAAATATATTAGGAAAAATGTTAATATATTATTAAATATAAATGAATATTTTATTAAATAAAAGTAAATAATAGATTAGTAAATATAAATTATTAAATATAATTGAATATATTATTTAAAAATAAATATATTATTAAATATAAATAATTAAATATGTTAGTAAAAATGTTAATATATTATTAAATAAAAATGAATATATTATTAAATAAAAATAAATAACAATTTATTATTAAATAAAAATGAATATATTATTAAATAAAATAAATAATTGATTGTTACATATTAAGGGTATTTTAGTCATTTGACTGAAATATAAGGGGTAGTTTAGACTTTTCATCTTTGATAGAAAGTAAATGTTGTTGAAAATGGTTTTTTATGTAGCATTTAAAAATTGTAATATATATGCTAAAATTGTTTTTGGGTGTTTGGTAAATGTAGCATTTATAAGTAGCTTACATGCTATATTAACATATATGTTGATTGAAAATGGTTTGCCAAACAGACACATAGTACAAATTGGTAGTAAAAATTTTATGACCACGTGGTGGATTTTACCACAACTTATCCCATAAATCAATTGAAAATTTTCAATGTATGACGTTTAACGGCACAAGTTTAGGCTTATGTTGGATATTGAATGAAAATTTTATTTTTTCATATAATGTCTTTCTCGATCATAAAAGAAGTATTTTAATATGACTTGTTGTTCATGTACCAACTAATCGATATTCGTCTTACTTGAATATGTACGCAACGTGCGCACTAAATTGGAAGGTTAGGGTTCTTCCAATGTGATCCAGAGTTAAAATCATAGGGTAGGGGTCTTCCGACAAGACCCAGAGTGATAGGTTTGAACTTTCAAGTAGTCCTATGTGCCTATGGTAAATGGGGGGTTTGCTTATCGGGCCATAAAAAAACCTCGAAATGCATTCAATACATAACAACACCTCGAAATAACGAGAGAGAGAGAGGATATTGATTGACGTGGATACAGCCGTTTGGACAGAAGAGAGAGAGAGAGAGAGACAAGCAGCGAACACGAAGAAGTGGAAACAATCCTCGTACTCGGTCCAGTCACCAATGCTTGCTTTTCTTGGTGGCCCTAATCTATTGTTTATATTATAATTATAATTACATTAATTAATAGTATTAATGCACTTAATCTCCTATGTTAATATTGACAGGTGTAGAGGCCAAATTAGGCCCAACTCCAGTCTCCAGCCCACTGGTTCATAACCGAAAAATTACCGGGCTATAGCCTCGAAGGGCAAAAGGTGCACAGACCCAATTACTCTTTATGGAGCTTAAGCCCAAATCTACGTCCAATAAATAATTGGTCAAGCTCAGGTATCAACTGGTCCACATGCTTTAATGGGCTTAAAGGCCCACAGGCTTGGTCAGTGCCATACCCTCTACCTCGAACAGATTCTGTACTCACCAATTCAAAATTAGGTTTTCAACAAAATCATGAGATTCGTTATCCCAACGACCAATAATGTTAGGAATCTTAGTGATTTTCATCTCAAAAGCATATTAATAGTATGTGGAAATCGTTCATTAGATATGGTGATATTATAACAAGGGACTCACTTTAAAATTACATTCAATAAATTAATGACACACATTGTTGGATATTTTTGACATAAAAATCACTGCAATCTTTAATATTTTTGCCAAAGAGGCTTTGACAGTTGACTCTGACTCGTAGCCAACTGCAGATCCCTAATTTTTGGGACCATTTCCATCCATCATTTGACCAGATATAGAAAATTTTGGTTTACATATTATGAACTCGAAGATATAATGCAAAGAACAATAATATTGTAAGAAAGAATATACATTGGGAGATGAAAAAGTGTAGGCGTAGCTAGCTAGGCTGGCATGGACGTCGGAATACTGGAATCTGATCACTGACTCAGACTGAGTGTGAGTTTTGACACCCAACAGTGGTTTTCTTGTTCATCAGGGAAACTAGCCACTAGTGTCAAGGTGGCGGATCACAACACAATACATGCATAATGTTGACCATGCAATGAATGCAAAAGCCTACTAAACTTTCTATGATTCAATCAACGGTGTCATTTCATCACATGAAAAGACATAATGTGATCAGAGAAATTCATGTCATATGATTGACTCTGTATATAATCATGTATGCTTTTAATTGCACATAAATTTTGTTAACGGTATCCAAGCACGTCAAATTCATGTTTGAAAATGACAAGTCACAATTATTGACTAAAACGTCTTTTTCAAAAACGGCGGTGGGCCCAACTCGTGTAGTCCTTCCATTGGTTTTGGCAGACCGACTAATGATAAAGAAGAGGGTGATCAATTTCCATTTCTGTTTTTATTTTCCACTCCATCGGTGACTTTAAATCGATAGCCTGCGTTCATGTAATCAACAATTTCTAGGTCGTCATCTTCTTTCTCCTACTCTACTTTGATTGTTTCTATTTTGAGTGCATCTTCTTTCTTCGACGCCAACGATGATGAATAGTGTGGCTCTCGGAGCTAATAAAAATTTATGGATTCCTTCGGTTCTTAGAATCATAATTATTATTGTTACTTTATCTATATAAATTTACAATAAAATTGCTTGATGATATCATACCCCTAGTTCTTTCTCTTATTGAATTTCTCACTTGTTTTCTTAGTTATTTGTACCCATAATTCAGCGCACCTCATCATTAATTTAATTGTGATTTAGATTAATTTTGATTTTGAATACAATACTGACTAAACTTGTCTATGTGGAATCGATCTCATATTTTTACTTTTTGTACTGCAATAATACACTTGTCCACTTGCAAGTATATTTTAAAATCAATAACAACAATGTAATATTTAGAATACTGGAGAAAATTGCTCATCCAAAGCTGTCCAATAATATACATCATATTAATGCAACCCTTGACAAATTAGATATATCTCTCTTGATGATGATCTTGTTGCTTTAGGCCTCAACCATGATGATTTTTTGAAAAGTGGCTTGCAAATACTACCTATTTCTGCAAAACCAGCAGAAATTAAGACAAGGTTTTACACTCAGCAGCAACAATAATTCATATGCACCCAAAATCACTTTCTTACCTTGCACATCTTCACTCTCTAGAAGCTTAATGACAAGGTGGCCCCCCGGTCGCAAAAGACCGGCATCACCTGAATCAGAACCCATAACATCCATATGATTGTCCCTCTGTATACCATCATCATCTGGTTGGGGGGCAGCAGCTCCACCAACAGCCAAATTTAGAGCTCTCATTCCTAGCTCCATCGATAAAGCTGCATCTTTAGTTGTAATACCAGACACTAAGGGGCACATATCAGAAAGTATCACAGAAAACCCTTTCTGCTGCACCACAGGCAAACAAAGAAAAAAACTAATATCATTACTATAGAGGAAGAAGATAGAGATTCAAAATAATGTCTTCGGTTAAGAACATAGGCCGCTATACTTATGACTAACATCACAGACAAATGAGGCGAGTAATCAAGATCATAAAAATAAGGCTAAATCATAATCACAAATCACAAGAATATAGTCAAACCTTCTAAGACAAAACTTTTCAGTCCAGGAAAAGCATTTTCCATCACACATGTACGCACAACCATTGTAAGTTAAGTGGGGGAAAAAACCTGAGTTAACAAAATATCTCAAGAAGATTCGACTTCGATGATAAACTCTAATGTTGTCAAGAGATTTCCAATGGGTCATTGGGTGTGAGTTAACTTTATTAGCCTCACATTCATATTGTGGATTTTTTTGAATAGACCACTAAAGATAAATCTGAAAGGAAATGACTCATGTAAAGGAATTCCCTATCTAAAAGAATCACACACTATAGTGTCCACCAAAAACAGACATGCAACCCCCACCCCCTGCGTCTCAACACTGCCTATATCAGTACGAGATTGTTTTGGTACTTTCTCTGACTATGAAATGTCAATAGGAATTAATGGTGTATTTCAAATTTCAATTTTGCTTTATTTACAAATTTTACACAAACTCAATCCCCATCCAGAATCTGGCAGCAGTGGACTTGGCCTTGCAATTTGTACAGGTACATTCTCCATAACAATATCTTAAATAATCTATGCAAATAAATCCCATACTAATTTAATACAAAATATATGAAATACAATCACTATGCCATCCCATGTCTGCAGATGTCGCTACAGAATGTTCTCAGCAACACCAACGTGATCATCCATTGGCCAAATTGGGACAAATTTTGGTCAAATGAAAAGAAATGTAGATTAAATAACCATGTTATACTACTATTTCTCTGCAAAGAGTTAAGAGACCAACTGTGCTTCAAGATTAGTGCCCTACATCCATCTCCATAATTCCATATGTGAGTGCAAGCAAAACAAATTCTTTAACACATTATGGACTAAACATCGCAATATTGTGATCTAAGATAATCTGCCTGGATGGAAAATTTTCTATGCAAAATTTATATAATACCTGAGTGGAGAGGGCCCTAACTTGTTGTCTAGGGAGCTTCATGACATCAGCACAAACAGTTTGAACCCTTGAATCACAGTGATGAGATGGAACCTTCACTTTCTGTTCTGCATATGTCAGGTCATAATACATACTTAAGAATTCAACAAAACCATAGTTGAAGTAGTAAAGAATCAAGCGTAGACAACAATTACACCTTGAGATCAATGCCCACAACAGCCCCACCATTTTTTAGAGGACCCAAGCTCTGGCAAGCAACCTATAATCCAACCCACCAATAAATTTGACCAAAATAATAAATAAAACCCGAAAAAGAGAAGAAAAAAAGGGAAATACGGGATGACACACCTGAAGCCAAGCACCCGGGGCACAACCCAGGTCAAGAACAGAAGAGCCTGGGGTTATGAGCTTGTATTTCTTCTGTATTTGAAGCAGCTGTAATTATACTCGATAGAGGGAGACAAAATGAGAAGGGATTACCAGAGAAGATGTCTAGCTTTCATTTGTAAAGAGCAAACCATGGGGGGAGGAAAAGAAGAAAACATACGACGAATCAAAGCAGGAAAGAAGAGGTAGGTTTCTGGGTTTTACCTTGAAAGCAGATCGTGCTACATACCCTAGGCGTTGAGCCTCTCTGTAGAAGAAATCGGGTGCTCCTTTCCCGCTCATCCCTCCTCGTCTCCAAAACCCTCTTCAAAAAAACAGCAAGCAATCCTAGGTTTATCCCAATCCTGCTATGTAACAATTGCACAAATAATTTTAAAAAATAATTAAATATGATATTTTTCTTATTTAAATCTAGCTTTCACATATTGGTTCAAATAACATTATATTCGATATTGAATATTATGCAATTTGTAAATCATATTTTCCTATCAGTTTTTTACATGTAAATTTGTAGTTCCATTTTTTTTAAAAAATTTGGACTTTACTATTTTATTAAATATTTTTATAAATCAATAACCAACAAATCATATATTAACTAACGGGTAAATTTACAATTTTCTTTTAAAGAAATAAATTAACATACTATTAATTTATATGTAATTTTTGTATTCATCCTAATAAAATATGTTAAATATTGTTTTATCTAAATTTCACAAATTTTACTTTTTTCCAAATATATTATTGTGCTAAATTTCTTAATTTTTATAAAATGAAAGGGCGGTGTCATGCCCGTATATTCCAACTAAAAAAGGACATAGTGTAACCCTAGGATTGAAATTCATACCTTATCCCATGTCATAATTGACCAATGGTCAATGATCATGCCCTACCACAAAGATTACATAAAGCCAGAGTAAAAAAAGACAACATGTAGAAGCAAATAAACAAAGTGAGAAGATTAAAAAACTACACAATTTTCTTACATTCGGAATTTCAACAGTGCAAGTTAAATGAATTGAATTGAATTGAGAGGCAAATAAAAATTACATGGAGATCTTAGAATGGCCTTATTCCAGCAACTCATTTACAAATGCCATCCTATCCAAGCAGGAGACCGGCAGTGAATCAATCATGCTATGTGAGTGTAAGAATATTACATTGAATGATCTGTACAATTGGCTTTTTCCCATGGAACTGTCAACAATTTTCAATTTTTACACTAGGATTGGGATACCTTCGGTTCCATCCTTATCATAATGAGTTCCTGTAACATTCGGAATTCCGGGACAAGGCTTCACCCGTTGCTTAATTTGATGATGATCAGACCAATACGAATGAGCAACTAAGACTCTGTCCAACAGCTCCTGTGGCACTGCTTCACCCCTTCTTTGCTGAGGGGCAATTTTCGCCGTGTGGAACAATGTTTTCCATTTGTCCTGTACAACCCCAAATAAAAAAGCTTCTGGTTAGAAAATATCTGCCAAATTACCATACAATGCATTGTTGACAGCATCCACTCCGTATGAAAAAAACTCAGTCCTTCAGATATACTCATTTTTGGGCCAAGGAGGGGTGGATACTCAATAAGATCTTTCCAGGAAAAAAATTGCAATCGCTGTATCACCTGTCTAATTAGGGTTTATTGTCACCGTGTACACAGAATTATACTTGTGGGCATGGCTCACAGTCATCTACACCACAAAAGTCACACAAGATTCCTCTTTCTTTTTTTTAATCCAATTCTTATTCCCTTTTTTTGGGGAGGAGTATATTAGTTATGATCTATATAAACAGGGAAAGCATATTAAGAATTTCCTTTCCTAACATCCTACAAATATATAAAAAGAATCACTGATTAAATAAGCAACCAATCTACACAAGCATGTCAATAACAAGAGACTATTCATTTCATATGAATAGCAGCATGAGCACACCCTTTATTATTTATGTCATAAATTGAAAAAGAACCAGAAAGGCAGATCCTCACCTTCAAGTCCACGTAAGTCCGATGGTCTGCATTCTCAAAAGCACGCAATTTAACATCACGCCACCTACAAAAGAAAAGAAGAATAAAATTAAATTTTTGAATAAGCTAACAATAGAAACTAGTCAAAGAAGCCGGTTATATCAACTCTGCATCGATTTAGCAGTGATAGACATCAAACCTTCCAGTTCCTAGTTCCTCAACAGCGTGCACCAGTGCTTCTACTTCTGTCACAGAAAAAGGTCTCCTTGTTCTACGCTGTACATATTCCGATCGTCTAGGTTTCTGATTAGCAGGGACCATAGCAAGTGCCTCAATATTCATAGCTGGAACAGGGACCAGAGCTCTAGAATGGTCAACTGTAGTGTCGGCATGGGATGTCACTGATTCATTATGGCATTGAGCATTATTGCTCCAATTGGTCAGTGAAGGTGGGTTAGGTAAGGCATCAGAGTTCCCTGAATCAAAAATTAGATTTGCTGGGGACCTGGAGATAAAGCAAAAAAGGCATTAGTAAAAATGACATGCAACAATGAATAGATTAATAAATCTAAAACCACTATCTAAAATCTTATCCCGTCTGATTGAAAGCTTTATGGTTCAAATACTTACACGGAGATTATAATTAGGAGACTAAAGTTTAGAATAAGATACAATTTCTTTTCAACTGCATGGTGCACAGCCATAAGCAAGATTGTAAGACTATCATGCCCTTAAGCCCAATTCCTGGGAATAATGGTGCAACTTTTTTTTTCTTCTGTGGAAGACATATTTATTAAAGCACCACAAAGGGCACAACAAAATCCATAAACACCAATATTCTTCTCCAGTTATAAAGACCAAACTATAAATCCTTCTTCAGCTAAGGTAAATAAGCCACAAGGTAAGCAGGTCTAACTTAAAGATATAAAAGCACATCTGAATTACCTAGATGCAAATTGAGAAGTGTCACATTGATCATCTTCACATACAGGAGGATGAGCTTGCACAGTCTTAGGCTCCAATGTGAAACCCAGATTATCCAAATTGTCTTGACACGAAATGCCAGTCTGCGAGAGGGTTCTGTTGTCATCTCTAACCTGCCTTCCTCGAAGAACTACACCAACATGTAAACCATCTCCGAGTATGGAAGTCACTGCCTCCATAACTGTCCTCTATAGGATGTTTCATATAAAATCATAATACAAAAATTAGAAACTCAACAATAAATGCACCCAATGGCAATTTACTTGAGTATTATTTGATGCCACTCAATACAACATATAAGAGGAGAAAAACCGGGCAAGGCAAGAGATGGAGAGTAAAAATGCAAAATTCATTATTCAAAAATAACGAACATCAGTTATGATCACTGCAATGCACAATACTAGAGATGTCATGAATTAGAATTATAAAAAAATTGATGCTACAATAAAGAAGAGGTCTCTGTATCGTATTCAGAAAATCAAGACACCCATAAATACCTTCAATGAACCAACAGTTGCCGTCTCTGAGACTTCAATGAAAAGCTCTGGTACCCTAAAGGATTTGATGCTTAACTTCACTGTACAGCAGAACATAACAATCAGAACCTTTTGAATGCCACTCAAATGAGTGAGTTTTCAATAATTCACCAGAAGCTCTAACCATGAGAATCCTTGGAGTGGAAGGTTGCTTGATGCCCCATAACTCCAGGTGATACTCCATTCACTGAACATAACGATTAAGAAATTTAGTGACACTCCAGAATTACTTGGATCTCGAATCCCCAATTAATAAGAGATATTAAGGAAGATACCTCCATTCTTCTCTCTGTCCAGGCCCTTCTCAGGAGAATTAGAAACACACTCACTACTAAACCGACCATCAGAAATCACGACCGAACTCCGGTCAGAAATTTTCCTCCTCTTGTAAAGACTGTTATATCGGCATCTTTCACGATTCTGATATATCTTTCTCTTGTGACACAGAAAAGGCTTTCGTCCACCATCTAGAGGACACAATCACAGCACATCAGCATCAGAAAAATCAAATATAATTTCTCAGAGGCCCACACATCCAAAAAGTGGCAAAATCATGAATTTCAGAATAACAACCATAATCAGACTCTCATATAAAATGAAGAATCTGACAATATTATTCAAACCACTGACAAGATTCTTACCAGTTTTTTCAGTGTCATAGTCCCTCAATTTTGGAGCTACTTTCCAGTATTTTGATGTCATCAACTTCCTAATTCTTCGGTCTCCAGTTCGTTTTAGAGGCCTAAAAGCTTTTATATTGGTGCTAGGTTTAGTGCACCTAAATTTTCTATCATCATCATCTCTACCACCTAATTTAACACTATTCCTGTGCCGAGTAAAAGAAACATCAGGAACAGGATCCACGCATATTGGCAATTCGACTTTATTGCCTGAATTGACAAATGCAGGAAATTCTGAACACAAATCCATGGGATACTTTGAACCATTTGCATTATTCATAGTCATATATCCAGCCATCAACTTCTCAGCCTCTTGCTGCCGTCCAAATCCCTTCTCCAATTTTCCATCACAATACTCCACAAGATCAGGAGAACCTCCGTCTGTCACCCCATGAAAATCTCCAGAAGCCATCTCATTTTTGCAAATAACAGACTTCACATCACTGCTGAGTTTCTCTGAGAAATCAGAATTTCTAGTTACTGAAGCACGCTCCAGAATAGAATCGTATTCATCAGGTGGCATTTCCTTCGAAAAGCACTTCCCATCCCTCTTTCGCAAACCCAACTCAAGGACAAAAGCACTCTCTCCACAACTCCCATGATTAAGGCAATCAGCAATCAGTGGCTTAGTTTCATCTTTCTGTTCCTGTTTAATTCCAGCATCACCAATCAAAGGCAGATAATTTCCTTCCGATGCAGTGCTAGAGGTGGAAGAGCTTTCACTTTCTTTCAACAGCTTGCCAGCCAAAGATGCCAGCAATTCAAATGCGCATATTTGACCATCATCAACCGTCTTCTTAAGTGGACTCCTCCTCTAGCACCAATGGTGAGTAATTGATTTAAAACACATACAAGACAATGGAAAATACCCAGAAACAGATATTGCGTTATACACTTACTCGAGCTGATCTGGGAGCTTTAGGTATAGTGGGGACCCGAAAGCCGTTAAATCCATAACTTATCCTCTTCTTCAACACCATCTCAGGCATAGAACGCAATAAGAACTCCTCAAACACAAAAGACACTTTGTTCCACAAGATCCAATTAGCTGCCATCAAATTCATGATAAAGTAAATAAGAGACCTAGTATCCAATCAGCCGCATGTCAAATTTATCCAGATCAGCAGTTTGAATTGCACATAAGAGTATAATTCTAACAATTCCTCCCTTATTCGGTATACGATAATACGAATAAAAGAATTATGGAAAATTAAGAGCATATGTAAAATTTCTCAACCACGTCAAATAGCCATCTCCTTGCTGGGTACAAATCAATTAAAAAAAGCACGAGGAAAAAACACGCAGAACAAGCCAGAGAAGAAGATGTTACTGAAGATTCAGTCATACTTCAAGAATTCAGGATTCTTGAACAATCATTTGAAAGCTAACCAGTCGATGTTTCCATATTACAAACCCAGTCCAAAATAACATGGTCAGTTCTAAATGAAACTTGCAGATTGTGTTTGTTGATATTTAATTCCCAATTACCCTGAAGAAAAAAGTAAAAGAAAAAAAAATCCACAAGTTACTAGCATGATATGATGGGAAAACTATTATATTAGAAAACAAATTATTAAGATCCGGAACACCAGAATAACAGGCAGAGAAAACTGAACTAGGACTTCGATCCACTGAGTGACGTTGTGTCCTTGGTATGAGAATAACAGGCGTTGATTCCAAAGTCGATTATGCAAATAAAATTGGAGAGAATCGAAATCGAATTCCATGAATTATAATCAATAGAGAGAGTCATACAGTAGATAGAACCTATAAAAGGCATGGCCAAATTCCATCGCTTGATGCTTAAGAACTACATAAGCTCTGCACCAAATCAAGTTTAAGTTTAACAGTGACGATCAAACAAAAGCTTTCCATGCCTCAACGTGAAGTTACAATCACCGACAATTCCAATTGCGAATCAAATTCTACCTCACCTAACTTTCACGACCGGATCTCGATGTAAAATTCAAATTCGGTGCCACAAAGAAGAAAAAGACATCGAGAATTCACAGATGATAAAATCCCAAACAACACAAACAATAACTAGATTATCACTGGACTTGATTAACTCACCTTCAACAACGATCACAGAACTAAACAAGCATACGGAATTCCCAAGAATTTATTAACAGAAATGGACTCAAATTCTGTACAGAATTGCGCGATGCAGCGGAAACAACAAGGATTACAGAACTCGAGAGATCTTTCAGAAATCTACAATGATTTCAAATCGATTGATCCATCGCACACAGTTCCAATTCTACAGTTCTCCCTCTCTTTTTTTCTTAACCGCTATTTCTTTATGGACAAAAAAACCCACAGAAAAAGGAAAAAACCTCTAACGGAAAATTAAATAAAAAACAACGGCTTAAACCCCCACCCCCGAGTATATCCTTAAGTTTTTTGACCACACAACCGGACCAGCCAGTTGAACAACAGTTTTGCCCAAGAAATAGCAAGTCACCATAAACCCCTCTGGCCGTCTCTCTCTTTCTGTGGGTGGACCGGGTCCAACTTCCATTAAACCCCGATGAAACGGGTTTTCGCCATGTGGCGTTGTCCATGATTGTACGCAACTTTGTCCAGGATTTCTTAATTTAAAGGGCACGGGAGAACAGGAGGTTGGATTCCATACAGCATCAACTAAGTTTGTTCAATGCACTTTCGATCTCAACCGTCAATAAAATAAGGCACTTATTATGATTTTTCTGTACTCAAAGAGAGTAGGAAAAGGGAAACGCATATTTACGATAAGATAATGATAAAGTTTACAAATTAATCGTATTTATTCATATATTTATATAATTAGTAGCATGTCTGTGATGGATTATTGTAAGGACTGAATGGAATAAATCATGCTTAATTGTTTTTCTTTATACTAAAGAAATACTCCATCAATTACGATTGTTCCAAGTTTATGCATTTGTGCATGATATCATAAATGATGAATCATTATCAAAGTCTTAATGGCAAATAATTTGGCATGGTTATGTTATTTTTGTGTACGAGCAACAATGAACAAATATATCTTTTTTTGGGATCTGAAAACCTTAACCCAACGGTCACTTTGTGATTTCTGGACCAGTTTCGAACTCAGGCATGATAGTACAACCCGCTCCACCTCCACACCATCAAGCGTTTAGACCTGGGCCAAAACCTAGTGCGGCTGCGTCAAAGCCTCAGGGGTTCTTAACCTCCTCTATAAGAAAATGTGATAACAGGCCTTTGGCCCAACTTACATGGAACCTCTAAAATCTCAAGGATTTAAATTTTAGTGAGATGTCGAACGCCCGACCTCAAACACAACACATGCACCTTAAGCTTGACGTGGTAGCGTCTTTTCTCATATGGCAACAAACACGTGAGCAAAAATGCTGATGAAGAACATCAGTTTAATATTCAAGTATTGATCGAAGCACTGCACAGTAATAGACCGTTGATACAAGCTTTCCTCATCAGTATATTCCAATCTGTAATTTGGCTCAGAGCAGCATAAACTGCAAAGTATGTGTCAAAATACTGTTCCTCCTTGCGTACCTAGGCTAGGGGTGAAGCAGATGGCCTCGGATATGAAGTAGCTTTCTTATTGCGTACTTCATTGCTAGTTTTCTTGCCGTATTTGGGATCATTGCTTGAAATGTGTCCGAGATTCACGCCGTCATTAGAGTCCGGAAGTTTCTCTAGTTCTCTGACTACCTCTTCCATCCTAGGCCTAAACTTCTGATCTGTTGATAGGCATTGAACTGCAAGGTTTGCCACCTTTAGTGCAGTCGCCGGTGAATACTGCCCTTCAATACGAGCATCCATAACTTGGAATATTTTGCGTTGGCTGGAGAGATAAGGCATCGCCCATTCAACTAAATTCTGTTCGCGGGATGGCCGGTTTTTGTCCAGTGCTCGTCTTCCGGAAATTATTTCAAGGAGAACCACCCCAAAACTGTATACGTCGCTCCTGGCAGTGAGATGGCCTTCAGAAGAAGAAGTTGAAGGTGAGGACACAATAACTAATTTTTATGAAGCAGAAAATAATGAGGAACGGGCTGTGGGGTGATGTCTAAAGCATAAAGCGTCAGATCCAGCCTTCAGTGAAAGAAAGGGACATGCTTGTTTGAAAAATGAAATTAACGACGCAGTTTATTCAAGGATACCTGTGGCCATATACTCTGGTGCTGCATAACCAAGGGTGCCCATGACTCGTGTAGAGACATGGCTTTTACTTCCCGTTGGTCCATCCTTGGCTAACCCAAAGTCGGAGAGTTTTGCATTGTAGTCCTGACACTTATAACAAGAATTATATGAGTATGCAATTCAACTGTACTTCCCCCTACAAGTCATGAGCTTCAATATTTTACATACCGAATCAAGCAGGATGTTAGAAGCTTTTAAGTCTCGATATATCACTTTTGCCTGGTCACTATGAAGAAAAGCTAGGCCCTTTGCCGCATCCAGGGCAATCTTCATGCGAACACTCCATGAAAGTGGTTCGAAATAAGAATTCCCTGTTCCAACAAATAGAGATATTTGAGGCATCGGTGATATTACTTCCAAGTTCAGCAATGAAAATGGCGATGATTTGGTTTTAACAATGGCTACATAGATGAGAACAACATTACTCACTTCTAAATAAATGATTATCCAGGCTGCCCTTGGGCATATATTCATAAACCAGGAGTCGATGATCATCCTCTAAGCAGTATCCTAGCAATTTAACCAGATTAGGATGATGTAGCTGCCCAAGGTAGTTGATTTCGGCCTACAGTACAAGAGGGAAGAAAATTAATCAACAAGCATTATGTAATAAAAAATTACTACTCCAGTGTTTATCACAAATGAAAATCAGGAACGTTTCAGGCTGTACCAATGAATTACTTGCAATGTAGCTGGGTTATTCTGATCCTTCAAAAGATTTTCAAAGCCATTAAGGTTAATATATATTCATTTGTTTGCATGCTAACAGTTATTGAATAATGGTCCGGGTTCAAATCGATGGCTGAATAAGAGCTGCAAAAAATTTACACTAAAATGATACTCACCAACCATTCCTGATGACCTTGGAAACTCTCTAGGTTAAGCCGCTTAACAGCAATAACCATGCAAGTCCCGGGCCTGGCAGCCGTAAATGAATGCTCATCGATCCACCCCTTGAAGACGCAACCAAAACCACCTTCACCCAACACACTATCTGGACGAAAGTTACGGGTTGCTGTTTTCAATTCACTAAAAGAAAAGCTCTTCAAATTGGAGGATTGCAAGATCTCTCCCTGTGTACGGGGTGTGTGAGGCACCGAGACTGACGAGGTCTTGCTGCTTGAACAACTCGTATCGTTCCCACTTTTGCTATAAGATTTTGAGCTTGAACCTACGCAAGTCAATGTGGTAGATCTCACAATTACATCCCAAATGCCAAATAAAAAAAAAATACACCCTACTTACAAATTCAAACCTCTAATTCATCGGGCAAAAGATCCCAAAATAAAAGGGGAAGCTAGGATTCGTTCATTTGACTAGAAAATAGTAGTGACTAAGTTGCAAAGAAGAATCGTAATTATGATGTGTTGTATTGATTATTTCACAGATGAAAACCCTCTGTGAAAGATGCTCAAATACTCATTTCCGGCATAACTGTTGATCATGGAAATTTTTTCCTTCGGCACTCTCCGTAGGAATGGAATTCCCAGGCCCAGGCACCCGCCAATAATAAGATAAAGCCTAAGAACATTTATGAGAAGAAACTAATTGATACACACTGAATCCAACTCTAGATTATATCTATGCCGTAGAAAGAACCCTGATTGGGTCTGATCTGTTGGAAACACAGCCAAAAAAATTTAAAGCAATTATTAAGTTCCTAATTCTGTTCTTGTAAACTCAGATTTCAAACACACGATTTGCAATTTCCGCTTTCTAAACAAAATCGCTTCAAGCACTCTCTATTCCTGGCAATCAAATCAAAACCCAAAATTCATTTAGAGACATACCGTTGTGAATAGTACTGACAGCTTTAATTCTAGCACTGAAGCAAGAACCCATGAAGCCAAAAGCTCAAAATTCTGCAATCCCACGAGACGAAGACAAAAGGTTATAAATCCAGCTCTCAACTTTGACACAGATAGCCCACCAAAAAAGCTTGAACCGGTGAAGAAAGAAGACCCGTAATCAAGGTGTGAAATCGAAAGTTCTATCCGAACAGTAGTACAGTTAAGTTGTCAAACACTGGAAATAAAAGAATGACCAAAAACAAGAAGAAAAATCGTAAACCCGCAGCAACCGTATACAGAAGTAGCTCCCTCAAAACTGAAAAAGGAAATGGCAAGAAAATGAGAGAAGATATGGGTAGTTAAAGAGTTTGTTTGGCTTTCACAAGCAAAGGAGAAAGAAGTTTTTCCTGGTAGACCATCTGCAACGCAATGACCAATATGGTAGTGTTGACTTGGCAACTTGTCATAATTCACTCTTCTTATCTACAATTGTATTTACAGAGGACGGCGTTCAACATATTCATTTTCATAAAATCAATAAAAATACATGAAAAAAGACTAATGAATACACAAGGAGTAGAGTCGAACCGAATAAAAAAAGTCAAGACTCTACAGAAGTCTTGAACGTCAAAATGGACGGGTTGGATGTGGAGGACCAAACTTGATCGATTTGAAATAAATTAAATTTGTATATAAGTTTTATATAGAAGTTTGATTTCAAACATAAAAAATTGTCAGATTTAAAATTAGGAGGATTAAGCGTCCGTTTGTTTCACAGATTTCATCATGTGTTTGATTAATTTTTCAATTACATTAATTTTGTAGACAAAATTAAAAAAAAAAGTATTACAGTAAAAATTAATGAAAATCTTTTAAGATTTGATTGACACAACATTTTATGCGGGTCCCACAGCTTTAAACTATACGAATTATGAAACAAACGGTGTCTTGAACACAAACATCTTGTTCCATTTAGTTATACAAATTCTAACTCATATTGTAATTTACTTGTCCAGATTTAAGCAAATCTAAACATGATCAATTAAGTTCTAATGAAAATCCAAGCTAACCTCAATACGGGTATATAAATATCTAGGAAACACTATGCGTTGTCTGACCCCAACCGATCCCGGCCCAAATTTTCTTCATCGCGACTGACATTTTTTGGGCAAAAAGGCCAAAACCAGTTTTTGACTTTTTCGCTTTGTTCAGCACCGCTGTCCAATCATCTATAATTTACTATTTTTGTTAAAATCTAGTCGACAAACGAGGACATGATGATAATGCAAAAATGTATTGATCGAAATTTCAGGGAAAAATATCGGTTTTTTATGATACCTTTAAAATTTAAACGGTTGTCCTTTTATCCTTGATGTTTAGAACACAAGTATAAAGTTATTAGAAACAAGACAGTTTAAAATTTAACGGCATAATCTAGAAATTGATGTAACAACAACGATATAAATAATGATTTTGCCGGAATTCAATGCAACCAAATTAAAATATAAGTGGACTTCCTGGATGAGATCCAACACCAATACACAAAGTCAACAATATAAACTTCACTTTGGACCTGACATTTTGGTTTGGGGTTTGAAACTTTTAACATTTTGCCCTTAATATTGGGGCTAATCAACCTTATGATTATCGAAAGATTGCATATGTTTCAACTCAGTCATCGTAAGTTTAGAAGTTTCAACTCAATCACCGTTGTTTTGGGCAAAACGGGCAATCAACCCATCTTTGACCGTTAGGGTTCCATTGATTTGTGCGAACGTGGCAGACGGTAGTGATGACTGGGTTGACGGCGTGCAGTGGAGCAATAATGCGCGGGATTGGGGTTAAACCCTAAACTCATTTCCCCCTTAAACGCTCCACTTCTACATCCTTATTCATCTTCTTCCTTCTCTGCGAGCTTCATTCCTCCATCTTCTCTCCATCTATTCTATGTCTTGATTATAATCGTGGGCGACATCTTCATCTCCGGCGACATCTCAACCATCCGTTCAGTTTATAAATAGATGAGTTCTTCCTTGCATGTATGATTGTTCGAGTCTTCTATTCTCTACATTTATGCAGTTTTTGGCATGATTAATGTCGTTTTTAAGTTTGTTCTTTCTTCATATTTGATTATGAACTCATTGATCCTTTTAACCCTAGGTTTTCCAGTTGAGATGAAGGTTGTTGCTAGAAGACCAATCACACGGGCTGCTAACAAGTTGAAGAGGGCTACTCGATCGTCCTTTTCAGGTACCTTGATGACTATGACGATGTACTGTTGGATTCATACATGCCAAATTTAGAGAAAGATATTGGGGGAGATGTGAATCATTCTGCTAGTGTAGCTAGTGATGTAGGTTTGAATAATTATGTTGTTGTAGCTGATGATGTAGGTTTGAATCAATCTGTTGATGTAGCTGGTGATGTAGGTTTGAATCAATCTGTTGATGTAGCTGGTGGGCTTGAGGAGGGTAAGGGTGAGGGTGAGCACACTGAGAAGGATGAGCATTATGTGGGGATTGATAGTGAGGATGCTGATTATGAAATAGAGGGTGAGCACACTGAGGATGATGGGTTGACTAAAATACACGTGCCATATCTTATTCCACGGTGGTCTAACTGCTAACGATCAAAGATGGATTGATTGTCTGTTTTGCCCAAAATCTGTCGGAGTGTTCATTTTGACACACATTCCAAACCACGGTGACTGAGTTGAAATATCTGAACTTACAATGACTGAGTTGAAACATAGGTAATCTTTCAGCAACCATAAGTTACATTAACCCCTTAATATTGGGGGAATCGGTTTATTTGTTGATATTGTTGCATTGATAACCCCAAAAAAATGTTTTTGAGGTGATAATATAATGCGTATACGATATATATATGTTTGGATTTGAATTTTTGAATGTATTTAATTCATCATATTTAAATTATTTTAAATTTTGATAATAATTTAATTCGGGCTAGGTGTTACAATTACATTGGACAATATTTTTATATTTAAAATCTGGACAGTTTTAATCTTGTGTATGGTTTTATCAACGGTAAAAAATATTTATTTATCAACGGGAAAATGTTAAATCTGCCGATAAGTCGTGAATATTGGGGAATGGGAAGACGTGCCGGGCGAAAATACGGAAAGCCAGAATGGTGTTTCTATGGACGGTCGCAGAGCTGTTACTGGCTCTAATTCTGATCGTCCTTTTGGGGTTCTTGTCTGCGATCGTCTTTGAAGCTTATAGAAGAAGACACAATCACGCGTATGTCCTTTATTGAGTTCTTAGTTCCCCCCCCCCCCCCCCCCCCCCCCCCCCCACCCCCCTTGATGCTTATGGAAAATCCCATACCTCCTCTTCGTCCTCGATCTCGTTCGTTTTTTAATGTGCTATTTGTATTGACATTTTCTTTGATTTGCTAGTCACGTTGAAGCTCCCGCTACGTTCGAGGATCCGAATTCGTTGAAACAGGTATGGCGTATACACGAGTGCATCATTTCGGGGGGTTTTTTGGTTGATGAAGTTGTTTTTTTAATTTTCAATTAGGGTTTCATAATTGTTAAAGACTTGGGGAGAATCAGAGGTAAGGTTTCCGGGGATGAGGAAGTCAACTCATTAGCTGAACATTTTTTAGCTGTCTTTTTTTTGGAAGTCCTGAATGCTTTTGATTTAGATAATTTGTGAAAGTCAGGGATGAAGGGAGTGTATCCGTGTTTTAGCTTAATTGAATTGAATTGGGAGCTTGATTGAATTGAATGGCAATGACTGTTTTAAATTGCCCTGTCCTTGTTTTTGTGTTCAATGAAAGTTCAATCGGAAATGCGAATATATTTTTGATGGTTTTAGGGACACAATTGGAGGGAGTTAAATCGTTGGAGAGTACTCGGTTCTTCTTAGTGACTAAAACAAAGCTGTTGAACATGCTAATACTGCATAACAACTAGTTGAAGGGTAATATCCATTTTGATATGATAATATAACCTACACTATATTTGAGTCTCTTAGACTGAGAAGTTACTAACATGAAAATGACTTGGCCTACGTCTTTTGGAAGATATGTGAAGTTATGCAGGAACCTGATAAAGAACCAATGGTTTACTCAAGGAAGGGCTGGGGTTAATTTGGGTATTGAAGCTGTAAATGTTGGGGTGGTTTAGTAATTCTGTCTGTTTTGGTGTTAAGTAGGGTTGTAGTGTTCTGGAGTGGGTAGCTGGTAATTTTATGAAGTATTTGTGACTGCTGGATGCACAGCCCCTCAAGTTGGCTTGCTGTGTAGTGCATTTTGGGTCTGGTTGTTTGTCAGAACCATAATCTTCATAAAGTATTAAACTATTTCTAATTCTGTTTTCAGTGAGGCAATTTCTGCTCCTCATTCCATTTATCGTAGAAAAGTTCTGGTTGTATAGTTGACTCTGTTTTGTTTGAACTGTGAATAGATAGGCCAATTCTCTATTTATCTTCAAGCGCTGGAGGCAATGTTATGTACACATAGCTTTGACCAAACATAAAAACAACATATGACTTTGGCAAGGCACTTTCTTTGATATGGACATGTTGTGCTGAAAGTTTTTTCTAGTTTTATATGTGCATGGCTTCCTGTGACAAATAGCTCATGTGGAAGCTTGTGCTGCAGGTTCCATGCCCTAATATTCTTGATCCAGCAGAGAAATATATCTCTTTGATCATTCCTGCATTTAATGAAGAGCATAGGCTACCAGGAGCTCTTGAGGAGACCATGAAGTGAGTTCAATCATAAGTATTTCATATTTTTCATTCAGTTATCTATTCTCATTTATTATGACATCGGGTTGAACTTTCACTTAAGTTGTGTTTGAAGGATGTTGCTGTCATTTTTCTTTCCTAACTCTTCATGAGTAGTCTAGAACTTATCCTTATTATTGGTTGAATTTAAGTACCTCAAATAATCACCTTTATCTTTTAGTGCTTTACTTCTTTTTTTGAATGGATCAAAGTTTGTTGCAACCCAGAGAATTACAAGGAGGCGGGGATACATATCTCAAGTGGATTAATCCACTGAGATGAAATTTGATACAACTAAACCCATTATCAATGAAAAATTCATGGGAGTAATAGCCTCCAGACATTTTCATAGTCGCATTCCCTGCAAAGGCTTGGAATTGCATAATGGGGTGTATTATTTTCTTTTAATTAAAAGTAGTTAATTGCTGCTCAATTTTCTTCGAGACTTTCCCATATAAAACTGTAATGCTATTGGCTATTGCTATGTTACTTTGTAGTTATCTTCAACAACGTGAAGCAAAGGACAAATCATTTTCTTATGAGGTATCAATTGTTCTTTGCATTAAATGGATGGTCATAACTGTTCTTGACATTTTGTAGATATTTGATTTTACTCTTTCAGGACATCATTAGCTCCCGCATCACTTATTTAACTTGTGTTGGGTTAGAAATGAGAAGGGATGGAATCACGGAAAGACGCACATCTGTGAAGTTGAAGACTGTTGTTCTTGTTTACAAACAAAATGATGTTGCATACTAGATTTTGAAAAGTAAAGGAAAAAAAACTAACTTTATTGAAATAGTTTTTTAATAAAAGAAAAAATTAATCAAGTGTTCTACGAAAACCAAATCTCTTATTTTACTGAAAAAAGACACATCACTTGTTTTACTCAAACTAAAAACAGGAATTGGTGCCTTAAAAAGAAAATTGAGTGACACAGCATTTTATTTATTTATTTATAGGCTTTAGTAATACTATTTTTATATGCAATAAAATACCTTTATGACACTATTTAGCTATATTATATTATACAAGTCTTTCTTAGAAAAACACACGTATACAATTTATTACTTGTACTAAAATTTAACCTTACGATGCTATTTAATAGGAAAAAATTATGAAATCAATACACAATATTTCAAGTCGACAACTATGGCCACTATATATTTAATACAAACCCCTATACTGTTCTACTAGTTGGATTTTTTAGTCGCCAAAGTATTTTTACAGGATCTTAACGACCAATTACAATGAAAACTGTTTATGAATGCATTATATAAGCATTTTAAGTCCAAGTTTCCATCCTTCTGGTGTCTTTTACTCCTATAATTTCCTACAGTTTTAACTTTTCTTTTTAAATATTGTGATTTCTTGAACAGGTGATCATAATTGATGATGGAAGTGCTGATGGAACTAAGAGAGTTGCTTTTGACTTTGTAAGAAAACACGGAGTTGATAATGTGAGGGTCGTCCTTCTTGGAAGAAATCATGGCAAGGGTGAAGCTATTAGAAAAGTGAGTCTATTCAAGACCTATTTAATCCAGTTATAAAGTTTAATCCTGTAATGGGTTCAATCCTGCTCCCGAGGTTCGGTGACAATTGATTGAAGCTCTTTACCTTTGTGAACGCATTGGATAACAGGGAATGCTTCATTCATGTGGCGAATTACTTCTAATGCTAGATGCCGATGGTGCAACCAAAGTTAATGACCTAGAAAGGTTAGAGACTCGGGTGGGTATTACTCTTGACTATGATATTGTGGGTGGTCTTGCAGTTTTCATAATTTATTTATCCTGACATTTTTTTTTACTTTATCTTTTTAAAAGTTGTTTGTGCAAAGTCACTATGGACTACCTGCTTTTTTTTATGTATCAGATTCATGAAGTTGCAAGAAAGCAGTTTCATCTACAAGATAAGTCGACCAGTGATTCTAGTTTTAGAATATCTGATGTCCCAATTGCTGCTTTTGGTTCTCGTGCTCATCTTGAGGAGAAGGCTCTGGCTTCAGTTGAGTGAACTTTGTTTTTCTTTCCTTTTTGCTTCTGAATATGTGTATTGATTCTCAGCTTCATTTTCATATATTTCCTGATTGAACGTATTCGTGTGTTTCAGAGGAAGTGGTATCGTAACTTTCTTATGAAGGGTTTTCATCTTGTTGTTTTTTTGACTGCGGGTTCAGGAATTTGTGATACCCAGGTATTATTCTATTTATTATGTATGCATATCATCAACCTTGCGTTGAAACAGATGTAAAAACAGTGTCTTTGATTTTTTTTTTCCGTTTCAACCTATGTACTGATTGGATGATATAATCTTTTACTTGTTTATTTTTTCTTCCAACACAGTGTGGATTTAAGATGTTTACCAGGAGTGCTGCACGGAAGCTCTTCTCTAACATTCGTTTGAAAAGGTAACTGCAAAATCATTGCAGATGACTACATGTCCTCATCCTTAATGCTAATTGACTCAGAAACTCAATTCTTTTCCCTTTATTCTTAAAGTGCAATGAAGTCATTTTGCCTTAGTTCACTCATTGAATGGGTTATAGGATTTTCTATTGCTTGTAGTCCTTTTTAGATCAGACGTTCTAATGTTGACTTTCAAAGATCCATTTTCAATGAAGCTATTCTATTGGTGAATCATGTTGGAACTATCTGAACTTGAAATTTTGAATGTTCATATCCATTAAAACCTGGATACTTTTGGGACATCATTTACAAGGCTTCCTAGAAATGTGGGTCAATCGAGATTTTTCTGTGCGAACCAATTAGGTTAGGGCTCCAATGTAATGCAGGGAGCAGTTTGGTGATGATCCTTTTGAATATTTAAGCAGCACAAATTGATGGCTTTGTTCTATACGATTTTAGTCCACTTCTGTTGTCATACGCCAGCTTCAAGTATTTAAATTTTTTGAAATACTAAATGTAGACTAATATGGCAATTTGGATTTTTGTGTAGGTGGTGCTTTGATGTGGAATTAGTTTTCCTCTGCAAATGGTTTGGCATTCCTATTGTTGAGATATCAGTGAACTGGTGTGAAATTCCTGGATCCAAGGTGAATCCACTGAGCATTCCCAACATGCTTTGGGAGCTTGCTCTCATGTCTGTAGGATACCGGACTAGAATATGGGAAATATACAACTGATATATTAATCTCTGGGGGTGAGTATTATGATCACCTATGCCACAGTTGACCTAATAGAATGGTGCAGAGTAATTTGGGAGCTGATTACGTGACTGTAGGCGAAACAGGCCTTTGAGAATACTCCTTTTTTCCAATCTGGATTTTCATGTCATGTGATCTCGAAATGCAAGGCTTGGTCTAACCTTCTGATTTGTTCTATATACGTGCAAGCTACTTTATCTCTTATATTTTTCCCCCTTGATTAATTAGTTAATAGTTAATCCCCGTACATGCATACAAATGATTGGGGACACAAAATGTTTATGAAAGTCGGATCTAATATCTCACTTGTTGGATTTTCATTGTAATATAACATGACCATGACTGTCCTAACATAATTGGTTCTTCCCTAAATTTTTGTTTCTGTTGCTCTTTTTAGTTTTTGCTGCAGTGGTGTCCGGGCAAAACTAGTTTATTGTTGCACTGCGCATTGCATTGTTGTGCCACGATTTATGTATCGAGTGTGGCATGTTTTGGCATTCACTCGTGAAAATGTGAAGTACCTAGCATCCTCTCTTCAAGACACTAATATCATCAAAGCTGTCAGGTTGGTAAATTCTCTGCCCTAAAAGACCATTAGATTGTCCAAAAGCCCTCCACTCGATTTTCGACACGCTGGGCCGATTTTCATCGAACAGAGAAATCAATGGACTAGTCTTCTTCCTTCAACAGTATGCAACACAAATATGTTGGCATTACTGAGAGTGGATTGCTTGTGATGGTATTTCTCTGTAAATTCAGAGTTCGTGTAAAGATCATATTCTAACCTGCAGGTCCTCCAACATGAGAACATTGAATGGCAACAATGATTTTAGGGTCGGAAGTAGCATTTAAAAGAGAGAAAAACAGCACTCTTTCTCCATCGTCCCTAAGCATTTAGAAGCATTTCCTATGTACGATCGACGGCCCAGATTCATCATACTCTTGGCTGAGGAAAAATTGATGATAAATTAATGATGAGCGCTAGTTGCATCCCACTTGAGAGTTCAAAAAAGTTGAAAGCATTCTCTACTTGTGAGAGAGAAGGAATAGATCGTATAGGGAAGAAAGAAGACTCCATAAACAGCCGAAAGGGATAAAAGTGGTAGGGACACAAGGAGATGTTTAACGATTTGAGATTTGAAATGATTAATGTGGTGAGTTTGAAAAATCGTGGGGTGTCAATAGCTTCCATTAAAATTAATTACAGTATTAATTATGTTTATAATTAAAGATTAGTGTTAGCTAGCTCAATCAAGTTTGGTTGTGGCGGGACCAAACGATCCATCTATATTCCCATGCCCTCGGAATGTTGATATAATATTAGTCGCAAGTTATGTGACTAAACAATAAGTGACAATGAATGTTCAAAAGTGACATGAATTTCATAAATAACATCTTCGACCTAGTGAAATTTATAACCTCCCTACTTTGTTGTTAAGCCATATGCCCCAGAGGCTCTCTCAAGTTGATATAACAAGACCTTATAGATACTTGTGTGTATCATATATGGTTTTTATTTAGGTAAATGACAAGATCTTATATATATATGATTGAGCACATCTGGAAGAACGTGAAGCAACATACACTGGAATCTTTGATATATATACATATATATACACACACACACAGTCACGCACACGCTCCCCCTAGCTATTACAATGACGTCTTCAAAAGCCAAAGCTGCAATGAAAAAGCAGACTGACATCTCACTTCTACACTGACATTCATGTGGTCATCGGCAACATAAACACACTAGCAGAGAGAATCAACTACTTACATTAACAATACTAAGACTACTGTCTACTGTTGCTTGCAATCCCGATCGAGTACATACATGCATGTCCCTAACCCCTATTCTCTGTGATAACTTTGAGAACGAGATCAGTTGTTTACTCTTTCACAAATAAGGTTTAAGGTCAATCCAAGTAAACTACGTCTAATTATATTTGTGGATGTTTCACTACAGGTTTAGCACATCTCTTCTTGGTACCATTTATAAAATCTAAGATGTAGAGAGAATAACCGTATGTATTCGCATCACTGTTTACTTTTCTCTTCCATAGTTCCATATGAGAGAGAGAGAGAGAGAGAGAGAAGGGTTTGCTTTATTGACAGTTTTGGAGGGCTAGCTTTATCTTGGTTATTGCAAAAGCAAATCCTGGACACACAGATTCCATTCCCATGTAAAGAAAAAACACACGTAGACCTAAGCATAGATACACACTTCACACACACATTAGTATGTGACACGAGGTTGTGTATAGTGATAATAATATTAGATTATAAGTGAAAAACTAAAGTAAAAGAAACCGAAAATCAAGCAAAAGGTTAAAGACGGTCAAGGCTTTGTTTTCTCGTTAAGCGTTTCTCCTTTGACTCTCTCTGCTGTTCTGGTCTTACGTTAGATTTTAGTTTACTAACGAAATTTTGCATGGTTTTTTTTTTGTAATGTTTTGGCTTTCCTTTGTTGCTTGCCATATATATACTTCATAGACTTAGTCCGTGACTCCTGCGGCACATACAACAAATTAATCAAATGACTGCAACACACAATTGGTCCATCCCCCTATTATTACATAATCATTTTTACCTTTTAGTGCCCAACAAAAAACAACAAAAACTATTGCTATCAATATTATTGCAAATATTGACTGAGAGTCTAAAAAAACACTCACAAAATATATGTATATATATAGATATAGGCACGCAAACTTAGATGTGTACCTTCAACTGTTCTTTCTCTAGGGAGGCAAGAAAATTCAATAAAAGTAATAAGAGACCAAAACATATACAATAATCCTAGGTATCCCTAACATCCTTAATCCTATGTGATACACACACCATAAGTTTAGTTTGCAAATTCAAACTTTAAAATGCAAGTTCAACAACTGATAGAGTGCATCAGTACGATGCATGTAAATTGGTTTCTCTCAATTTTGCAATGGAAGTGATTAAACACATGCATTTGAAGAAAGAAGCATAAAGAAAGGAAAATAACATGAATTAATTAATTAATTTTTACAACACTTACTTATTATTTACTAGTTATAAGTTCTTTTTTTCCCTCAAAGTAACAGCAACTGCAGCAAAAAAAAAATCAATTTTCAAGACTAGAAAGCCTACAATTTCTATCTTGCTTATGCAGATCATCATCTTCCAAACATTCTTGGGTACGTTAGATATGGAAAATCATGAAAGTCATTATAAGAGATGACCTGTGGAGAAGGAATTATATAAAGGCAGAATGTAGATCATTCCATGAATTGCTAGTAGTAGCAGTACCCCAATAATGATGATGATCCTGATTTCCTGGATTATTGACTCCCAAAATGTTCCTCGACAGATTCAACCCTCGATGATGATGATTTTCTTCCATTTCCACTGAACCCATTAATGGAGCAACCACACTGTCCAACGGCTTTAACCTAAGATGGGCAACATAACCTTCACGACTACCTTGATCAAATGGGTACAACCCATTTGTTGTTGTAGTTGTTGTTTCTTCCAAATTA
The DNA here is from genome assembly GCA_963580455.1 of Euonymus europaeus. Lineage (NCBI taxonomy): Eukaryota > Viridiplantae > Streptophyta > Magnoliopsida > Celastrales > Celastraceae > Euonymus > Euonymus europaeus. The sequence goes on from OY756961.1 coordinate 3,137,771, forward strand.
CCCAAGAAATTGGGGAATTGATGATGCACTTGTTGTAATCTCCACTGCTCAACAATACCACTTCGATTGATTGATGCACTAGCACCACTTGAATTACTACTTCCAATCTGAAATTCCATATCACCGGCGCCACCAGTCCCCGCCAGCTCCTGAATTCCACCTAAATTCAGGCCAATAATGTCCCTAGAATTATACTCACTAAGTTGACTCAAAGGGGGCAAAAGTGGTAATTGTGTTGGTGGAGGAGGCATGTCACCTAACACAGTAGAAGAACAACTATTAGAAGCAAGTACTGCACCGGTAGAGCTAGACCCGGATGCAACCGGAGACTTTGATCTGCCGCTTCCTTTTCTTTTCTTGTTCCTTCTGCAACCGCCACCGACCGGAACATTCCTTAGTGCACCTCCTCTTGTCCAGTATCTTCTACAGGTCTTACAAAAGTGTCTAGGCTGTGAAAGGTTGTAATTATTGAAGTAACAAAACTTGGTGTTTGTGGAATCACATCTTGGACATTTAAGCGCCGCCTGAGGCTGTGGAATATTGGCTAACCGGGCTCGATCAGCCATCGAACCTGGCCTGATTGAGCCTCCGCCGCCACCGCCACCCGGAGGAGGTGGCGGAAGTTGAGAGTTTTCACCTCCACTTTGTTGATTAAGTCGCTACAAAAACAGAAAGTGACAAAAACATAAGCACAAAAGGGAAGATATATAAATGAAATCAAAACCAAATATAGGGTATATCCATATGAAGAGAAGATCATAAAATTAAAAGGAGGTATATATTATCTTTTTTGACAAAGAAGCTATATATATATATATATATATAAGGATGAATTTAAATGGTTTCAATTTTAATTACCTCTTGTTGCCAATTGGATGGATCTAGATAGATCGGAATAGATGAAGAGAAAACCATATTTTTTATTACTTGAGCTTTAATTCTTTTCTTTCTTAAAGGTTGTGGGGGGGAGGTGGGGATTTGGAGGGGATATGGTGGAGAATCACATCAAGCAAAGAAAGATGTGTTGCAGAGAATTAATGAGAGAAAGGGAGAAGATGATGATGGCAAAAGATAAAGGGAATAAGGAGTAAATAGTGACTAGTGTTTTCATTTTTAGAGTTTTCTCTCTCCTTTCTCTTTACTGTTTATCTTTTTTTTTCTATTAGAATTTTAGGGTTTGGAGAACTATATAGGTTATCTTAACATTTAAGCTTTTTCACAGCACCCACATGCAAAAGAGTGATTAGTGAGTAGTGACCTTGCTGTAGAGAGAGAGATTTGATGTAATAATATAATAATATATGTAAATCATTGGTTAATTAATGTGATTAATAATGGAATTAAGAATGAAAAAGTTGAGTAGTGTTGGTGGGAGGGGTCATAATCAAATGTACCTTTGTTTCCCTGTCCCCTTTGTCACCTTTCTCAATTTGCATGGAAATTATGTAAGGAATTTCTTGTATTATATTATTATTATTATTATTATTTATAATGCCCTTTCTATTTTGCGATAATTACGCTTTTGTGCTAAGACTTGCCCAAAAATGTAAATATAGATTGAATTGATATTTTTCCGAGCGTTACTTAGCTAGTCATGACCCATGCATTCAACATGCTTTTCATGATCACCTTTATTTGCTCTGAATTTGAGATTAATGTATGCGTCAGAATCTATTAAATGAAAAAAAAAAAGAGAATCGCACACATATGAACTCACACCATTTCATTGGTTAGTGTAACATGATGTGTTAGGACCATTAAATAATTTATCTTGAAAGAGTTTGGAAGTATTCAAGAAAAAACAAATCAAGAGTAACGGCCTAATTTTACTTGTTAAATCAATCTTTATTAGTGCGGTAATGATAATACGTGTTCTTAAGATATCGAATAAAGATTCATCAGAGTATGTCATGTCATGTTTGACGAACACAATTAACATATATTCAAATAAAGTTTTCTCAAAATCCCAGTGCATTTTATACATTCTCATCTTCTTCTTTTTTCGAAATGGGAGAAACAGTGAGACTCGAATTTTTACATATGTTTGAACTCTCTAGGTGAGATCCTTATACAGTGCACTAATGATGCGTATTATTATTTTATATTAATACTAAACAATGTTATTTTCCGGGTGGGTCATTGGAATTGGGTCAGGGTAATTGACATCCAATAACGGGATTCGGGCGGTGGGTAATGGACCTATATAAAGCTTTAAAGAGACTATAAATGAACTGGGCCGGTCTCTAGTCCATGGGCCTAGACGTGTAGTCGGTAGACGCCGCGTCAAAGTCAGAAAAGGAGGCAACCACTCAGCAAGTCGCGAGAGATTCACTTCCGCTGAAACAAAATCCAAACCGTCCATTGCCACAAGATCGAATGGGAATCCAATCACTACCCTGACAGAACATTCTAGATCCACAGTCCCAGAAAAACATATATAAAGGAAGCACAAGCCATCCCCGTAGTCCACAAGAGCTGGAAACCCTAGCAAGTTGTTTAGCAGCGGCGCAGTTTTAGCATTTTAGATCTAGTAAATTTTGTGAGATTAGTGTAAGCGGAGGTATGGCCGGTAAGGGAGAGGGACCTGCGATCGGTATTGATCTAGGAACGACGTATTCGTGCGTCGGAGTTTGGCAGCATGACAGAGTTGAGATCATAGCCAACGACCAAGGAAACAGGACGACCCCATCTTATGTTGCTTTCACTGATTCCGAGCGTTTGATAGGTGATGCGGCCAAGAACCAGGTCGCCATGAATCCCATCAACACCGTTTTTGGTATTGCTTCTTATTTGAATTTATTTTTACGGCTTGTGTGGTTGTCTTCGTGCTTCTGGTTTTTTTATTTTGTTGATTTCGTTATTGTGATAACTTCTTCGTATAGTGTGGTTTTCTGGTTTTGTTAGTTGTTGTAGTAGATTTAGATCTATATCCAGGACTGACTTTCACTGTTGAATCGATGTGCGACTTTTATGTTGTTCAATAGTATTTTTCGTAGATTTGTTTATTTGGAGTTTTCAGTTCTGATTATTATTCGAACTAAGGTGAAATCTTCTACAAATTGTGTGCTGTTTTGTTTGCGTGATGTCTGTTGATTTAATGGAAGATCTGGTTGTTCCACCTCTTTTGGTTGAAGCGTGAATAATTTACTATTTTCGATCTTCCTCAAGGATATGTAACTTATTGCGAACTTTTATAATTGTCCCACTGAGAACCAGACATTAGTTATTTTTTTGAGTGCAAGGATCTTTGAGAAATAGAATAGATCTTTTGAGTATTGACTTTTCTGGGTAAGAAAAGAAGAACTTGGGATTTTATATAGTCCTATGGTTTATGCGATTATGAGTTCTCATCTTATAAATTTACCATTACTGTCTTTTTTGCAATGTCTATGTTGAAGATTTGTAGTTGTTCTATCAATTTAATATAATCTGCCTATATGCAATAGATGTGCATATTTATAGATTGCTTACTCAAACTGTGCAGATGCAAAGCGGCTGATTGGTCGGAGATTTAGTGATGCCTCCGTTCAGAGTGATATCAAGCTCTGGCCTTTTAAGCTTATTCCTGGTCCTGGTGACAAGCCCATGATTGTGGTGAACCACAAGGGTGAGGACAAGCAGTTTGCTGCGGAGGAAATCTCGTCTATGGTCCTTATTAAGATGCGTGAGATTGCTGAGGCTTATCTAGGCTCAACTATAAAGAATGCAGTGGTTACTGTACCTGCTTATTTTAATGACTCGCAACGTCAGGCTACCAAGGATGCTGGTGTTATTGCTGGCCTCAATGTGATGCGTATTATCAATGAGCCTACTGCTGCTGCTATTGCCTATGGTCTTGATAAGAAAGCAACCAGTGTTGGCGAGAAAAATGTGCTGATTTTTGATCTTGGTGGTGGTACTTTTGATGTCTCTCTTCTCACCATTGAAGAAGGTATTTTTGAGGTGAAGGCCACTGCTGGTGACACCCATCTTGGAGGTGAGGACTTTGATAACAGGATGGTCAACCACTTTGTTCAGGAATTTAAGAGGAAGAACAAGAAGGATATCAGTGGAAACCCCAGAGCACTTAGGAGGTTGAGAACTGCTTGTGAGAGAGCAAAGAGGACCCTCTCCTCAACTGCTCAAACTACCATAGAGATTGATTCTCTGTTTGAGGGTATTGATTTCTATACCACCATCACTCGTGCCAGGTTTGAGGAGCTTAACATGGATCTATTCAGGAAATGTATGGAGCCAGTGGAGAAGTGTCTGAGGGATGCAAAGATGGACAAGAGCACTGTGCATGATGTGGTTCTTGTTGGTGGTTCTACTAGGATTCCTAAAGTGCAGCAGCTACTGCAAGACTTCTTCAATGGGAAAGAGCTTTGCAAGAGCATCAATCCAGATGAGGCTGTTGCCTATGGTGCTGCTGTTCAGGCTGCCATCTTGAGTGGTGAGGGCAATGAGAAGGTGCAGGACCTGCTGCTTTTGGATGTCACTCCTCTATCTCTTGGGTTGGAGACTGCTGGAGGTGTCATGACTGTTTTGATTCCTAGGAATACTACAATTCCCACCAAGAAGGAGCAAGTGTTCTCTACTTACTCTGACAATCAACCTGGTGTCTTGATCCAGGTTTATGAGGGTGAGAGAACAAGAACAAGGGACAACAACTTGCTTGGAAAATTTGAGCTCTCTGGCATTCCACCAGCACCTAGGGGTGTTCCTCAAATCACTGTCTGCTTCGACATTGATGCCAATGGTATCTTGAATGTCTCAGCTGAGGACAAGACCACAGGGCAGAAGAACAAGATCACAATTACCAATGATAAGGGAAGGCTGTCCAAGGATGAAATTGAACGAATGGTCCAGGAGGCCGAGAAGTACAAGTCAGAAGATGAGGAGCACAAAAAGAAGGTTGAGGCAAAGAATGCGTTGGAGAACTATGCCTATAACATGAGGAACACCATAAATGATGACAAGATTGGTTCAAAGCTTGATCCGGCTGACAAGAAGAAGATAGAGGATGCCATTGACTCTGCAATCCAGTGGCTGGATAGCAACCAGCTTGGGGAGGCTGATGAATTCGAGGACAAGATGAAGGAGCTGGAGAGTATCTGCAATCCCATTATTGCTAAGATGTATCAGGGTGCTGGCGGTCCTGACATGGGTGGTGCTGGCATGGATGAAGATGTTCCACCAACTGGTGGCAGCAGCGCAGGACCTAAGATTGAAGAAGTCGACTAAACTTCAAATTTGTTTGCAATTCAGTGATCAGTGATGCTGGTGATAATTTCCTTGCGGGGGCAATATTTTGTTTTTCCTTTTGGTTAATTTAGAATGGTTTTTAAACATGCTTTATTGTGCCATTACCATGGTACACTTTTGGTACTTGTACGTTTTAAGCAATTAAGCAATGTAATGTTTACATTTCTTTTCCCAATTTCATGTTTTTTATTAATCCATGTGATTGCCTTGCTTTTCCTTGTGAATGTTTCAAACTACAGGGCTTAAGAAATGCTGTGGTGTGTGGATCTGTTGTAGGTTCAGGTTCTACACTTATAAGGGCTTCTTTGCTTTGCTCGTAAGACGAGGCTTCCTGCCAAATGAACGAAGTAATGGCAAGATTGTACAAACACAAGGGCGCATTTGCTGTTGTTGCACAGCATGGTGGCAACAACTTATGTCTACGTTCAGGAAAGAAAGGAAATATTGAGTGACAAAATGGGACAGGTCAATAGTAAATAGTTGAAAACTTGTGTGTTGATTTGAATGTTTACAAGCAGTTGGTTGGATGAATGAATAATCACACCGGTCGAGATTTTTATTTAATATCGATAATTAACACTCTTAACTCTCAAACTCAAGGTAATATAATTGAGACTCGAACGAATTTGTAAACCAAAGTCTTGATAGAAACAATAATCATGATATGCAAAGAAACCAACAGCCAAGAAACTCAAACTAAGAAGATCTATGAAATACTAACGAAACAGTCGCTAGTAAGCAGAAAAACCAAACAATGACAGAAAGCAATAAATCGAGTCAATGAGTAATCAGAATTCAGAACTATTTTATGCATTTAGATCAAAGCCTCAAAGGTGCTATGAAAGAAAATTATGTATTAATCAACAATATGAAAATTTTGTTTGTATTATCTATTTGTATTTCAAATTCTAATTTCTTACCGTTAACTTCAACAAGATATATGTTTCGAAAAGCAAATGCCAGATAACTCAGTCTAAACAAGATGACAGAAATGCTATGAAAACATATGACAATGGAAGACTCTTCACTCTGTTGGGTTAAAACTAAGCTCATTGCAAACCGCTGTAGCTTGAAACTTTTTTGACAGCCTCCTCTTCCATCACCACGAGTTGACTGCAGAAAGTTTCAATATCGCATGCCTCTTCTTTGAAATTGAACCTGAATTCCTTCCAGTGGTATTCACCATGCCCATCCTTTGGCACTCGACTAGGAACCTTCCCCAGAACATCAAACCCCTTGTGGTCGATGGAGAAGATATATGCATCCTTGACAAATACAGGCAGTTTAATAGCTCTCAGAAGCCAATAAGCAGTTAAACTGACTAAAGTCATATGAAAAGAATAAAACAAAAGGCAGTTTTAATGGCACTGAAGGTTTATTTTTTATTTTTTATTGCCATATATAATATTTTAGGATTAGGTTGATGTTACATGATGCTTCGACCTTGATAACTGTTGAAAGTTTCCATCGCTTGCCCTAATATTAAAAATAATTGAAAAATAATATGAAGCCGATCAAACAATATGTTACGTAGCAAAGTGTGCATATTTGCTCTACACAGAACAAATAAATTCAAGAACCCCAAACTATTTTTCAATTTAGATCACAAATCCTATGTCACATGAAATAACGTCACAAGTGTATATATATAAGCAAAAGGAACCTTATTGAATCATGCACCCAAGGGTTCTACCCAGCAACAGACAAAGAGCACTATTTATGGCAGAAAATTAAGTTACAGGGGATCATTCACATTATCAGAACCTTGCACCAGAAGCTAAATTGTTTTAACCATCTAGCTAGAGTTTCATTATTAGAAAATTATTTCCCTTGAAAGCTCTAACACTCTTTCCAAGTAGTCCACGTGAGATATCACAAGGATATAATACCATCCCCATTTCTGCTACATGAAAATATCAATCAACAGTAAGCATTTATCAAGACGAATTTTGACTACCAAAAGTAGAGATAACGTTGTTCTACTTCTAAAGTTCAATCACATTAAGCGAACTATAGCATATCTGGTCCACACCGATTTCTGTTCTGAAAGCATAGGAGAGAGCATAACTACGTAATAGCATAGTTAATGTGTAATAGTAACAAATTCGGACATGAGGCAACACTTCATATCTACAGGTAATTGCTATAGTATTCAATAAAAGCAAAAAATGTGGGCGAAATCTTACTCTTGCATTTGCATTTAGGTACACAACACAGAAAAGCGTCAGGGCCCTACGTCTTGCATCACTTTGATTGATGCCATCTATTAGCATTGCAGAATAAGTTGCTACATTCAAAACAAAAACAAGACATTATTCTATGGGCATGGTCACACTACAAGAATACACAAGCCATAATGCTCAGCATTCATCCTGTCTTGAGCAATGATCTTACCTAAGGGGTCAACTTTAGATGCTTCAATATGTTCCAAGTCTACTTCATGTGTGCCTCCATAGGCATCGACGAACGTGCATGAACTGGAAAATAAATAACATCAGATGTAAGCTCAGACAATAAATTTCTCGTTTTGCCCATTTTTGCCTAGAAGACACAGAATCATTATTCTTTGAATAGTAAAAAATTATTGAGGCTGGTGCAAACCAGAGCTCACACAGGCTGAACTTATGGCCCCAAGAACATTGTTACAAAAGAAGGTTCTCCAGGGAAAGCTGAAACTCACTGGGAATTTAGAATTGAAAATCCTACTATTCCACTCCCTCCAGATCATCCAAATAACGGATGTAGAAAGCAGCTGAAAAATTACTGCTATTCTTTTTAGCCCTCAGATTGCACCAAGTTAGAAGTTTCTTCTTTATAGTGGAGCATGATACTAGGGTACTTTACCTGTCCTGAAGTTTTTTATTAGCAAACCGATCAACTTTGCTGAGAATAACAATTCCTAATGTGACCCTAGCTAGCAAAAGCATAATTTGAAGTTCTAAGGTCACCGAGTAAAAAAGGGTACGGGTACCTTATTATTATATTTATAGATAAGAGGGTGATGGAGATGTGGTTGCCACCCCCAGCATGTTCATCGGCCACAATAAAATAAGATGCTCAATAAGATGAATTTCAACTCAAGAACGTGCAAGGAAAGTCAGTTTATTGGATCCCTAGGAATGTCAGTTTCTTTTATCCCCTTAATTTGGCAGGATGATGGTCAAATAAATTAGGTTTGCATAGCCCCTAGGGAAAACAAATGCTAAACTAGTGTAACAATGAAATAAAATCGAGAGAAACATCTTTATGCACATTCAACAGACAGCTCTAACTGACTAACTTCTAGAATTTGTGATTAACTATTATATCTTCTTCAGAAAAATCCAACACAAGTTCATTCAGAAAATCCATCACAGGATAAATAAATTCAGAAGCAATATTGATGGAAATCTCCTTATTCAGAAATAATGTGATTTGAGAGAGAGAGAGAGAACAATGAGGGAAGTTTTCTCTCACCTCAGATTGAAACGATAAATGGTGTATTTTTCATCGTCATTACGTAGCCCCTTAAGGCCTTCACCTCGAGATGTACGAATAAGATTAGATGAACTTAATACATCAGAAACCGTAAAACTGGATTCACTAATTACACTCTGTTCAGACTGGATGACTTTATTAAGGCTTTCTGCTGCTAACTTAGCCTGCAAGAGAGTAAGAAAAGAATATTTGGCAACAAGATTCTATGATATTATGCAAATAAATTAATGGAATATTGGTGAATTTATTGTATGCTGCAAATGTAATTCTTAAATTAATATATCAGCAAGCTAAATTGAAATACATATACTCATCACCCTATGATTGTAGTAAATGCATTACATGGTGCAGTCTAACCATAAAGAAATAATAACATCAGCAATAGGAAATTTCCACGATATGAGAAGTCATGTTAAGATATATTTTACCTTGTCTTCTTTGAGACACACAACATCCCCAGTTAAAGCAATCCGAGCTGGTAACTGCTACATTCACACAATTCTGTTAGAATGATAAAGTAAATCTAGCAGACTTTCTCAATAGCTTTAGATTTCTAACATTTTCTAACATTATGCATCAAGCGTTGTGTGTTTTTACAGAGATGTTTCTTTATTCCTTTTCTTTTTAGGAGTAGTAAAGCAACTAAACAAGAAAAGTAATGCAAGACTGAATTGGCACAAACCCTTTTCATTGATTTAAATAAATTCGCCAAAGGTCCAGGAAAGGGATTGGTCACAGCAAATGAACCACGCTCATCAATGACTGTGTTCTACAATGGAAAACAAAAAGTACATGATCATAAAACCTTCACAATATGTCAGCCATATTTACAAACTGAAGTCACTGATGATAATATTACAACAAATACTTAAACAGCAGGGAAGAGACAAGCATACCACATTATGCAATTCTTTTTCCGGTATCCAAATATACGGCCTTCCCTTCCTGAGTATGTACTTAACCTTTGAAGTATATATATCCTCCTTGCTAACACAAACCCAAAATCAACAGGCAGCCAATTATCATCATAAAAACCACTTTCTTAACTTATTGTACGTAAAACACACTTCCATTTTGCATCTAAAGAAGCCCAGCTCTCAACCACTAGAAAATATTAAAAGCAAACGTACCTTCCCTTGGCGTCAGCTTTAACAGTGTTGAGTTGGCCTATCCAGTTCGATGCCAGTATACTCTGCAAAAGCTTTCAAGGTTAAACGAATCAAAGCTAAAATGACAAATATTACATCAATTAGAAAAGTACTAAAAATGAACGAATTCGACGGATTATTTGCAATCTTGCACAGAGAGAGAGAGAGGAAGAGGGAGAGGCAAGACCTTGCATTTCTGGGGAAGTGTCAAAAGAGTTCTCTTGCTGGCCTTCATTACAACTGCGCTGTATTGTCCTGTCTCGTACACCAACTGCTCGACGAAATTCCTCTTCGGGTTTTCTATATTACCACTTTCTTTGTAGCTTGTAGGTCAGCGTTAAAGAGATTGGCCCTAATAAGTAAAGACTAGTGCTAAATAGCCCAAATTTTGTAACCCAACAATTAACCCAAGTCTACATGTCATGCTTTATAAGTAAATGATATGGAAAATTAAAATTTTAAAAAATAAAATATCTCATTTGAAAAACTCACAGCACATATTTTTATTTTTATTTTCTTAAACAAAATTTTAAAACATTTTATCTCTTAAAATACATATTAGATTTCAAAAAAAATTACATATTCATAATCAGCAAGTAAAGATCTATCCAACAAGATCTATTATCGATAGGTTTTAATCACTCATTCTTAATTACATTGTTTTTAATTACATTGTCTTTAATTACATTGTTTTTTTTGTACTAATATGTTGATTACGTAGTTTCTAGTGTTTATTTATAGGTACCGATATGAGCTCGTATATCGAATTTTCATACTGTAACCTAAACAATAAATGTTAAACCCTAAGAGGAACGGATTCGCTAAACCCTAACGGGATCGTGTATCGGATTTTCATGCTGTAATCCAAACAATAAGTGTTATAAACCCCAAGGGGAACGAATTCGCTAAACCCTAACGAGATCGTGTATCGGATTTTCATGCTGTAATCCAAACAATAAGTGTTATAAACCCCAAGGGGAACGGATTCGCTAAACCCTAACGGGCTCGTGTATCGAATTTCAATTTTGTAACCTAAAAGACTCATATTCACTAAACCTCGACGAATTCACTACAAAATCATAAATGTCTCAAGTGCTAAACCTTAGGGTCCTAACTATTATACTCTGACGGGTTCATATACTCAACGTAATTTCAATAAAAAGGCAAAAAAATAATGAATATATATTATACTATCATAATATAATAAAATTTCAGCTCGAATAAACACTTTAAACATAATATATATGAATTACATTATTTTTAAAAATAATGTAATTGAAAAAACGCGATAAAAACTATCGACAATGAGTCTTATTAGAAAGAGTTTTACACGCTGAGTTCGAATATGTAATTTTTTTTGAAATCTAACATGTATTTTGAGAGATAAAACGTTTTAAAGTTTCGTTTATAAAAAAGATAAATAAAAATAGATTTTTAAAAAAGTCCAACATGGCACACCAACATAGAGTGCTATGTAGACTTGGGTTGATTTGGGCTAATAAAAATTGGGTTCTAAAACATTTTTGATAAGTAAAAGCCCAGTGCAGGATTCTATTTTGGAAGGGAGAGAAAAGAAACTAATTGAAAAATGAGTCTTTGGTCAAGGTTAATAGATTGGGCCCTTACTTGTAAAAGCCCAGCCCATGTCTCATTATCACAGCACAGGTCTCCTCTACGTTTCACCATTTTTGTCTCCTTTTTAATTTTTATAGCTCATCTTCCTGTCTTTACAGAACAAGGTAAAACCCTAATCTACTTCTTTGGCCCATTAAAAATTCTCAATGTCCTATCTTAGATGTTCATCAAGAATTTAAAATCATTTTGTACAAAAAGTTAGAGTGGCTAATAAAACACTAATACAGTATATTAGAGTATGATACAATACAAGCATGGAAAAAAGGCAGAAGGGAACATATATCAAAGAAAGTGGTGTTGGTCTTAAAAGGAATTTCTTTTTCTATATTGCCATCTCTGGACAAGAAAATCACTGCATCAGTAGTACCATCACTAACCAGTATGATTAATGATTACAGGCATTGGACAGCTTTGGAGACATGGAGATTGTCCTCCACAAAGCACCGAGTCCACCTTTCAACAGCATTTTGCAGATGATTTTGTCTCCCACCACAAACTCTTTTTTGATTAGCCAAACCTCCTAAATTATACAACCCTCAGAATATTAAAGAAAAAACTAGTAATTAAAGTAAAATTAAGCAAAACTCATTTCTGTTTTGTTGGCCATGCAGCTCTAGTGAAAAGTGGAAACTCTGCTGCTGCTGATATAGAGGAAGTACCTATGATTTGCCACCTGAGTACTGTTGTGGTAGTTGGTGATGGTGTTTAAGCTCCTCACTCTTTGTTTCTATCAACAATGATTGTGATGAAAGAACTATCTTCCTCATCTTTGAAAAACTTTGAACCAGAGAGAATTTGCTCATCATGTTGAGAAAACCCATCATGACTATTCACTTTCTTCTCAGATTCTTCAATCAGTTTCTTCCAGTACAGTTTCTCCTCTGCATCCTGTAAGAACTTGAACCTGGGAGGGGGTGATGACCTTATTCTATTGAATTCTGCATCAGTTGATGATTCAAAGAGAGGATTGAATCCCATACATGAGGAATCTAAAGGGGTAAGTGGAGGTGTAAAAAATGGCGGAGAAGCAAGAGGAGTTAGATATGGAGTATCCACTGTTAGAATTAAATCACTGAGGCTCCTACCTCTTGACCCTTTTGCACTCTTGGACTTGGCATCTTCAGACTCCAGGTCTTCTTTTGTTTCTTCAACAATTGTGAAGAGAAATCTTGGTGGCCCTGACAAGCTGTTGAGCGTCAATACTTCTGTCTCCATATCATCATCATTACCATAAGCCTTGAGCAGCAAATCCTTGTTTGAGTGCAAACTGTGAATCTGTGCTTCTGGTTCATGAACAAGAGTGTCTGTGAATCTCACAGAAGAACACAGTTCTTGGGCGTTCAAAGCTGTGTGGCTCGATGAATGTGGTCTCCGACAGGACATGGACAGAAGCTGCTTTGCAGGACTACTATGGCGATCATCTTCTCTGTTTGTGATCTTCTTCTTGCACCCTAAAAGGTAGCAGAGTTCAGCAAAAAGAGCCATCAAAAGGCACCCAAAAACTACACTCAAACCGAGTCCTACACTACTCAAAGACTTCATCTTTTGCCTCCAAATCACATCAATAGATAAAAAAACTGTTCTTCCTTCAAAATCCCACCAAAAATACTCAACCCTCCAAAATCCCAAAATCTGCTTACTACAGCCTTGAAGATGGAAGATCCAGCTTTAACTGCAAACACAGAAAAAAAAAATACCTCCTTGTGTTTCCACTCCCAATACTTATCAACAAAACAAAAGTGCATAGTCCAAGAAACCCACCAGCTAAAACAATCCAAAACGCCCTATTTTTGTCTGAAAATCACATCCCAAAATTATGAACCATGATTAGACAAGCTTTTTACTGTAAAACCCAATTTCAACAAATAGCACACTTGAAATAATTACACATCTTTTGAGCACAAATTGCATTTTCCAAGTAGACCCACATAGATGTTATATATGTCATAAAAGATGATGATAAAGGCCTCAATCATTATGTATGTTATTTTTTACCATATGCCACTCCTCAGTCCATGAGAAAAACATATGCCAAACACCATTTATGTCATGCCAATGTCAATAGTTTCTTTAAGTCCAGCAACATGTCAGCTACAAGCTGTTATTGTTAGGTGCAGACAAAAGTCCCAGAGGCTATTGGGGGTCTAAAATTTGTGACCGATTCCATTCGGGTGGACAACGTAGGGTTTTTATGGATCTAGATTAGTTCGGATTAGTTTGAATTTTTGAGCGTACTTTATCATTTAAATAAGACAAATAAATGACACAATAACGAATTAGGGCTCATGCCCAACTTTATTGGACTAGGTGTCCGCTCATTTGGTGATGACAGTGACCACACCGTTATCTCTCATCGTTTTCATTCTAACAATCCCGTCTCCCTAACTAGACTTGTTACTTTCATGTATGTCTCTCTCTCCTTTATGAAAATTTGTAAAGATATCATGTGTTAGCACAGCTTGTGTGCCATTTACTAAGAGACATGATAGGACATTTAAGCTAACAGATACAGCACCAGAGCCCTGCCCACCAGGGGAATTTGTCAGGGAGATGAGAAGCTTGAAGCGTGTGGGGATGAGACCGGAACAATGCTGAAGATTATATTGGACCAGGTCCGTGTATGGTTTCGCCATTCACTATGGCGTTAAAGAGCGATGTTCACCTGAAAAAGCCATTGGTTTGAAGATGCGAGTTTGGTTTGCAGTGGTTGATGTTTCATTGTCTACTAACATGATACATCAAAGGAAATTTCCAAAATTAAATTGCATTTTTTTCTTTAATAGATACCTTTTTTTCATACTTTTATACTTCTTATTTATATTTTCAATCTGCGGCAGGTAATTTCTTCAAAAAAAAAATTAAAGCAGGGCAAGTTCTTCTACTTATTCCTCCATGGCTGTATTAATTATGTTTTATCATAGAAAATATGCTTAAATGTAATCCCGTTTCTGCAGTTCATATCAATTGATGGATAGTAATTTTCTTGGTATTTTAAACATGTCAAATGAATATTCCTTAAAAGTAAAGAGGCTCTCCTTTACATATAAATTCGAGATGGTGAACAAATAAGCACTGTAATTATCAATTCAACTTCCACGCAGTCCTGAAATCCCACTGCCATTGTAAAATAAGTACTTAATAGCAGATAATGGCTATATTAAATCCAAATGTGTAGAACAAATAATAAGCTTGCGAGTTCAAAAAAATTAAACTAAACAACAAAACATCCATTCAAAAGTACATTCCCAGAATGTAGCATCAACTTCTGCCAAATGACTTAATCGACTTCTTCAATTTTTGGTCCTGCACTGCTGCCACCAGCTGGTGGAACATCTTCATCCATGCCCGCACCACCCATGTCAGGACCACCAGCACCCTGGTACATCTTAGCAATGATGGGATTGCAGATGCTCTCCAGCTCCTTCATCTTGTCCTCAAACTCATCAGCCTCCCCAAGCTGGTTGCTATCCAGCCACTGGATTGCAGAGTCGATGGCATCCTCGATCTTCTTCTTGTCAGCTGGGTCAAGCTTTGAACCAATCTTGTCATCGTTCACGGTGTTTCTCATATTATAGGCATAGTTCTCTAAGGCATTCTTCGCTTCCACCTTCTTTTTGACTTCTTCATCCTCAGATTTGTACTTCTCCGCTTCCTGAACCATTCTCT
Source organism: Euonymus europaeus (assembly GCA_963580455.1). Taxonomy (NCBI): domain Eukaryota; kingdom Viridiplantae; phylum Streptophyta; class Magnoliopsida; order Celastrales; family Celastraceae; genus Euonymus; species Euonymus europaeus. The sequence goes on from OY756961.1 coordinate 3,152,941, forward strand.
CAATTTCATCCTTGGATAACCTACCCTTGTCATTGGTGATCGTAATCTTGTTCTTCTGGCCAGTAGTCTTGTCCTCAGCAGACACATTCAAGATACCATTGGCATCTATATCAAAGCAAACAGTGATTTGAGGAACACCCCTTGGGGCAGGTGGAATGCCAGAAAGCTCAAATTTTCCCAACAGGTTGTTGTCCCTAGTTCTTGCTCTTTCACCCTCATAAACCTGGATCAAAACTCCTGGCTGGTTGTCAGAGTAGGTAGAAAACACCTGCTCCTTCTTGGTGGGAATTGTCGTGTTTCTTTGGATCAAAACAGTCATAACACCTCCGGCCGTTTCCAATCCAAGAGAAAGTGGGGTAACATCCAAAAGCAGAAGGTCCTGCACCTTCTCATTGCCTTCACCACTCAAGATGGCAGCCTGAACAGCAGCACCATAGGCAACAGCCTCATCTGGATTGATGCTCTTGCAAAGCTCTTTCCCATTGAAGAAGTCTTGCAGTAGCTGCTGCACTTTAGGAATCCTAGTAGAACCACCAACAAGAACCACATCATGTACAGTGCTCTTGTCCATCTTTGCATCCCTCAGACACTTCTCCACTGGCTCCATACATTTCCTGAATAGATCCATGTTAAGCTCCTCAAACCTGGCACGAGTAATAGTCGTATAGAAATCTACACCTTCGTATAACGAATCAATCTCAATAGTAGTTTGAGCTGTGGATGAGAGAGTCCTCTTTGCCCTCTCACAAGCAGTTCTCAATCTCCTGAGAGCTCTTGGGTTTCCACTAATATCTTTCTTATGCTTCCTCTTAAACTCCTGAGCAAAGTGATTTACCATCCTGTTATCAAAATCTTCTCCACCGAGGTGGGTGTCACCAGCAGTGGCCTTCACTTCAAAGATCCCTTCTTCAATGGTAAGCAGTGAAACATCAAAGGTACCACCACCCAGATCAAAAATCAGAATATTCTTCTCACCAACACTGCTCGCCTTCTTGTCAAGACCGTAAGCAATGGCAGCAGCAGTTGGCTCATTAATAATACGCATTACATTGAGTCCAGCAATGACCCCAGCATCCTTTGTGGCCTGACGTTGAGAGTCATTAAAGTAGGCAGGTACAGTAACTACTGCATTCTTCACTGTTGAACCAAGGTAGGCCTCGGCAATCTCACGCATCTTTATGAGGACCATAGAGGAGATTTCCTCAGCTGCAAACTCTTTTTCCTCACCTTTATAGTTGACTACAATCATTGGCTTATCACCAGGACCAGCATTGACCTTAAATGGCCATAGTTTAATATCGCTCTGAACTGAAGCGTCACTAACCCTCCTACCAATCAACCGTTTTGCATCTGTGAAGAAATACGAACAAATGTAAGAACCGAAAATTTTAACACATTTCTCATCAACAAATTGAGCTATCCATAAAAGTAAATTGGAAGTCATTCACAAGACAATCTACTAAGTATCCACAGTAAAAAAACTTAAAAAATTATTCACATTCGTTAGAATAATATCAAACTGAAACACAGGTTTCAACCAAGTTTCTGAATTTGTTGATCTTATTGTCACATACAACATGGCTACTCTATATTCCTGTAAATCATAATAATTTCACCTAAAATTAGAATTTAAAATTGGTCGACTAGATCTTGTACCCCACATTTGATAGTCTTGAAACATCCACCAAAAAAAGATTTTAAATATTCTCGCCCAGGACCCAAGACATCAAGATCTAGGAAAAAAATCCACTACTTGCACATCAGAATAACGCAGAGACAACACATCAAGCATTATATCATCAAAAACGTGACCAAGCACTACAGATCGGATGAAAAGTAAGCCTAAATTAAGCCTATGTAGATAGATAATACCAGCCAAGAAACTTACCAAAGACGGTGTTGATGGGGTTCATGGCGACCTGGTTCTTTGCAGCATCACCGATCAAACGCTCGGAATCAGTGAAAGCGACATAGGAGGGCGTGGTACGGTTGCCCTGGTCGTTCGCTATAATCTCAACTCTATCATGCTGCCAAACACCGACACATGAATATGTCGTCCCCAAATCGATCCCGATAGCAGGACCCTCACCTTTACCGGCCATTGTAGAGAACTCTCGAACGGATCTCAATAATCAAAGAACGAATATCACGGATCTCAATTACCAAATGGCAAATTTTCTAGTCTGAATCGTGAAAATGGTAGCGGAGGCAAGGCGTTACTTATAGACTTTCTACGTTGTTATGGTCTTGGACTCTCGGGTTCTAGAATGTTCGGGGCGAATATCACGCGTTGGATCTGTGTAAAGTGGACGGTCACAATTTCGTCGCGTCTTCGAATTCTGGTGGTTAGGAATGAACGACAACGTGTGCCACGTAGCGTTTCAAGGCTCCTAAATGTTTGCTGAAAAGTCAACTTATATTTTCCAACGGTCAAAAATTTCAACTAAAATACTAATAAAGCCGCCCTTTGTTTGGCGTTATCATGACTTTTCCAACTAACGATAGACTGGTTTTTTCGAAGTACGTAAATTTTGATTCTTGATTGGAATGCTGGGATTAAAATTTTTATGTGTTTTTTGTTGGTGATTTTGCGGTTTTGGGTGAGGAGTAATGTGGCTGAATTTAATTTTAGCTAGGGAGAGCTTTTTATTCTTTTGATTATCATCTTAATGTTACAAAACATCTGTTTAGTTTTCCTAATTACGTCATAAGCTGGGTTGAGGTTTACTCAATGTCAACTCTGTATTTAATAGAAGATTTGGTTGAGGTTTAATCAATACTTCATCCACCTAGTGAGGACCCTGATGGATATGAGCTTGCTACCGAATGCTGGGTACAAGTTCATACAGTATGTACTGACTTTCTTGTGATTCTCCTTCAAATATGGCATCTAATCGTTATTCTCATTATGAATAGCAGTCTCGCTTATTTTTATCCCCTGCATTTCATATTACTGATACATACATCAGCAAACATGAATTGTTTTAGTTTATTGGTTGAAGCATTAGTCCATAATTTGTTTATGTTTTTCCTTTCTACATCTACATCTGCTGACTGCTGTTCTTTGAGCTTTTTGCAGGTTGAGAGCATATTTTTGAGTATCATATCAATGCTTTCCAGCCCTAATAACGAATCCCCGGCAAACGTTGATGCTGCGGTGTGTATCGATGCCATTTTTTTTGCCAAGTGTTCTTCTCTCTGTGTGTCGTATAATTCCTTGAGATGATTCTTAGGATCAAAGAAACGCAAAATTCTCTTCCATTAATTTGTCTGCTTGGTTGAGTTGTTAATTAGTTTCTTCTTGACCTGGGTAATCACAGATAGAATGAAGAGAGAGGAGGGAAGGGTCATTCAGGAAGAGAGTCCAGCAATGCGTACAAATTTTGACAAAATCAAAGGAAAACAAGTGCGTACTGGATGTAAACTATGGTTTTAAGGTTTATGACCAGAAAGTTATAGCTTTATAACCTCAACAAAATTCAAGGACTTTAATCTTCTATTTCTGCACAGCCCATATATTAACCATCTGATCCAAATGGTTCAAGAATATTGTCTTTAATGCTCCCAATTAATAAAAATCAAACTCAGTACAATTGGAGTCCATTTGACCAAGAGAGATTAACTACTAGGTCTCAATTTGTACTTCAAACCTTTATTGCTAAATGATTTTTGGATTAGATGCAAGATTGTGTTTATCCTAATTTTTGGTTCGCTCTCTGTGTTTTGGACAGGGGAAGAGCCATGTGAGTACTAGCTATGAAACGTCTCAGATAAACGGTTGGATTCAGTTATGCTTGAGTGTGCTTTTGTTGGCAATAAAAGTGGAATCTCTGGTTGCTTATGATTAAGGATTGGATTAAGCTTAGTAGGCCAGAGTTTATTGATCAGTAGTATCTACAGCTGTTCTCTTGCTTCATCTCTTTGTTGGTAAGTAACTCTTAGAAGATTGATCAGGCTCTTTAAATCTTCCTTCTGTTTTTGCATATTTTTTTCCACTTGCTTCTTTGGTTAGTGACTCTAATTCAATGGTTGTGCATAGAAGATTTTGCTCCAATTGTTCAATTGTCTTTAATGTGATATCAGATTAGTCAATTTAAGAAGGAATTTCATCAAACAGTTACTGAACATAATCGTTTTGAGTAAATATCAAGAAGTCTTGCAACGATTCTACTTGGGATAGTAAGTAACATTGACAATGAAAGAGGTTTGCATTGCTTTTGTAGTGTGATTATTTTTTTTAGTTATTATTTAAGAGGTTTGCTTTACTTTTGTCGTCATTGATTGTCACAGTTTTTTTCCCAATAATAAAGCTTTTGTCATCAAGCTTTTGAATTATACGATGCCTACTCATTGAGGTATGTGGAGACGAGGTAAATCTGAAAAATTCCTTAAAATTTACCCATCCATCCCCATCTTGATTGTAAGTTTTGATCATTCTCTTGTAGTTTTCTAGCTCTAAACCTTCCTTGAAACCTAAACTGCAAAGAACTCTTTGCAACTCCATTGCATCAATAAACCCATCCCTGTTAAAATCAAACACATCAAAAGCTTCCCTCACGTCCTCCAAACTCGGCTTCTATGACTTGAATATCCCCAATAGTTGGTCTTGAGACCCAAACCACTCCAAGGGACTCTGCTAACTTTCTTCGCTGCAAAAAAAATCCCAATCTTTTAATCACTATCTCCACCTCTACAATGCAAAGGGTGCCATCATCTTTGTTTTTACTGGAGTGACTCAATTCTTCAAAATCTGCAGTCCTTATTTCTTCCCAAATTTTTGAGTTATCGAATACGAGTGAGGAACCACTCCAAGGGACTTTGCTAACTTTCTTCGTTGCAAAAAAAAGTCTCAATCTTATGATCACCATCTCCACCTCTACAATACAAATGGTGCCATCATCTTTGTTTTTATTGGAGTGACTCAATTCTTCAAAATCTACAGTCCTTATCTCTTCCCAAATTTTTGAGTTATCACATACGAGTGAGGATTGAAGGCTTGACCTGCATGTTGAGAAAAATTTGTTGATTCCAAAGACCCACTGAACAATATTTCTGAAAATCAAGACATGGGGTAGTACAAGCAATGAGAAAGAATGTTGCTTGGTGTTCAGTAATCTATTGTCCATTGGTTCAAATCACTAGAAAACCTAATGTAGAAGAATTAATATCACTCACCAAGTGGAAAAGTTACATATAAATTGCAGATTAATATTTTAGTTGAGAGTAGTAGCAAGTGTTGATTTAAATATATATATATAGATAGATAGATACACAAGAGTAACTAATGAATTAGTCTGGTCTTTGAATAGTCAATAGTAGTGAAGTATATATTTTGGCGAAATTGAGGAGGAAATGGTCTGACCTGCCATGCAGTTTGAAGAACCAAATTTCTGGAGTGTTGCACGTTAAAAGTAGCTACCTTATCCAATACAAGGTTGGTTTTTTTTTCTTTTCAGGAACTTGGGTTAAGTCTTCTCAGGTACTGATTCTCTCAACTCCATTTTCATCATAACTAGCAAGATACACTCATGTTTGGTGCTATGTTTAAGCGCTTGAATTCTGCATGTTGACATGGAACTACAAAAATCCACGATGCAGAAACCAAAAATAGGAATTGGAGCTTGTTGTGGTGCTGAGAGGATTGATTTTGATACTGAATTCGTGATTCTAGCAAGCGATGTCATATGGGAGATAATTCAGTTGGATTGTATTAACATTGATTTGTTCCCTGTCAAAAAATCATAAGAATCACAATCTTATTGTAGAGAAAGAAGCTTCAGTGAAATGGCAAAACTTTAACTATTTGTTTGTTAATTGTTTTAAATCTAAAAGTAGTTGTATGTTTAATGTAGGTTCTGGTATTCGCAAGGTGTTTTTGAATTTAACTTACTCTACGGTTATCATTTTTTATCCATTTAATAAAAAGGGATCCCGCAGCAAAGCGCGGGTCTTCACTAGTAAGCTCTATAATCTTCACAAATATGGTATCAATTTTCCCGAGCCATTTTAAGACATGTCATAGTAACAGGCAAGGTTTTAAAAATCGTTCGAGGCGCGCGCCTAAAACTGAGGCGCAGCTCCGCCGATCTCAGGCCTGAGAGAGTTCCATGAGAGGCGTAAGCCTCTCATGACTGAGGCGTCCGCCTCAAACACAGAGGTTTTGAGGCGGACGAGGCGCCATGAATGAAAGCTGGGCGCTCTCTCTCTCTCTTATGCTCACTTCTCTTCTTCCCTGCTTTTCAGTTCGTCTCTCTCTTCTTCTCAGTTGTCTCTCTCTCACTTCGTCCTTGCTTTTGAAATGCGAATCCTTGCCTAAATAACGCTGCTTCTAATTTCTATTATATTGATATGCTCCACGACACAGCAAAATGGCACAAAGACACTGCTTGTTTAGTTGTTTTGTGTTGTTTACTTGTTTTTTTTTTTTAGTTAAATTTTGTAAAACTGATTACTTAGTCTATATGTAATTACTGATGACTTGATCTTGAATTCTTGATGAGTGATTACTGATTACTGGTTTAATTTTTTTTTGGTTTAATTTTTCAAAACTGATGAGTGATACTGATTACTTAGTCTATATGTAATCTGTCTATATATATAGTATAGTACTATAGTCACCAGCAACTTAGCAAGCCAGCAATCAAAATTATCAAATAATAATGTCTATATGTAATCTGTCTATATACAGTCTTGAATTACTTTTTGACTGTCTTTACTTTTATACAAATTTTTCTAGGTGCTGAATTGTGTGTGTGTCTACAATATGGCTACAAGAGGTGGTGGTAAAAATAGACAAGATCCCGCATGGAAGTATACGAAGGAGGTGGAACATACAACGAGTGAAAAGAAAGGCTATTTGTATATATTGTGTGATTTTTGCAACAAGAAGATTACCGGTGGTGTTAAGAGGGCAAAAGACCATCTTGCATGCACACATAAGAATACATCGCCATGTCCTAATGTTTCGGAGGATGTGAAGAAGGAAATGAAAGATTTTCTAGACAAAGGGACCTTGTTAAGGCATATGGCACAAGAGAGGTTTGAGGAAATGGTTTCATCTGGTTCTTACCATCATGAAGGTGTTAGTTCTAATCCTACTCCTAGTGGTGGTGGTGGTAGTGGAAGCGGAGTTCGAGTGTCAACTCGAGGAATTCGGGGTCCGATTGATAGATACATTGCTAATGTTGATGATGATGAGAAGAAAAATATATCACAGCCATTGTGGAAGTGTTACATATCACTCTAGATGAGATAATATGAGACTAACTCTATAAGTATACAATCAAAAGGAAACTTCACTTCAGATGAAGAATAATAAAAATAGTTAATCACATCTTTATGAAATCATACTAACTTACAAAACTAACATTCAAATGCGCTGAAAGAGCTCTTATGTTGTGCCTGTTGAGCGCCAATGCTCCTACAAGGGTGAGGGAAACAGAGACACCGCAACAGACGTCACAGACCAAGCTGATTGTAGTATCGGTTGGTTGCCTCAGCCTAATGATATTCCTAGTTCCATATATACAAGCAACCTCCTCAAAGTTCAAACATGGGCAAATAATAAATTGCAAGAAAAGAACTGATGATTGGGAATCCTATTTGGTGATTGGTGTAATTAATTAATTATAAGACTAGGGAAATAGGTAGAATCTTCACTGGTAGTCTGGTATATACACTTATCAACAAATACAGGAATCCCAGTTCTGAATTCATTTTGGGATCTGGTAATTAGACTTGCATTATGTACCACCTGAACTAATTTTTAACCACTTATGAGAGTGAGAGGATTAGTAAGCGAACAGAATAAAGCCATCAGTTTCATCAAGCAAGTTTCCACAATTAGGCAAGAGAACCTACCCACCACGAACCACCCTAGACAACAGTAGTATATACCAAAATAAAAGAAGGCAAGAATCTAAAAGACTAAAAACACAATATAAATATAAAATTCTACTCAATTGGCTACTGATCGCAGTGGGATTCGAACCCACGACCTCTAGATTCGGAGTCTAACGCGATATCCACTCCGCTATGCGATCAGAATTTCACAGTATGTCAACTCTTAGGTATTGGTACGCGAGACAGACAGTATTTCACACTTGACGACGAAACTCGCAAAACAACAATAACAACATCACATCAACAAGGAGCGTATGTATATGCATCAAACATGAAGCATGGGAGATCAAGTTTTCATGGGGAAAATCCCTAAAATGCAAGTCCAGAAGGCAACTTACAAACCTAAAAATCTGCACTTTCGTGATTGCGAGTTCTATGCGAATTAAAGAAAGAGATCGCGACGTACCTTTCTGTGTCAAAGCAGATCGGGAAGAGCGCCGGAGAAGCCGACAAGAGAATTCAAGCACCAGAATTTGTTTAGTCAGGCAGGCGGCCTGTTCAGTTCGATGCAGTTCTTCGCAGACAGCTCGAAGCTTATAAAGCGAATAGTGAGCCAGTGGGCCATTCAGACTATGTTGAAGTGGCCAAGTCCACTTTGATTGTGGACCTGGCTTAAATAGTGTGGGCCATATTCAATTTCTTTTGACACTATAAAAAAAGGAACTTTGTTCCAAAAAATCTAAGTGGACTATAATCAAAGTACCCAACGGTGTGGGAAATTTGGTAAAATGACCCATTTTCAAAACATTTTTAGTCATTTGACCTTTTTTTTAAAAAAGTTAATATTTAACCTTTTTGACCATGGAAAGGTCTCAAATGTCCCCTGCCACACTTTTCAAAGTATTGATTATATTATATTTGTTAAAATTGTCAAATCAAATAGCTCAGCCACTAGTCTTCTGTATCAAATAAAAATTGCAAAAAACGAATGAGAGAGCTTTTGAGGATATTTGCTATCCTAACTTCTCTTTTCGTGACTTTGATTGCAATCGTCCGCCATACTCGTCCTCTACCGAAGCTTCTGCTTATGCTGAAGATCCGCTCCAGATTGAGTACAACAGGTATGATCATCCTAAGCCCTTACTCGCTCTAGGTTTTATTCTAGGTGGGGGAGGAGGATATGTAGGGCCTAGGCTAGAGCCTTCTTGTGAATTTGAGACTGATATGAATAGACCTGGATATGGATCTGGGTCGAGTGGTGGGACTAGATAAGGATAAATGTTTGAGTATGAGGAGCCTGAAGTAGAGTATGATTTTGGCTATGGTTTTGTTACTTTTAGTCATGCAGATGGATCACTTCTTGTGCTTAAAGAACTGGGAAAGAAATTGATAGGCAGGTTACTAATGCTCAACTAACCTCTGCAGGAATGTTTGCGAATTATGTTTGTTATAATAAAGCATTTTGTTTAGAACTGTTATAGTTTTGTTTAGAACAATTATGGTTTTGTTTACAACATAGATATTATAGGGTTTCAGAAAAGTTATATTTTTTTGGAAACATAATTTTTTTATAATTAACTATTACGTGTTTTATTTATCAAGTGTTAATAGTTCTGTTTAGAATAGATTATTTTAATGGTTGGTTTTGCTAAGAACTTTAGGCCTTGATTTGGTCGAGTTCGTCACAATTGATAAAAGATCCAATGACAATCTCGACTAGGATAACATACAATAGAGGAAGTATAGATGAATGATACACAGGTATGGTCATTCTAAGCCCTGACTCACTCTAGGTTTTGTTCCATGTGAAGGAGGAGGATATGTAGGGCCTAGGCTAGAGCCTTCTTGTGGATTTGAGACTGATATGAATAGACCTGGATATGGATCAGGGTCCAGTGGTGGGAGTAGATAAAGATAGAGGTCTGAGTCTAAGGAGCTCGAAGTAGAGTATGATTTTGGTTATGGTTTTGTTACTTTCAGTCATGCAGATGGATCATTTCTTGTGCTTAAAGAACTGAGCAAGAAAATTGATAGGTAGCTTACTACTACTCAACTAAACTATGCAGAAATGTTCGCGAATTATGTTTGCTATATTAAAGCATTTTGTTTTGAACAATTATGATTTAGTTTAGCACTGTTATGAGTTTGTTTAGAACAGTTATAGTTTTTTTTAGAACATAGATATTATAGGGTTTGAAAAAAGTTGTATTTTTTTGGAAACATAATTTTTTTAGAATTAACTATTACGTGTTTTATTTATCAAGTGTTATAGTTTTGTTTGTAATAAATTATTTTACTGGTTAGTTTTAATAAGAACTTTAGGCCTTGATTTGGTCGAGTTTGCCACAATTGATGAAAGATCCAGTGAAAATCTCAACCAGGATAACATATAATAGAGAAAGCATAGAGGAATGGTTATACTCATACAAGTAGAATTTATGTTTTGTAACCAAACAATTGTTGTTCGGCAAGGATCTAACCCCGAATCACACTCTTCGCCATTTGAACCAAGCATGTTATACTCTCTACACCTCCTATGTAATCAAATGGATCCCAAATCCTAAGGGGCCAGTTTACAAGAATCAAATAACAAAGTTCATCATGGACGCATTCGCATTTTCATGCGTTTCGCCCTTGAAGACCAATAAATTCATGCATTTTCGTTGAAGAGTTTTGTGTCTCCCAAATTCATACTCATTTTTTTTAAACGAGCTACCGGAGAACTCCTACGGTCATCATAGTTGAACTTACATACTTGGAATTTTTTTATCTCAAATAACTTTTATGTTTTCATACTATATTGTTTCTATGATATTTATGCATATGATTGGTGTAATCTATATGAGTTTTTGAGTTATTCCTCATAAATAATTATATCATATGCAATGCATTTTTTTTTTTCTGTTTAGAACAGTCAAATTTTTGTTTAGTATAGTTTAATTTCTGATTAGAATAATTTAGTTTTAAAACTTTTGACATTCGTGATAATGTTCTATTTTTTTTGGGTGTCTATTGTCAATGAAGTACAAGATTAAATCAGATGACAGATTTCCATTAAAAGTTGCTACTCTTTGCAGACTCCCACAAGCAGAGTTCATTCTGCATTGCTTGGGAGAGCTAACAAGTTCAAGTATAAGAGTTTGAAGATTGATTTGGGCCCAATCCGACCCATGTGCACTCCTAATATAAATTAAATTGTTCTAAACAAAAATTGCATTGTGTTAAACATAAATTACACTGTTCTAAATATAAAATTGGTAAACAATTCTAAATATGATAACAATTAATTCTGAAACTAATTAGATGACCACCAGTTTATTTGAATCTCCTGTGGCTACCAATACTTTAAATATACACTAAATATGAAAGCTATATGTGGATTTCAAACATCAACGTAAGAGAAAAAACTTTTGAGCAGGACTTTGAATTTGGATAGCAGTCTTCGTGCCTCTATATCCCAAACCGTCTTCGCAAATCTAGCACTCAATCTTGGGATTGCCTCATAAGTCCATAACTGAAGGAAAAAAATAAATTAAAGTTGTTATAAACAAAAATAAAAATATTCAAAACAAATCTAAAATTGTTTTAAACAAAAAGATAATTGTTCAAAGCATATCTATAACTGTTCTAAATAGACAGATAACTGTTCAAAACATAATAATGTTCTAAATAGAAACATAAATGTTCTAAACATAAATATATCTCTCTTGAACAAAAATAAAACTCTTTCTAAAAACAACATTAAATGTTCTAAAAACATTTGAAGTGTCTTTACCTGAAGGACATGTGGAAAACCGACAAGATTGTAGAAGTTAATATTCAAACTGTTACACTTGAACTTATCAGCTCTCCCAAGCAATGCAAAATGAACTCTGATTGTTGGAGTCTCCAAAGTGCAGCAACCTTTGATGAAAATATGTCATCTGATTTAATTTTGTAATTCATTGACAATATATGCTGAAAAAAATATCACAAATGTCAAAAGTTTTAAAATTATATTGTTCTAATTAGAAATTTAACTTTACTAAACAAATTTTTGATTGTTTTAAACATAATTATAAATGTTCTAAACAGAAAAATAACTATTCTAAACAAAACTTTTACAACATGACCAAAGTTAGTGAAAATGTTTTGAAAAATCTGTGTATTCATACTGATTCAAATTTAGATACACTGTTATTTTGTTTCAATTTCTAGGTGTGAAATATGTAACATTTTTATTCGTCAACATGTGTCAATACATTGTATGACCATGAATTCTATCAAATACGGGCAGTGCTAGACTCGACAGTGTTGGATTCGAACTTCCCAGAGACTATTCTTGTTCCTTCAAAGCATCAACTTGCTGATTGTTTATAGGCCCAAATAGGCTACACTTCAACGGATCCAGTTCCTGCTTAATGGGAGACTGCGACTCAGGCCAAGGAAAAAGAAGAAAAAGAAGATTGTAGTAATCTTTGATGTAAATATGTCCTCTAATTTAATCTTGTACTTCATTGACAATATACATTGAAAAAAAAAACGTTATCAAAAATATCAAAAGTTTTAAAAATAAATTGTTCTAATAAAAAATTAAACTATACTAAATACAAATTTGACTATTCTAAACATAATTATAACGATTCTAAACAAAAAAAAAATTATTCTAAATAAATTTTTTTACAACATGACCAAAACAAGAAAAAAAGTTTTCATCAAAATCAACCAACAAAATAAGAAATTCATTCAAAAATCTATGTATTTACATTGATTCAAGCTTATATGTATGTATTTGTTACCTTGTTTCATTTTGTAGACGTGCAAGGTGCCACATTTTCATTCTTCAACATGTGCCTATACACTGTATGACCAAGCGTTCTTGCAAATGCAGACATTCTTAGACTCGAGAACACTAGATTTGAACTCTCAAGGACTCTTCTTGTTTCTTCAAAACACCTACTGACTGGTGTTTATAGGCCAGAATAGGCTACACTTCGACGAATTTGATTTCTGCTTAACGGGAGACTGCGACTTAGATCAAGGAAAAAGAAAAAAAAAGAAAGAAGGCTCTGGTTCTTGCAATAGACTCGGAGAAAAGAAGAAGAAGAAAGGAATAATTTGAAGAAGAAAATGTACTGTTACTTATTCATTTTGCGGAATTTTTTCATGATTTACGTTATTAATTGTTTAATATTTTTTTATAGACAAAACTGAAAAGTGTGCAGGAAGTGACAGAATATGACAGTGGTTGTGGCAATAATGGCAGGAGGACATTTGAGACATTTCCATTGTAAAAAGGATCAAAATTTTAATTTTTTTAAAAAAGGATTAGTTCACTAAAAATGTTTTCAAAATAGGTCATTTTGCCAAAATTCCCCAATGGTGTTAACGTCATTAACTTTTTAACCTCTTCTTTTCTCTTCGATTATCGTCTCTGTTTCCGTCCCTTGTCTTTGTGAAGGATGACAAGGACAAAGTCGACTTCCGATTGGAGCTCACTCAATAAGTTTCGTAGAGTGAGAGACTTAGATTCCTTTGATAGGTATGTTTTTTTGGCCTTGCAAACTTGCAAGAGGAAACTGAGGAACCCATATGAGAACGATGGGTATTGTGTTGAAGTGGGTAAGTTTCGCGGAGTGAAGGTGTACAACCCTCATCTCCTCCACAAACCCCTTAGCCTCTCCTGGGTTACGCTGCTTCGGCTTCTTTGGCGTGGTGGTAGACACAACAGTGGCCTAGGGAGACTTAAAGAGTGCGTTCAGATGAGAATATGTCCAAAACATATAAATTAGTTGATAAAACATATAAATTAGTTGATAAGCTGTCAAATAAGTCCTGTGTTATTTGTAGAGTGTAAATTTTAATAATGTTAAGCTGTCAATTTACTATGATGTGTATGTAAATTAGTTTAATAATTAAATAAAAATTATTAAATATAGATCTTGTTGGAAAAATATTTATACGTTGAGAACGGGAATAATAATTGAAAACACGAGGTCACGTGACAATACATTTGATACTAAAAAAAAAAGGGGCACGATGCGCTGCCAACTTAATCACGCCAGAGTGAATTAAGGGCGGATAATAGTTACGATCCCGCACACATTTTCTTCTCACTTTGTCCCTGTATAAAAGTTAGAGATAAAGAAAGAGAATTTAATGTATATAATATCAAATGTTAATCATAAAAAAACAATAACTACTTATAAAATTTGGGGTGTTTTTTCCTACTGTGATTAGGACCATAAAAAAATCGAAATCAACTAAAATCATATTGTTTGGTCAATTTTTTTACATATTTTCCATTACAATCGAAACGCAAAAAAGAATGACTAAATAATTTGATAAAAAATACGTCCAAGAGTGACCAAAACTGACGGTGAATGCCCTAAATGAACCAAAAGTAAGGTATCACATCATAGATGAGCACTATTTCCATCCATTTGTTTTCCAAGTTCACCCTAATTATCCCTCAAACAGTGAATCTTATTACACCCTATCCATCCCTACCAAGTTTCAATTGTTCTCCACTCTTCCTCTCTCTAAAAACAAAGCATGACACCAACACCGTTTCACCTTCTATGTTTTAAGTTTTAACCTAATTTCTCTTTCAAAAGTTCAAATTATAGTGATCGTTGATATCTCAGAGTGGCTTAATTTTGTAACGGGATTATGGGATAGTTGTTGCAGCTGGTTTCACTAAGTGTCGAAGACAACCCATTTGATCGAACTCCATTTTTGATGGAGGTGGTGACTCTCATGAAGCTCTGGGTTATCCGACGAAATTTCGGCTGAGATTGAGAACTTGAGAAGCTATGTGAACTTCAGCTCTACCCGAACAACTTGAGAGGATTTTGATTTCATTGATTTCTTGAAGAATTTTTTGTCGGGTCCAAAACACTTAACACTTCGAAGGATTTTTTGAAGAAAGGGAAGATGTGGGCGCTTCTTATACTCCATAACACTTCGAAGGTGCAATCACTAAAGATATAAGGAATGCAAAATCCTTGGGGAAGTTATTGGTTGGGGACAATCAATTATTAGGTGAATTGTCAGAGGAGACTACAAATGCCACATCATTGATTGAAAACAGAGCATTTGAGTAGTCTTTGTTTACAAAAGAAGTTTGGGATGTCCTCTATAATATTTTAAAAATTTTATTTTGGAGTGAATTTAGAAAAATTATATTTTTTGTTGGAATTTTTTTAGAATGAGATGGACTTATAAAATAACGGGGTGTAAATAATGTTGATCTACATCATATGCGTTGTAATGTGGACCTTTATGGCCCGTCAAGAGTCAAAGCCCACGATACCCACTACTTCCAAGTCTCCTTCAACCAAAAGCTCCAAAATAGAAGCTCTCATAAACAGGGCCGATAGAGTGGTTCCAAGCCCATGTGAACCCAGTAAACGTGTCTGTGCTTCATCAGTGAGAGGATTTCGGCAAATCTATAAAGCTTGCGCTCTGTGCGGCTTAAAATTGCTTCCTTCCGCTCTGATTTTTGATATTTCTCTGACTGAAAAGTAATGGAGAAGCCTACGCCCGAGACCAGTTTGGATGATTTTTTTGAGCAGAAGAAGCGCGTCAGGAACCCCCTTGTGCCAATCGGTAAGGTTTACCAGCATCCCCAGTTGTATCCATTTATCCGTTTATATGCGTTATTGGTTATATGATATTGAAATAGATCAATTTTGTTAGGTTTTCTGCTCATGATTCTCTATGCCCTTATCTTCTTAATAAAAAGGCCCTAATTGATGTGATATTGTTAAATTAGAGAGATACGAGCAGCAGACGTTCTATGTGGACATGTTGTTTTATGATTTGTGCATTTTAAGTGGTTGGTGTGTTTTTAAGTATCCATGTTTGGTTTAGGATGCAGTAGATTAGATACGGCGAATTATTCACGACGAGGAAGTCGGCTCTAGTTAAGTTATTTCTTGATAATTTTCACTCTTAAGGAAATGTGGAGAATTTGACTGGACTTTGGAGAAACATCCTATAAGATTGTCTGTGGATTCTAATCAGTGAGAGAGATTTTTATAGGAGTGGTTTCTTGTTGGATGGTTTATTTATCTGTTTGCCAACGTCATTTGATGGCTAGAATTTAGTAGCTGCTTTTAAAATTTATTTGAAATGAAGTGTTTGTGTTAATTATAACACCATTGAAACCATAAAATACAGAAACAAATTTGAATTTTCATGATAAGATGCATACACCGGCAAACAATAACTGGCCAAAAATTACTGAGTCGAAAAGGGCATGTTAGACAGTGAAGGCTATGTTGAGCCGGAGAAGACCCATTGCTGAGCTGAGCTATGTGATTGGTGACTTGGAGTCATGGCTGTCAGATTTCAACAAAGGAGCTTTGATATAAAACAGCATCAGCTGTAGCTTGTAAGATAAGAATTGTAGTGAAGGAGTCGTCAGTGAAGCCATTTACATAAGGACTTTGAGTATCTTGTTGCAGCATTTGATAGGACGTAATTGAAATTCTTCAAAGAAATCGGGAAGTAGTTGATGTGGATGTACTCCAACTTGACTTAAGTATATAAAATGATCTGATTGATTCTTTTCTCCTTTACTCACTCCCATTGTGCTGATTGTTTATTTCATTATTTTTATTGCTGAAAATATTTTGATGCCTTGTGGTTTTCAGTTTTCAATATTCGCTGCATATTTTTGCTGGTTTTCTAAGATTTAAAGGTTGCTCAATTAACGGTTTAGGTCTACTGATATCCAGTATGATATTGTCGTATGATCATGTTATTTTTACTTTAAGAATTCAAATAGTATTTTCTATTTGGTTTGAATCTACTAAATTTATGAAATGAAAGGTGCACTTATGACTGCTGGAGTGCTCACTGCTGGCTTGATCAGTTTCAGACGAGGCAATTCTCAACTGGGTCAGTTGTTAATGAGAGCTCGGGTTGTTGCACAAGGTGCTACAGTTGCACTTATGGTCGGCACTGCTTACTACTACGGGGATAATCCCTGGCAATCACGTTAGAGTCCATAAACGCTGTTTTATTCTCTCTCATTTGTTTTAAAGTCTTATTATGATTATTATTGTCAGTGAATGACGATCCATTTTCTGATAAGTATTATATTATGATGGCTCTGTATTTTTTTATGGATAAGCCCCACATTGGGCAAGAGGAGGGGGAATGGAATTTTGGACCCTAGTCCTATGGTATGCGCAATCTTCCTAAAGAGTTCAGAATGGAGAATGCATAGGCTTTGTTCTTGCTATTTACCTACAGGTGGTTCTAATGCGTTGTGTTAGTTATTCAGCTGCTTGAATATGCAGCTTCTAGTATGTTTTTTTTTCATATAGTAAACTGTAAAAGTCATACTGTCAGTCTAGAAGGAAGGGGCAACTGGCTGGAAAAAAAGGGTTTTGGATTGATTCCAGATTGACAACATAAGCTGTTTACTCGGATTGGATTTGGGGCATACTTAATTGACCACACTCAAATTGGTTTAAATTCGAACAAATAAATCAGATAATAATCCAATTCGGGTTAGGATCGAAATAATTGCGTTAGACAAATTTTGTGCATTTTGAATCAGAATTTGTACGTATAAGTTATATATACACTTAATCTAGGTCGAACAAATTTGGTCATATGAACTAGATAAAGTTAGCAATCCCAGGATTGACTAGCGTGTTTTTACCCTAAGAAAATTGCCATTTATGAAAAGTCGTTTATGAGTAGGACTAATTAGGATAATTGATGGTTAGCCAAAACAATAACATTGATAGCTTAATAAACCAAAGATAAACCCAAACTAATCTTATAAAATTATATTTAATTATTATAATTTTACTAAGTTTTTACTTGCACCAACTGTCAACCAACTGTAATATTTTCTTATTTAGGTCCATACTGATATATACACCATTGTAGTTAAAGCGAAAAAATGAACTCTTTTTTACTCAAGTGGAACTTTTATTTATACCATAAAAGTACAAATTTGTAACCCTTACGGCAATGATTGCAAAAGTAAATATATGACTCTGTCCAAATCTACCCTAAACAAAACTTTTATTCCAAGTGGCCCCTTGGAATTTTGAGATTATTCACATTCTCCCACTTTTTTAGGTGGACGATTAGCGCTTGACAGCTAATACAATACGTACAGCTAATGCACAAATACACCGAGATTTAAGAATCTTCTCTTCCTGCATCTCTCCTAAAACTCTCTCGCTCCCTCCCTCCCTCTCTCTACAGAATAGCGCAGTAGGAACAGACCTCACTCCAGTTTTTTATAGTTCAAATGTAGAGCACCGATACAATATACACAGACACTCTCAGCTTCACCATTAACAGTGGTAGCCTTAATTTCATCCTCCTTACTAGCAGAGAAGGAAGGTTTTCCGTTTAATGTCATCTGTGTATAGTCCCTCCCGCAGCAGCCCTGGGAGCTCTCGGCTGCAGCTGCTCGGCGGGGCTGGTGGCTTGTCCCGCCTCAGATCCTCGTCCCTCAGGAAGCCACCGGAGCCTTTGCGACGTGCAGTTGCCGATTGCCTCTCTTCGTCCGCTATTACGGCAGCAGCGCACCAGGGAAGCCCCTCCATGGTTCTCTCCGACGCTTCAAGAACTCTCCGGGTTCGTAATTTTGTTTTTTAGGTTTTTCATTTTGCGGAATTTGCTTTATTGTTGTGGTGAGTTTGTGTTGTGATCTTGTCATGGTGATTTTGGTGGTTAGGGCAGTTATAATTTTGAAGATTCTTTTCCGGTAATATAGTTGGAAAGGGAAGTGCGAGAGATCTAGGCCTTTCTTGGTTCGTTTATGGACTTCATGTACCTTAGATTTAGTGAACAAATTATACTGAGGTTTTAAGAAGGTTATGTTTTCTGGCTTTATATATTGCTCTGCTACCAAACAGATCATTATAGCAATCACTCTCAAATCATATTCTTAGCTACTTATTGGAGTGGATGTTTTTCATATTTTCTAATTTACTTTACATTCTCATTTACTTCATACGTGCATTAACTGCAAATAGTCTACGAGTATGACCAAGCACTTTGTAAGAATTGTAGTGGTAAAATCTCATTTTCTATTTTGCCCCTTTCCACTCTTTTTTGGGTGTGGAAAATCAGAAGAAAACTGTTTTTGCTTTAAGAAAGTTTCCATTTGTGGAAACCAACTGCTGCTGGTGCTTACATTTGTTCTTATAAGCCAATTATTTTATTTAAAGCAATATTTGTTAATTTTCTTTTGGTTTTCTTTGAATAGAGTTTACCAACTGATTAATTTTTGTTAACATGGCGAGGTCGACGAAGGAGTTCTGTTATTCTGTTAATTATGTTTTTATTTTGACTAGTGGAAAATTCTCATATTTTAATACGTGACTTAGCTGAATTCATTAGCGAACATTCCTTTAAGTAATAAGAAAAATGTCTGAAATGAATAGAAAAATAAAATCTTGATAAATAGTAATGATTTTGACGACCAACTTGAACCAGTAACTCAGTAAGACTCAAATTATCATCCATGTTTGTCTTTGGACAAAAGCAAAGGAAAGGAAATTCTGTAATTGCTTCCTCTTTTTCCATCATGGTATTGGCATCAATGGAGTCCTAGAATCAGTTGGTTATTTGTTTAGGAATATTCGGACTTATTAAAATAATGTTGGGCTCCCTTCACGGCTAACCCTACATTGTTCTTTTTTTCTTCTTCTTCTGGCATGATCTGGATGCTTGTGATCATCCACTGCAGAATGTTGCTTGACCCGAGTTTTGTTTGTTTGAAACTCTCTTGTTAAGATTATGCCTCCACTTAAGGTTTTTCCTTTAGCATATGTAAGAAAAGGTTGCCGTAGATGTTAGATTAGCTAGTAGCCTGGTACCAGTTCGAGTTAGAGTAGAAAGTCTTCTCTTCCATTTCCACGTGCATGCATAATGGTGAATCTCGTGGCTTACATTTTTGTGGGTGGCAGGACTACCTGGCTGCACCTACAACCATTGACCTTGCTTATAGTGTGATCATAGAGCATACCATTGCAGAAAGGGAGCGCAGGTACAGTGTGACTTGTAACTTTAGTTGTATACTGCTTGCTGCCATTGTTTATTTTATTTTCTATTGAGTCATTGTATCCGTTGGCTAATAGCTGTTGTACAGTAACTGCTTGAAATCTAATTTCTTTATTATTTGCACCAGCCCAGCAGTAGTTGCAAGGTGTGTGGCACTTTTGAAGCGATACCTTCTAAGGTATGTCTGAAGCTAGTTTTCTTTAAGAGCTTGTTGCATGGATAATTAAGAATCTTCTGATTATCATTGTACCCTGAGCTTGATGTTCTGCATTATTGATTGCTAGCAAGTTAATTCTATTTCATTCAAAGAGGAAAAAAGAAGAAAATAAAGGTATATAATGTTCATTTCATTGAGCTACCTTAAAAAAACTGTGAAGATCTGATGAGAGGAGGTCCTATTGCGGTCTCTGCCTAATCATAGTTCATAGCTTATAATGTTCTTGATTCTAAGTGTCTATGTTGAAGAGGAGTTGTTAATTCAGTTTGATCTTTATGCATTATTTGACATTAATTTAAACCGAGGGCGGTGCTGTGATCACTGTGTTTGCCGGCTCTTGTTGGTTGGCATTAATTAGCATGCTTTGCAAACACATCTCAGCTCAAGATGTTCAGGGCAAATAAGATCTATTGGCGTACAATTTTCATCCTATTAAATGTAGGGCAGTGCCGATGACTACATATGCTGGGATCAAAGTGGTTCTATTGTTTTCTAGTGTTATCAGCATTGCAGTAAAACTTTGCTGGGCCAAGATTGAACATGATTTTTTTTTTGTATAGAAGAAAAATTAGTGAAAGAGGCACTATGGCTGTGTGATCCTTACTAGAGAAAGCAATTCAATATGATTTATGAATGTGGTATTCCAATGCTTTACTGACTGTAGACATTCTAAGAGGTCCAGTCCTTTGTGATATTTACAATGTGTCTATTTATCTCTATCTTGTATTAAAATGGGAGTAGATTTGAAGAAGGATCTTAGATTGTCTAGGGTGGGACCAATGGCTCTTTTAGTTCTTTATTTTCTCTTCTCTTTCTCATCAAAGTTATTTCACAATCCAAGAGCTTAACTTCCTGCCAACATGGAAAGCGGGGTCCTTTCTCTGGAATCAAAGCACCTGTGATTGAATAAGGACATGGATAATGTCAATTTGGTTACAGGAGATTCTCGCCTTTTGCAGTGTCTGATACTCTTGAAACATCTGGTACCTAATATTTTTGGTAATACAAGACACCACCATTTGTACCTATTAAATCCATACGCTAGTCTTCTTGGCATATTGAAAATGGATTGTGTTTTACTACATCCTCAAGAATATGTTGTGATTGAATATCTAGTCACCATGTTTGTCTATTAGATTAACTCGAATCAGCAAACTAAAATATTTGGCTTTCATGCCAAGTATCCTTTTCTGCCTTAGAAGAGCTATAAAATTGTGGCTTTGTTTTAGCGGTTGCGCTTATTTAAGTTAATATTAAGGACAGAGGGTCCTCCATCCTTGTCTTGTTACAACATGACCTTTCATGTTTGTGTCTAATTGCTTATGTGTGTAATTGTATTAGTCTTATGCATTGACTATCGAGCATACCCCTAATTGCGTATTAATGGCTTATGCCTTATAGGCAGGCAAAAGTATGTCTCACATATATGAGATATTGCAGTCGCCAGCTCAAGAATAGAGGTTTTTATTAATGAGTTAATTGTCTGGTTGTTAAATACTCATAATATGCCGAACCAACATGAATTTTCCATTTCCAAGAAACAGTCTAATGCATTATTATTGATTTTTGGGCCGGGGGGACAGAGTGGTTATTCAACTGAATTGTCTTTCAACGTCAAGCCTGGTCAATTAACTTCACTGGCACTTTAAAAGATTTCCTGTGAAGGATCTCCAGAAATTTAGAGGCTGGCAAGTCCCCGTCAATCTGGATGTATTCTGATGTGAACTGCATGTGGATTATTAGCATAGTGGAACCTCTTGTTAAATTGACCTGTAATGATATAGATTTTTTTGTCATCCATCAAAACTCAGATGCTTGATCTTGGGTAGATTTCATGACTTCATTTTTTGTCTCTGCAGATATAAACCCAATGAAGAGACATTACTGCTACTAGATCGGTTTTGTGTGAACACAATTGCTGAGTGTAGCCCAAACCGACGATTTTCACCACGGTCCCGATATTTAAATCATCAATCTTCTGCGTCATCAGCAACTACAAGTGCCTCTCCTCCTTTGCCTGTATCTAGTTTTGCTTCTGAAGCACTTAAAAAGTCATTAAATTATGTTCGTTCTCTAGTTGCTCAGCATATTCCAAAGCGTTCTTTCCAACCTGCAGCTTTTGCTGGAGCACCGGTTGCTTTGCGACAGCCACTCCCATCACTCTTATTTTTATTGAACAGATCCTTCAATTCCCAATTAAACCCTGCAAATGTTGGAGAATCTGTGGAGAAGAAAGAAGCTACAACTTTATCTATTTCAAATTTATCGAATATCGGAGAAGTGGAAGGATTAGAAGATTTTGAATATATTGCACCCGACGTGCTGAGATGGCGCTGGCTTGGGAAACATCATTCATCACCTCTGACAATGGAAAGGTAATTTACTACATCGTATATCTTTTGACAACATGTGTTAACTTTTGTGCCGCATTTTGTCAGAGTTCATGTTGTGCATCTTTGGCTTTTCACATATTGATGGTGTTATTGACTTAAATTCTTTGCATGTTCTAATAACAGTGATCGTGCGGGTAATCTCCCAGAGATTTCGCGCAATTTCCTAGAAGCAGGTGCTGCTGCTTTACTTGTTGGAGATGTGGAAGCTAAAATGAAGGACCAACCTTGGAAATGTTTTGGCACTGCCGATATACCTTATCTTGATCAACTATTACAGCCTTCATCAGTTGCTACAATAACAAACTCGGCCTCTGCCCACTCGCATTTGAGAGCAATAACCGCGTCAAAGCGCACTAAAGCTGGCCCTCGCCAAATTTGGCATGTTCTTCTTGCTCAAATTATTGCTTTGACATGCTTACTATCCTCTTCAACAAGCATATATTTTACCCTCTCACTTGATATGAAACCAATTGACGACAAAAAATACCCGGCACTTGATTTTACTTTTGTGCCAAATTTGCTTCATGTAGGTTTACATTTAATCCACTGTAAGCTTAATGTGATGGTGGGTATACAGGGTTATCTCAGGCATGACGCATGTTTAGGTTCACTTGATATCTTCTCTAGTTTATTGTATTGAAACTTTGGCTTGGAGGGAGCTATAAAACTTAAATATCTCTCTAATTGGAATTCATTTGCGCCAATTCTAACCATCATAAAATCAAGGTTATGGAAGTTTGGATGGCAAGGAACAAGAGCCAATGCAATTACTCAATTCTATTATCATCTGGGTTATGTACTATGAGTTGCTAAACCCAAGAACATTGAGTTATATCTATTTAGTAGGAGCCTCTTAAGTCTCAATGCATGTTTAGTTTTTATTGGGCATGTTTAATAACAGGATTCAGGTAGTTGCTGGACGCTTTCTTTTGCTTCTACTTATGTAGCTTTTGTTTTAAATGAATGCTGGATATGTAGTGGTTCCAGTTTTATCATTTATGCGAACTAACAAAATTAGATTAACATTTGGTCGTGAAATATTTCATTTATACTATGGAATACGGATGTCTTTTATAAGTTCAGCATTTGACAGAAATGTTTCGTCCCCAATAGAAACTTGAAAAACATGAGGTGCATGCTGGTGAGAGCCCATATTTATGTCAACAAAACCTTTGCAGCATAGACTTAATGTGTTTTCCTTGTGCCTTGCGCAAGGTAAAATATCCCTTCTTCAATCAGGATTTCACATTTGATAGCTCCTCCCACAGCTTTATTTTCTTAATTCATTATCTTATTACGTATGTCATATCATATATTGATTAGTCAAACCCAATGCATTAGGCTGTAGGCCTCTAACCACCTATCCACATATCTTGGGAGGCTTTTCCTGTGGTTTGAAATCTGGATCCTTCTAGCCGTTTGTTTCTGCTTTTCTTAAGAAGTCATTGCCCTTAGATTGTCTCGTTTTGTCACATGTGTGGTAGTAGCTACTAGTTTGTGTGATGGACTTTAGTTTTGAGCAATTCTGTCATTTCTTTTCTCTATTGCAAGAATGAGTCTGTGATAAAGATCTCATGATTTTTTGACTGATTATTTTGTTGAGGGCATTGAGGCATATAGGCAATGCCTATTAAAGACTGCACAAGTATCTTATATAATAAAAAAATCGGTATATGTGCACATCCATGTTTTTTTGTAGTGCAGTTATTTGAACTGTCCTCACTGTTGTCCATTCATATTTGCAGGGACAATTCTCCAATTGGCACTTTCCGCCCACATGCTCGGCCACTTTTCCAATATCGTCACTATAGGTATAAAGTGGGAGATGGAACCCCCATATTCTCGTTTTATCTACAGTATATTTTCTCAATAGTCTATTTTGGTGCTTATCTGGTTAGTTACTACTGGCTGGAATAAATTGCCTTATTATTAGTGGCAACCGTTGGGCTTTTTGTGGGCGCATTTTGTCGCCTCTAATATGTGACCTATATTTTTTGTCCTGCTATTGTCAGTTTTTTTTGGCGCTATTAGTTCATTATTATTATATATTTCAAAACTATATCTTTTAAGTGCACCATCTATTTTTTAGATGGTGTTGATTAACTAACAAGTTGCTAGTATCAATTTGCAATTAATATTCCCAGCTATTATTGCATTTTCTTGGCAGATATAATATTGTTGCCCTGTTTGTGGCCTTTGTTTGATTTCTGTTTATTAATCTGACCCATTTTGGCGATGGTTTATTTTCTAAAATTAGTATGGTGGTATTGAATTTGACCTGCTCCATTTCTTATTTTATATAAACTGTCCATTAATTCCAAATCAGTGGCTAATTTTCATCTTGAGATGAAACGTGAAATATATTTCTGTTCTCTCACTGATATTAAATATTTCTGTGCTCACTGCTCAGTGAACAACAGCCTTTACGACTGAATCCTGCTGAGGTATGCGAGGTTATTGCTGCAGTCAGCTCAGAGACACCTTCATCGAATGCTAATGTTATGACAGTGTCATCTAGAATTAGTAATACCAGTGGAAAGCCATCAATGGATGTTGCTGTGAGCGTCCTTATTAAGCTTGTCATTGACATGTATGTTTTAATGCATCATTTGCTACTTCAATTTCGCTTTATACTTGTGATGCAGGAGCATCCTTTTGTTGCTGTTTGTTTTTATTTTGTTGGGTTATTTTGTGTCCCCAGACCGTGCTTGTTGATCTGCTGTTGTTAGTTCTGCTGCGTCAACTTGTTTATCATATAAATTCAATTTTAATTTATTCTTGTGTATCATATCTACATGTCAAATCTATTGATCCTCTTGTTTTACATCTATGTATCCATCTATTTATTTAGAAAGCCAACTGATATTTCTGCTATCCCAAAGGCATCTGAAGTGCTGAAGGTTAAAATCATCAGGATAGTCTCCTGTAAACATATCATATTTCCTTGCCATTTATTCAATATCTTTTTTTATGGTGGCGCTTTAATCTGATTATTTAATCCATGCACTTTCAATTTACAATTCTATTTGGCATGGATGGGAGATTACTCTCTTCCTTGCTATTCTACCTATCATAGTGCAAGTTTTCTTGATTCCCACCTCGTCTATTAGCCTGTGAGGATATGGGGCTTATCTTTTCTGTTGCTACTTATGGTCCTTCTTTCTACTTTTCCCTATCTCCTTCGACAGAGCAAAAGTTTCTTTCTCTATACCATAGTATTTAATTCCCAGGCTTTTCCTCATTTTTTAATTTGTTACACATTTTGAAACTTTCTTACTACCGAAATCAACCTGATCTTGTTCCTCATAGTTCATCTGGTTGATGTTAAAATTACCTTACTCAATCATAAATTACTTAGTTTAATGGACTATCATGGATGCATGTGCTTCTGGCACACTAATTTTTGATTTGGTGAAGTAACAGAAAAAAGTATTCAGAGTAAGCCTTTTGCAATCATGTATGACTTTCCTGGATAAACTACCATTAGTTTGAATGAACCTGGATGTTCCACCTTTTTGAATTGGATTTGGATTTCTTTTCCACTATTGTTTTCATTTTGAGTGCTAAAAAAGAAAAATTCAATCAGAGGGGCACCAACAAGTGCAACTCAAAAAACAGGATTACAAATCAGCTATGATGATGGTGGCAACGAACTGAAATTCCAGAACTGTATAGGCTACATTTACCATTAAACCTTTTGTTTTGTAGGTATGTGCTGGAGACCGGGACTGCGGCTCCTCTCATTTTGTCTATGCTTGAGGTGCTGATCAATCACATTGACTTGTTTATGAAGTTATTATGGTCGAAGCTTTTAATTTGTTTTAAATCTTCTTTTTTTAATCAGGAAATGCTTGGTTCTCCAAAGGTGGCTTGTAGGGTTCGTGCTTTTGATTTGATATTGAATTTGGGAGTTCATGCTCATTTGTTGGAGCCTATGATGACTGATGACACTTCCACAATTGAAGAAGAGTATTCTCAAGAATCATCTTTTGACAAGGATGGCCAACTCACAAAGCCTGGAAGTGAAATAGACTCTGTTGAGAAGTTGGGAGGTTCCTCTGCTATAGATAGATTTGAAATGTGGATTCTAAACATTTTACATGAGATACTTCTTCTTCTCATACAGGTATGATTTTATATTGTTCCATATATTCTCTTCATTGATTGATATCAATTAGCTGTTCATGTTCAGTTTTTTATTGGAATTATTGATCTTGATCATTTAAGCAACATTTTTGTTGCATTTTTTGATAGTTTTTGTTTTAATTTTTTTTTCCATTTTATCTTTTAAGCAGAGGTAATGTTCTTGACAATTTGAAGGAATGGATAACTTTAGTTATACATAATAATATTTCTTTTTTAATCATTCAATGCATTTAATGTAAAACAGGCAAACAACTCATGTGCACAAAGCAAATGTGATGGAAGATGACTTCATGTACAATGAAGATGATTTTAGAAACTATATTGAACTTTCTTATATTGTATCGATTGTTGGACACTATAAAGAAAGAGATTACGAGATTCAAAAGTACCAAAACTTTCTGGCCTATTTTGTTGAAATTAGCAATTGGGATACAATATATTACTAAATTCTTTTTTATGGAATGACTGTTAGTATACTGAACTTTAAGTTCTAAGAGGTAACAAGGTTGATATTTTTATGCTCTGGTGGAAACAAAAAAGTAAAAGATCGATGGGATTAGGTGTTTGTGACACATTGTTTGAGCAGTTTGGTTTGATGTAGTTGAAAATGTAATTATATGCTGCCTGTATTGAAGATTCTTCATGCGTAATAGATGCATTCTGCTGCTGTTACTGGTATTGTGTCATTTATATCATTATGTTTTACCAACTAATGTCCTGATCACAGACGGAAGAGAAGGAGGAATCAGTCTGGGCATCTGCTCTGAGTTGCTTACTTTATTTTGTCTGTGATAGAGGCAAAATTTCAAGAAGCCGATTGGAAAGCCTTGACATAAGGGTGAGTTTTTAACTTTTTTCATGCACTGACTACTTCATGGTAGTGTGAGTGACTAGAGAGTCACACAATACAATTTTTATTTTAGAAAAAGAGATTAATCAACGCTGCACTACTTGGGAAGTACTTTTAGTGTATGTTTCTGATTAAATAGTTTACTTACGTCATGTTGCAGAAATTGAAATTGTTTAATTCTCATCAAGGCTCATGCATACATACACGTGGTATGTATGTACCTACATCTATGTGTTGCTGGTTGGGTTACTAATTTCATGCTTACAAGGAGCTTGCTGATTATCTTGATTCATCAGAGATGATGATGTTTAACATGCTCACACTTGACCCCAGTAGAATTTGGTGAAGTTTTGATTTGAGAAAAGTGGGAAAGAAACCTCAGTCAGCTGAAGAGTTATTTTTCTTAGTTGTTTTCTTGTTCATACACTTCAGGGAAAGAAATTGGAAACTAGAAAGACACTTCTTACCAAAGAATTATATTATCTTATTTTCGTCACTTTGTTAGCATGCCTTGACACTGAAGCTTTCCCTATCTGAAATGTCTAGTAACATAATACTCCTTTTTTGAAGCAAGTGATTTCAAAATTCGATTTCTTAGGAAATTAGAATTACTTCATGGGGGAGCAGTTTCATGACTTAATTAGATATGCGTGTTTAGTTTAGCATGATGCAGTAGGGACCTGAATTTTCTTCTTGTTACATTTATTATTGCGTTTTAGATATATTTCATTCTGTTTAGTCTTGATTTGATTTGGTCCATTTTCTTTCATCAGGTTATTAAGGAACTTATAGAAACTAGCAGGCGAAATTCTTGGGCAGAAGTTGTTCATAGTAAGCTTATTTGCATGTTAACAAATATGTTTTATAAAGTTTCTGTTGTACCTACAGTGGCTGTTTCAAGCATCCCAATGTTTCTTGTGGACCAGATTGACCTGGTTGGAGGAATTGAATTTATTTTGCTTGAGGTATGTCTATTGTTTATTATTGGTTAAATGGCTCATTTTCTATTATTCGCTTCATGAAGGCGTCAATAAATGCAGACAAAACATCAGACAATGCATGATACCGGCAAAGATTGGTGCACTGTTAATTTGTTTTCCTCTTTATTGAAGTGTAGAATCTCCCTAAGGTTGGGCTGCAATCAATGAATTGTTGATATGTTAGCATTTTCCCTATTTATGAAAAGTTGCAATGCTTGGGTATATTACAATGTGGCTGTCAGTTTTTTTTTGAAGAAATAAAAATTAGTTATTACACTGTTACAGTGATTGGACAATTTTCAGAAAAAAAACTTCATAAACTGAAGAAATGGACTTGTGCTCATCAATAACTATGAGAGTAAGTGTTGCCTCTAGTTTTTTTTCTGAAGGAAGATTTTCTGATAGTGAAAGTGAAATCCTTTACTGATGTCCATATGTTCGGCAAATCTCCTTTGATGCTATGTATAATGTATTGCATTTCTGCTTGAATGTGATAATATGAAAGCCAAATCTCGATAATTAACTGACAGTCAGTTCTAATTTTTGCCTTGACACCCAAAAAAAATGAAAAAAGTAAAAAAAATTGTGAATTATTGCTTGGTATGTTTCTAGATTTTCTGTTTTTTTGGTTGTCATGGTCCTTTATTCATCTGATTAGCTGTAATCCTACCATCACCAGTACTCACTAGCTAACTCAAGGGAAGAAAGGAGAAATCTCTATTTGGTACTTTTTGACTATGTTCTGCATCAAATAAATGAAGCATGCCTAGCTACTGGAGTATCTGAATATAGTGACGATGAGATTCAACCTCTTGCTGTCCTACTTTCTCTTGCTGATGCACCTGAAGCTTTCTATATATCTGTTAAGCTGGGAATGGAAGGCATTGGAGAACTTTTGAGAAGATCGATTTCAGCTGCATTGTCTAGTCCAAACAGTGAACGATTAACCCTGGTAATTTTTCAGGAGATGCATTTGTTTGCTTTTATTATGTGCCACGTAGGGCATTGATTGCAATCACACTTGAAGAGTTACAATAACTATGGCATTTGGGTGCATGTGTGCTGGTGGTGTTTTGTGCGTAATTTTTTCAATGTAAAATTTTCTGGACAACTGATTTTCACCTAAATGTTGGTTATTTAAACAAGGAGGTTTCCACTGCAATGAATTATTAAGGGTCCAAGGTATTATTTTTGGAGTTGTAAATGAAATTATCCTGTTGGCCATGATAAGTCCAAGCTCGAATATCGCACAATCAATTACGTTGGCCCTTTTGTGATGCAAGCAGCCGTCTCTGTATGTTGAATTTATATATCCGTCTTTGAGCCCCACCTAACTTCCTTAATTCATATTTTTAGAAACTAAGTTCCGACGCATAATTCTTGAACCTTGAAATCCTCTGCTTATCCTCTCCATTTTTTAAGGCGAATGGCTACTATCACTAATGTTTATTGTGCAGTTAGACTCATAATGTTTTAGTCACTACAATATTTGCAAATTCTCACATTCATCCTTTGTGTAAGAATAAAACTCATTCGACTAATTTGAACTTTTGAAGCCCACTTTTGAATGCAATTAAGTCTTATTCATTCCTCTAAACAAACAGTCAACCAAAATAACTTACAAAAGGTTAAGAAACTTGATAGATTTTCCTGCTTTTTTCATATGACCTAAATTAGAATCTCCGATGCACGCATGTATGTTATTGGCTATGATTTCAATAGTTTATATATGCCTGGTTTCCAAATAAAAATTTCTTCTCTAAAGGTATCCCTTGTGCAGTAACTGATTTAGTTTCTCCAAAATTACTTAATTTCACCTAGTTATATTTGTTGGGATAACGCTAGTAATACTTAATCATCTTTTCTTGTAGCAGCAGTTCAACTACGTAATTATATTGACTTTCTACATTACTGCATACAACCTTTTCTTTAATTGTTTCTCTACAATTGCCTCTACTACCAAGTTATATTTCTACCGTCTCCTCTATACAAATTCAGTAACCTGTTTTTTTCTCTCTGTACTTTCTGTTTGTTCCATTAATCTTTGTGTTGCTGCATTTCCGAATTTTCCATGGACTACCCTTTTCATTCTCACATGTATATCTAAACTTGTGAACCCTTGCTTATATTTCATCACATTAGAGTGTTCATTAGGTGTATTGTATATGTATATGCATATGCACATGGTAACTCTTTCGCCTTTCGTGTGTCCTTGGGATCTGATACTGGCGCTTCTGGTGGTTGATCTCCACTCTTTTTTATTTTTAACTGTCATTATCATGGGTTTTGTTTTCTTCTTTTGTTTTATGTTTTTCCCTTTTTGTAACGAAACGTGGGGTTTGGCAAGGCTTGGGGTCAATTTTCATACCTAATTCCTCTGTTTTCTTGGCATTTATTTGACTGTTTTTGAAACAAGACACTGAATGCAACAAATTCATTGTAGTACTTTATCATATACTTCTAAGAAATACTTTCTTATATTTGCAATCACCAGAAAAGTACTGTTTTTAAAATGGTTCAAGGGAGATGAGGGGATTTAAACCCCATCCTTCCTGCCATTGAGGGAATGGTTGTAAGAAGTCAACCACTTGAACCAATGGTTCTCCGCAATTATCAGTAAATTAGTATTATTGATGTGTATAGGTAAGCTTTTTACTTGTGATAATGTTAAAGGAGGATTTTATTGAACTAGATATAGTGATGTCAAGGTGTTTGCAAATTACTTCCCTTCATTCCTCTTGGGATAAACACATGTTCTATTGGATTTGAAATTTGTTTTGGACTTGCTCAAAATTGAGAATTTGTTGGATAAAGCCATCATTTACTTGATTGAAGAAGTAAATCTTTTGGCGGTCTCTTTATGTAATGATCCGTATTTTTCATAGCTTTGGATCATTGAATTAAATAAAATTTCCTCGCATTTTGATGAAATATGCTGGTGGTCATTCTGTTGCTACTGATTTATTTATTCTTTATTTGGCAAAATCTATGAGAAAAAGAAATGCTTAGCTTTATTTTCCTTTAAGGTCTAATGCTTTGTATTTCATTTTACCATTGCAGCTCTTGGAAAGTATGATGGAAAAGTTTGATACTATAATTAGCTCATTTACTCATTTAGATAAAGAGTTCTCCCATCAGATACAGTTAACCAAGTCCTTCAATTATCAAGAAAGTATTGAGAGAGCTGATATGAGAAATGGTGTTGGCATGAAAGCAAAGTTATCGTGGGCAACTTTGCATACTCTGCTACATTCAGAAAGAATTTCCTACCGCCGGAATGGGCATATTTGGTTAGGGGATTTGCTTATTGCAGAAGTTGGTGATGCAAGGAATAAGAGCAAATGGTCAAATATTAAAGATTTGCAGCGTAAAATTGCTTATGCCGGAGGTTCCGATTGTTCAGTTTCTTCAGATGTTCCTATGTCGATTTGGCTAATGTGTGGACTTCTAAAGTCGAAAAACAGTCGTATCAGATGGGGCTTCCTCTTTGTCCTTGAGAGGCTTCTCATGCGATGCAAATTTCTGTTGGATGAGAACGACATGCAGCACTTGAGCAGCAGTGATGTTAGTCAGGAAGATGCAGATAACCGACTTGAGAAAGCAAATGCCGTGATTGACGTTATGAGCAGTGCTTTGTCCTTGGTGGCTCATAATGAAACAGATCGCATTAATATTTTAAAGGTATTTTTCTACGAAGAACTTGAATACAGGTGTTTGAATAACTTCAGATTCTTGCAATAGATTTATCTTAATATTAATTGCCAAAAATGTATCCGTATCAAAATCTGTATCTTTCTTATTCGTCACTTCTATCTTTCATATTCTTCTTAACTACTATACCACCTGATTAGATGACGTCATTGTTAGTATTGCATCTGCTTGGGATGTCATGAGGGTTATTTTAAAGGAATTATTTGAGTTTTGATGAGGAATTTACAACATGAATCTTGAATGAAAGCATTAACCTACGTTGTATTGACGTGAAGGGATGAATTGTTGTGAATTGTGATGGTAGATTTTGTTTTGTTGTCTGTTGAGACTTGAGAGGGCTGTATTTTTTCTTTTACCTAATTTACAATTTTACATTCTCTTGTACTCTGTTGATGAAATCCTTCACTGATCCCTCTTTGCTACTAAAAAAAGTAATCTGTCACCAGTTGCCACGAAGCGTTGGCCTTACACAATGACCTTTTTCTTGAAGTGATCCAGCAGCCATGTAATCCCTTGATCATGTTTCTGTTTGAATTAGGGGGAGTAACTAAGACAATATCAGCTCATTCACAATGCTTTTCTTCATTTCCGTTTGCTGAGTCAATGAGCAGATAGAATAAACTATTTAAGAACTCTGCAAATAGAGTTGCTATGTATCATGAACAAGTGCATTTGTTTCCCAAGAAAGTTATTTTAGTGGTTTACGGACCTGATTTTCTAACGAGTTGAAAACATATGTAAACTAGAAATACTTGCTGCTGGGTTAGGCCTAATTCAAATCTGTGCCATTCAGGGATTTCTTTAGAATGCTTTAGTAAATCCTTAGGTCCTTATTTCTTTTGAAACTTGTATATCATAATCTATGACATGATGAAAATTTTGTGTAGCTTTTGTTGATAATGCCTGTATGGAATGTGTCCCATGCTTACGATCTTTATGTTTTCTTCTTGTTCAAACAGATGTGTGATATTCTATTCTCTCAGCTGTGCCTGAAGGTTCCCCCTGCAGCTGCAATGTCATATGGAGATGGAATGGTTCAAAGTAGAGTTCACAATTTCACAGATGAAAGTAGAAAAACTGATGCTGGTGAGTGTGTCTCTCAACCAGAGAATTGTCGCTGGGATGAGTTGCTTGAGGAAATTGACAGCAGATCCAACAACGATAAAAGTAGTCCTTTAATTTGTGAGACAGCATCAATGGCAGCGATGCTTCTCCGAGGACTTGCCATTGTCCCTATGCAATTAGTTGCACGTGTTCCTGCTGCTTTGTTTTATTGGCCGTTGTTTCAACTTGCTGTTGCAGCGACTGACAATATCCCATTGGGTGTTGCTGTTGGAAGCAAAGGGAGAGGAAATGTTCCTGGTGCCACATCAGATATACGGGCAACTCTTTTGCTACTTCTGATCGGTAAATGCACAGCAGATCCTGCTGCTTTCCAAGACGTTGGTGGTGAAGCTTTTTTTAGGTGATTACAAATTTCTAGACTTCCTAATAGTTTGTTAGTTTGGTTTATGGTTAGACGTGCAAACATTCTTAAGCTGTTAAGCATTTTGTTTTGGCAGGGAATTTTTAGATGATACAGATTCAAGGGTGGCATATTATTCTTCAGCTTTCCTCTTGAAGGCAAGAATGCTTCTTCCCCCTCCCCATGATAATCATGTTCTCTTAATGATTGTATTCTTATTTTTTGCTGACTCTTTTGAGTGTTGAATCTCTTAGAGAATGATGACTGAAACACCTGAAAACTACCAACACATGCTTCAGAATCTTGTCTTTAAAGCTCAGCAGGTATGGCCTTATTCAATATTATGCATGCAACTGGGATTTGTGTTTCTTGCTTGATGACTTACCATTGATCTTTATTCTGAGAGTTGTGTTGGCATGTTGGTATGTATAGTCATCTGACATTTAGTTTTCACTTTGATGTATAAAACTCTTATATATATATATATTAATGTGTATGTCTTGTCTATTAATGACTATCCACAGCTGGCAATTTTAAAGAATTCCTTCTTTGCTGGAATTGGTTATTCACTTTTGTCTTTGACTTAATCTCCATAAACTGACATAGGGATTTTGGTTTTCCGAATCCTTTTCACATAAGCTGCAAATTATGGTTAGTATAAAAGCAGTCCAAGTTGTCCTCTTTCCGTCACTTCCCAGTCATTATTGATTAGAGTAAAAGGGTTGGAAATTTTTTGGAGAGTTGACTGATGGTTGAGAGTTGCATCCTTGATTTTGTATTTTTTTAGATGATCATTTTCTTCTATTTGGGCTTTCTGGTTCGTGCTAAATGATTCTTGTGTCACATCAAGTACATGCATAGCTTAATAGTTGACCGGTATAGCTATAGAAGAATATGCGTGAATAGTGAAAGGGTCCAGACTTAATAAAATACTTGGATAATATTTTAATATTTTTTCTCTTTGTTATGGTCATGTCGGGGCTTCTTAGTTGAATAGTTCTGTTTTGTTTATATGGAAAAGTTATATGTCACTAATGTATTTACTTTGTGCTTGTGCTCTCCAGAGCAACAATGAAAAGCTGTTGGAAAATCCATACCTTCAGATGCGTGGCATAATCCGGTTGTCAAATGATCTTGGAACTTGTTTATAATTTAATTGCTTATCTTGTTGGAGAATACTTTCTTGATCTGGAGACTTGCAATGCTCAAGGACTTCGTGTTCTTCTCTCGACACTTGCATTGTTTATTTCAGAAATCCATGACCCAATCATGGTTGATTGATTAAGAATGTGCAAAGGCAGTATGATATGTGATCATGAAAGTACTTCTCATGGCTAAAGTATTTATGCCAAATATGAGGTCCAACTTCTCTTGCCCTCCCCTAGGCATTAGAAGAACTGGGGTGTGATAATACTGGAAAATTTTGTAAGAATCCTCCACCTTGACTGTGGGTGTCAGTTTTGGATTAGTAGGAAATGACATCCACCACTGAATTTAGTTCTATGCAATGGATTAATGGTGGGCATGATCTGAGGAAGTACAATATTGTGAAGTTTACGACTGGGGATATATCTTTGGATAATTCAGCAGACTGATATTGATGATCAACTTCGTGCATCTTCAGGTACTGCTGTCCATCCTTTATTGCAACAATTTATGTTTGTTACTCCTATGCATAGTGTTGCCTTGTCTTTCTTTGTTATGCTAGATAGTTAGCTTTATGAATGAACATGATTTAGGTGGTGATTCAATTCCATTATTAAAAATGATTTGAAAGTCCTTTCTTGAGTATGATTAAACACACTGGTGGTTCGTTTCTATGATTAACATGATTCAGATGATGGTGATCAAGTTATATAATAAAACATGAATTTGTCCCATCTTTATTCAGATTATGGTGATTCAGTTTTGTCTATGAACATGTTTGGCGATGTTTTTTTTCTTGTTCTTGTTGCTTCTATTAGAAAGGGACGATTAAATGTTCTTTTTGATCTGTGGAAAATGCAAAGGGGACTAATGATCATTTTAAAGTTTAGGGTGAGGTTCTTGTTTTTCTTGTCTTGTCTTTTTCAACTGTTCAAGATCTGGAAATAGACCTGTACTTTGTGATGCTGAAGTAATTTGTTTTTGTCTTGTGCTTGTGGATGCAGTTATCGGTGTGCATTACATTTACAAAAGAAACGCTGGGCAAATTTGGAGGAATAATTTCTGTACGGTATAAGATTATCTCTTGGTCTTCATCTATTATTTGAATTCCCGAGGGTGAGTGATTTTGGCCTTTTTTTTTTGGAACGGCCATGTTTGGTCATAAAAGCCTCGGTTTTTTTTTTACCATAGAGATACATCCACGATCAGGATTGTGTGTTTTAGCATTTAGGACTCGAAAGAAATTTGGTTTAGAACACATGGCTGTCCGATTCTATTGCTAAGGTCATCGGACAGGGTGTATGTAATTAAATGATGTCTTTGAAGGGTGCCTAGCTATTTTTTGGGCTATTAGTGTTGATAATTGTTTGATTTGTAATTTTGAAATTTTGTTTTCTCCCTTGTTTTGTTTGTGGAGTGGAGGGATGTGTCTCCTCCCACTTGGGTTGTAAAATTGCTGTTAAAGCAATTTTTTTTTTCTTTTTTTTAATCGGGGAAAAGGATGGGTTCTAAGTCTGAGTTAGAGATAATTTATGATCTATTTCGAGTTACTTTATATTATTCTTTTCTTTCTATATTTTTTTATTAAATCTATAAATTCTTGGCGGCTTGGAGCGTTCATGTGTGGGGCCAAAAAGTCTGGAAGAAACTGTTTGGCCATTTTTGTGAATAATGGAGGAATTCCAGCTATGCTATGTTGTCATCATCCATTTCTAATTTTCTATAGCACTGAAAGCTTTTGAAATGCAACTATAAGTTGTTAGTTCACACTTGACACTCCATTTCTAGCCAAAAGGCCGACAAACGTATGTTTACACTCCATTTGATATAGCATTGTTACTGTTGCAACATTATTTTCCCAAAATAGAGAGAGAGCACTACTTAAGTTAAAGCTCATATAAACATTTGGGGTTAACGATTGGAGGATGATTAGAAGTGGTGTCGCATGCCCAGGGAATGAAGCAGGGAGGGAGACTAGAGGGCTGATGAGGAAATTCGGATGGCTTGGGACTTTTCATTTTTTTTAATTTAGTTTCTCTTATAGAACTTCACATAATCACACTTTTTATAAATTATAAAAAAAAGTTAAAAAAATGATGCAACAAAAATTTGTTTATAAAAAATAGAAAATATAATATAATATAATAATAATAATAATTTGTTATTTGATAATAAAATTATACAGTTGACCTATTGACCCTAAAGGTTGAATTATGATAAATTCATAAATCATTTTCACGTCCATACACTGTCGGTTTTAAATTAATAGAAATGCTTTAGACCGAGAAATGAAGGACATTTGGGTAATTTCAACCAACGAGTAGAGAGTAGAGACGAGGGAGTATCGCACCAGCGCTGCGAGTTCATTCGTTTTCCTAATTCGTCCATGGCCATTTCTCTTTCGCTTGACCTCACGCTACCGTACCCTTAAAAACCTTAAACGCTTGACGTCTCTTTTGGTCGACAGAGAAAACTGACATTTGTGATTCGCAGAGGGAGAAACGATGGAGGATATCTCCTCCAATCCTGCTAATGCAAACCCCAATCCAGAGATTTCTAGTAAGCCATCCAAATCTTCCAGAGAAGAAGGCGAGCTCTCTCCCTCATCTGGCGATGACGTAATTTTCCTGAAAACCCTATCTATATTTGTTTATCTAATTCATATTCTTCTTTTTCCTTATCTCTATTTTGAAATCAATGTTCGCTGATAGAATTACGAATTGGCTCTCGCTTTATTGGCGTACTTGTAGTTATTGGTATGTTGTGGTGTATGATTAGTAGTTCAGAAAATTATGTAAGAGAAGAGATACTGGTTCTTTGCTATCTAGTAATCAAGTTGAATCTGAAGTTGCCCGAGGAGGTTAGTTCTCTACTCTTTAAGGTGAAGGATTAGAAGGAATCTGTTATTCGGGATTTTGGTTTGTGTTTAGTATATTGTTGTTGGAATTTCAGTGATTATTGTTCTTGCAGAACTTAAGGACTACTAATGATTATAACATGGTATCTTGTTTATTTTCTGGTTTTCTGATCCAATCTGAAGGTAGGAAGTGTTTGGCTCTTTGGCTGCTTAATAAAGCAGAGCAGAAACGATAGGAAATGGTTTAGTCTGTGAACTTGACGTGCTAGGTTTAGCCAACATTTTCTGCAACTACTTTTGTGTTCTCCACTCTGTACTTTCAGGTGGCAAACTATGAGAAGAATCTAAGATTTTTTTGAGTGCAAAATGAGAAATCTAAGATTTAGAAATTCAACTTGTTTCCTTGTTTTTTAGATTGAATTTCTTGGCAATGCAATGAAGTGTATTGCGATTTAGGTGGTCAAGCTCATAATTACGGGTTGTCTTTGACTATATACATTGAGACTTTCCAAATAGAGGCGCTAATATTTCGTTGCACAACTTCAATTTAATGTTACCTTTAATTAATATTTTTTTATTCAAAATTAAGTTTTAGCTGTGTTTAAATGGTATTATGATCGGAGTGTCCGTTTAGATTTATAATTGGGATTTGGGATATCATTGCAATTTCATTTGAAACTTCATGCATCTATGGTGAACTGGTTATTGCCGACTTATTGGTTGTTTCTTTCTCACTTTTTTCTAGTTTTTGTGGAAGCGAATTTTCTGAATATGGCTCTCAAATTCTCACTGTTATCTTTTTATCACGCAGGAAAATCTTGTTTACCCTTCTGCACAGTCCACTGGTGCTATTACCCCGATTATAGGCCCAATTGAATGTTCTTTGTTGAACAAATTAACTGAAAGCAGCCGGGCAGGTGAGTATCAATAACCATTTCTAGGCTAGAAATGGGTTTCCCTCCATGCCATCCCTCTATTCCTCTCACCCTAGGTCTTTTATGATTAGCATTTGGATCAATATCAGTTTGTATCTTTCAAGTTGGAAATATCGTGGCATTAATGATTCAAGCTTTTAATGTGTCGATCTTTTGGCTATCAAATATTTATTCAAATTGGTTATCATCTATCTTTCTCTAAAATACTTTGAATAGCTTACTTACCTTACAGGAAGGACCATCTCCGGCAATAATAATCCAAGCTCGGTTGAGGTTCAATGTCAAACTAATAAAGAACAGATTAGTTCTAAGAGCTTGGAGACGGCGCGAGTACCTTTGAAATCTGCTAATTCTGGTTGGCATGCGCCTCTAGTCGACAACAATAACCTTGTGATAAGCTTCTCAGACAATGATAGTGATAGTGACTTTGAAGATAACAGACTAGAAAAAGCTGTAGAAATTAAAAAAAATACCGGGGTGAATAGTGGTTTTAAACCACCGACTTCATTATTATCAAAGCCGAACAGCTTACAACAAATTTCGAGAAATAAAAAAGTTGTACCGAGGAAATCATCTTCAAGTCATTTATTTGCCTCATCAGTGACTAAAATCAATGGAGGTTCCAATTCTAGGGTCGCTGGTCCCCCAATAGTTGAGCAAGGTTCTCGATCTCGATTAGGAAATTATAAAACATCGAACAAAAATTTAGCCAGCCAAGATAGGGGATCTAATCAAGGTGTGGGTTTGAATAATGGTAAACTTGAGAACTTAAGGCAGCAGATTGCACTTCGGGAAAGTGAAATGAAGCTTAAGGCTGTAGTGCAAAATAAGGAACTAGTCTCAGCGTCACGTGGGGATTTTAATGCGATGAAGCAAAGCACTGATGGGGTTAGGAAATATTCTGCAGTTTCTGCTGATGTTGCACTCTCAGAACCAAAAGAACCCGACTTGAAACGCTTAAAATCTAGTGGATCTGATTCCACCATGCACAATGAAGATAGGCATCAACAAAAACTTCCTGCAAAATCAAATTTTAACTTCAAAGAGCAACAACCAGAGAACAGCAATCTGCGGAATAGGAATGGCCAGGAAGGAACTTCTTTGAGTGGAATGGAGTCGAACATTGTTAAATGGCAAAGGAAAGATGACAAGAGAGTGGCTATTTCAACAGAAAATCGAAGAGGTTTGTGATAGATGATGAGTACATATCTTTTATTTTTGTGGATTGTATCTTATACGTCTTTGAAAAATATGGTGTTTATGTATTGCAGTTGATGGTATCAACTCTAATTGTCAGTCTGGAAATGTTAGACGAGAAGATCCTCCAGTTGTGAAGAGCCGAGTTACGATGTTGACTAATATGGCTTCAAGTACTTTTCCAAATAGCTATGTAAGCTATCTTGGTCATATCTTTGACAAATTTTATTTCCTTTCTTTCCTGCTAAGTACCATAAACATATATGGATATCTTATATGCCAAAATTTTTTTGTTGTCCTTATATTATTTGTTTGATATACATGTGCATGGAAATTCAAGCCATAGTATATGTCGGACAGTCAGAGTTCGTGTTTTTACTCAACAACTAATGCAGGCGCACATGATTCTGTGAATATTCACACAGATTTATTTTCCATGGACTCCTGTATTTTTACGAACGTGTCAGTCAATGTAGAGGAACATGGCTATGAGTGCTGTTCCGTAGCTGCTTTGGCAGTTAGATATAAAAAATAGCATTCAATGCAGATGGCTCCCGTAAAGTGGTAGCTGGTATGAGAGGAGTAGATATGCACCACTTTTCACTCTCATTGCTCAGAGTCTGTTGCCATGGTTTGAACTAATGTCATCTAGGCAATTCTACTACAGTGCCAAGGTTTGCAGTTGCTAACTTAATATATTGGGTTTCATGAAGTGAATTTTTTGAAGTTGTAGAGTGGAATTTGTAGCTGCATTGCTATTACAGTATAGGCCTCTATAAAATCTTGTATGGAATAACTTTGTTTCTTTTTCAATCGATTACAAATTTATGCATATCATAGTTGCTTCATACTTAGTGTCAGCTCTTAATATGGAGTAACTTTACAGAATGGCAAGAAGTTGAATCATCCAAGTAACTGCTCTGGAAACCATCCACCAACGCCTTTTGTCGCAGCAGCAGGAAATGATCAAAATTTGAAAAGTAGTCAATATTGTCAAATCGTATCTGATGATCAATCACTTCAGCCCCCACTGAACAGGGTACATCAGGTCTTGTACCTAGGTTTCAAAATAGCAAGTCGTTTTGTACATTTGGTCGTTATATTTTTTTGACTTGAAAAATTAGTTCTGGTTGAATTTTCTATTTTCTATTTCTCTCTCTTTTATTCACATTACAATATTCCCCCCCAATCTGATCTCTCTCTCTCTCGTAATGTCTCTATTTCAGGAATCTCTGGACAATGAAAGCCTCTTGAAATGTTTGGGTAATGGTTGTTTTGTGGCACCCAGCAACTTTGATATGCAGTCACTGGATGAAATGGAGGAATTGCTGGACAAGGAGCTTGAGGAAGCTCAAGAGCACAGGCACAGATGCGAAATTGAAGAAAGAACTGCTCTTAAAGCTTATCGAAAAGCGCAGAGGGCGTTGATTGAGGCTAATGCTAAATGTAAAAATCTTTATCATAGAAGGGATATATGTGCGGCCCGGTTTCAATCTTTTATTATGAAGGATTCTGGTTCACTGTTGTCCTCCAGGCAGCATGAGCACGTAGGAAGGGGTTTGGATTTCTCGAATAGCATGTCTAAAGATATGGAACTGATACCCACAAGAAGAGATCACATGCAAACAGAGTACAATGGCTTTAACCAAATAGGATATGATTTGAATGCCCCACCAGTCAATGGTGGTACAGTTCATG
The DNA here is from genome assembly GCA_963580455.1 of Euonymus europaeus. Taxonomy (NCBI): domain Eukaryota; kingdom Viridiplantae; phylum Streptophyta; class Magnoliopsida; order Celastrales; family Celastraceae; genus Euonymus; species Euonymus europaeus. Next base: position 3,194,402 of record OY756961.1, read on the forward strand.
TGCCTTATGGTCATGAGAATGAACATAATTTGGGGTCTGAACCATGCAGTGAACCTGATATTAGTACATCAGAGCCATCGCGTCGTAACGACTGGGTTGTTACTTATGGAGTGAGGTCTCCATCTAGTGATCCTAATAACTCAGGTGATGAAGATGAAGGCACATCTCAGCTGAACCCTGAGTCTCTCCAACCCATCTTCAAGTCTCAGGAAAAAATGCCAGATTCTGTGGGACTGCAAAAGGATACAAATCACGAGTCAAACAGAGATTTTTCCCATGATAGCTCTCCAGATTTGCTTCTGGAAACAAAATTAAGATCTGAGCTATTTGAACGGTTACAAATGAGAGCTTTGGGAAAAAATGTTGGTTTACATAACAACATAAATATTGTAGATGATCAAGCATCTGATGACGTATCAGTAGAAAAAATTCAGATTAGGAATAACAATCTATCATTGACGGAGGCAGAGAAAAATCCGAGAGGTAATGTTGCACTAAGGAAAGTTGCTAATTGTTTGATATTCCTGTTCATGGAAAATAATAAGCCGTCTCCTGTTGGTTTCACAATGAATATTGAACTCATTGATCATTCTAGTGAATAAAGCTCATAGTATTTCACTCATGGTCGATTTGTGTCGAATCTTTTTTTTTTTTTGTCAGTACTATATCTATACATCTTGGAGTGCATGTGTTTGTGTCTCTGGGTGATCATGGTGTGAATTCTTCTTGCAAATTGCATTGTAAAGTAAAATGGAGAGTTGTGTTCACTTGTTCTTAATTCAACATAATAGATTCAAAATCAGTTTGTCACATAAAGTGCTTGATACATTCATCGTTATGAGTCTATCAAGTTGGTTGTCCACAGTCATCTAAGTTTGCTATGGAAGGAACTTTGTGTTTGTAGAACTATGAAACTTCAATTTCGTTTACAAGCGAAGAGCTGTTAGCCAATGACTTAAGGATTTGACAATTGACTTTGACATGTGAATGTAATCTTAGTTTAGATAGCTGATAGGTCAATCTATAGTGTTGTATGTGTGGCTTCTGTGTTATTTTGGAATAGAAGATACCTTCTTGTTGCAAAATAAAACATATGCTGTATAGAGTTGCAGGAAATATGGTAAAACATTTATTGAAAACTTGGAATCAGACTTTATTGTCTGATTTATGAGGACCTATTTGGTATTATGTAATCTAGCATGCGAGAAAGGGAGTGCTGTACTTTATGTTCTATTTTTCATTTTATTTATAACCTTATTTTCGTTGTTTTCTAATTCAGTCTTGGATGAAAGAAGTATCTCAGGGGTTCCTGTCCAGATCCATAGCCAGTGTTATGTTGGAGAATGCTTGAGGAGTGCATTTTCTCATATGCAAGTTGTGGCACCATTCAGTTTAGTAGGATTGCAAAGTGGAAATCATCACAGTCAGACATATGATTATTACACTGAAGATGTTGCTCGTGTCAGCACTCCTGGGATCCAGCAGCTTCATCTGGTACCAAATTCCATAGAGGCGAGCATTGCAGACATACTTCAAAAAGAAATTGACTCTTATACCTGCAATATCACAGTTAATCCTTTTTGGCCCTTCTGTATGTATGAACTCCGAGGAAAGTGCAACAATGACGAATGTCCTTGGCAGCATTGTAAGGAGTTCTCTAATGAAGATGCTGGTCAGCTTATGCATGATGATTCTCTAAGAGCTCGTATGAATTGTCAGATACAGATTTTGGGTGCATCACTTCATAGCACTAATTTTGGAAATCATTCTTCTGCAGATTGTCAGGATGGATTAACATCACACAAGGACGGACAGCATAGTGCTACAGAACTTTCAAAATTTCGTGATGTTTTGACTCTGCCAACTTACCTAGTTAGTTTGGAAAGTTTGAAAGTCAATCCAAACTTATATCAGTCTGTTGTATCTTGGAGAAATGGAGAATGCTGGCTAAAGTGTTTCAGCATTTACCTGGCGTTGTCAAATTCACTTCAAAAGGATTTTTCTGCTGATGAGTGCCTCATGTTTGGTAGCAATGGTCGCATTGAGATCCATGGAACATGGAATAGGCAGTCGTCATATTTCCAGAGTAGAAATGGTGTAGTGGTTCGTACATTTCTTTTCTATATTTAGTTTTTTGGTGCCTTTTCAACATTGTTTAAGTTTCTTGTTGAAACGCAAATCCACACCTTGAGTTGGGTGTGATTACGCAATTTTAAGCAGTAAGCAAGGTGACATTTCAATTTTCCTCAATGAGCAAGCCTTTTTTTTGCTCAATTATTAAATAAATTTTATTAAAATGTGTTGTATGCTGGTGGACCCCAGTACATGGGATGGACGAGGAAATAGCTAACTGAAACTGCAAAAAAAATGCAGAAAACATCTAACATTTGCAGATTTGGGAAACCAAGTGTATAGATTAGTAGAATTTCGATTTAAGAACATATAAGTTGGCATTTCTTTGAACTTTTACTTCTCATCTGTTTTGGTATTTGGTATTTTGGACCTCTAAGACTTGTGTATGAGTCCACAGCCAATTAAGAGCCCCAGCACCAAAACATTTATTTTCTGATTTTTTTCATTGCTTCCAGACATTGATTTGGCATTTCCATCACCATTATTTTCATTTTCGGTTTAGAATTTTGTTTAGTGTTCGTATATGCTTGTTCTTCAAATTTATTTGTCACATTAATGCGACAGGCTTATGTGGTTGTTTTTTCCTTGCATGATAGAATCAGCTTGAGCATGCACTAGCTAACAATGCCCAATCCCTGGAGACAGCTCTCTTTTTTCTCAGTCAGGAGGTTAACAAAATAGAGGGTCTTAAAAAGGTAACTCGTGAATTGCCATGATTCCTTGTGGCATCATACTAGAAGCCATTTTTCTCATCTCTCAAATTGTGAGTTTTGCAGGCTCTTATGGTGTTGTCTCGGGCTATTGAGGCTGATCCACAGCTTGAAATTATCTGGATTGTTTATCTTCTTATTCTTTATAGCAACAAAAAGTTGGTTGGGAAGGATGACATGTTCTCTTATGCGGTATGTAAAGTTTGTATGTTTATATACATAGTTTTATATCACAGAGTGACAAAGAGTGGGGAAATATCTGCATTTGTGGAGATTGCCCTATAGGTTTTGCCAGGTTTGGGGGAGTTTCCACGCATGGGGAGACTGCTCTGACATGTTGTTGATTATGATTTAGCTTGAGAATAGAAGAGATTGGTATCGGTTTCTTTTTATTAATTCTCAATCGCTGATACTATAAACCTCCTGGAAACTTAGTCTTCTTACTGTAGGTCTTTCGTCTGAGATTAACTAGTATAGACTATAGAGTTAACATATTTGTTTGTGTTAGTTGGTGATAATGCTCGACCTACCAAAGGGCGCCATTTCTCTTTGTATTCTTATATGGTAAGAGAAATAATTTAATTTGACAAGGAACTGCCAACCTGATAGTCGTAGCATAATATGTGATATGTTTTTGTATCACCACTTACAGTTTGTTCAATTTTTATTAACATATTATAGTAAATTAATGTTTTAGTAAAATGGGCGGAGCAGCTAAGCTTAAAAACACTTTCTTTTAATGCTCTTAAGCTTTTAGCACTTGTTAATAAGCTTGCGCGCATAGGATAATAATCCTGGGATGCAACTTCTTAGAAAGAATGAAAAAGGAAGTTGCACTATTAATTTTTTTTAGTCTATATTCTTAGTAATTTTATTCCAGTTCTTCCATCTTTTTCCCCTTTACTTTTTTTTTCCTTTCATCCTCTCTCTCTCTCTCTCTCTATATATATATATTTAGAATTTATATTTTGTGCTTGTAATCTTTGTGAATATTCATCATTTCCTTGTCTCGGACATTTTATCAAATTAATGTGCTAAAATGAAAACTAGATTTCAGAATCATTTTTTCTTCTGCTCTTCAGGTCAAACACAATGAAGGATCTTATGTACTTTGGCTTATGTACATCAATAGTCGGGCACAGCTTGATGAGCGGTTGGCTGCATTCAGTAATGCCCTCTTGGCTCTCTGCCGCCATGCATATGTGTTGGATGGCGGTGGAGTTTGTACCAGTGCTTACATCTTAGACCTGTTTTTGCAGATGATTGAGTGTTTCTGTATTTCTGCGAATGTTGATATGGCCATTCAGAAAATCTGTGGGCTCCTCCCACAAGCAACTCATTCTGATGAGACTCTGTCGTTATTGGTTTCTGATATCCTCAAATGTTTAACAGTTTCTGACAAATGTGTATTCTGGATTTGTTGTGTGTACTTAGTCATTTACAGGAAGCTTCCAGATGCTGTGGTGCAGCGATTTGAGTGCCGCAAAGAACTTCTTGGAATTGAATGGCCTTCTGTTTGTATATGTGGTGATGAAAAGCAGAGGGTTATGAATCTGGTAGAAATAGCAGTAGATTCTGTTGAATCCTCTATGAATGCTGAATCACTCAATAGTGAAATCAGTCTTAAATCAGCACGCCATTTTGCTATCAACCATATTTGGTGTATGGAGGCACTTGGTAGCATAGAGTGTGCAAGGAATTTGTTGGAAAAATATATTAAGTTGTATCCATCATCCTTGGAACTTTCTCTGATGTCAGCACGGTGCCACAAACATTATTCTGGAGCTCTAAATTTTGAGGGATTTGAGGAAGTCCTTAATAACTGGCCAAAGGAAGTGCCTGGAATTCAATGTATTTGGAATCAGTATGCTGAATATGCACTCCAACATGGAGGACCTGATTTTATTAAAGAACTCATGGTTCGATGGTTTCACTCTGTCTGGAAGGCTGGACATCCTCAAAATGAAACTGTGGACTCCATGGGTAGTAACTCCCATTGTTCTCCTAAAACAGCTTTGGTATCAAATCCAGACTTTTCTGTGCCTAATTTAAATCATTTGGATGAGATGTTCAGATATCTTAATTTTTCTCTGTATAAATTATCACAAGAGGACACCTCTGATGTTCGCTTTGCCATGGACAGTGCGTTAAGGGCTGCAGATCCCGAGAATTTCAATCATTGTTTGAGGGAGCATGCCATTTTCTTGCTTACTCATGAGTTGCAGTTAAAGGAGGACCTGTCTATATGTGAACTTCTGAAATATTTGAAAAATTATTTGGATGTTGCCCGGGATCTCCCTGTCTCTGAGCCATTATCGAGAAAATTCATCAAGAATATTGAGAAACCAAGAGTACAGCAATTGATTAATGACATGCTGAGCCCAGTTTCGTCTGAGCACTCTATTGTGAATGTGGTTCTTGAAGCATGGTATGGACCATCTCTTGTACCTCAAAACTTACTGAAGCAAAAGGAACTGGTAGATTTTGTTGAATCTATCTTGGAGATAGTGCCATCCGACTACCAGCTAGCATTTGCTGTATGTAGGCTGCTAAGCAGAGATTACAACTCTACTGATATTGCTTCTGCTAGTGTTTTGTTCTGGGCAAGCTCTACCTTGGTAAATACAATCTTTAATGCAGTTCCAATAGCACCTGAGTATGCATGGGTTGAAGCAGCAGGTATTTTGGCAGAAATAACCGGTATTGAACCTGTTTCCAAGAGGTTTTATGAGAGAGCATTATCAGTATATCCGTTCTCCTTGAAGTTGTGGAAGTGCTACTATAACCTTCCAAAGAACAGGGGAAATACGGATGCCATTGTCGAAGCAGCAAAAGCAAAGGGTATTGAGCTTTTTTAAATTATTCTTGTAGAGTTAGCCTGTGTCATTGTGGTAGAATCAGCTTTACTAAAGGAAAATCCAGGGGCCAATTTTGCTTATTGGTGGTCATGGAGGCCTCAGCTTCATATAGATGGATAGGTGTACTAATATCGATGCAAAAATCAGGAAACTTACAGACAAGTATATAGGATAGGAATATTGTCAACACAGGAGCCTTCATTAGTCGTTTCTTTTCTTCCGTGTTGTTCTGCCCATTAGGGTACAGTATCTTGCAAACTTGTCTGCTCTTGTTTAATTGTAATCACTGAGATTTTTATACAAGTGGATATTGATAGAAGGACAGTTTGCATTGTCAAGTTTCTGATCTTTTATATTCCTGGCTCGCCAATTAGTGTACTTTGCCTTGGAATTTCTTTTGAAGGAGACGAGTAATCTGTTGCTTGCTTGAATCTCATGAGGGTAGTGCCAGTCTCTACAGTTTGGGTAATAATAATATTTGTTGATGGAATGCAACCCTCATTGAAGCCTTTTGTGCACGAAATGACTTGCTGGTTCATTGCAATATATTTTTCTGATACACAAGACATTCAGCTGCTTCAACGAAAATGAAGTGTGTTTGGTAGAGCAGGACCGATATCGCCAAGGGTCCCGGATCTATAAATAGCTCATATAAATTAGCAATTCTGCCAACTTATAAGCTATAATGCTTCAGAAAATATAACTCATTTCAGAGAAAATTAAACACAATGTTAACAGTAAAGTATTTGGCTTAGCATAACACTGGCAGGGTCATAATGTTCTATAACAATAACCAAGCCACTCTTTAAAGAGACACCAAAGAATAGTAGTACAAAATAACACTATCAAGTCCAATGCTTGCTAGACTAGTCATCCAAGAATGATAACCTGTACGTCTAAAACAAAAAGATTCACCTTTGATCAACCTAGACTTTGAGCTAAATAGTATTTTATATGGTATAAGACACCCTTTGACAAATATTGGGAGTATTACAGTAAATGTTTCTAAATGAATGATTCATTTACCTTTCAATCAGCTTGAGCTTTTAACTCACAAGTAGAGAAAACTTCTGCAGTCTATCATGGCCAACATGATGGACTTCCCACATTTGGAAGAAAAAAAACCCCGGTGAGAGTTAATGGAGTAGAACAAACCATCAAACCCCTTATGCTGGTGGGGTAAAGCTATTACGATCAGTCGGCTGCTTGGGGTTCTAAGTTCATTTCTTATATGCTCATTGGAAAGCCATCCTGTTTAAGGAAAACCCAGATCTCTTTATCATCATTCTGAAAGGTATTGGTGTTTCAAATATGAAGTCCATCATAATTTCAGAATGCTTATTTCTCCCTTGGGCAAGTGATGCAGCGCTGTGTGGTAAGATGCGGCAGATCAAGGTCCAACGATGGATGAGCTGGGCAGAATATCGCTTTTGAGTTCAATGATGTGATTTACCAAGTTACGCCACAAGTAATTTTGCATACCTTGTCAGTTACCAGTAATCCTTGCATGAGCAGATGCCATCTTCAAAATGATGGAAACGAGTAGCATCTCTGACAATGATTTTACGTTTTGTGACTCTTGTGATAAATTTGGTCGCAGTGTGGCAGTCGACACAAGCACGGAGGTTTTTGACAATATGGATGGTTGACACTGCTTCTGTGTTCAGAAGAGCAAAAGCTATCGCTAACCTTTCACTGTGATTATAAAGAAAAATGTCTTTATCCTCTTCCTCCACATCTTGTAACACACAGCTCTTGTCAGGTACATATCCTATCTTCTCCATCTTACCTAGCAACGTGTTCCACAAGGCACTCATTCTGTCAATTTGTGGATGGCTCTGGTCACCCACCCGAAATGCATGAACTCTGTTGTTGACCTCAACCCAGCTACATCCAGGACTTTTCTTGAGCCCCATATCATTCAATCTTAACTTTGTTTTCCATGCATCATCCCATCTTCCAGAATGGGCATATATACTGGATAAAACCACATAGTGGGCAGGGTTTCCAGGCTCATGTTTAACTAAATGACTCAAAGCAACTTCTGCTAAGTGTGCATTAGAATGCATCCTACATGCACCTAGTAAGGCTCCCCAAACTCCAGCATCAGGCTCCATTGGCATTCCCTTGATCAAGTCCAAAATTTCATTGAACAAGCCAGAGCGCCCTAACAAATCCACCATGCAAGCATAGTGTTCCAAATCTGGTATGAGATGGTGCTTTCTGCACATGGAATCAAATACTTCCCTCCCTTCTTCTATTAAGCCTGCATGTTTACAGGCAGACAACACGCTAAGAAAGGACACAGGATTGACTCCAACTTGATTCTCTTGCATAAGTGAGAAAAGTGCAATAGCAGAATCACCTTGCCCATGGATTGCATACCCCGCAATCATTACATTCCATGAAACCATGTCTTTATTGTTCAACTCATCAAAACATTTCTCTGAATAATCAAGCCTCCCGCATTTAGCATACATATCAATAAGACTATTCCCAACAACTCTAGAGGCCTGAAATCCAAATCGAAAAATACATGCATGGACTACCATGCCTTCTCTTAAGGCTGCTAAATATGCCACTGCAGGCAGAACACTCACCATTGTAACTGCATTAGGCCACAAGTTCTCTGATTTCATCTGGTGAAAAGTAGAAATGGCGTCTTTGGCAAGTCCATTCAGCAAGTATCCTCCAATCATTATGTTCCAAGATATCTCATCTTTTCTAAATTCAGTGAGATTAAACAATAATTCAGCAGAGGAAATGCTTCCACACTTGACATACATGTCAAGGAGAGCATTTTTAACATGAGAATCAAAATCAAATCCACACTTTAATACTACAGCATGGACGCAAGAGCCCAGATTTAGGTCATGTAACAGGGTACATGCTGGAAGCAAAGCCACCATAGTTCCTCTATCAGGTAGTATTTCTGATAAGCTTAATTTACGAAAGATGTCAATTGCGTGGTGAGGATTACCCATTTGGACATAGCCATTTATCAAGACAGTCCATGCCACAACATCTTTACATGGCATTTTATCGAATAGAACTACCGCCTCAGTAAAGGATCCACATTTAGCATACATGGACAGGACGGCTGTTAGAGTTGAAGTGTCATAATCAAGATTGACCTTAACAGCATAGCAGTGTACACTCTTACCTAATCTCAGGGATGACAGTTCTGCACAAGCGGGAAGAATGCTTCTTATGGTTATCTCATTTGGTTTACAATGCTCACTCTGCATATCCCGAAATAGAGACAGTGCCTCTCCAGGATAACCTGATTGAACAGAAGCAGCTATAATCGCAGACCAAGTTACCAAATCTCTCTCTGGAAGACCCCAAAGTAGTTCTTTAGCTTTTTCTAACTCTCCACATTTTGCAAACATGGTCATGATAGGAGTAACAACTGAAACATCCAAGGTGATCCCTTGTTTTATTGCACAATCATGAATGTCTTTCCCTTTTGCTATGTCTCTCAATTCAGAAGCAGCTAAAAGAGTGCTGACTAAAGAAGCCTTTTTCATCTTTATCTTCTCTCTTTTCATGCAATCAAATAGCTCCAAAACCTCAATGAAATATCCATTATGTGCATACCCGGCCATCATTGTTCCCCATGAAACATCATCCTTTCCTCTCTGCCGATCAAAAACCTGGTGAGCTGCATCTACATCCTGACATTTTGAATACATGTCAATCAAACCGTCAGACAAAACCTCGTCAAAACCTTTCTTAATCATAAAACAGTGAAGGAACCTACATATATCAACATCCGCTAATCTTGAAACAGCTGGGATCAAGTTCATCAAGCTCAAAGAATCGGGCAGTATATCGCACTGTTGCATACATTTAAAACACCCCAATGCCTCTAAAGGATCAGAATTTTGCGACAACCCTGCAATCATCACATTCCAAGCTGCAACATCCCTTCTAGGCATTTTATCAAACACCTTCCTAGAAGACTCTAAATCACCCAATTTACCATACATGTCCACAAGACCAGTCCCTATAAACACATTGCGTTCCAAACCCCTGCGTGAAATTTCTTCATGAATCAAAACACCCTCTTGCAAATCTAAAGCACCCGTACAAGCTTTCAAAGCAAAAGTAAAAGTGAACTTGTCAGGTTGTAAACCCTCTTTTAACATCATATGGTACATTTTGAGTCCTTCGTCGTGCTGCTTTTGATTTGTATAAGCTCTTATGATGGAATTGTACAAAATTACAGTCGGGTTTGTATAGGACTGAGAGTTCATGAGGTGGGTAGTTATTGCATCGTCTTGTTTGTGACCTGAAACGACCAAGAGGCCATGGATTTGAAGAAGAGACTTGAGGTCTCTGCATTTGTAGAGAAGGCGAAGAGGGAAGGAGAACAAATCTGGTTTATTAAAAAATGGAGAAGAATTCACAGAGCTTGTAGCGCGTGCATGGAAAAATCTAGGCTGAAGGAAATGTTTACCGCTCATATTCTGAGTTCCAACTTCTAAGTGAGTCTCCACCTCAGAGTTCAGGCGGGTACTCTCTTTACTCTTTTAGAACAGCTGAAGCCCAAATAAAGTACCGTGTACAGGTTTTGGGCCTTTTGGCAAGAGGTGTAATCCGTGTAAAGTGGACCAGTCCTACACGGCCCGCTAGTTTAGTTTTCTCATTTCTGGGCTGTAATCTCATAACTCCAGGCCCGGCATTCTTGAACGTCAAGGGCTGGCTGGGCCGGGCCTAGCTACCTTCACATCCTCAATCTTAGCTCATCTTCATCAGTTTGGGATTTCTCAACAGTCCAGATTTTCATATTTTTCATTTGTTTAGGACAAAAAAAAACCATTTTGACTCGCATTCGAATTCTTCATAAATCAGTTTTCCAGCAAGTATTTTCCTTCAATTCATTCCCACTGACTTGGATTCCACATGATAAAGCATGTCCAACTGAAAATAAATTGTAATCATCTAGCAGACAGAAATGGACCTCTCAATATTCTACATTACTAGGTAGAACGAAAAAAAAACTCAAAATAATGTACAGACGCCCACATAAAGAATACAAACCTAACCGTAACCGTAGATAAATAACTCCCATGCACAAAACACTTGGAGTAGGCGAAATCGGAGACAAACAACAAAAGAACCAGACGACCATGTAAAGGCAAAATCATTGCCTTAATATAACAAAGATTAAAAAAAACTGTCGAACATGATTACATCAATCTTAGATATGCAAGAGATGCTTGCCCAACAATCCACATAAAATAAACCACAATGTAAAGCAAACCAATGAAGTTGGTATAGATGAGATAATAATAGCACTTAACAACAAGCCAGTATATATTAATTCGACCTCTATGTCCCACAAGCTATTATAGACAGCTCACATATCCCAATTGCATGACAGAGGCATCACATTCAGTTCGATCGGCTTCTAATAACATCAAGGCCCATTTCAGTAGGGTCGGTGGCCTGCAACTCCACCTGAATCCCGTCCAACTCTCTTTTAAACCTGTCCTTGGAGCTTGCGTAGATCATCTTGTTTCTCACCTTAGATGTGTCAGGTGACCTTCAAATATGCAAGAAATATCCAAGTGAACCAACTGACAGTTAAAAATATGGAAGAATGTTTCATGATAGTGATAACCTATGCAACGATAAACAATACCAAGCAATGAAAATGATCCTGCTCTTTTGGCAATTCTCTTCTGTAACGTAATCGAAGTCATAGACTGCATATCGACACTCATCAGCAGGAAGGCTTGATGAGAAATCCTCATAACTGTCAGCTGGCTCACCAAGCTTTTCAACCACAACTTGCTTTTGCTTCTCCTCAATCTTAAAAACTATGAAGCGATAAGTCCTTTTTGCTTTCAGATCCAAGAACTTCAGCTTGCAATCATCATGTACAGCCATCCCTGATGCTGCGTTGGCCTAATAAGAAAATAAGATAGTACAAATACCATGTAACAATCAGAAGGAAAAGGCTTCAAGTAAGAATACAGATCGTCATCAAGGCCTAAGTCCCAAAATTAACCACTGTTTTCTCAAATATAATCATCCAATTTTTGTTTCAAAAGCTATTCAGTTGGAACAAAGTATCCCATACCCCCATATTATATCATGATTGACAGCATGACATTCTTGTTAATCCCTTTCTATGATTTATCACTTGCCAACCATCACCAATCCCGTGAACAGGAGGGATTTCAAAAACTTATTAGCTCCCCAAATTTACTTTCTAAATCAGAATTCTTTCTAGAATAATAACTCAACCTTCAAAAGAATTGTTAGGTACATCATAATAATCTTGGAGGAAAGTCATGCCAAAGTTTCAATTAGCAAATGGCAGATGCAATGTTATTCACATGTTCATATATGACCTCTCTTTCTTATTTATTTATTCTCACATTAGCAAGCAATTATAAAAACAGTGGCTTAAAGCAAAAAATTCATGATGAAGCCTAGGCATAAATTCTCAAAATTTTTAGCACCATTTTAGAGTTAATTAGGCCAAATTTCAACTGAAAAATGTGAAATCCATAGCAAAAAATCATATCTTGATTGATTCCACCTGACTCAAAATTGAAATGGCACATCATTTTTTATGCCCAAAATATTCCAGCAACTCTACATCTGCATTGAAAATTGCAAACCAAACTGCTAACAATAGTACAACTCTGAGCGATAGCAATCTAATTACACGACTAGTACAACCAAAGAAGAATTCGTTTGATATAACCGTACCAAAATTTCGTTGAAACCCTACAACTACTGTGCCACTTTATAGGGTTACCAACTTACATTGAACAATCTACTTCCAGATACGGCAAAGATACAAACAACCGACTCAAATCCGAATCCATTAATAACCAAGCAAATCCACGCACAAAAATTTAAAAACAATAACAAATTCCGATCACCCTCCGATATCAAATCAGATCAACCAAAACCAAGAGAATAACTAGTCAATCTCCATAATCCAAAAACAAATTTCATAGATCGAACACAAAATCCACAACGCTTAGAGCACACACCGGAACTAACACCGAGTACTAAATTTCGACCAAGAGAGTGAATCCGAAAAGTAGTAAGGGAGCTTACCATTTTCGCAAGAAAAATCGTAACGAGAGTGAGATAAACGGCGTGAAAACCAGAGAAAATCTAGGGAACCAAATGAGGGTGGAGGGATGATAAAAGATCGAGACCAGGGGAGCCTGCAGTGGATTGATTTACCGCGGCAGGGCCTGAAGTATAACGTTCGTGGATCGGTGGTGTATGTTCGCATATTTCACAATGTTTTAAACTTTTAATTAAATAAACAGATTGGACGGACTTGCCTTATACTCCAGGCCCTTAAATGTGCTATGAGCCTATGATGGCCTGATGTACTTATATCTTCAATGGGCTTGGGTCAACTCGGCTTAGGAAGAATAAATGGGCCAAAATGCTTTACATTTGGGTATAAAGGAGAAAGCCCATTAGACCCATAATGCTATGCTACTAATGTTCAATTGGATGAGTTTTTGGCTAATTTACTCAATTATATTATGAATGGCTATCTAATAATATCATATTAATGATCCTGTATACTAAATCAATATTGTATATTCATCATTAACTGGTCATTGTTTTTTCTTTGTAACCGAGAACTACAATATACAAATTTATTCTTTGAATATGAGACTAAACTTGAACTGTGTCTATTTATTTTTTGGTAATCGGAAATCGATACTATTATATATTCAAACTTGCCATTTGAATATCTTAGGGCATCCTCCGAACTCAGAAGTGTCATTTTCTGTTTCTTTGAACTTGTTAAGAATGTCCATTTAAGAAAATCTTTAGTTGAAAATGTAGGAGGATCAATTGTCTTATGTTGTTGTGTGCTTGATATAAGAACCAAGTAAAGCCCTCTGCTGTGTAGGTCCAGTCCTGGTCTGTCATTGATGATCTGCATCAATTCCAGATTCTTAAGAAAAGGCAATTCAATGCAAGAGATGGATATTGATTGTATATATCCACTCACACAACTGTCTAGTTGCACATAGTTAAAGTCACAGGTGGCGATATGCATATAGCATGCATGTGTATGTTCTTGGAGAACAAAATTGCTTATAATGTATGCAGAACCGCAATATTTTTGTAAAATGGTTAATGATATTAGGTGATATGGTTTGTAGTAAACTGATAATGTCATATGCATCCATCCATATGATTAGAGATGGCAAAAAACTAATTCTTACACAATCTCTATGATATCTAACCATTTAAAACTAAAAACTGATCTTCTAAGATTTGAAAATGATTTTGGTTTTTATTTTCAAACCCGTCACAGTTTATTATCGGTTTTGATTTTTATATTCTTTATCTGCAATATCTATCTAATTTTTAGATGGGTCCATGTCATAAAAAATAGAATTTTTAAAACTAATTATCCTTAGTGAATCACTGTATATAGACCATCAGCTAAAGAATGCAGAGATGTCATTCCTAAATTTGCAGAAAATCTGTATCTGCCATGTTATGAAGACTGAAGTATAACTTTACTCAAGCACAATGAGACTAAAAACATTCTCAAAAAAAGGGCAATTGCCAACATAAAATGTTAACTGTAATTACATGAAATAGAAAGAAGGAAAAAGAAAGAAAGAAATGTTACCTGTACAGACTAAAACTAGGAAGAAAAGTCCAAATGAAGAAGGAATCGTTGTCCTGAGAAATCAGATTCATATTCTTTCTTATCATCTGACTCAACAAAACAAAAAAAGGTCTGAAACCACATTCCTCTGGTCATGACCTCCCAAACCAGAAGGCTTCAGTATCAAAAATCTGTGTTCCTATAGCTTCGAGCTTTAAATGATCAATGTTCTCTAAAATGCTTTCAATGGCAACCGAACACCGGCATTCCATTTTGAAGAAGAGAGCACATACACCAACACATTTAGCATAGAACTTTCTGTCAGCATTGCATTTTAGTTGGCATTTGCTATTCCTCAGCTTTGTTCCTAGTTTTAAAAAATGCAGCAGTACTGGTTCCTTTGTGAAATTCTACGCACAAGTGTTCATTTGGGTAGTTTGAAGTGTCAAAAAGGTACCATTTTCCGTCACCAGAATTGATCCCGGAAGCTCCCCTGCCCTGCTTTCATTTCAACAGCCAGCGGAGAGGTAGATATCAAACACTGAAGCATCCATGACAACCCTTCTACCCTTGTACGTCTCACCTAGCAAGTCAATTATATTAATCTACAGCATATACATGAGCATGCCTCAAACTTATTGTATCTCTTCTATCCTTCTAATTGCTTCTCTCATATCTAGCCGCTGCATAGGATTGCTTTCTACGCAGGCAGCCCCTATTTGTAGTAGATTCACCATCTGGCCAAGTGAATTTGTATTGTTAGCTATCTCTGGATCGATCAATTCCATCTCTTTCTGTGCATGGATAGCTGATAGCACCCATTGAACCACGTCTGTTCCCCCCTTGCTATTACTGAGATATTGAGAAGGGAATTTCCCAGTAAGGAGTTCAAGAATAATGATTCCAAGACAATAAACATCAGACTTAGGAGAAACCTGCTGATTTTGTACATATTCAGGGGATTTATAAGCAAACATCGCTTGAACCGTATGGTTTGGATTAGTTAGCGGATCAAAGGCATAGTCATTGAGTAGTGGCTCGTAATCATCACCGATGAGGACATTGCTGGACTTGAGATTTCCATGGGGTAGCTCATAGGAGGCAAATTCAGAATGCAGGAATCCCATTCCGCGCGCAATTCCCTTGACTATCTTCAACCGAGTAGGCCAATTAAGCTCGGCATGGAACATTCCACGATCACCTGAAAGAAAATATTGTGCTTTTCTAGTAAAAAAAGTTTGGTATGTGATCATAAATATAAGAAGATGATGACAACCACGTACCGTGCAAGACGTACAACAAGCTGCTTTTAGGCATGTACTCTGATACTACTAGCTTCTCTTCTTTCTTGTAATGGTAAGCCAGTGGTGTCAAAACATTTGGGTGTCTCAAGCTCCCAAGCCGCCTCATTTCAATGTCAAAGGCATCTCTACTCAACCTATTCATCTCCCTCATTCTCTTGACCACCACCGACAACTCATTCGCCATCACCGCTTTGTATGCAGAACCCAGCCCGCCATTGCCAAGAACCTCCGCTGCCGCCTTCATCAAATCAGGCAACCCAAATGTACCCTTTTCATAATTCACCATCAATAAGTCACCCATCCCTCTCTTGCCGTGTGCTGACCCTCTCCGGTTCGGGTCTCCTTTACGGGAGTCTCCCTTCCGGCTAGACTCCCTTGGCCGTCTAATTGTGGACTCGGGAACATGTACTTCTACCATATCGTTGAGGTTTTCTTTCTCCAGAATGCTGAAATCATCGTCCGTGCGCCTCGCATTGAGGAATGAGACTGCCAGGAATACCACCACTACAGCAGCTATAGCGGCCAAAATAAGCACCTTCGAATTACTGATAGTGCTTTGCGATTCTGAGACTCCTGCAGCTAATGGCTTGTCTGCCATTGCTGAGCAATCTGTTTCCAGCGGTTTCCCACAGAGTCCTTTGTTTCCAACAAATGAGGAAGCTTTAATACTTGAAAAGCTTTCTGGTATTTCTCCTTCAAGGTGGTTGTGTGACAGGTCGATGGAACTTATCAATTTTGGGTATTTCAAAGGAGGAATTGGACCAGAGAATTCATTGCCTTCAATGTGCAACTCCATAAGGCGTGGAAGCTGCATCAGTGAGTCGGGTATTTTCCCCGTGAATTTGTTGTTATCGAGCCAAACTTTCTTCAGGGAAGCCATATTAGCAAAGTAGTTATTGGGGATTTCTCCTGAGAATTTATTGGAAGATAATAACAGAGACTTCAATTTACCGAGTTTATTGAATTCTGGGATTGGACCTGAAAAAGTATTATTCCCAAAACTGATGGTTCTAAGGCCACGAATTTCTTGTAAGGCTTCAATGTCGATCGTTCCTGAGAGACCCAAGTCGTAAAGATGGAGGCCAGTAACTATTCCATCGAAACAAACGACACCAGCCCATTGTTTAGTGCAAGGAGACGAGCTTGGATCCCAAGAGTTCAACGCACCAGCTGGGAAAGATTTCTTGAGTTTGAGAAGCGCTTGGTTGTCGGATATGGAGAGAGATGGAGCAGAGAAGAAGAAAATGAGAAGGAGGAGGTGGAGGAGGAGGAGTCGAACAGCGGCCATTGGCATTGCGGAGCCGGACATTGCCGCTGTTCGGAGAGATTGTGTGATTCTTTGTTTGTTTTTGGGATTGAGAGGGGCTACGCCATTTTAGGTGCAGCTTTGAGAGAGGAATGGTGATGGAGCTGGCTGATTTACAAAATAAATCTAAGGATAGAACTGGAAGGCAAAAGATTGGAGAGACAGAGAGAAGAGGGGAGGAGGGAGAAGAGTTTATGGAGTTCAGAGAGAGGGAGAGACAAATAGGCATAGCCAGCCAATGATTCCCCAAGCAGTTTTCTTCCAAGGGAAATGGGCTAGATGGATTTGGGCCTCACAGGCCCAAGATAAGGCCCAATGATTGGGCCTACTTCTGAACCTAGGCACACATTCAAATAAAGTGACCCAATTTCAATGGTTGGGCCAAATCACTGAAGACTACAGTAGAAATACTAATTTTATCAATGTGACATCATCCTTATCTCATGCTGATACCACAAACATCTCACCCTATGAATCCATAATTTTCCTTTCAAAGAAGAGAAAAAGAAGTATACCCCAAGGTTCCTCATTGTATTTACATCAATAAATCAACAAATATAATACAAACCAACCTCCCCTAAAATAAAATAAAAAAACGAAGAAAGAACTAAGAAGCAATTCCTAGCTAGGTACAGGCAAATGATCCAAATATTGTACATGATGTTGTCAATTGCAAGCTCACTCACATTAATAATATTATCTATTTTTTATTTTACGATTTTCATGGATACATTAAATTCGTACTTAAGTTTGATAAATAAAAGTCTTGTTGATCGATAAAGTGGAGAGACAATGAGTGAATCCTCATATCTATCCGATGTGAGATTTTTTAACACATTTGGAGCCTAAAAAAAACAATCAAGCAAGGGAGCAGCCTTGCCAATATCCCTAAAAAAATGCAAATAATTTTCCAATGGAGTCAAGTTCAAATCCAATCGCAAAACTACTTTCTCCGATCTATTCACTACTTCCATTTGATCCACACGCGTAAAACTTGGAGCATGTTGATGGCTGTCATTCAAAATTGCCCTGTGTCTTCTCATGTGACCTCCAAGGGCTTGTCCTATGGCAAACTCAAGACCGCATATGGAGCACTCGTGTGTTTTGGGCTTCACCGGAGACGACTGACCGTCCAAATTATTATCTCCTCTCATCAACCTCGGCTTCTTGTGGCTTGCCCGATGGCCTCCCAGTGCTTGAAATGAAGAGAACTGCCTGTTACATGTCTTACACTCGAAGACACGACCAAGCGAGTCGTTCATCATGACATGATCATCAAGAATTGGCGTCCCTCTTCCAGTTCGTGATAGCAACACCAACCAACTCGCCATGGCTGTGCTATCAATCTCTGATGCTTCTGCTCGAGTCCTCTTCATAGTTTGAAACGATGTGTTTTTGTCTGAAAAAAAGGCAAAAGCAATGGAAACTTTCAGGTTCGGGACTCGGGAGTGTGATAGTTTATACGGACGTTGGTCCTTTGTTTGACTTTTAAAGTGTTACGAAATGACATAAATGTCATTGGTTTCTTCATGAAATTATGAAAACGAAAGTGGAGTGAGGTTTTTAGTTAAGTCAACTAATGAGTGTGACTGTGTGAGACCCAACAAATAAGAGTCATGTCAGCATGACCAATCAGTATGGGAAGGATTAAAATGATTTCATCACGAAGTTGTTATCATTCTAGAATCTCAATCATCTAAGTGTGGGGTTCTAATTTATATTATGTATTTATAATAATTCATTTGAATGATTGAGATACAAAATGAGAATAATTTAATGATAAAATCATTTCAACACCTCTCATTCCGACCGCATGAATGAGCCAATACCGTTGACTATGACTGAGTCGCAAAAACGAGTTGAGTTTGCTTCCTATGACTCAACTCCTAGAAGACGTGGACTCTGTTTGTCTTCTAACAAAGATTCCATGACCCAACAATATTTCTCCACGTCACAAAAATGAACTATTTGGGCCAAAATATATTTTTTGTCCATTTTGGTCCCTCACCTTCCCAATGGTTTGACTTTCGTCCCTCATCTCAAAAGTCAATAGCCAAATCTTACGTGGCACGTCAGAGCTATTTTACGTGGACGACCAAATTCATTTTGTGACGATATGTCCTTCAACTTTTACTAACAGCATTAAAATGTCCTTATACTATTCTCAAAATGATTTCTATTAGTCCCTGCAAATATGAACAACTCAATCATTCATATGGATTCATAGTGACTAATCCTCCCCCAATCAATCTTGCTAATTCCAATCCTCTTGACTAGAGCATTCCCAATACTAATAGCATCATTTGGCATGCAAAAACCGTTCTGATCAACCCCATAAAAGTTTCTTACGTTATTGCTTATCATCTCTTGCTAATTTCAGTCCTCTTGACCACAACATTCTCGATACTAATAGCATTATTGTGCAACTCCCACTTCTTGATTCAAGGATATAGGTGCTGGCGGAATTTGTGATTGTACCAATTTTGTCGCGCTTGAACCATGAATGAATTCTGACCCGAGGGTGTAGTTTAAGGTCGAAAATGAAACCGATTGTATAGTTGAGGGATGCAAAGTTTACTTTAACCACAAAGTTTGCCAAATTATCTAGTCATATAAACAGCTTATGCCAAGTCATTTTGCCAAATCAGATTTTTCCATGCCGGATTGATTTTAAGGATGAAAGTGAAACCATTAAAAAAATGATGGATGAAAGTGAAAAAAGAAGAATTAAAAGCATGAAAATGAAACCATCTATATAATTGAGGAACGAAAAGTTTACTTTCGAACTATTTGTCAAATGTGTCGGTGACATTATTTTATTAGTCTAGTCGACCGCTGAAACTAGTGTGTAGGTTTTTTGTAGACGTGGGTCCTACTTGCGAATGATTAGTGCAATGAATTAGTGGGGGTTATAGGATTTATGGGTCAATTTTGTAGGGGTCCGAGTTCATGTCCAAGTCCAGGAAATATAGATGGAGTAGTTGATGGTTTGGTAAAAATCAAACTCAATAATTTCGTTCAAACCCATAAGATAAGTTAACTAAACACATAGAAGTAATAAGAAAATATAAACTGAATGCCATGAATTAAATCAAAGATGTGTTACATGTGTATTTTGATCATATCTTCATAGTAAAATTCCATACAAAAAACATTTTTAAATAAAGATCAACATCTATATTACGGGAGAGCAATGATATTGCTGACATGCAAGCAAAGGAAGGGTTGTTGAGAACCTCTGACTTAGTCATTTGGTTTTAGATACACTTGTCCTGTTTTACTTTGGTTTTCTTATTTTTGGTCATCCCATCTGATGCCCATCTGTTGTGTTTCTCTTATTGTTTTTGCTCTTTGTTGGTTTGAATAAATTCTTGCTGCTTATGAAAAAAGAGAGTAAGCGGTAACATCTAAAAAGGAGAATTTTCTTAAATGTGGACATGATTATTACATACATATACACATATATATAATAGATCAATAGATGTATGTATGTAGTGAGTTGTAACTTGTAAGAGCAACTCCAATGGAAGTGTTAAATGGAATGCTATATGGTTTAACTATCAAAATAGCACGCCAAATTTAAAAATCGTCACTCCAAAAAGAATGCTAAAATAACATTTTGAGTGAAGAGTTGATATATATATATATATATATATATATAACAATTTTGGAAGAAAGATAGTATAAATGAGGGAAAATTAGTTAAGAGAGAAGATGTTGAGTTTTTAATGAGTTTGGCCCCCCCAAAAAAAAATCATCATCTTAGCACCCCATTATGGCAACTCGCATTGGACCGAAAAAATTTATCAACCTTGGTTGTCACTATTCGTGAAGATATAATAATTCAATTATAGCAATCCAATTTACCAACTCCTCTTGTACTACAATGTACAAGATTGGAACTTTATTCAATTTCATACAAAAACATATAATGGACGAGAAGAAATTAGCTTAAGCTCAAGAAATTACAACCTTGCCACTCCACGACGGTTTTTTGTTGACAAGGACACCATCTTTGGTTAATCCAACGACATGAAACTCCCCCTAAAACCTCATCAACATATAAATAGAAGCTCAAGGGGACATTATCTACTTCTATTAAAAAAAGGGACATTATCTACTGTCTGTTTTCAGTGCACAACTCCGGCATTGTCAGCTAAACGGGGAAAGATCGCGCTAGAGAGAGAACGAAGAACGCGCAGATGATAACAAAACTAAAGTTAGAAGAAAGCAAGACTAAGCAAGATTTTGAATGTGTGTAAAAAGTCATCAAATTTCAAGAACTCCAAATGAATTGAAGAATATCTAAGTGTTAATATTGCATGTTCTCCTTGGACTTGAAGCAAAAAAAATAACTGCCAAAAATCTGTCTCACACACTACCTTTCCAAATCAATAGAGTTGAAGAATAAACTTATGCAGTGGCCTACAAACATAAAGTAATTTTCTTGATGCGTATTTGATGTTAAACTTTCTTGATGCACAGATATCATGGATGTTACAGCTAAAAGAATAAGCAACCACAAAAACAAAACGGTGCTCCTGGATCCAAAAATCAACTCGAGGCATCACCGTTCTCTTTTTTTAGTCATCACCTCCCATAAATCACCTGAAATGAACTTATTTGCCAGTAGTTTCTACCCATCAGCAAAATGAATCAACTTGATTTGAGGAAACAGGCATGCATTACCGTAGTTCACTATGTATTTCTATTAAAGTGGTGAAATTAGTTTTTCCGTTCCTGAAATCAGAAGAACAAAGAAGGATTTTGCCCACAAATTGGATTATCGTCTAGTTCATGAAACTAAGCATATTTCATAAATAAGTGCAATTAGAAAGAGAAAAAAAAAACATCCTTTAACCAAAAGAGTTGCCGACTTAGGCCATCAAAATGATCACTGACAACATCATGAAAATTATTCACAGAATTATAAGCAACAAACCCTAAATATAGTAATGCATGGAGATATACAACTTCAGGCCAGTTTTGCAACCCACGAAGGAGAGTTTAGCCATATCTCAGCTAAGTAACAAAAATTGTGGAATAAAGTTATGTTCCTAGCTACTTGATATAGTAACATAACAATGTTCCTGAACAACATAGCAAAAATTACTATAGATTTATATGAAAGTCCGAAAATTTTCATGCATTGCAGCAGTATCTTGTTTTGATAAAAAAATATAATATGACCTCCTCCAAACCATATGCCATACTTTGTATATATCTACATGCTTCATGATCTAAATTATTCTTGACTACATCTATCACACTAGAACCAAACCTTTCATATCTCATATATATATATATATATGCATCTCAAATATTTTCAATAATCAAATTTTCAACCGATATTTGTATCGCATTATCAAACTTTATCTAGCAAACCATTACTACAATTTTATAACCATACTGATCCAAACTCATGTCTCATACCCCACTAAACTGAATCCCAAGCAAAATTTTCATATTTCAAAGATGCATCTCAAAAACTTTCAAGAATCGAATTTTCAGTGATATATATCATCAAAACTTTCTCTAGCAAACCCCAAGACCAATTTTATAACATTACTGATCCAAACTCCTACCCCTCTAAACTCAATCTCAAGCAATTGCAGCTCCAGGCCCTTTGAAAGCAAACAGAAGCATTCTATTGAACTAGAGCGCAACTTATACTTGTGTTCCCTTATTAATAAATTATTACCTAAGCAAATAGCATCAACAACATCATCCAATGATGACTTAAGACCCTAAACATCATGAACTTCCAGAATAAGCAAAGCACTGATAGAAATAGAAATACATGTTCACAGGTGACAAGGGTTTGGAATTTTCCCTTCTGCATCAATATTAAATTCATATGTTCTTCCCATAAACCCATCATACAAAAAAATTCCGACATTAGATATGAAGCTCCTCTACAGAAAGCATATCTAACTATTCCCGGCAATAATCCCATACTTTTGAGTTGAGCAAAATAAACCATCATGGGATATCAGTATAAGGTTTGTATTAAAATCACACCCTCAGAGTCGCAAACTGAATTTTTTTTAATCAAATCAAGCAAGTCATGGGACAAAGGAGCTTAATTTCCTCACATAGACATTTCGAACTCAATTTTACTGGCTTTTCTCCCGAAGCCTAGCCTTTGATAAGGACTTTGAATAACAAAAAAGTTACTGGGTCATTTCTGGGCATCACTGTCATCGTTTTGGTTAAGGTCGCCAAACTTCTGCTTGAAGGATTCCTGCCTCTGTAACCACATCATTTGCCCCTGAAGCAAAAAAAACATACAATTCCCACAAATTTCTTCAATCGAAAATGATATTGATACAGAGAGACATTAATATCACTGTATATACATAGAAGTGTATGGAATTAATTGGATTACCTGGAGACCGGCAGCCCAGACAACCAGGATAGATGCAAACCAGAACTTCTTCTCTTTGAGAAGTTGCTTTGCTTCCATCATTCCTTTGCGATTGCGATTCACCGAAAGCAGTCCCTGCCACAAGAAAGGGGTCTGTAGGTTTCAATGAGATCGGGAAGCGAACCCTCTATTTTGTTTACTGGAAGAATTGATTGATGCGACGTCGTTTTACATATTATGATACATACTCTGTTTATTTATTTATTTCTTTCTTGCACATACATAATGTTGGTTTTTAATTTATAAAATCTAATTGACAATTGTGAGATATATTTAACCAATTGAATTTTGTGATAATTGGGTGCTGCAGAGCAGTGAAGTAAGTTACTTCGGTATGTGAAGTAAGTTACTTCATCTGCACGGGCTTAAAGATTTTAAAGCGTGGACTTTTAATTTTGATGACATGCAGTGTTTTATTGTTAATGGACTGTCTTATATAGATATGATAGGAAGTCTATTCATGTATGGATAACCACATAAGAGTTATATTGGGAATTAAACATGTAACTACCATAGATTATCTTTGATTATTCCTATATTATCAATTCCTGTATTGATGTGTGGTTTATCTCTTCAGGTGATAGAATGCTTAGAGTTCTGGTGGCAGAAGAAGTCTTCATACGCAAGACGAGCTGGACTTACATATATATACTCCATTCACGTTCGTTGGAGGGTTACCGAGTTGAAGATTATCGAAACTATCTTTGGGAGAGTCTTGAGCGTGTTGGGTTTTTGAAAAGCAAATCACTTTTTGTTTCATGTGTGATCTTGAGTGTTTAAATGAGTGATTTGTAGTGAGGAGATTTGTATTGGAGATTATCATTTGAGAGTTTCGTATGTGGTAAGACTCTTGAGGATTCGAGAGTGGACTCTACCTTGTTTAGGTTGAGTGAGGTTGAAGCGATACACTGAATGAGAGGGATGAGCGATGTCTTTAGTTCAAAGATAGGGTTGTAACTCCTGATTCGTTTTAGTGGATTGTTTCTCAAGGTTAGTCGCTCATAGACTCGAGGTTTTTCACAGGTTGGGTTTCCTCGTTAAAATCGTGGTGTTCTGATTTGTTTTTATTTTCCACATTAAGTTTCCATATTGTGTTGACTAACGATCTTGGTGAGAAACACCGAACTCTCACATAATGTATTCATATAATCATATATGCATCATCATGTTTTTCCCACATACCAACCGATGCATTTACAACTCAAGCATTCCAAATAAGTAGAGAATATGAAAACTCATACAAAACAATTGCCATAAAAAAATAAAGATATAACAACATTTTGTTGCTTGAAATTATTACAAATAAATTATCTTCGTACCATAAAAATAACCCAAACACCCGATGTTTAGTTGTGCCTTGAGTGAGTTGGAATCTTGATTCCTGGATCAGTCCCCTGGCACTAGTACTTTATATATATATATATATAAACACAGGATTAACCAAAGTTCCTGTGAAGACAAAGCAAACAGGCATATCAGCTTCTCAATATATGAATTGAGCCACACGGTGAAGTTTCTGTCAAGATGGCAGTTTTCCTGCTAAGTAGAGGGGAAGCTTCTCTCTCGTAAGAGCAGCAGTGTTGTCGACAGATTCACAAATTTGTTGGCGATAGCCCGAGTCATGCTGATGAGACAATGGCATCTCATCCAGCATCTCATCATCCATGTCGATAGCAATATTATGCAACAGGCAGCATACAAGAACAATCCTTGGCAACCTATTCTTATCAGGCATCCACATCACTCCATGAATTATCCTCCACCTCTCCTTCAGCCGAGCCAGAGCCATCTGTGCCACCTTTCGAGTTGCAGAATGCCGTTTATTAAACTCTGCTTGAAGATCAGAGAGCGATTTACCTTGATATGGAGTAAGAAGCCAAGGCAGTAGGGGAAATGCGGCGTCCCCTACTATATATTCCCGTATTTCTGCTCCTTCTGCAAGCTCTAGCTTCTTACCATTTAGTCTCTTCCCCTCTTCAGAAAGTTTGAAGAAGCCCGAGCTTTTGAGCACAAGGGCATCACTCAAACTTCCAGGCCAGCCAGCAATTACGTCACGGAATCTCATCTTTGCGTCCACAACTACCTGCAAGATCATACTGTAGTTCTTCTCTCGATCAATCCAGACATCATTCGATGGATCCATTGTAGGCAGAGTCATGACAATATGAGTGGTGTCAATAGCACCGCAGCAATTAGGAAGGCCTCCGATTTTCTCAAACTTGGCCTTGATCTCTCCCATCTCTGCTTCTGTTGATGGCCAGCGGAGATGGCGCAACCCTCTTTCTTCCATTGCTTCCACAAAGCGCCAAGTTATTTGGGAAACACTTGATTGATTTAGCCCAAATGAATCACCAACAGTTGATAATGATTCGCCAGAGCCAAGCCTCCTTAGTGCAATGGCTACTTGGTCATTTAGAGATAAATGCCTTCCACTTGAATCACTGAAATTCGAGTTCCTAGCCATCATATTTTCGCTAACAAGTGAACAGATAGAGTTGAATGTCTTTCGTGACATTTTGAAGATAGATTCAAATGTCTTTGAATTCTTTGATTCAGATAAGGGCCCTGCAAAATGGGGAGAAATTCATGCATGTTACCCACCTCCTATAATTAATATACATCAAGGGAGAAATGGGTGAATCCAATAGTAGTTTTCAATTCATTTATGATAAGAAGACCGAAAGTCAGAAGAAATACATTCACATATCTACTTAGACACAAGCAAAATACAAATAAGGCAATTAAACTTGTGGACTTACTAACTCGCAAAAAAAAAGCCTACTTTGTCCCATTGCAAATAAAAGCAACCAGCCAAACAACATGGAGAAATTATATCATACATATAAATTGACTTATTCAAAGCATTGTCAGCTTTATAACCTTTGGGTCTACATGCATACAGAATTCCAAACCTGGTACGTAATCCTATTTTGTAAATGTAAAATTCACCAAAGCTCCCTTCTCTCCATATTTATTACAGAAATTGCAAAAATGAACCAAAAGAATAAGATCCATTGCCTTGATCTGTTCGAGCTAGAGTACATACAGTTTCTCATTTCAAAACACTCCTTGGAAGCCATCAAATGTGTGCTCACTGCTCACCATTCCCATCCCGATTTTTTTGGAATGAAGTGTCTGGTTTTGAGATCCATATACCCATACCAGCATTCTAACTACAACATCTACATTATACTTCTTATTCCTTTTTCCTTCTTTTTTATTGCATCTGCCACATTTTTTAAGAGTTAAATGCAGGTGCTCTCAAATTTTTGGGCTGTCTTCGTTTCTTTTCTTTTTTTGGCTAAGATCAAAGGCATTCTAGTGAGGTATCCTTGAATCGACACATAACAAAAGAAAAAACCCAACGAAGACAGCCCAAAAATTTGAGAGCAACTCACATGATGTTTGCAGAAACCATTTTTGAGACATTTATTATTTATAGAGGAGAAGCAATACAAAACATAACTCACACAGAGAAACCCAGAGTGTGTCTAGATAAATGCAGCAAATCATGTCCTGTTGAGTTTGGATACTTACTTTTGTTGGACAATGGATCTGGAAGTTTTAGCTAGTTTGTAAGGATTCGTTCTAAAATGAAAGCACTCTTCAAAATGAAAGAAAAAAAAAAAGCAGTAGAATTTTTCCAGATACAGTGTGCGATTTTTTTTTTATATGCAAGTGTTATGTCATTCTCTATCCTGTCCCTCGTAAAATATGAAAGATGAAAGAAAAAAAAAAGGAAACAGAAATAAAAAAATAAACAAGAGATATTATGGAGAACTAAAGGGTGTAAATTTCACCAAATTTATACGAGAAGTTGAGAACTATTCTACTGAATAAATAATCAAGGAACCATTTTCCCTGGAAATTAGATAGTACTGTCTATTTCAGCATTTTAGAAGGTTAGCATATAAGAGGGGGAAAAAAAACAAAGAAACTAATATTTATACTGATAAATCTAAAGTACATTTCAGAAGCAGAAATTGAAATTCTTTCCTATAAGAAAAATAACAGTTTCTAAAGAAAAACTTTGCCGCTCTCAAACAAATACCATCCACTTCCAATAAGACATCATCCCTGTCACCAAAACCATAAGATCTATGCTTTTGCCACCAATCACAATTAACATTAACTCCTTCGCACTTGGAAATGAACTTGTGTTCTGGTACTTTTCATTCATGATTGATATCTGGATAATGACAACGAGTGCAAAAATCGCAAGTAGACAAACAGCACCTATCGATGATCCTAAATAAATTCATACATCCTGTTACAGTATCCCACGATATCCAATGAATTTCCCATCATTCTTTTGATTCTGCACCTGATTCAGTTTCAGTAAATTCAGAGTACAGATTGATTCGAACCTACTAAGTCCTTAGTGCTATCAATAAAAATCAGGGACACATGTGGTCTCTCACTATCATCCATCCTTTTTCTTGGTGTCATTTAAGCCTATGGCCTCCCTTAAAAACACAGGTCTGTTGCCACAACTTCGGAATTCGAGCTGCTCGCCAAATGTTCTGTTCATGTGCAGCCCTCACTTCCCGTCAAAGTGGTTTAAACATGAGCGAAATGTTCCTCGTAAGGCTTCTTTAAGAAAAGGCATGCTAAGAAAATACAGTTTCTTTTGAAAGGAAGCAACAGTTGGATGTAGTGCCCATAAGCAGTAGGTAGAATTTTGACTTTTATATGTAAGTTAGATCACTTAAACGCAAACACGGCCACCTAAACCATACAGGGTCTAAGAGTTAGAACGCTTAAAAATGCATATCAACATAAAATACCATAAAAGTTTGCAGTCCTATGAATCTTCATTCTTTAACCTTGTTTTAATGTCATAAGGCAGTAAAAGGATAAATGAGCAGACAAGCTTTGACTAGATTAGCCTTTCACCATACGCTAAAAAAACAATTTTTGAGAAATAGAAAAAAATAAAAAACACTATAGATAGGCAGCAGAAATTTGCTAGTAATCTCATGTATATACCTATCTAGAGCACCTTAATATTAAATACCACCAAGGACCTGTGGTGGCCAAGATTGAAGCAGCTAGTTTCCAGAATCAATTGTTACCAAGCAAGAAAGTTAAAAACAGAAACCAGCATGAAGAAATTATATGATCAATAAAAACCGTATTTCTCCCAAGAAGTTCATTACCTGACTTGCTCACAATTAGGTTTCTTTTCTTTCTAACTAATAAGTATGCTGATTACCTGGACTGCAAAATATAGAGTCCAAAGATTATAAAAGTAAAACGATGATGCAAACAAGGATTATACAACCAGACAGGGAAAAAAAGCATCTCTACATCTTCGCTTGGAGTTCATTCTAAATACATAGATAAAAATCAATCAAAAATTTCTCCCCTAAAAAGAACCCAAGCTAAAATCCCTGACAGAAAAACAGAGAAGCATTGACATATTGTACTACTGTAGACAATGTAGACAATCAATCCATCTCAAGAAGCAATTCGTCATTAATAATGAATCAAATTTGCAGGAAAGTGAATTGACCCATATCACAAAGTAACATCAAATGCAAACAAAGCGAGAAAAAAATGCCCTCGCAAACAACAAATCAAGATGCCACCAATGTAAGCACCCACAAAAAAAAGAAGCTGAACCCAATAAAATCAACCGCAGTCAGAAACAAAAAAAAAACAATATGAGTCATATCGTTTACAGAAACAGATGATAAGGACTGAATACGTGCCTGTAATCCTCTTAGAGAAATCATCCCACCAATCCGAGGGTTCTAACCGGGGTTGCTGTAACGAAGCAGAAGCAGAAGCAGCAGCTAAGACATTCTGGTCAACCTTCTTCTCCTCCTTCTTTCTCCTCTTGAACTTTCTAATGGGTCCCATCCGAAAAGTGACAAAAAGGAATCAAACAATAAACCCAGGTAGATGGAATTCGAGATAATAAAGAGGAGGTTCTAGTTTGGTTTACTTCGAATGTTGAGGTTCAAAAGAGCTCCAAAACATTAAACATGCAGTGTTGAATGAGTTTGATAGAGATGCGGACGAAGGAGAAGGAGAAGGCTTTTCGAGGGAAACTAAGGAGTAAGGAGTTTATGCTTCTTCAACTGACGTGGGTAGAAATTTTGTCGAAGGAAACATAATGTGGGTTCAGATTATAAACAATGCCTTCCCTTTTCTTGATTTCTTCTTCATTCGTTTCTATTTATTATTATTATTTTTTTTAATTTATTTAACCTTCTTTTATATATGACTCTTCATTTAGTTTATTTATTATATACATTTTTCTTTTCTTTATTTTTCTTTTCTTTATTTAGTCTAAGAGGTTTTTTAAATTTTATTTTATAATTAAATAATATTTATAGCTTGGAAATGAGAGAAGAAAAGATAGTTTCTTTTGTTAAATTGTTGATATTGACAATCTTCAAAACATAGTCAAAAATGTGAAAAAAGTTACAGAAACAATAAAACTAAATTAGACCTTGTGAAGAAGAGAGAGGGACCTCAACAATATGAGGCTGCTGAAGCTGACCATTCTGTGAGAGTTTGTAAAAGACAGTACATTTGCAGAAGAGTTAGGGTCAATTATCGACGGTCATTTCATTTCAATTGGTTACAGTCGATTCTATTAAAAAAAACTTAATCGACACATTAGCTTAGTTATTGATCCGTTCGATTATTTCAGATATACAGCCCTAATCTGCACCCTCCATGGCTCCCCCAACAATTACAAATAACAAATAAAGATCTCTTTAACAATCTAAAGAGACAGTATGCTTAATCCCAAAAGCGATCAGTTTGAAAGAGACAATGATGCTGTTGTACATGTCTAACTAGAGGTGGGATTTGTTTGGTCAGCAGTTAGCTTCTTCGGGTTCGGGCAATCCGCAGAAATATGGCCCTTTTCACCATATTCATTGCATGTCCTCCTCATCTTGCCACTACTGGTGGACTTCAACTCCCCATTATCAGTAATATTACTTGCAGGCACAGATATTGGATGGGCGTTTGCGCTTTCGAGAGGAACTGCATAACTAATCTTCACGGGACTTCCACAAACATACTCCCCATCCAACTTCTGAGCCATTGACACTGAGAGACTATCAGAGAAATCTACATGGCATAGCCTCGGAACTCACCAGTTTCCTTGTCCACACCAAAACGAACAGACGGTATTTTGTAATCTGAGAAAAACGTCCTCACGTCATCTTCAGTTAATATCCCATGACAAATTCCCAAGATGAATTCTATTGTAACCCTCAACTCTTTCTAGGGTAAAATCAGACGCTTCCTTAGCTCGAGTTGCTTTGTAGGGTTGAATTTTCTGATAGAATATCCCCCCTGAAACATTTTAAGAATACATATGCCAAACTTCAGGACCAGTAACAAAAAAAAATGACAATGAGAGACTCAATTCCAATCATATGATCTCAACTGGTGCTTCAGAAGCACCTATACATGTAATAGACATAATAACCAATGAAGTTCCTATAGCTATGAGGCAATTCTCAGTAATAAATACCTAAATGGACTGGTATAAATCCACCACATTGATAGCAGATCAGCCAATGCGTCAGCTTTCATCTTTAGATATGATCTACTAAGCTTATAGCAATAAATTTTGAAGAAAAAAAAATGGACGCCCCAAAAATGCTCCTAGATTCTGATGGGATTTTTATGTTCCGGAGTAGGCTATGAAAGCTTCCACAACCCACCACTCACAGAATAATGTAGTTGAGTAACGAAATACAATGACGAGACTTTGCAAATTGTAGGTATTAGATTACTCAAATCCATAGGTCTCGAAGAATTAATCAATTAACTATGTACAGCGAGTGCAGTGCTGTTCAATCTATAAGCAAAACTGCACTGGTGTCTCGACTTCTCTTTTGCCCTTCATTTTTCCTCCCCGTTTCCTGGTTTTTGGTATTTTTCTTTTTCTTTTTGCTTGTCATCCGACTCGCCTCCCTCACTGGTCCTTCTCTCTGTTGAGTGCAAAATGCAACTATTATTCTGTCTTAAAATATATATATATATATATATATATATTTTTTTTTTCCATAATTTTGGTATAATATATTACTCAAAGTGGTTTTTTGATGAACAAATACTGATAGAATAAAGTGAAGAGTAAAGCTGTTTCTTGTAGATTTTTCGCAGGACGCGATTATCAAATTCGTTTTAAGTTGTTGATGTGGCAAACGAGGCTGGACCCACCCTTAGAGTTTTGGAATAGTATAAACCTATGTTATTCATTGTTTCAGCCGCACAACAGGGAAGACCATACGTGAAATTGGAGAGAAAATAAGAAGCATTCAAGCTTGAGAGATTCGACTTTCCTTGAAGATCCTTGATTTTGCCATTGATTTGAACATTATTTATGAGTATTTTTATTCTTTTTATTATATTTATGTGTAACTAAACTATTTTCTAGCTAGGATTGGTAAGTTCTTCTATCAAGAATTTTGTGCATGAATGAATTTGATTGACGATTATAAGAAGTTTAATTCATTGTTCTCTGAATTTATTGTTGATTTTCTATTGTTATGCATGCATGATCACCATTATAATTTTAAAAACTGTTAGTTGAACATATTCGGTTAACCATGACTCGGTGTTTGATGAGGTAACAAGAATTTGCATAAAATCCAAGTCTCGAGAATATTGAACATAATTGATTGGATAATAGACTATTACGCTGAGTTGTGTGATTGTCGATTTCCTAGTGCTTATGCTTGTTTTAGGAAATTTTTAGAATAGACCAATCAAGACTCATCTGATAAGAAAAGATCTTGCAACTTGACCAAAATCACGATCATTGTTTAGAGAAATATAATTGACTGCAATTGAGCCAAGGCTTTTCAATTGTCGAATTTAAACTTTTAAATTGTGTAATTTTTATTAATCTGTATGTAATTTTCAATTTCAAGTGCCTCCACTGAAATAGTTCTTCTCGAAATAAAGTAAAATGACTCAATCAAGCCCTTTTTTTGAAAGTCCTCGAACTTCTACGTTACTTCTCCCTTTTACATACAATTTTTTTCAAAACTCTGTCAA
This sequence comes from Euonymus europaeus, assembly GCA_963580455.1. Classification (NCBI taxonomy): domain Eukaryota; kingdom Viridiplantae; phylum Streptophyta; class Magnoliopsida; order Celastrales; family Celastraceae; genus Euonymus; species Euonymus europaeus. The sequence goes on from OY756961.1 coordinate 3,226,799, forward strand.
ATAATACTTCTAAAATTAGAATATAGTGCAATTTTTTTTAAAAAAAAATTATATACCAAACTCAGATCTTAACCCTAAAACATCAACTCTAGACACTAAATCCTAATTCATAAATTCTAATATGCCATTCAAAAAAAATTAAACATAAAATTGTAGCTAAGAATTATACTTTCCCAACCTCTCAGTGCCCTCATCCACAACATGAAATCTAGGGAGTGAGTAATCTACTGAAGCTGTGTAAGAAAAAGTAATCGCCTTTGAATAACTCATCTGCGTAGTTATGTACAAAGAAAATTAATACAACAAATTCCCTCACTTGTCTCCCCTCTAAGGTTTCTCTGGTTTTCACATCAACAAATAAATAAAAATTTACAACAAAGACCTCATTCATCGTCCAAGCTATTGGGTTGGAAAATCATAAAAGCTACAAGAAACTATATAAAGAAACGATTAACAGGCAAAAACACACGCCTCACTAGACTACAAGTATCCCCATCCCAAAATTCCGATTTGATTAATAAACAAATCAATACGCCTTTGGAAAGAATAAGCAACAAGCCCAGGAGCAATCTTCTCATCAGCCAACTCACTCCAAAAATCTCTATTTCTAACTCTACTTAAACAGTGAACTATCGACACCACCGGTGTGCCATCCTATCCACAAACTTTGTTACAAGCCCTATGATTCCCCATTAATCTTCTGCATAACCATGTAAGTTCTGCCAACTGATAGTTCGGAGAGACTGGCACATGTTGGCATTTCCATATATTCAGGTGCAGAATAAACTGTACAAATAAGTCACGCTCAAGTTACCATCGCTAATAAATCCATTCTAGACCGGTCGATGCTGGCGCTTCCCAAAATGGGGTTGCATCAACCGGACATACAAGCCATTCTTTGCCACCAAACCATCATGGGTCCCCTCCTCAACAGTTCTCCCTCCATTAAGAACCACGATGTTGTCAACATGCCTCATCATTGCAGTCCGATGTGCAATCAAAATTGTTGTTTTGTTCCCCATGATCAGCGTATCAAGCGCCTCCTGGACCACTCGGCTTGATTCAGATTCAATGGATGAGCTAGCTTCATCCACTAACAAGATGGGTGCATTTTTCAGCACTACTCGAGCAATTGCAATTCTCTGTTTCTGTCCAGGGGTCAAGTCCACACCCCTCATACCCACATGAGTGTCATAACCGTGAGGCAAGCTGCTGATAAAGTGGTGGGCGTTTGCTATTCTTGCAGCCTCTTTCATCTCAGCTTCGCTTGCATTGTGTCTTGCATATATTATGTTTTCCCTTATAGTTGTCGAGAAAATAATGGGTTCCTGCTGAACAAGACCTAGGTGATTCCTCAACCATCTCAAATTATAGAGTTTCAAGTCTCGTCCATCAAGAAGAACCTGACCAGCTAGTGGATCATAAAATCTCTCAATCAATGATATTATAGTGCTTTTTCCGGATCCGGAAACTCCCACCACAGCTAAAGTTTGCCCCCCGTTAACTTTAAGACTAAGATTGCTTAATACCAACACCTCTGGGCGACTTGGATAACAGAAATCAACATTCTTTAACTCAATGCTTCCATACACATTAGCAGGCTTCAACGCTGAATTATCATCTGGATCAATCTTGGGCACCCTATCTATAATCTCAAATACTGAAATGAGTGATTTTCGTCGTTTAAGAATATATGGAGCCAATCCAAAAGGCTCCACCAGCGCAAAAGTAGCGAAAGAGAAAACTATGTACTCCTTGAGGGCTGTAGGAAGATCCATATAGTTATTTTTCACAGAGATTGCAGTATACCAAAGGAGAAGGGCATTACATGCAAAAAGAAGAAATTGTGAAAAGCCAAATGCAAGCCCAATGGCCATCCCATGAAAAAAACTCTGCATGAAAATTTTCTGCAATTGCAATCTATAGAGCTCCATCACCTTGTTACCCGCACAGAAAGCTACAACAGTGTAAATGTTTCTAACAGCATCCTCAAGGACCAAGGAAGCCTTCCTGTGCATCTCCTGGATTCCCCTTGAAAACCCAGCAAGCCATAATTTCTGCAATTTAAAGTTCACAGAAACTCAGAGTTTAGAGGGGGAAAAAGGGATTCAACACTATCTCTTATTCATTATCAGGCAATGACTAAATGAAGGTTAAGCAATCGAAGGTGAGGATGGATCTTGTCCAACATGCATGTGATTCCAGGTCAAGCATTTCTCCGACGATTGAGAAGGAAGCAGTCTAAAGTCAAAAGAAACATTTCAGCATATTGGTCATTCCACGGATGGTAGTGCTCACTTATCCCAAAATAAAAATAATAATAAAAAAAACTGTGGTGATCCTAAGGGGAAGGGATAGACAACATACTGACACACACACACAAAAACTACCAAAAACAATGTTTCTCAAAACACAAATCTTCTCGATTAATGGAAGAGGAAACCTGTATAGTTGGAGCAGTTCCATGAAACATGCATATAGAAAACTGACAAAAAATAGTGGTCCGCAATAAAAGATAAAAATAATAATCAGAACCATAATAACAGTTCAAGCTTGGAGCAATTATTGAATGAGTAGAAAATGAGTAAACCTGTGCAATAGCAGAAACCGTGAGAATTGGCAGGGTCGACAAAGCCACTAGCGCCAGATGCCACTCTAGCAACATACCTAAAAGGACAGCCACAATAACAGCAGTGCTATCCTGTATAAATATTGAAAGTCGGTTGCTAAATGCAGCTCGCACAAATGTAGCATCATTTGCCAAACGCATGGACAAAGTGTCTGCACTGTTCTTCTCCTCATCATCAAACCATCCAACTTCATTTCGTAGCATAGCTGTCATGTTGGGCGACAAATAAGGTAAGAACATACAAAACATTGAGTTTGTTGAAGATAATAAGAACAGACAGGAAAGGAATTTATGCACCTGAGAACATCATTCTTCTAACTCGTTCAGTCATCTTCTCCCCCATAATACCAAAGTAAAAGTGCTGCAGAAAATTGGCAACTACTGTCACTATACCCATGCAGGCAATGATCAAGCACCATTTGTCTACCTCTTGCCGTATGTGATCATGATCACCAGTGTGATAATATTCTGTCACTATCAGTGCAATAACATAAGCAAAAAGTGGATTAAAAGAGCCGAAAATTGCAGCACCAATGCTTCCTAATACAGCATACAGCCACTCTGCAAAACTAAGTTGTGCCAGCCTCCAAAATGATGGTGCTTTCGGCTCTGTATCCTTTGCTTCCCTTGTTTTGAATGGAATGTCATCGGAGTGACTATGAGGTCGACTAAAAGTTTGGGAATGTGAACGTTCATTTTTTGGATCAGATGTCAAAAGAGGAGATAAAGGGGACTCAGGGTCCTCTGAACCATTTGACGTTTGCCGGTTTGCAGACTGAACATCAATCTTGGGAAGATCTGGCAGTCTCATTTCAAAACTATCTTGCCTTTTTATTGATGGTTCCTTATCAGCTGTTTCCAAAGGCAGACCATTTTCTACCATTTTCTCCGGAGGTGGACTAGGAGCCTTCGGTGATTCTAGGGAGTTAAAACCGCCATCTGACGGTCGAAATATGCCAGGAACTCTCTGAAGAGAGGGAGACTTTACCAGTTTAGGGGACGATGGTTCTTGGAAGCTATGACTTGCTGAAGAATCCCTTTCAATCTGGAAAGCAGCAGTCTCGTTGTAGTTTCTGACTGGCATCCTGTATAAGATAAAACAAACACGTTTTTTAACAAAATATTTATTTGCGTTCTTAGAACAAGTCATCCTCTAAAAGGAAAAAAAACACAGAACAAACTTCAAAATAATATTTCCCCAATTGACTTCTGCATCATACCTCCTTGGAAGTTTTGCAGCTTCTTCACATTTGAGAAGCTCTGCGTATAGGCCATCCAGGGTTAGTAATTCATCATGTGTTCCCATTTCAACTAGCTGACCCTCCTCCATCACAGCTATGTAATCAGCATTCCTAATAAGACTAAGCCTTCTAGCTATTATTATTGTTGAGCGTCCCAACATGAGAAGATCCAGAGCCTCCTGAACAGCTCTTTCAGCTTCAAAGTCAAGCCCACCAGTCACCTCATCAAGTAACAAAATTGCAGGGTTTAAAAGCACAGCTCTGGCAATAGAAAGTTTAATTTTCTGCTCTTCCGTCAGTGTTAAGCCTGCCCTACCAACCTGCATGCATAGGAATTAAATCCCAAATTGAATAACGATGAAATGAATAAAGAAAATGTAATATCAATATGCAACGCTCACAGCTAAGAGCTTAAGTTCCCTAAAACTCACATGAGTGTCGTATCCTTTTTCAAGTGAGCTGATAAATGTATGTGCATGTGCTATCTTAGCTGCTTCTTCAATCTGATCCAAAGTCGCATCTCGCCCATATGCAATATTATCTCTTATACTCAAACTTAGCAAAGCTGATTCCTGAGTAACTAGTCCAATTTGACTTCTCAGCCATTCCAGTTTCAGGTTTTTAATATTTTCTCCATCTAGAAGCACTTCTCCTGCATCACAGAATTTGGAATTAATTGAGCCAACATGTTAAAAAAACGACGTTCTTCAGATCCCCATGGATATTTGAAGAAAAATTAGCGCACAAGCTAATATAACCATAATTTGCCCAAGATACCTAGATTAGGATCATAAAACCGCTCCATCAGAGGAATAATACTGCTTTTACCAGAACCATTTCTCCCAACAAGTGCCACAGCTTTCTTAGCAGGTACAGTCAGGTAAAATCCACTCAAGATGGGGATTTCAGGACGAGACAGGTAGCTAAAATATACATTCCGGAACTCAATATTTCCTTGAACAGATGCCAGGGCATTTCCATCTTGATTCACTGTAGAGGATGACCTGCTTATCATCTCAAAAAGTCTATAAGCTGCAATTCGCCCTTGGTCAAATGAATAGAAGTTCGTCGCTGCTTGATTCAACCCACTGTAGCAAAGGAACAAAAGGAATAAGAAGGCAGCTAAATTGATTTGCAGCATAAAGGCAAGGCCAAGAAGTGGAAACTTACAGCCCACTCAAAATTACAGCAAATAGGGCAGTTATTATTTCACCACCATGAGCTTTGCCATGTGTCACCAGAAACCTTCCAACCCAAAGTTGTAAGGCACAAGAACATATCGCCAGCCCATATGTAAATCCAAGCCCAAGTCCTTGCACAAGACTAATCAATATACCATATCTCAGGGTTGCTTGTAGAGATGTTGCATAAGAATACTTGGCCAGAGTTTCATTTGTAAATGCAAACAAAGTCCTTATATAGGAGACCGCCTGCATAGTAAAAGAAAGTATCTTGAATTTAGTATCAGTTAAGTATGACAACCTTGCAAAAAAACCAGGTTGGATCCATGATTACATATAATTATCGAACTCTTGCCTTCTCTCTAATGCTAGCTAACTTAAAGAAGAAAAACTTGTATATACAAGGAAGACAATGGTAATACCATAAACACCAGAAAAAGTAAAGAACATTAAGAAACTGATAATGCATGGTTTTTTCCTTAGGAGGCAAAAATGAAATAAAAAGTTTTGCAACCAATCAGGACCCATTTCATACATGTATGCAGTATGCATAAATTTTTCCCACAAATTTTGGATGGCCATTGAACATACTAGCTTTGAGGAATGATATCATTAGCAGGAAACTGGTTATTTTTCAGCAACAAAGCTACATTGCAAGATATAAATACTAGATCAAATGACAATCCACTTCTCTTCTCCATGCAAAACTGGAAAAGCATATCAGCTAAAATTACCATGTACATAGTAGACTACATTCAATAGCAACTGAAAGAAATAAATTTATTGCCTTCATCCATGGTTTCAGCTATACACTATATAAGTCTGAACTTTGGAATGACGTACCATCACTCAGAAAGAAAGAAAAAAGCATCGCTTCAAATAAGAGGACCTAAGAATGTGCATCTATTGATCTACATCAGCAACAAGCCAACAACAAATGTCCAATTTTTATTCCTGACAAACAGATGGGAATCAGGGTATGATCAATTATGACCCGAGAAATAGAATTTTCAATTATCCAAGGAACAGAACCAAAAAATTATGCAGCGGAAATCATTCAGAAGGTTCAATGATATGAATGCGGGGAAACAAACATCATCAACCACCTGCAGATCATAAGAAATTACAGATGAAAAAGTTAATGAATAAAAAAATACCTGTTCGGCAATGCTAGCTGCTTCAGCATATGCATCTTGAATATTCTCTGCAAGCCTATGGAGAAAGATATTTGATATACCTCCAGCAGCAACAATGAATGGGCCAGTGGCCAATGTTATGAGGGCAATTTGCCAGCAGTTGACAAATGCAATAACAAGACCACCGAAAAAGGTAGCCATGTTATGAATATAGTTTCCAACCTGCATCATCAAAGGCCAATCAACAGAATAAGCATTCCACTGACAAGCATTTGAAGAAAATTTTCTAACATCTCCGAGCTAAACATACCTTTTCACTCAAAGCAGACTGAATAAGCAGCACATCACTCAACACTTGGCTCACAATATCCCCATTATTCCCATAGGTGTCAAAAAAACTCATGTCCTGATTTAGTAAAACTTGAACGTACTTTGATCGGATCACAGCCGTCTGACGTTCTCCAGTAAGAATCCAGCACGAAACCTCTATCACAGAGAGAAAGTTAGCATCTATTACCACAACTAAGAGACAGACAATAACAAAATAGAGGTATAGAATTGGGCATAGTAAATGTTAAACTTTACCAATCCAACCCGCAGCAAAAACACCCACTGCTATGTATACAATGGCTAAAGAAAGCTGCAGAAGAAAAATAAAATAAACAATTAGATAAGATCATGTCCGTGCTTTTATTTCCCCATTTCAAGTCATTAAGCAGTTGTAAAAAATCACAGAGAATAGGAAAAAGTCAAGTCCTGATGATACTTAAAACCTCCTGGGCGAACAACACTTCCTCCTAAAAAATTTTGTGGCAGCAATTATAATCTATGATAGACTCGGGTACACGTGTCGAGTATGGGTACATATCCGTGTGTCCGGTTCTTCAAATTCGAAGCTTGCATAGAGAGATGCTAGGTAAAGTGAAGAGTCCGGGGATCATACCAATACCAGTATCATGCATACCCGACACCGGTACGGCAGAGTAAAGAGAAGAGTCCGGGTATCATAGAATATAATCAGTCTAATTTTAAGTTTTGCTTTCACTTGAAACCATTAGGTAGCAACATATGTCGTTTGGAACGTCACTATGGTTATTAGAGTGATGTCTTTTATTTTAATAGGATAGAAAATATTAAAAATAGTTTGTCTACAATTTCTTAACTTCATAGTCAAAGAAACCTACATTTCAACAACCAAAGTAGCATTTGCAAACTAACTAGTCAACCTATAACTAGATGGAACTGAAAGCACAGTGACATCCCATAGTCTTTTCCCCATTGAACTTGTTATACAAGCCTAATAGCTAAGACAAAAAGCACGATGGAACAAGATAAATTTCATATTTCACACTGTATGTTTAACTTTAGTCCTTGAAACAGTAAATTTCGCCTCTGCACAACCAAACTTGATATGTAAACCTCAAGGGAATAGGATATATGCCAGGTAAAGAGAACAAATTATCCTAGGACTAAACTTTATTTCTCTCTCATTACTTTACTTATCTGAGCAATGGACAAATAGATAATTCCATATAAAATTTTCAAGTGGTCCAATAAACCAATGATGGTATTTTCTCTCCTAACAATTCAATGTGAACGTTTCCCTCACATTCAATGCAGAATTCCCAAGCCACACCAATGTATAGAATCTGGAAAGGAACCTCAATATCCACATGAACATGAAGGCTCTCACAATGATGGTGGTTGTGTGAAAGCACATGTTTACCCCACAATAAGTTCATTAGGTGGTTTAAGCTCAACTGCAACGAAGTAGCCTAAATAAACACCAACCGAGGTTCAATATTGAATACAATTTGAATCTGAAACATCAATATTAGCTCTAAGACTAAGATGGTGAATTCCACTGACGCATGACCATTGGCCAAGCAGAATTTATATTTTCTCAGGGTGAGAATAATAAAATCCTTGGGACTCGAGATTACTAATTCCATTCATTTTCATTTTTCAGTATCAAACAAAGTACCCCGTGATTTTGTGTCCAACAGAAACTTCCAATGCTAATTAACAACTGAAACATTGCTAATCAAGCTCAGGGAAAAAGCAATGAAACAGGCTACTGCATCTCAAATTCGGAGAATCAGAAATTCAAAAACTTGAAAAACGATAGATACTTACTTCTTTGAATCTCTCAAACTGGTCCTCCGGTCTATCATGACCAATCCTAAGAATCTGGACAATCTTTGCAAAGTAATGCAAGTAAACAACAAGAGCAGCGCCATGGGCAGCAGCCGCAAGCGATCCTACCACCATAAGCACCCAATCAAGTCGGTCCGCGCAGGCAAATAGCCTTGAGAAAGGCACGGCAGCTGGTGGCGGCTCCATTTCCTCTAGCTCCTCGATCTCCTCTTCGACCTCCACCTGCGCCCCTTGCCCAGCTCCTCCCTCTGCGCTCAAATCCAAGTACGGAGAGGGAGACTCCGGGGGCTCCGAGACCTCAGACACCGGCGTTAACGGCTGTATGTGCGGAGGAGACCACCCGAACAACCCTCTAGATATCATCATCTTCTTCGGCTCTCGAAAATAAAACTCACCCAATCCCTTTCAATAACTCTACTTCCTCCTCTAAATTCAGCAGATCCGCTAAATTTAGAGGCAAAATCTTATTTCCACTTTTTGTTCTTCCGCTTTCTCCTTCTCTTTCCAATTCTAGAAAGCCCGACGTCACAGCTTCGCACGAGCAGACCCGGTCAAAATAGGCGGGGAGCGAGAGACAACGAAAGAAAGAGAAGAAATCGATTGACTCAGCCGCCGCACAGGTCACATGTCAAGACGAGAGAGAACAAAAAAAAAGGTGAAAGCGATTCCGAAATTCCGTTTTTTTGTCGTTGGAATTTCTTTCGCTTGTTTCTGTTCGAGAGCTTTGAGCAATGGCAGAAGCGAAACTGATAGCATTTGGAGAAGCCGTTTTCGTCGTAAGGTTAACGGTCAATTGCCGGCGATGAGGGTATTTATCTGTCACAGTCACCGGCATTCAAAGCAAAGAAAATGAATCTTGTTTTTTCCTTGCAATTTTATGTCCGTTGGAGGGGTATATAGGTAATTGACTAAAGTCCGAGTGTGGGATCTACACAGCTGGGTACGCTGCGGTGGGTTAAGCTCAAGTAAACGGTTTTCCAATAGGAAGACGACAAGTGTATGTTCGTGAAAAATAGTGGGTGACAGTAGTGCGGCTTGTTTGACAAAAATAATGGTCTTTTGAAGACATCATTGAGCTTCTGCATGGTTGGCTTTTTCTTTATTTGCCAGTGCATTTGCTCTGTTTTCTTTGATATCTTCTTATTTGCTCTCTCATGTGTGCCTTATTGAGTTGTAAATGCTTTTTCCCCTAATTATAACTAGAAAACATATTATTTTCAATCATCTTGAAGATCAAAAATTTTGTTCCACTGCCTAAATCTATTATCTTCTTTTTCAACTTCTTTACAACCAATAATATTCCTTTCACGTATAGTCATTTCATACTGTCTAAAAATAAATACTCTAGAGCAGACAATATCTTTACATGAAAAAAAAATACTCGTGTCTAATCAGTATGTGGGATCTTTTAGAAGGAATACTAGCCTAAATTAAGCATTATCCCAAAGAAAAGGGACTAGGAAAGTATCCATTGGAATTCAAAATACATGCAATCTCAACATACGCGTAATCTCAACTTTCAAGATTAAGATCGTGTCCCAACGTTTGTGATCACTAGATGATCATATCACAATAGAATCTCTATCATATCACGATTAAAACGGACACATTTTGACCCCTATAAAAAGAGGATGACCAAACTTGTTTCATGTATGCTATCACAATTGAGAAATTTAATTATTGATTTACTCTGAAAAAATAATACTAACTTAAGTGTCGGAGTATGATGTAGGATCATGGGGCCAACGAAGTATCTAGCCAAGAACAAATTTTATCTGGAATGAGACTAACAATGAGTTTTTACCTATATGCAATCAAAGAAGGCTTCAATTTTAGTTTTTATTTTTTCTTATTTTAAATTAATTAGCATCTCTAAGGAGATTATTTTTAAGAGTCAAATATCTTTTATTAGGAAGTATTATTTAATTAGAAGTTTACTAGGGTTGTTCTACTATTTAAAGGTCATTAAAGGGTAGTTGATGGTATTGAAATAAAATCAGGAGACAAGTGTTTTTCTCAAACTTTTGGTATTCGGTTTTCGAATCAACAATTAATTATGGTATTTGTTTGATGAATTAACAGTTGTAAGAAGCCTTGTTTATGACATTTGTGTGTCGAATCACCAGACTCAAGTAGATTTGTTAATGATATTCATGTGTCAAATCAACATGTTTGAATAGTATTTTTATCACTACTTTGCCCTACATTAGAGTGTCTTCAAGCCACAAAGGATCTTCGTTCTATTGTTATAGTCGGATTCAAGAGATTTACCATCAACGTCACAACATCATCATTATTGACTTATATATAGTCGTGTAGATCTTTGCGTCAATGACTTGAACCTATAGAATCTTTAATTTGAGAGAGTGAATAATCACGTGCTATTAGAGCGGACAATACTTCAAATAAAAAAAACATATCCATGTCTACAAATGTTTCTATCCTCCCCCTAACAGTTTTTATTTTTAAGAAATTATCTCATTTTCCCACTCGAACTCGTTTTTAGCTTGAGAGGTTTAGTACTCAACATCTAACGGACAATACCTTGATATGCGTTTGCATCCACATGGACTATTTTGGTGGTTAAAATTTTTTGAGGTATTTTTAAAAAAATTCAACCTATCTTCTTCGAGCAAGGCTATTTGAAACACAAAGGCTTCGACGGACCCACTCGGGACATGTGGAGGCCTGGAGGCTACGAAGGCACGCACGCTCCCAATTAACGGATAAACCGCGCCAGCAAAACTCAAAAGATAAGGTTACGCCCTCAACAGAACCAATTGTCAATCAGTCTCTCGCTCATGGCGTCTGTTTCTTCAATTCACCGTACATTGTTCTTCAATTCTTCCCCGCAGGTTCCAATTCATCTGTATCGTGTTTTGCTTGTGTAGTCCATCTAATCTATGTACATTTAGCAGATGAATCTGTATGCCGATGTGTTTTGTTCTTTTATGTGAAGTCATTTACTTAATGTCTCAGTTAGGGTTGCGTAAGCATGGCACGTCCCCTTGCTATAGACGAGGCATTCCCTTTCTCGTTCGGGCTGAGCAAACTGCAGCTTCGACTTCTCATTTTCATGGTGAATCTTTGCTTTTGATTGTTTGATTGGTTACAGTGAACTGTGTTTATATCAATGTTTGCTGTTTAATTTCGCAATTTGGTTAAGAAAGAGTTTGAGGTGATTCCATCGATGGCAATTTGTTTATGAATTTTTATGTTCACGAGTCATTTCTCTTAATTGCGAATGTGTTTATGATCGGATTACACGGTGGAAGATGCTTGAATCTGGTAATGTAAAGTAGTTAAGGGCAACTGGATGCTGTTATTAAGTATTTTACTGGAGTACTCTTATTTTATTTTATGAGAGGTATTATGCTTCATGATGTCCTGCAATAAAGTAAAATTTGGAAAAGCAAAGCTATCAGTAAGATATAAAGATATCATTACTGCATCGAGCAAATAACTGTACTGAAGGTAGAAGTGTAATGTTTTTATTGCAGAAAAGTCTTTTTTCAATTGAGACAAGATAGAGAATGGCCTCCATGTTACTTAGAATATGTTTCTTTCAAGCAGTAAAGTTCAACTTAGTTGGAATTAACCACTCAGGATGTTAGTAGAGAATGGCCTCCATGTTACTTAGAATATGTTTCTTTCAAGCAGTAAAGTTCGACTTAGTTGGAATTAACCACTCAGGATGTTAGTAGTTTAGTCATACTATTCCACATTTTAACTCGATTTAGACTGTAGTGAGTTGTAGATGTTTCTTTACTTTCTTCTTCGAGGTTAGAGGGCAAAAGTTTTAGGAGGCTTTATGTGAAAAATTTTGGTTTTCTTAGGATTAGTCCTCAATGGCCACAACATTTTTAGTTCTTCAAAACATTTTGCTGTTTCTGGCTTTGCTTCATGTAGAAAGTTGCGAATTTCACTTCTTGGTCAAATTTTCGTCCACATGTGAACTGTCCTTGGGACTAGATTTACTTAAGGCTGAAAATAAACTCATTCTCTTTTGCATTTTTGTTTCATTGGGTTTTCTCGGACATTCAGAAATTCCATTTTTGCAGGATTCACTTGCAAACACTTAAAAATTTAAAATCCTCTTCTAACATCATTTGAAAGAGCACGAGAAATATGCAGTTTTATTTGTGATCATCTTTTGATGTTAAGATAATTGTCATATGCCTGCAGAGAACTTTGGCTGATCGGTATTTCACTTCTGCTTTTGCTTCTGATTCTCCTTTTCCCTTCGCAGATAGATCTGGAAGACGCCAATTTATTACAATTGGGGTCGTTGCCCCATTGTTTTCTTTGGTTAATCATACTTCTTCATCGTGTAAGTATACTCATTTACTCATTTGCCAATAAATTATCATTTCCTTTTAGTAACCTTCTGAGCTAGTTAGGCTTTTATGCCTTATAATTCTGTGAACAAGTAGCATTATAAGTGGCCTACTTGCAACTTATGCTGCTCATTGTTCCTTAAATAATGGTTGTTAATATCCTAAGAGGACACCCTTGATATGGCTCAGTTGCTGCAGAAACCAATAAGGGATTTCTACCAGTCACTGACAATAAGGACGGATACTCTTTTCTCTATCCTTTTGGGTGGCAGGTATTATTTGCAAATGCTTTGTTCCCTGTACTCTGTTTCATGAATATGTCAGCGGGTCATGCAATAATTAAATCTGTTGCTATATAAGAAAATCCTCTTTGTTTTTGCACAAAAAAACAAAAATCAAAGATCGCATCTTTATTTTTTTAATTATTTTATTTTGGCATGGCCAGGAAGTGATTATCCAAGGTGAAGATAAGGTCTATAAAGATGTCATTGAGCCATTAGAAAGTGTCAGCGTAAATTTGGTCCCAACCAGTAAAGAGGATATCAGAGACTTTGGATCTCCACAACAGGTGTGCATACATTCTGCTTTAGAAGACAAAAAAAAAGAAATAAAGAAATAAACAGTATTAGTTGAGAGTGGGTGGGTATTGTAATGATGTAATCGCTGTGTATGCCTTAGTTGAGAGTGGGGCTAATACTCCTTTTCCAACGAGTGCAGGTTGCTGAAATTTTAATTAAAAAGGTTTTGGCGCCTTCTTCCCAGAAAACAAAACTAATTGAGGCATCAGAGGTTTGATTCATTAATCTCTTCTTCAACAAAACGTGGTATACATTGTGAAATTAAATTCATTAGGGAAGCAGGATGTCTTCTGATTACAATTAGTTGGATAAATGCAATATATATGTGTGTGATTGAATTTTGTTTCAAATTGAGTTAGCCTCACTTCAATAATGATTTTATCCAAAGTTTGTTTATGATTTTATTTTGCAGTGTTTCGGGTCTCATACTGAGTGCAATGAGCTTTGTAATTTCTTCCTCACAACTGCAAACTAGTTTCTGTATAATTTGGCTGGTTTTGAGCATTTAGCTTGTGTGCAAAGTAACAAACCTTAGAATTGAGGCAGTTTTATGAGATTCGTTGTCACCAAATTGACTCAAAGAGCAGCATTTACGACTCAGGAGTTATTTTTGATGTCACATTCTTGTATCCATTATTTGTTGTTTGTCCAAAAGCTTTTGTTGTAGGTCATAATTTTTCCGAACATTTTCCATTATTAGTTCTTGTATCTGATAAAAGTTATTTCTACCTTATTACTGGTTTCTGATTGCATGTCTTTGCTTGTGTGCTACAACAGCGTGATGTTGATGGAACTGCTTATTACACATTCGAGTTTGTCGCTCAGGCTCCAAACTATACTCGTCATGCCCTTAGTACAATCTGCGTTGGCAATGGTATGAAACATATCTACGATCTTGAACACCCCCACAATTTTATCACTCGGCCACATTTTTGCCTATAGAGAATTATATAATGCTTGTGAGTTTGTGATATGATATGTGATTATCCTCTTCATTTGAACTGTGATTTGATGTGGCAGGCAAGTTTTATACATTGACGACGGGGGCCAATGAGAGGAGATGGGAGAAGATGAAAGATAGATTGCATACTGTTATTGATTCATTCAAGATTATCAATGCCTGATGAATATGTTCAATTCTAATGCGGCTAGGGATAATCCTTTTCCATAGAGCGGGCAGCATTGTGCATTCCCAGAGCTGTATGAAACTCGGCTTTTGTCATTATTTTGTTACAACAATCCTCATGGATTTGATGAATCTGACGCCCGAGCTAGAACTTTGAGATTCTCACTAACAAATAGCAAGTCATAGCACCACTTCCTGTAGGCAAAATTATAAAACTAATGACGAGTCTCCGACTGCAGCACCGCGTGAGAATCAATTACCAATGATTCACAGAAAGATGACCACGGAAAGTATTCAAATATTCATCTATCATTCAACCATTTATCCTAAAAGTTTGGAGTATTCATCTATCATTCAATCATTTATCCTAAAAATTTGGAGTCCGCTGCACGAGTCTATAAGAAATTGAACAGAAATTCACTGTGTACCGTCTTACACCATTCATTTATCGTACATTCATCAACTTTATTAAATCCATTTTTTGCTTACTACTTCAAGCAAGATTAATGTGCCTCGAGTCCATACACCTAATTACATACATTTCAAGAGGTATCAGGGACCCCCTATTTTTTTGATGAGAAATGTAGAACTAAGATGCACAAGATCAAATGCAGCGACAGCAACTACATTGTTGGAGAATACAAACCATGGCATTCCACTAGGGAATTATCGGATCTTGTGCTGACACTTGAGGATATGGACCTATGGTTAATTTTAAACATTTTGTACAAGACAAACAAGTATTCGCAGAAATCACAAGAAGGTATACTGAAAGAAAAACCTTCACCGTTCACATTTGAAACCCAAAGAAGAGATATTACTGTATTTTAAATTAAACAAAAAAGGGGTGCTAAAAGACTAAACATAAAATTTGAAGCCGAATCACTAAGAGAACGAGAACAAAAAGATAATACGATATTTCAATGCAGTAAATGTTTCTTAGCAACCCATGTAAATTAACTAGACAAACTACATATTCTCCCAAAAGAGAGAAGAAAGAAAGATATAAAGTCATCTCATAATGCACGATCCAAACAAAATTCATTGTGCTGAAGATATCACTTGCAACAAAAACAAATATCTTTAGATGATACCAATCTTGTTGGCCACATCCAAGGCATCATAATCAGGAGTCAGACGAACATATGCCTTCTTGGTTCCATCAGGCCTGCATTACAAAGCAGCAACTCAGTTTTGAACCAAATAATGCACTTCTTATGACATCATGCAATATGGAAGAAGAAAAAAAAACCACAGCCCCTCGAATGAACAAGACTGCAGATTAGCACCTCAGCTGCAGTTCACGCAGCAAGGTGTTGAGAACATGAGCTATGGCAATATGATCATGCTTGTTCTCCGAAAACGGAAGAGAATTACTGCCAAATATTATTGCTCAAGATTCTTGAGTACCATAAGCTAGCAGCAGTAGGCTCTTATGTAAACAGTTGAATTGAAAAATATGTTACAGAAAATATACACGCAGAAAACCTAAGAATTTTGGTTTCATATATTACACTTACCTGATCAGAGTATTCACTTTCTTTGACTGGATATCATACATTTTCTTTACAGCATCTTTTATTTTCTTCTTGTCAGCACGGATATCAACGATAAAAACCAAGGTGTTGTTTTCCTCAATCTTCTTCATTGCAGACTCAGTAGTCAGAGGATACTTAAGAATTTGATACTGGTCCAACTTATTTCTGGGTGCTGCACTTATACGAGGATATTTGGGGTTCCTATCCTTCTTCAATGTCTTTGGCCTGTGAAATGTGACCTTGGTCCTGATCTTCTTAGCTTTTTTCTTAAATGTTGGACCCGATTTCACAGCTTTAGCGGCCTTCACAGCTTGTGCCTTGGGATCAGCATTTCTTTTACTGTCAACTGAAATAAATGAAGAACAACTTTCGGGCATTAGAAGAAATAAAATAATGAATTCTATTTACACTAATCATTAGAAATAAAGGGTAAATTCATTTGAAGTGAAACTATTTTTCCGTATCACAAGTCACAACAATATACACTCAATCAAAGCAAAAACCCAAACCAGAAAGTTTAGCCATTGCTACATATTTAAACTAAAGAAACAATTATCAAGAGAAAAAACTATCGAACAGGATAGAAAGATTAATGTGCTAATGATCAAACAGTATGAAGGTAAAACAAGAGGAAAAATGAACATCTACTTTCAACCATGTATAAAATAGTAAATAACAGACCCAACTCGAGGTAAATTTAAAGAAAAACCATTTTAGTAGGTTGAGCAATGCAAAAACTGAGCAAAGAGGGGAATGTTATAAATGCAGTCGACCTATGGACAATGCATACTTTTTACATAGTAAAACAAATCAAGTTTTGATCTGTCAGCACAAAGCAAAAGAGAAACAGTACACTCATAAACATGCAGATCATCATTTATCCATTTAGGGCCATTCATAGGAATCTTGATGGCACATAACATTAACAGAAATCACCACTTAATCAATTTCACATCCCTTATAACATATTGCTATTACATCAACAAATGCATGATTGTGTATGGGGAAAATTCAGCCAAGTTTATTGCTTTCCTTCTTGTAGTAGGATCAAATATAAACGACCATTATCAGCAGAAATGCATTCAGAAGAAACACACAATGAATAGCACATAGAAGCATCAAATCAATAAAATTATGAACACCCGTCTCGAAAATCAATACAAGATACACAAAGGCCCACAAATTGCATTTTTTTAATACCGGATTGTACTATGTACATCACTGCCAAAATAAATTACAAATAGAAAACGAAGAAATTCACCTTTAGCTGGAGACATAGCTTCAGAAATGAAACTGCAACTCAAGCACTCCTAAACCCTGAAAAATCAAACCACATTGTCAATTGGATGATACAAAATAGATTACACAGAAAATTACTTTCCCTAGAAAGAAAGTGAAGAAAACGGATCCGCTTTACATTCAATAAAAGAAATGTATAGTCAATGACTGTGTCAAATAAATACAGTTATACGTACATGTCAGAAAGCACATACTCGCACACGCACACGCACACGCACACGCACACGCACAAAACTAAGGAGAAAATAAGAAAATAAGTAGATGGAAAACACCTTTGACGTGCGGCGGAGAGGAAACCACAGAGCTGCCGTTGAGTAGGGTTTTTCCAGACGAACCGAAGTAGATAGATATAATTGCCAAACGACAACTCGCACTGTCTGGGCTGGGCCCCAAGCATCCAATTATTTGGGCTACACCTCACACTCTTGAATCTTGATGCTCGGCCCCGAAATGATTTTGGGCCTAACACACTTCAAGCAAAATATTTTATTTTATATGATAAAATTTCCCACTTAACATATCACATTATATTATAAGAGTTGAATCAAATCTAAATTCTAAGCTAAATGAAAGACCCCTAATTGCGACAATAAAATAACATATATGTGACTTGAAATTAATAACTTACGTAAGGAGTTGCCACGATCAAGTTCACTATCTCAACCAATAATATTAAACCACCATACTTGGATAATTCACGTTAAGTAACTTATTATAATTAGCAGCGTTATTGTTAATAAGGAAAATATATTTTTAATTGATTACCTTATATATATTTGCAGTAATTGTGACAATAACTGTAAAAGGACGCGAACATAAACTGAACTAGAGGTTAACCCGTGCGTTGCACGGGAGCAAGAAATCATAAAATCCGATGAGGGATAAAAACAACTTAATAGAAAACAGCCATAAAGAGGGAGAAAAAAGGGAAAAGTAAATCAATTGGAAATGTTGCTTCTTTACGGCAGACTCCAACTCATATTGTATTGAAAATTATTACCTGTGAACAATATAAATAAATTTTATTCTCATTTAGCTTTGACAATTATCCAATAACACCATAAACAACAGCATTGATGGAAACTTCAATTTGAAATACATCAAGTCATGTCCTGTCCTGCTAACAATTACACAGTTTCTACTTTGGGATGGAAGAAAATCATTCCTGAAAAGTTGGTGCTACCTCCACAAATTAAGCAAAATAGATGATATGCACATGACACATTTAAAAAAAAAAGGGAATAGTGACTGTCCAAATAAACTCACCCCCTTTGCTTCGAGAAGAGAACCCAACACTTGGAACCTCTAGAAGAGCAGACAAAAAGGCACCAGTATGTGCTGGTTTGAGGAAGTACTCATCAAGCTCTTTAACGATCTCGACCAAATCTTAGTATTCCTACAAACCACCACAGCAAGTTTAGTGCTTCCATTAGTTGAGTTTTGTCTGTCCATCTCTTTAGTGGTTATGATACAAATGTGAAGATATATTAAGGTAGAACGTTACCTTGGCCTTGGCGTAATTTGCTCGTTCTAATATCCATGTTTAAAATCTGCACATTTTTAAAAAAAAAGGGTAGGTAGGAAGAAAAAAAAGTACGTAGCAAGTCAGGGAAAAAAAATTAAAATAGAGTAGGTAGGTGTTTCATTTTGAAGCTTCTGCTCAACAGTACTACCTAGTGTAGTAAGCAGGAAAGTGAATATTCTCTACTGCTATGATATGAAAAACATGAAAAGTTTCATAACACTAATGTATAATGCCAAGAAAAGCTGTTTTTTAAATGTGCATTTTTGTCCAAAATATAAGGAAACAGAGGTAGACACTGAATTCTTGAAAGAATGTCGTGAAAGTTGAAGTGATGAGAACAGCTAGGTAACAAACCTTAGTTGCTGAGATGTATTCGAACAGGTAGAAAGGAAAAGAAGCAATCATTGAAGCATGCCAATTGGATGAATACAAACACACCGAAGAAAAAAGCTCAGCAGCTGCCAAAAAAAATAAAGACACAATTTACGAAGGTAACAAATGTTATGTCTAGGTAACAAATGTTATGCTCAACAAATGTTATGGACATGGAGATGCAGAAATTGAGGTAAGACTGTACTTTGCTCATCATATAAGGTATGACGGGTTATTTTTGGAATGATGCTCTTCATTTTTGTTTCCTCTACGACAATGAGCAAGTTCTCATAAGCCCAATTGATGAACATAATAGAAAACAGCCAAAAGGACAAAGGAAAAATGTAAACCAAATAAATATTTAGAAAAGTATAAACACAGTCTCATAATCTTACAAACCATAAGAACTCGTGTATAATCTTTAAAAGCTCATATTTGGTTATTGATGGCATAAAGATCTTGCACAGCCATGAACAGAGCATCATAAAAGGCATACTAATCCTTCGGAACAATAACAAAAAATTATTTGACCAAGAAATGTGGATTTTTGTATTGGTTCCTTCTCAAAAGGAAGATGGAAATCAATTTTCCAAGTTTTTTACATGTAAGTTTCTTACAAAAGCCAGTAAGAGAGATGCTTAATATGTGCATTCATCAATCATGAGTATGAACTTACACTCATGTAAAACTCTGAAGTGATTTGAGACGAAATGAAAGACGTGGAGAACCTACATAGTTAGAACAAATCCCAAAAATAAATTATTATAATCGGACATGATCAATTAGATAGCTTAATATAAGCCTTACAATTTGAAGGCATAAGACTATGCAGAGTTTGAGATCATACTTTAGTGTACAATAAGGTAATTTGTCTTCCTCTGCGCAAGTCGACATTAGCGACTACTGCTGGCGGAAATCCTACAATTGTGTCCTGTATTGAATGATTATCTCATCAGATAGTTTCCAAACTACGACCAAGAACTGAACAACATGAGCTACATATTCAGGGCATCAATAACAATATGATATTAATTTGTGATACCCTCAGGTTTACTTGAAGTACAAAATACATGTGTATAGTAAATGACATACAATTAATTTTCTGCATATTTATTAAAATTCATCAACTTCAGCATGTATATCAATATTTATTACTGGCTAATTGGTCGGGTAATTTATATTACGTACCTGATATATAACATGTGTAGGTACGTAATTCGAGCTCATCTTTATCACCATTTGTAAATTTTAGCAGTAATCGTGATTCTGCAACATGAGCAAAGTGCTAGATAGAATGAAGATGTAATAAAGGAATTGCCATCAAGAACACGAATCACATCACCAATCCTCCTAATTCCTGGAAAATTTGATGAGACAAACACATCATGAGTATATAAAGAAATTTCCATGAAGAACGCCAATGACATCACCAAGGTCATTCAAGCCAGTTGACTGGAACAATCAAATGACTAAGAACATAGGCATATCTTCATGGATATTAAAAACCTCTAAACACCCACATGTCAACATAGACATACTCTATATGGTCCAAATGTTAAAAGATATTATATATCACTTGAAATGATTCAATAAAAAAAATCATTCTATGTAGTAAAAAAATTTAGTTGATCTCCAGACTACACTCATCTCTCGCTATTTTCATCCAAATTGAAACACAACTATTAAATTGTAAATCTGGAACACATATATCAAACGTTATCTTGACAGCTTCTAGTGTCAAATAATTAAAGATACAGTATTTATTAAAATTCATTAACTGCTGTATGAAACTCAGTATTTATTATCGGGTTATTGCTCAACTAATTTACGTACCTGATATATAACATGGGGAGGCACGTAATTGTGGTCATCTTCATTGCCATTGGTACATTAAAGCATATTATTACGTGCTTTTCTGTAATATGAGCAAAGCGCCAAATAGAATGAAACTGTAATAAAGGAAATGACATAAAATATTGTTATAAGCATATTGTTATGATGGTGATATTTAATTGGAGGTGTTGGCTAGAAATATATAATTTTAACAGTAAAAGTTGATGGTGATATTTAATTGTAAGTTGCTGGAAATACATATATTTAACAGTAAAATGAGCACATGAAATTCCGTTCTAAAAAACTTGAATGCTGCAAAGTGGATATCAATCAGATTTTTGTGCTCATAAGAAACGAATAGGAGAAAGGAAAGTAAAAACAGAGAAAGGAGGTCCACTTAAAAAAGAATATAACTCACATGATGGAGAGAAGAAGTCCGCAATTAGGGGTTGGCACCCAATCTTAAGTTGCGGAGAGGTAATAAAGAAATCATAACCCATAATCAACAGCTGACAGATGTCTGATTGTCACAACCCATAATCAGGAGCTAACATTCTTAATCACCATATCTAAAGCTGGGCTTGGAGAGTCATATTAGATGGATCTCATAATCTTGCAAGACTTGACATGTTCTTGTAAACTTTGTTGTCAGTCTGCAAATCAGTCAGAGGAGTGTGATCCATATTCCAAATTTTGTGCCCCTGATACAGTATTTATTAAAATTCATTAACTGCTGTATGAAACTCAGTATTTATTATCGGGTTATTGCTCAACTAATTTACGTACCTGATATATAACATGGGGAGGCACGTAATTGTGGTCATCTTCATTGCCATTGGTACATTAAAGCATATTATTACGTGCTTTTCTGTAATATGAGCAAAGCGCCAAATAGAATGAAACTGTAATAAAGGAAATGACATAAAATATTGTTATAAGCATATTGTTATGATGGTGATATTTAATTGGAGGTGTTGGCTAGAAATATATAATTTTAACAGTAAAAGTTGATGGTGATATTTAATTGTAAGTTGCTGGAAATACATATATTTAACAGTAAAATGAGCACATGAAATTCCGTTCTAAAAAACTTGAATGCTGCAAAGTGGATATCAATCAGATTTTTGTGCTCATAAGAAACGAATAGGAGAAAGGAAAGTAAAAACAGAGAAAGGAGGTCCACTTAAAAAAGAATATAACTCACATGATGGAGAGAAGAAGTCCGCAATTAGGGGTTGGCACCCAATCTTAAGTTGCGGAGAGGTAATAAAGAAATCATAACCCATAATCAACAGCTGACAGATGTCTGATTGTCACAACCCATAATCAAGAGCTAACATTTTTAATCACCATATCTAAAGCTGGGCTTGGAGAGTCATATTAGATGGATCTCATAATCTTGCAAGACTTGTCATGTTCTTGTAAACTTTGTTGTCAGTCTGCAAATCAGTCAGAGGAGTGTGATCCATATTCCAAATTTTGTGCCCCTGATTCTGCATAGTAAAAGATATAGATTGTTATAGCATGTGTTGATGCATACATTTTTTTAACTAATTCCCAAATGGGAGACATCAATCAAATGCAAGCATATGTAGTATAGACCTGTGAAAAGCCCCTCAAAAATCTCATTGTAAACAATATTTCTAGTATGCATCGAATGTGCTTCATCTTCTCCACTTATGAGAATTTTAAGTCCATCACAGTTTGTGACTCGCGACACTGCGACATATAATTGGCCATGCGAGAATACAGGCCTTGGCAAATATAACCCCACCTTGTTTAGTGTCTGTCCCTGACTTTTATTTATAGTCATTGCATAGCATAACCTTAAAGGGAATTGTCTTCGTCTAATTGTAAAAGGCCATTTCCTTTCTGTCGCGGACATTGTTATTCTTGGCACACAAATTTTCTCTCCTACATTGCTGCCAGTTATAATAGTTGCCTGAACCACTCTATCACCCAATCTTGTAACCAACAATCTTGTACCGTTACATAATCCACTGGTTTGGTTAATGTTCCTTAAGAGCATGACTGGGGTGTTTGCTTTAAGATGAAGCTCATGATTTGGGATTCCGTTAAATGTCAATGAATTCAAGAACTCAACTGGGTAAAGAAGATCGGCTTCGTCTGATGAACCGCCAACTTTACATATTGAATCGAAACTGCGATATGTCTTTTGTTCTGAAGGAACCATTGACAAAACATGTGTGTTAATTACATCAACTGTCTCATTTGTTGCTGTTATAATTGCTATCTCTTTTAGGTATTCTGCATCATTGTATTTTGTAAGTAGTTCTCCGTAGATTTCTGAGGTGACATCTTCAATGTCACCATTTTTTGGCTTTATCAACAGATTTTCTGGAATCGTAATCCATGAAGAGCACTCCTCATCTGGATCCATTTTAAAGGCATTAGCTTTGCCTTCACCAATGTCGAGCAGCCACTGAGCAAACTGTTTGTTTTCATCTGTTTTACCATTGTGCAAATTAGATGCACATAGCCTCATATTTTGCTTCAAATGGAAAACTTGACAGTGATCCCAAAGATGTGATTTTGTTATGCAAGCTTCGACTGTGCTATGTCTCGTTCCCTTCACAACTACTGGTAGAATTTGCCTAAAGTCACCACCAAGCAATACAGATTTTCCACCAAACGGTGAGTATTCAGATAACCCTTCATCTGGTGCAAGTATATCTGATAATGTTCTATCTAGAGCCTCAAAGCAATGTTGATGAGCCATTGGCGCCTCATCCCACACAATAAGGCTAGCTCTTTTAATAAGTTCAGCCAATTGTGTGCCTTTTTTAATGTGACAGGTTGACTCTTCATTGATATCAATTGGAATTTTAAATCTTGAATGAGCCGTTCGTCCTCCAAGTAATAAGAGAGATGCAATCCCAGATGAGGCAACCGCTAGAACTACCTTGCCCTCTGAGCGCAACTTGTTAATAATAGCACGGTAAACAAATGTCTTTCCAGTGCCTCCATGACCATAAAGAAAGAACAACCCCCCTGCCTGTACACTGACATCATTCATTACTGCATCAAAGATTTTTTTTTGATCTTCATTCATTTGTTGGAGTAAAATAAAAGTGCTTTCTTCAAGATTAGCAGTGTTGTGTGCAAGTTCATCCCACAACATTGGGTTCCCAATTCCTATCTGTTGACCACCCACAGGCTCTGGGAGTCCATTTTCACTGAGAGATGAGCCACTTCTTTTCAAGAGTTTTTGTATATCAAGCAATACTTGGTTTCTCACATCTTTACGACAGATGTTTGCCAAAGGTATTTGAAGAGAATGTTGCAGCCTATAAATTATATCATCTTCCATTCCATTGAAGCTTGCCTCAAGTAATTTATTTGAATCTATAACCTCACAGAATAGAATTATTGTAACAAATAAATTACGAAGCTCATTTGATGTTGCCCATCCAGCGGCTTCATTCATTGCTTCGTGCCATTCATGATCATCACCAATCAAACCCATGGAGTTACATGCTTGTTTGAATGTTTCATGGACTGTCCCATTAACTGTTCTAATTTCAGTAAAGTTCTTTGGGCCTTTGACATGGGAAAGAAGCATCCTCAGATAATACATATCACCTGCTGATGGATGGACATAATTTATACGCCCAATACACTGACCCTGCTTCCTTCGAAACCAGATTTTTTTCCCACCATCCCATCTCCACTTAGTTGGAAACTCAGAATATGTGAGCTCTTTCGCGTCATGAAAAACAGTGTTGGCAAACATCCATTCAGTAAGCATTGTCTTTTCTATTCCCGGTTGTTGTAGCACTGCGTTGACATCAGTATCCCCCCTAAAAATTATATTCTTCATCAAAGGCATGTGTATCGATAGGCTTTCTACTATTGGGAACTTATAGTGGATATGAAATTCAAAGATTCTCCATGCTGATTCATACGGTGCTACATATCTACAGTCGACATACATATTAATTTCATCAACCACCTTTGTTTTCACAGCTGAACTTCCTGATCCAACATCATGGTTTTCTTGCAACAAAGCCCTCGTTCTGTCAGGACCTTTATTCACGTATTTGAACAAATATTTAATAGATCTTGCGCGATTACACCATTCGACATTCACGTGTGCCTCATATTTTAGTAGAAGTGCACTATTATAAGGTACAACAAATCTATTGTCAAGCTCAACACCAGCCTTTAGAATAGCCCTTCCATCATCACGCCTTTTGTAGATTGCAAAACCATCCTCACCAATGATTGTTTCGATACTATTTTTCCGTGGGAAATGCTTTGTACATTTTCCATTCCTCATGCATGGCGCCTTGGGAAATGCAAGCCCACATGGGCCATGAATCATGAATTTAGAAACAATATCAAAAAGTACTGGCTGCGTTTGAACGTCGGGAATCTCAGCGCAAATAATACGGTCAATGTCAATTGGTGTTGGGTATTTGTTATCCTGATGTAACCAAATTATCAAATGTACATGTGGTAACCCCCTTTTCTAAAACTCGACTGTGTATATCGCACCAATGACATTTCCAAAATACCCACCCTTTTTAATATCAGACACAAATTCATTGAGCTTCATATGGAAAACGTGGGAGATTATATCAGGCCTATCTTCTGCTTTCTGACCTGGTATGAGTGCTAAAGCTTCACGAATTTCAGGCCATTGGACATTGCACGTAAAAGTAATAAACAAATCAGGGTTACCACGTGACCGACAAATTGCCATGGCATCATGGTAATTTCGGATCATGTAGCGCGGGCTTCCAGTAAAACTTGAGGGTAAAATAACACGCTGGCCCACTGAATTAGTTACCACATCTCCTCTCAAAAAAGCATCCTGAACTCCCTTATAAATTTCGCATCTGTAATGATCTTGCTGGTGTTTAAAACGGATATATCGTAGTCTCTCATCCTCTATACATGTGTAAGCGTCAACAATGTACTGTTGGAATAATCTACCACCCCTTATCAACAATCCACCACCAGTCGCTCTTTGTTGCAGCATGAAACAATAAAACTCCCTCCTAGTCACATGGCTTCTTTTAATTCGTGCTCTCTCTGGGCATGTATTGCAAGGTATGTTTAGTCTATAGCCGTCCTCACCATAAGGAAATAATAACGGATATTGCATCGCCATAAGTGATGGATGCAAATCGTTTATCCTTTTTAATCCCGTTGAAAGATGATCGACAATTATATCACGTCCATTATCTGTCAAGCCAATATCACCAACTACTAAACCTGCCATTTCAGGTACAGATGGTGCATTGTACTGCGACCCATCTCCAGCCCTTCTTGCAGATAAAGTCAATGAAACACTTCGTGTCTCCCCATCCCTAAAACGATTCCTTGCTATTTGAAAAGCTTTTACAAGTTTGTTTACCTCGTCAAACATCTTTATCAAGCTTGAGACAACAGTTTCATCAACTTGATCACTAACAACATTGCCTGTTATAGCAGTAATTCTATTAGATGCCTCATTTTCAGTGTCATAGACATATAGCTGTGCAAATTGCGGTCTCTCTCCATTTGTTGGCAACAAAGATCCTATAAGGTGATGATTTTGTCCATTAAGTTTGAATATGTAAGGACCCTGGCGTCTGTTGATTTTTCTGTCAATTTTACCACCAATTGAAGTGAATGAAAACATAGAATTATATAGCTTGATATTATCACGAAATTGCTTTGATGCTCTTCCACCAGCATAATCAAAAAGACGTATAAGAAGTTCAGGTGGTTCTCGAAGACGTGGCAAGTTTACACGTCCTTCTCTACAACAAAGTGAGTGGACTGGAGCGCGTGACCCAAGTGCCCTAGCCCGCTCAGCAAACCAGAAGAAGGCTCCACAATATTGGCAGGTAAATATGGGAGAACCAAGGTTTAGAGCAGCAGAGTTTACAACAGTGACTTCTGGCATGGAATAAGACTGGGTTGAATTCCCAGTTATGTCAGTTCGTGTGTTACGCCTCTTTGTGGGCCGAGCAGACCCAGAGGAAGAATAGGTAGGTTCTTTTTTATGTATGGCCAAGTTTGTACGCTGCATCATAAATTGCTTTCTCATCCTTCTATTATTTCTACTTGACTCCCCCTTTTCCATCCTAGTAAAAGAACGCTGAAAATAATATTGGTAGAATATACATTTTTTTAGAGGACATAATGGAGGTTAAATATAAAGGAATTGGAAAAACTTAGACACACCAGTTTTAGAAAAATTAAACCATAACAATTATAAGAAAATGTAGATTTGAAAACTACTTGCATGGCATAATAATTGAACAAACTTGCATGTGAAGCAGTTAAACTAAACAAATATGTAATGCAATACGTAGCAAAGGACATAATAGGGAAGCTGAATAATCAAGACTAAGAACAATTACATACCTGTTAAGTCGCTTGTATTTTGATGATAAGAAATAATCCAGAGCAAGCAGATAATAGCACGTAAATATAGAGATGAGAAGAAGATCTGATATCCTCCTAATTGCTGGCAAATTTGATGAGACAAACACAATAGCCCAAGATGAAGTTGCCAACAGCAAACGTTTGCTGAAACAACACAAGTATATTTGTAAAATATATATATATATATATATATATATATTTTTGGCAGATAAAAACTGGAAATCATTGAGATGGGAGTTGGCAAAAAACCCGAATTGGGTGTCAGACCAATAATCACAAAGCAAATATTAACTGGTTAAGTAATGGGCAACAGTAAATTCCGCAATCACCAGCAACTATTAACTGGCTAGGATTGGGAATACCCAACAAAGTAAGCAAACGAAAATAGAATCCATTCTAATTTTTCACATTGATATGGAATTTATAATTATTCATCTGATGTCAAATTTGTATATCTGGATATCAGAAATGAGAAACCTTTAATAAGCACGTTAAACTGTTGCGCATAAAAGCTGGTTGTAAATTAGTCCTCTAGAAGCTGAACTCTATAAAGGAAAATCAGAAAAGATTTAGTCGGAAAATTTGGAGATGTAATAGAGTAACAGTACAGCAGACTAATTGCTCTTAAAAATGCACCAGCTGTCTAAGAGGGCTATTTGATTTAAAGATATCCAGATTGAAGAGAAGCAGTTGTACCTGTTAATCGCAGACTATAAGCAGAGGCCTGAGAATGTAATCTAGGTGTGTGGAATTTCGCCTCCAAAATAGGTGTAGATCAAGTAGACTATATCTGCAAATAACATTCAAAACTTTATGAAATGGCGCTAAAATGAGAAATACAAAATATTTGTGAACAAACCCTTAAAACATCATATAAATTAGACAGTTCTTCATCTCCGAATAGCTTTGATTACTCCCCAAATGATTTTGCTTAATGCCAACAGATCAATCAATCAAAATTGTCACGAAAGATCGGAGATAGGATACCACCGATTGAAATGGAAAATAACAATTAATAGGTAGAAACCAGGAAAAAGGATGCAAAGCAGACTTGAGCACATAAGATGAATACAAATGGACTTACAAAACGTAGGAAAATGCATTTCATGTAACCTGGTGGTATAACCCTTCATTGATTTGCATAATATTTTGATCAATCATGTCTTGTCGCTCTTCTGGATTAGGCTGCATCACAAAAAAAAATAGAGCATATGAAGCTAAGAATATATGAGTAAAGTATCTGACATAACAATTAATAAAGAAAATAACATCAAGAAAAAATAGCCTACCGAAGGTTCTGGGCATAATCTTATACTCTGTACTCCAGTTGAAGCCGATAGAATTGCTCTGCAAAACTAAAAGATCCTGAGAAAGTGGAAATAGACAATTAAAGAAGCTAAAAAGAGAGATGAAAAGTGATTGAATGTATTTGAAAACATTTCATCGAAGATGTGATAAAAAATAAATTTTTGGCAGCATGTTATTTCAGGTACAATCAATGGCTATTGACAAACACATAACTCTCTTAAATGAATCAACTAACGACACTAGTTTTATAGCACTTTTAAAATTAGGGTTGAAGTGGAAGATACCTTATTGGAAATGAAAAATAGCAACATAAACAGGTTGCAGAAGGGGTGGCTCACCTGAGAATTGGGGGGATGTTTTGCAAAGAACCAAATGTAATCACGAGTGATTGACGAAGCCACTATGATCTAGTTGTAGAAGGGCGAATCATCGGGGAAGGAGTCGCGCTTCCACAGATATATTATGTGGCCCTGAAAATCAAGCTTTCATGATCTACAACCCCAATAACCCGTAAAGTTAGCATCGTTAAAGACAAAATATACACAAAAAAGGAAACAAAGACGAAGCGAAAGTCGAAGACGGAAGCAAAAGTCGAAGACGGAAGCGAAAGTCAAAGTAATCGATTAGGAAAAGTATTTATATGTGATTCAATTACCAGTCGGAAAATTGACTGACCTAAGCAAAGCCTCGGGAAATTGACTGACCTAAGCAAAGCCAAGAGAATGAACCGAAGCTGGAAGAATCTACGAAAAGAGAGAGTCCCCAAGATCCAACGAATCCCAAGAAGAAGGAAGGCGAGGGTTTGTCTGCGAGGAAGGAAAGGAAGAGAGACAAAGATCAGAGGAGAGGAAGCCAGGCATCGGGGAGGACCGAAAGCAGAAGGCATGTTAGGTTTTGGTATTAGTGAAACGACGCCGTTTTGCGCCAAGATGGAGGCCAAAGACAGAGGCCACTCGCGAGAGTAAACAAAAACAAACGGGACTCGCCGGGGAAACGCTTAAAAAAACACGGGTATATAAGAAAGGTATAGATAATAGGAGTATTCACGTCAGGATTCAATCGGTTATTCAACATTTTTTGTTAAATTGTTTGGTTTGTTATTGAACAATTTTTCAATTTTTCATAACAATCCATTTTTTTTTTCAGTTTTTGTTAACACCTTAATCTCTTAAAAAATCATTCCAAACTGATAGCGTCAACAAGGATTCAAACCCATAATTGAGCACTCATAAAAAACAACTAAAGATTACTGAGATGCACTTCTTTTTTTTCCTTCTGAAATCCAGGAAAACAGAGCTTGGAGAACCATTCGATATTGATGTGAGGCTTACACATGGAAGGCAAAACAGTTGCCACCACACAGAGCGGAGGTCCAAAGACAACCGAACAGAAATAAACCAAGTCTTGCATGAATTTAAACATTAAGACCATAGCTGACAGGTTAAAGAGAGACTAAATAATGACGATCAACCCCCTTGTCGAATTGAATAGCACCCGGAAGAGAGCTAGGCACTCCCACTCCAGACCCACTGCCCCTGAAGATGAAGAGCTTGCCTAGCCACACAATGAGCCAAATTCATCTCAAAATGATAGCATGAACAAGGATTCGAAGCCATTATTGACCACTTATAAAACAAGAACTACAGATTACTGAGAGATATTACCTCACTAAAATCCAACACACCATCCATCAAAGACAAATAGACAAGTGGAGATATTTCTAGTACCTGCTTACTGACAAAAAATCCCCAACCATGGATGTCTAAATATAATACCATCACTCAACTGACTCTATTGATATCTTTTCCTCGACCAACATCAATCACAGCAGCCAAGAAAACTGAAAATTAACAAAATTCCCAACCTTGCATTGCCTACGTAAAGTTTACTGATTATATAATGCCATCACTCAACTGATTCTACTGATTTCTCCTCTTCTACCGCCGTCTTTTCTTTAAAGAAAATACTTGTTAGCACTTTCTTAGTCTGCAAAGAGGCCCTCAGAAACTTCCCAACCTGTCAATCAGAGAAAAACCCAATCAACATCATCATGAGTATGTGAAACCAAAATAATTAGGACTCTCATACCCAAAACATTTGACAATTATGCTACAATTGCCAGTTTTTAACAGGCTTGATTGATGCTACAAACTGTACTCGTTTAATTACCTCATCACTGGTGATATTGACCGTCTTCTCCTCAAGAGCACCAACTTCTTTGAGATTCAACCTGTTAAACAAAGTAATGGTAGAAATAGTAGACATAGGCTTCACCACCAGATCATCCATTATCATGTAAGTCACACCCCCTTTCACAAAACCACCCTCAATAGAAGAAGAAGACGAGGAAGACGACCCTTCATTGGTCGGACAAACAAGGGTCAGGGGAGAGGACATCGTCGACGAGCATTGCGGACAACGGGATTTGGGGTCAAGAGTCACATATGTACGACAATTTACGTAAAGCACGGTACCAGCACACTTATAGTAGGATTTCTCGGTTGGTGATGATTGACCATCAGCACTCAGCAACATCGGAGGCGAATTAGCAGTAGTAGGGTATGTGATTTTTACTCCTTCCACAATGTTTTTGTTGAGGATCATATGCAGATCCTTCAAATCTTCAACACTCTGGTACAAATTCCCAATGCTCCACGCCATGTCTTTATGATTTTGATGCCTTGCGACAGAACCAAGAGGTAATGACAGAATACTGATTAGAAAATCAACAACATCTTTACCTGCTTCGGCTAACAGGACTCTGCGCCCTTTGGGGTCTATCAGAAGCTTCATGCTCAAGTTCCGATCAGCCATGACTACTGTGTCGGTCAGATGCTATTACTGAAGTATCATAGAGTGGTGAAATGTTGTGAAATAAAGAAGAGGAAAGCTGGTTTTTAACAAGGATCAGGATCAAAGGTGGCTTCTTTTTTATGTGATTGGTTAATATGAAAAGTAAACGTTGATAATATAACAAAAAGAAGGGTCATTTGGATCACTAGATTGGCAGCAATTGATCTCAGCCCTTCATTTTAACTTCCTGCATAAGTTCTTTTATCGTGGTGATAGCTGTCTTCTATGCTTGAAATGAGAAAGGGCCACTGGGAGTAAGTAATTAGGCTAGGATGCCATACAGTATGATTTAAACAAGCCATGGATCCATTGGGACGTTTTGATGTAACAGAGTGAGATCACTTTTAGGAAACCAAATACGTTTTGATTTAATATGTTGCTCCACCAAAGAGGGGATCATCCTCTGTTGAGGTGTTTTTGTGAAGGGAGTATTGAATTATATTATAATGGATCATCTAGTGGTGACACCCATATCGACCATTTATTTCTGGTATTACTTTGCTGAACAAGTTCAATGTGAAGGATGTGGGCGCACTCCAAGAAGAGCCGAAGAGGTGATCACTCTCTCCATGGATGAGGTTTAGTATAACTTGTCTTTAATTCTTTCTCTGGTTAAATTACTTGTTTGGTTGACTGGGTGCAAAGATGCTGAAGACTGCTTTGCGTCTACGTTTTTTCTCAGAAGAGAGGACGAGAGAGAGTGATTTGCAAGTTCACATGGTTTTTCCCTTTTACTACTATCAACCCAATAATTAGTAGGTATTCAAGCAATTAATTTATTTGCTGCTCTCTACTGCCTTTGGGCTCATCTGCATTTAATTCTCTTATCAGATAGTAAATTTTTTATGTTCTTAAGGGAGCGAATATATACAGAATATTCTCTTCAAAATTCATCCCAAAATGATAGCTTGGATAAGGATTCAAACCCATAATTTACTACTTATAAAAAAACAATAAACTAAAGATTACTGAGATATTATTACCTCACTAAAATCCTAAGCAGCATCCAACAAAGACAAACAGATTACAGACAAGAAAGTGAAGATTACTTAACAAAATCCCGAGCCCTTGATGTGTTAAGTAGCAACAATATATATATATATATATATATATATATATATATATATATATATATATATTACCATCAATCAACTGACTCTATTGATATCTTCTTCTCTACCAACATCTTCTCTTCAAATAAAACATCTGTTAGCACAGTCTTAGACTGCAAAGAAGCCTTCAACAACCTCTTTCCCTGTCAATAATAGTATCAAATTAACGGCGAGTTAAGCTCGAGAGTGGAATTTGTAATACACAATAGGAATTAGTATCATCACTCATTGGTAATAGAAATCCATACTAACTAGTACCCATTCTCAAATGTTTTCACAAATTTATACTGCAATGGAGGGGCTTCAATAGCAACTATGTTTTCAGGTGAACAAATAATATGATATGGAATAATTAACTTCTCTGCTGCTACTCATGCAATTTCAAAAGTAAAGGCAAGGAGAGGACTACTTGCTTACCTCATCCATGGTGAGATTGACCACCTTCTCCTCGATGGAACCCATATCTTTGACATTTAACTTGTTAAACAAAGCAATACTTGACATGGTAGACAAAGGCTTCACCACCAGATCATCCATTATCGTATAAGTCACCAATCCCTGCACAAAACCACCCTCAAAAGAAGAGGACCCCTCCCCCACTTGACCACCAATGGTCACGCGGAAGTTCATCGAGTTACTGCAACTTGGACAGCGTTTGTTAGAGTTATAAGTCGCATATGGAACACAGGGACCAAACAGAGAACTGTTGACTTGACCACACAAATATAATGTTCTCTTGGTTGATTGTTGATTATTACTGGTAAACAAAAGAGGGGCATTTGCGAGTACTGGATTCAGAAGCATTTCTTTTCTTTAATTGGGAAGCATATATGCATCGCTTAAATCCTGAATACTACGGTACATATTTCCAATGCTACCCTCCATTTCATTCGAAGTCAGAAGCTTTGTCACAGAACCAAGAGGCAGTGACAGAATGCTAAAGAGAAAGTCAACGACGTCTTTACCTGCTTCTGCATAGAGGACTCTGCTGCCTCTGGTGTCAAACAGAAGCTTCATAGTCAAGTCCGGAGTTGCCATGGCCACTCTGCGTGTGAAAATGATGCTTGATTCAAGGAACTAAACAGTGGGGATGGTGTGAAGGGGAAGAAGAAATGACTGAGGAGGAAATTGAGAGTGGTTTATAATTTTATATAGTAGTAGGAAACATTGGGAATTTAAAAGCTTTGAAGTGCTACATCCTCATTGGGTAAATTAAATTAGTCTATCATGGGGAATAGTGCGCGCTTAATGTTAACCAATAACTCAACAGAGTTCGGTCCATTGTATACTGTGCTTTGTACGTGTATATATATACATACAAACACTCTTTTAACTTTTTCAATAAGATCACCCACTTCATTCATTGAACTTGTGTTCGACAATCAACATTGTGGTTTCAGTTATTACGAAGAAAATGCATATTTGTTAACCCAGCAACATGGAGAAATCCCGAAAGAGGCGAAGATCAGATTTTTCTTATAGATATTCCCAAACTGTTTTCAACAAACACACATTGTAGATCACTGCAGCCAAGAAAACTAAAGATTAACAACATTCCCAACCTTGCATTGCCTATGTAAAGTTTACAAATTATAATGCCATCACTCAACCGACTCTAATGATTTCTCCTCTTCTACCACTGTCTTTTCTTTAAAGAAAACATTTGTGAGCACTTTCTTAGTCTGCAAAGAGGCCTTCAGCAACTTCCCAATCTGTCAATCAGAGAAAAACCCGATCAGCAATTGCCAGTTTTTGATATGCTTGATTGTTTCCACAAATTGTACTTGTTTAATTACCACATCAATGGTGAGATTGACCGTCTTCTCTTGAAGAGCACCCACTTCTTTGAGATTCAACCTGTTAAACAAAGTAATGGCAGAAATAATAGACATAGGCTTCACCACCAGATCATCCATTATCATGTAAGCCACGCCCCCTTTCACAAAACCACCCTCAGAAGAAGAACATGAGGAGGACGACGACGACCCTTCATTGGTCGGACAAACAATGGTCAGGGGAGAGGACATCGTTGACGAGCATATCGGACAACGAGATTTGGGGTCAAAAGTCACATATTCACGACAATCAACGTAAATGGAGTTACCAGCACACTTATAGGACTTCTTGATTGGTGATGACTGACCATATGTCGCCAATAACATAGGAGGCGAATCAGCACTAGTCGGGTATCTGACGACTACTTTGTTCACAAGAAAGTCTGTGCTTTTGTTGGGGACCATATCCAGATCCTTCAAATCTTCAATACTCTGGTACAAATTCCCAATGCTCCAAGCCATGTCTTTATGATTTTGATGTCTTGCGACAGAACCAAGAGGTAATGACAGAATGCCCCCAGGGCATATGGCTGAACGGTACTCATCTTGTCAAAATTCTTAACGGGGGAAGTGGAGGTTGTGAGTTCGAACCCTCGTAGAGGCATTCGACCACTTCTGAAGCGGCAAGTGGTCCCTACCGTAAGGCTGCACATCCTGCGACTTACATCTGTCAGTGACTCCCAGGGCAGGGAACTGGCAGACGGGTTTCGGTTTCTCGACCCCAAACCGAAGAGGTAATGACAGAATGCTGAATAGAAAATCAACAACATCTTTACCTGCTTCGGCAAACAGGACCCTGTGCCCTTTATTGTCTATCAGAAGCTTCATGCTCAAGGTCGGATCAGTCATGACTCCCGTGTCGGTATATTGAAGGAACCAGAAAATGGTTAAAACTTAAAACTGAAATGTTGAGAAATACGCAGAGGAAAGTGGGTTTTTAATAAGATTCAACAATGACTTCTTTTTTATGTGATTGGTTAATATGAAAGGCGACGTTGATATAAGAAAAAAGGGTCGTTTGCACCAATTAGATTGGCATCAGTTGATCTCAGCCGTTCATTTTAACTTCCTGCCGAAGTTCTTGTCGCAGTTGCTTGCCACACTAGTTCTTCCTATTGTTGTTAATTATATTTTAGATGTAATAATTAATCAATTGCTTGACGAAAATCACTAATAAATAAATTAAGAGTTTATAAAACGAATAATATATAAAATTTAAGAGACACGTCATTTTTTCCCTCCAAAACTTGTAAATTTGTTGATTTATTTATTTTGTCAACGAACATTGAAATATTTTTAAATGAAATTAACAGTGGCTAATAGGATGTAGCAGTAACTAGTAATCATTCTCGAATGTTTTCACAAAATTATATTGCAATGGAGCTTCAATAGCAGCTATGTTTTCGTGTGAACCTGTGGAGCACAACACTACACTACTTTCCGTATGTCAATACAGATCTAGAAGATTGACAGTTTCCAAGCCTTCATCCAGAAGCAGTTATCCGACAACGGTTATAACAATAGAAAGCGGTTATCCGATAGCAGTTACAATGAGAGGTTATCAGGACAGTTACATCATCTCAAGGATTTGCATAACTGCATCAAATGTCATATCTCCAAGGCTTATAAATATAGAACAATCTCACACATTTGTAGAGGTTAAAAGATTATTTAATAAAAGTTCAGATCGTCTCGTGGACGTAGGCAAGTTGCCGAACCACGTATATTACTGTGTATTTTCCTTAAGCAATTTTCCTTCCTTAAGCAGTTCTACTTCCTTAAGCAGTTGTACCTCCTTAAGCAGTTCTACTTCCTTAAGCAGTTGTACCTCTTTAAGCAGTTTTACCTCTTTAAGCATTTAATACCCTCGGTGCAAATCTAGCATCGACAATTGGCGCCGTCTGTGGGAAACGAAGCGTTTCAATATATAGTCATGTCGCAACCTCCGGAAGAAGTAAGGCGTGAAGATTCGCTATACTCAGAAGAAGATAGGGTTCAAGAACAAATTCCCAACGAAATGGAATTGGGAGAAGCCCTCCTCAAGGCAGAGGAAGACTTGCAAGAAAGACACGAGCAGGCCAAAGCCTTAAGGGAAAGGCTTCAAGTCATAAGGAGGAAAGGCAAGCATCTAGCAAGTGAAATTCATAGCGTAGTCCCGAATGCAAATGATACAAACTCGAAGCGTGTTCGAGAGCATGACAGTGATAGCACTGGGAGGTCACACCGAGGAAAAGGACCAGCCAAGGAAAGGAGGACACATACACCATCCCCAAGGGAAGAGAGGAACATATCACCACTCCCAGGAAGAAGTGCTAGGCGTCGGAGCCCTTCTCCAAGGGTGAAAACAATGAGAAGAACCAAGGAGATCTTATGGGGCGTTCAGAAGAAAGCAGAACAAAGTCTTAAGAAATTGACTTCCACACCTTTTGTGCGGGCTTTGCGGTTGGAAGACCCACCAAACAAGTTCTCGCCCCCGACATTTATAATCGATGATGGCAAGACCGATCCTGTAGCGCACATTTCTGCTTACACCCACAAAATGGCGTTGTGGGCAGGACGGGATGGACTTATGTGTAAGATGTTTCCATCAAGCTTAGGGACGACAGCCATGAAGTGGTTCCACCAGCTCCCGGAGAATTCAGTTTCCTCTTGGAAGGATCTTGCGCGGATTTTTGTTGCAAGATTCATAGTCAATAGCCGAGATCCAGCAACCTTGGATACGCTGTTTGCTTTACACTTAAGAAAATCCGAATCACTCCGGGAGTATGCGGCTAGGTATTCAGATACTTACGCAGATATCGATGACTGTGATGAAAAAATTGCAGTAGCTACCTTCCGACTGGGGCTTCCACGGGATCATAAATTGCGCGAGAGCTTGACTTTGGCATCACCAAAAAATATGGTTGCATTGCAAGAAAGGATAAAACAATATGTCATACTTGAGGAAGACGTAGAAAAGGTGCATGTAGCACCTCGGGGTATTTGCATGGACTCCTATGAAATGTCAGGAATGGACCCAGAACTAGTCACCCATAAGTTGAATAACGAGGAAAGTTCCAAATTTGTCATTTAAAAGGAAAGCATGGATTAGGATGCAATACGTTTAGCTTCATACCGATAAACACTATCACAACCATATGACAAGAGTGTCGAAGCAAATAGCTTTTAGGTTGGTTCCTTGGTCCTGTGGAAAGTTTCCCTTACGTGTTTAGAAGAACGCAATCTCCAACCTGAGTGAATTCTATCGGTAGTACGTATTATATAAATATGATGCCTATGGGTTAAATATTTTGAATAATAGAATGATTTTTTTTATTATTATTCATATGGCTATGTTAGTCCTTTTTTTTTGTATTGCCAAAGAGGTTTCAATTTACTAATTAAAGATATTAGTAAAGGAAAAAAAAAGTGAGTCTTAGTTCTTAGCCGAAGAGGCTAAATTCTACTGCTAGTTAAAGAGACTAGTAAAAGAGCTTAATCCTCCTACTAGTTGAAGAGACTAGTAAAAGATGTCAAAGAGGCTAAATTCTACTACTAGTTAAAGAGACTAGTAAAATAGAGTAATCCTCCTATTAGTTAACGAGACTAATCAAAGATGCCAAAAAGGCTAACTCTTACTCCTAGTTAAGGAGACTAGTACAAAATGCCAAAGAGGCAAACTTCTACAACTAGCCGAAGTGTCTAGTACCAGATGCCTAATGGGCTGTGCTAAATGGCTTAAGAAAGTAAATCCCTATTGACTACAAGGATCGACAACCAAAGTGTCTCTTCAAGCTTGAGTGTTTTGGCTATTGGGCTCCTCACTCAAAGCCTTAAAATTTGGACAAGGATGAGCAAGCGAAGGCCAATGAAATAATTCATTTGTCCAAGCATCATGTTGTGGAGAAAGTCGCAGGTTCGGCCACCTTTGGAAAAGTGTGTCAGACCCCTCCTTAGAGGGTTTGGCCTCATGTTGTGGAGGAAGCCGCACGTTCGACCACCTCTGGGAAAGTGTGTCAGACCCCTAGAGGGTTCAACATCATATTGTGGAGGAAGCCGCAGGTTCGACCATCTCAAGCTAAGAGTGCCAGAGCCCTGGGCAGATGCGGCCTCATGTTGCCAAGGATGCCGGACCTCAGGGGGTTCATCCACCTCTGGCAGAGGGTGCCGAACCTCAGGGGGTTCGGCCACCCCTCGCCAGCATGTCAAATTCCTAAGGGTCTAGCTTTAGCTCTTTACGTTAAAAAAAAATCTTTAAGCCCAAAGCGAATCTAGAAAGCCTTTATATTTATCATGATATTCTTTATGATAAA
The DNA here is from genome assembly GCA_963580455.1 of Euonymus europaeus. Lineage (NCBI taxonomy): Eukaryota > Viridiplantae > Streptophyta > Magnoliopsida > Celastrales > Celastraceae > Euonymus > Euonymus europaeus. Next base: position 3,265,553 of record OY756961.1, read on the forward strand.
TGAAAAGGCTGGGGGTATTTGTGGAGCACAACACTACACTACTTTCCGTATGTCAATACAGATCTAGAAGATTGACAGTTTCCAAGCCTTCATCCAGAAGCAGTTATCCGACAACGGTTATAACAATAGAAAGCGGTTATCCGATAGCAGTTACAATGAGAGGTTATCAGGACAGTTACATCATCTCAAGGATTTGCATAACTGCATCAAATGTCATATCTCCAAGGCTTATAAATATAGAACAATCTCACACATTTGTAGAGGTTAAAAGATTATTTAATAAAAGTTCAGATCGTCTCGTGGACGTAGGCAAGTTGCCGAACCACGTATATTACTGTGTATTTTCCTTAAGCAATTTTCCTTCCTTAAGCAGTTCTACTTCCTTAAGCAGTTGTACCTCCTTAAGCAGTTCTACTTCCTTAAGCAGTTGTACCTCTTTAAGCAGTTTTACCTCTTTAAGCATTTAATACCCTCGGTGCAAATCTAGCATCGACAGAACCAATAATATGACATGAAGTTAATGCGCAAAGTAGTAAAGGGGAAAGGAGTACTTTTCACCTCATCCATGGTGAGATTAACCTTCTTCTCTTGGAGAGAACCCATTTCATCGACATTGAACTGGTTATTAAAGAGAATTACTTGAAAATGAAATGGTAGACAAATGACATGTCAATAAAACCACTAACTCCACAGAGTTCAGTTCATTGTGTATACCAATATATAAATTCGGATGAAACACGGCTCTGTAAGAGCGAGTTGTGTCTCTTCATCAAAATTGGTGGTCTCGTTGTATTGATGTCCTGTCTTGGAAAACGACGACATTTTCCACCTTCGCCTTTGTCTTTGCCTTCAAAAGTGAGGGGATTACAGGTGAAAGTTGAAGTTCTGGTAGGTCCCATGCAATAATTTACATCTCTGCGCTCCAATGATCCCACCTTTTACCTTTTTATACATCTCTTTTATAACAGGTGAGTCCCGCCTTATATTATAATATAATTTATATATAAATGTATAAGTATATAATAATAAATAAATATATAATAATTTATATAAATTTATATCAAGGATAAAATAAAAAATTTATATGAATTTTATAAATAATAAAAATACACTTTTTGATTATTCTTCTCCCTATATTTTTTTACTATTCAAACAATAGAAGTTAAAATTAGTTTTTACGTTCTTCCTCTCCATTTTCATTCTCCTTAAAAAAAATTCCTCCACCCCTCCTTCCCAAACTTTTTCTTCCCAAACAATGCGTTAAGAAAACATTTGTTAGCACTTTCTTAGTATGCAAAGAGGCACTCAGAAACTTCCCAACCTGTCAGTCAGAGAAAAACATCATCATGAGTTTATAAACCAAGATAATTAGGACCCATGAACAAAGTTTTTGACGATGGAGCTTTTGGCAGGCTTAATTGATGCTAAAAAACTGTACTTGTTTAATTACCTCATCAATGGTGAGATTGACCGTCTTCTCTTCAAGAGCACCCACTTCTTTGAGATTCAACCTGTCAAACAAAGTTATGGTAGAAATAGTAGACATAGGCTTCACCACCAGATCATCCATTATGATGTAAGTCACGCCCCCTTTTACAAAACCACCCTCGATAGAACAAGAAGATGAGGACGATGACGACCCTTCATTGGTCGGACAAACAAGGATCAGGGGAGAGGACATCGTGGACGAGCATTGCGGACAACAGGATTTGGGGTCAAGAGTCACATATGTACGACAGTTAGTGTAACCGGAGTTACCAGCACATTTATAGTAGGATTTCTTAGTTGGTGATGATTGACCCCTAGCAGTCAGTAACATTGGAGGCGAATTAGCAGTAGTAGGGTATGTGACTTGTATCCCGTTCGCAAGAGAGTCTACGTTATTGTTGGGGACCATATCCAGATCCTTCAAATCTTCAATACTCTGGTACAAATTCCCAATGCTCCACGCCATGTCTTTATGATTTTGATGCCTTAAGACAGAACCAAGAGGCAATGACAGAATGCTGAATAGAAAATCAACAACATCTTTACCTGCTTCGGCCAACAGAACCCTGCGGCCTTTTGTATCTATCAGAAGCTTCATGCTCAAGATCGGTTTAGCCATGACAACTGTGTTGGTCGGATGCTTAATTACTGAAGGAACCAGAGAGTGGGGAAATGTTGTGAAACAAGGGGAGGAAGGTTGGTTTTTAATAAGATCAAAAAGTGGTTTCTTTTTTGCGTGATTGGTTAATAAGAAAAGTGATGTTGATAATTAACAGTGGATAATAGGATGTAGCAGTAACTAGTAATCATTCTCGAATGTTTTCACAAAATTATATTGCAATGGAGCTTCAATAGCAGCTATGTTTTCGTGTGAACCAATAATATGACATGAAGTTAATGTGCAAAGTAGTAAAGGGGAAAGGAGTACTTTTCACCTCATCCATGGTGAGATTAACCTTCTTCTCTTGGAGAGAACCCATTTCATCGACATTGAACTTGTTAAGTAAAGAGAATTACTTGAAAATGAAATGGTAGACAAATGACATGTCAATAAAACCACTAACTCCACAGAGTTCAGTTCATTGTGTACATATCAATATAAATTCGGATGAAAAACGGCTGGCTCTATAAGAGCGAGTTTGACTGTTCATCAAAATTGGTGCGGGTTGTATTGATGTCCTGTCTTGAAAAACGACGACATTTTCCACCTTCGTCTTTGTCTGTACACCACAGGTTGGTTTTCGCTGGGACGTAGCGGGATGCCGGCCACTCCCGTCCTTCTTAATATACTCTCGCGCGCCTACATCCAATTATTGTTCACGCTGTACCCGTCGTTCAACGAAAACCAACATGTGGTGTATAGACGAAGATGAAGGTGGAAAACGTCGTTGTTTTCCGAGGCAGGACATCAATTGTGGAGTTTGAGAATTCATTAGGGTTACAAATATTTGAAGGGGAAAATAATTGTAGGTGCAGAAATATCTAACCTTCCAATTATTACTGAAATTGCCATATGATGCAAATTGATTTGGAAATTGATGCAAATTGATGGGGCATATATATATATATAATGTAGTCTCAATCTAGTTGCCATATTATGCAAATTGATTTGGAAGTATGATTCTATTTTGAGGGCATCCCACAAAGAAAAGACAATCTACATTACCACATTTGCAGCTATATACTGTAACCATAACTGCAAAAGGATGCGAACAGAAACTCACAGTAGCTAGATATATATAGTCTATTCAAATTCAACCCAAAATGATACATGTGAGCATGGATTCAACACAACCCCCCCAAACTTAACACCCAACCACTAAACATTACTGATATATTCTAACAAACACACACAAATCACTGCAGCGAAGAAAACTGAACCCAAGTCCCAACCTTGCATTGCCTATGTAGAGTTTACAATTTATAAATGGCATCACTCAACTGACTCTAATGATTTCTCCTCTTCTACCACCGTCTTTTCTTTATAGAAAACTCTTGTTAGCACTTTCTTAGTCTGCAAAGAGGCACTCAGAAACTCCCCAATCTGTCAATCAGAGAAAAACATCACCATGAGTGTATAAAACCAAGATAATTAGGACTCATGGACAATGCTTTTGAAAATTAAGGTGCAATGGAGCTTTTGACAGGCTTAATATATTGATGGTAAAAATTGCACTTGTTTAATCACCTCATCAATGGTGAGATTGACTGTCTTCTCTTCAAGAGCACCCACTTCTTTGAGATTCAACCTGTTAAACAAAGTAATGGTAGAAATAGTAGACATAGGCTTCACCACCAGATCATCCATTATCATGTAAGTCACGCCCCCTTTCACAAAACCACCCTCGATAGTAGAAGAAGAAGAAGATGATGATGATGATGATGAGGACGATGACGACCCCTCATTGGTCAGACAAACAAGGGTCAGGGGAGAGGACATTGTCGACGAGCATGTCGGACAACGGGATTTGGGGTCAAGAGTCACATATGTACGACAGTTAGTGTAACCGGAGTTACCAGCACATTTATAGTAGGATTTCTTGGTTGGTGATGATTGACCCTCAGTACTCAGTAACATTGGAGGCGAATTAGCAGCAGTAGGGTATGTGACTTGTACTCGGTTCGCAAGAGAGTCTACGTTTTTGTTGGGAATCATATGCAGTTCCTTCAAATCCTCAATACTCTGGTACAAATTGCCAATGCTCCACGCCATGTCTTCATGATTTTCAAGCCTTAAAACAGAACCAAGAGGCAATGACAGAATGCTGAATAGAAAATCAACAACATCCTTACCTGCTTCGGCAAACAGAACCCTGCGGCCTTTTGGATCTATCAGAAGCTTCATGCTCAAGATCGGTTTAGCCATGACTACTGTGTTGGTCAGATGCTTAATTACTGAAGGAACCAGAGAGTGGGGAAATGTTGTGAAACAAGGAGAGGAAGGTTGGTTTTTAATAAGATCAAAAAGTGGTTTCTTTTTTACGTGATTGGTTAATAAGAAAAGTGACGTTGATATAAAAAAAAATTACTAAAATTTTTAGCATCGGCTTGGAAGCAGTTGATCTCAGCCGTTCATTTTAACTTCTTGCAGAAGTTCTTTTTATGGGGGAGCAATCACAGTGATTGCATTTTAAAAGGCGATAAATTGTGTGAAAATGTATATTTTTATTGATAAGGTTATATTAAAAAATATGTTTTATTGATGTGATTGTAGATTTATATGTGGGTTGATTTTTTGTAATAAAGGTGAGACACGTCTTGATTTTGATCTAAATTTGATAGGGATAGTATGAATTATGAGAAAGTGTTTGACTTGATTAAAATTGAGAGAATAAAATATTTATAAATTTATATTTTGTTGATATAACTATATTGGAAGACGTATTTTGCTGATAAAATTATATTAGAAGATGTGTGTGATTTAAAATTTGTATGATAGAAGTGAGATAAAAAAAATATAAATTTCTTGACAAAAAGAAAAACAACCATCATAGTTGCTTAGCTGGAGGTTTTTTATTTTTATTGTGGTGATAGCTCTCATACTCGAATTGGGTAGGTCCATTGGGCAGATAGTTTCGAATGTTAATCTAAAAAATTCATAAGTGAATAAGTATTATTATTTAACCTGAGGATTAAAATGATATATTTTTTATTCTATACAAATTTATTTATTTGTGATCTAAAATTAAATATTTTGAATTTATATTTGAAACTCTAGAATTGTCATATATTTTTTATATTAATTTTTATTTCAAATGAAAAATATATCTTTAGATTGATCACTTTTAATATTATCCATAAAAGCTATATATGATATGAGTTAATACTATTTATAGTCATCGAAAGATAGTCGATGTTTCATTTTCATCACCTAAAAATTTAATGTTTCAAGTTAGTCACAAAACATTTGATTTTGTTTTGATCAAGTAACCGGGGCAGATTTTCTCAAAATCGGACCGCCAAAAGGGTGATGTGAGTATGACCTGCTTTCAATTGGTCCACATAAAAAATGATCGCCACGTGAAAAATATTTAGCAATTTTTAAAATAAAAATAAATCAAAAATTCTTCCCCCCGCTCTCCACGAGAAAGAATTTTTTATTTTTATATATTTTATTTTAAATATTATAAAATATTTTCACGTGACAATCATTTTTCATGTGGACTAACTGAAAACAAGTGAAACTGTCACGTCATCTTTTTGGCCGCCTTATTTTGAGAAAATTTGTCACGGTGACTTGAGTGAAACAAAATCAAGTGTTTAGTGATTAACTTGAAACATTTAATATTGCAATGACGAAAATGAAACATGAGCTATATTTTGATGCTTAAAAGTAGTATTAACCCACAACAATCTATTTACAAATTTTTTGAAATCTAAATAAATATTTGATGCATCAAAATATTTACATCCAATCCGTCACACTCCGAGATACTTCTTACACAAGTTGTTTATACTTCATTGTCGTTCATTCTTGAAAATAAGGAATTTGTACTTCCTAATTCCTACACAAGTGCCTAATTAGGCCCATCGATATTGATTTAATGGCCACACTCCAATGGCTAGTTAAATAATTCAGCAAAGGAAAATTAAAAATTCAGAATTATAATTACAAATTAAGTTTCAGAGATAAGAAAAAGAGAATCAAGTCACTCGAATATCCAGTGATTCTTGTTCTGATTTTCTGATTCTTCTTCCTCGGGAGTGAATTCGGTATTCCTGATGTGAAACATCTCACGCATCGTATCCCCTGCACTTCCCTTGATCAAATTTGCAACAGTTTAGATGCACAATTTGATTAGGCCTTTAATTCCGAGGTAATTTGCAGTCATAATTGATGATACATAGTGGTTGTATCAATCTTCATGAACTCGGCGTCGAACGACTCCAGTTCTTCGACTGCATCCTTGTCTTCCACATGCTTCCTGCAATAATCGAATAACAGAGCAAGTGTCTCTACTTTTGCGATTGACAACAAAATCACATCATCGTCTCAACCGTCCTCTATCATGTTCTTCAAGGTCTTCGCCTCTTGTGCTACCGCGAGCTTCTCCCCATCGGAACTCATCAACATGATCTTCTTCGTGCTCGACATTGTTACGATCAATTGAAAATTATAGTCCACACACTGCCAAAATTGGAATTGAAAGGTGAAGAAATTGATTGTAGTTTGTGAATTTGTGAGGAGGAGAAAATATTTATAAATGAGTTTTTTTATGCTGATTTATACTCGAATTAGGGTTTAGGATTTTTTGGTCACAAGTTCTTAACAAAAGGAGACTTTTTAAAAATTTCTGTATAATATATCATTAATTTTCCATACTTGATACGATATGTAAAATTAGGAGATACTTCACATTTTTTCCTTCTAAATTTATGAGTTTATTAATTAATTTATTTTCTCAACACTCAAGGACATGTTTTTAAATTAAATATATAGTGGATAATAAGATGTAGCTCATAATATTGACCAACAAAATACATATAAATATATATAGTCATAAGCTTTGCGACAGAACCAAGAGGCAGTGACAGAATGCTAAAGAGAAAGTAACGACTTCTTCACCTGCTTCCACATAGAGGATTCTGCGGCCTCTGGTGTCGATCAGAAGCTTCAGTCTGTCCGTCATGTCCGGAGCTGCCATGGCCGTATGTGAAAATGGTGCTTGATTCAAGGAACTTAACAGTGGGGATGGCGTGAAGGTGAAGAGGAAATGACTATGAGGAGGAAATTGAAAGAAAAGAGTGGTTGATATGGTAGTAGGAAACATTGGGAATTTGAAGTGATACATCCTCATTGGGTGAATTGGTGGATTAGTCTACCATGCGGAATAGTAAGTGCTTAAACTTCCCTCTCTTTATCAGGATGCACAACTAATCAGGCCATGTTAATGAAACCAATAACTCAACAGAGTTCAGTTCATTGTATATACCTGTTCAATTGTGGAGTTTGACAACTCTTTAGCTTTATAAATATTTGATGAGGAAAATCATTGTAGGTGCAGAAATATTTACCCTTTCAATTACTGATTTGCTGGACAAGTTGAATGTCAAGGAAGGAGGTGCTTTTGCTCGAAAGGAGATCGATCTCTCTACAGATAGGGTATATATAATCTAGTTGCCATATGATGCAAATTGATTTGGAAGTGTGATTCTATTTTCAGGGAATCCGAGGAAAGACCAATCTACATTACATTGTAATGATAACTTCAAGAGGAAGCAGACATAATTAAACTCAAAGTAGCTAGATATATGTTGATGCAAGAATGGGCAATCGATATCGTGAACCAGATTGTAAAATGCACGAAAGATTTACGCAGTTCAGTCTTGTTAGCCTACTTCCACGATGCCAAAAAGAGATCTCATTTTATTTCTTTTTGTTCTAGATACCAAAAAGTTGTTCCCCCTTTTACATGTAATTTCATCTTTTTATACTTGTCCAGGACGATTTCGAGTTAATTTATAACAGTTAAGGGAGGTTATATAATATGAAAATTAACTGAACTTCTGCAGAGTAACTTCTGATGATAACTAATAATGGTAACCATTGATGATAACTGCTGTTAATGATTGCTGATGGTGCAGTTTTTTCGATTTATCGACCACTGGCCTTAGGTTATTCTGATTGTCTTATCTGTTAACATGAGATGTGCTCATTGTTTTGGCGTGTCCCGTGGACTTATGTTGAGCCTTTTTGGGTTTGCAGACCTTTGCCTCTTATGGACATTTGATTTTGGTCTTATCATCTCATGGAACATGGCCTTGCCGGGCTATACAATATAACTATTCAAATTCATCCCAAAAAGACACACATAAGAGCATGGATTCAACAGCCCTAAATTGACCACCCAACTACTAAACATTACTGAGATTTTCCAAAACATATTCCAATAAACACACATACAGAGCACAGCAGCAAAGAAACCTGAAGATTAACAAAACTCTCAAGTCCCACCCAACCTTGCATTGCCTATATAAAAGTTTACCAATTGTAAATGGCATCACTCAACCGACTCTAATGATTTCTCCTCTTCTACCATCGTCTTTTCTTTAAAGAAAACGGTTGTTAGCACTTTCTCAGTCTGCAAAGAGGCCCTCAGAAACTTCCCAATCTGTCAATCAGAGAAAAACCATCACCATGAGTGTATAAAACCAAGATAACTAGGACTCATGGACAAAGCTTTTGACAATTATATATGGTGCAACGGAGCTTTTGACAGGCTTAATTGATGGTAAAAATTGCACTTGTTTAATTACCTCATCAATGGTGAGATGGACTGTCTCCTCTTCAAGAGCACCCACTTCTTTTAGATTCAACTTGTTAAACAAAGTAATGGTAGAAATGGTAGACATAGGCTTCACCACCAGATCATCCATTATCATGTAAGTCACGGCCCCTTTCACAAAACCACCCTCGATAGAAGAAGAAAATGGAGAAGAAGAAGATGACGATCCTCCATTGGTCGGACAAACAAGGATCAGGGGAGAGGACATCGTTGACAAGCATGTCGGACAGCGGGATTTGGGGTCAAGAGTCACATATGAGCGACAATTAGTGTAACCGGAGTTACCAGCACATTTATAGTAGGATTTCTTGGTTGGTGATGATTGGCCCTCAGTACACAGTAACATTAGAGGCGAATTAGCAGTAGTAGGGTATGTGACATGTATCCGGTTCGCAAGAGAGTCTACGTTTTTGTTGGGGATCATATGCAGATCCTTCAAATGTTCAATACTCTGGAACAGATTTCCAAGGCCATACACCAATGCTTTCGGATTTTGAAGGGTTGCGATAGCACCAAGAGGCAAAGACAGAATGCTGAATAGAAAATCAACAACATCTTTACCTGCTTCGGCAAACAGAACCCTGCGGCCTTTTGGGTCTATCAGAAGCTTCATACTCAAGGTCGGATCAGCCATGACTACCGTGTTGGTCGGTTGATTAATTACTGAAGGAACCAGAGAGAGGTGAAATGTTGTGAAACAAGGAGAGGAAGGTGGGTTAAATAGGATCAAAAGTGGCTTCTTTTTTACGTGATTGGTTAATAGGAAAAGTTATATTTTTTTGAGGGAAAAAACAGAAGACAGTAATTATTTTGAGCATTGGATTGGAAGCAGTTGATCTCAGCCGTTTATTTTAACTCCTTGCAGAAGTTCTTTCTATTGTGGTGATAGCTGTCACACTTGAATTGGGTAAGGTCCATTGTTAAAAAACAGTAAACCCAATGGCTGCGCTATTTTTGTGCAACAAAATGTTTTTTTGAAACTATCTAAAAATTCATTAGTGAATAATATCATTACTTAACATGAAAATTTTACATTTTTTATTAGATAAAAAAATTAAATTTTTTGTATTCTGAAATTGAATGTTTTGAGTTTATATTCAAAATTTTAGAATTATCACATATTTTTTTACGATAAATTTATTTTTTATTTCAAATAAAAAATATCATTAAATTTATGACTCTAAATAATATCCACTTATGATTTCTTAAAAAATTTAAATAGGTATTTGATGCATCAAAATAAGGCAACGATTAGGTGCAGTATTTTTACGCCCAATCCGACACGCTCACAGATACTTGCTACACAAGTTGTTTACTTTATTGTTTTTCATTACTTCATTCTTCAAAATAAGGAATTTGTACTCTCTACTTCCTACACAAGTTCCTAATTAGGCCCGATGGGCCATACTCCAATGGCCCGTTAAATAATTCAACAAAGGAAAATTAAATAATTCAGAATTATAATTACAAATTAAGTTCTAGAGAAAAGAAAAAAGATTCTTGTTCTGATTTTGTTCTTCTTCATCGGGAGTGAATTCGGTATTCCTCATGTGAAACATCTCGCGAGTATCCACTGAATTTCCCTTGATCAAATTTGCAAGGTAATTTGCAGTCGTAATTAGATGATACAGAGTGGTCGTATCAATCTTCATGACCTCAGCGTCGAACGACTCCAATTCTTCGATTGCATCCTTGACTTCCACATGCTTCCTACAATAATGGAATACCAAAGCGAGTGTCTCGACTTTTGCGATTGGCAATGAAGTCACATCATCAGCAAAATTGTCCTCTATAATGTTCAAGGTCTCCGCCTCTTGTGCTACCTCTTCCTCTACCTCGAGTTTCTCTCCATCGAACCTCATCAACACGACCCTCTTCGTGCTCGACATTGTTACGATCAATCGAAAATTATAACGCACTCACAGCAAAATTAGAATTGAAAGGTGAAGAAATTGATTATAGTCTGTGAATTTTTGAGGTTGAGATAGTATTTATAAGTGATTTTTTTTTATGGTGTTCGGATTTTGGAATTGAATCACCTTTTGATAGGGATTTATACTCGAATTAGGGTTTGGAATTTTTTGGACATACGTTCCTAACAGAGAGATACTTTTTGAACAATATTTTTTGTAAAGATTTAGGAATACCTAATTAATTTTACCATATATGGAAACACTGCAATGTTTTTAAATTAAATATATAATGGATAATAAGATGTAGTAGATGATATTGACAAATAAAAGACATATATATACAGGAGTTCCCAAATACGCACGCCCGTGAACTTTAAAGTTTACAAGTTTTCAATATCAGTCATTGGATTATCAATGACTGAGATTGAAATTAATTTTTTAATAAATTAAATAAATAGATTGAAGTTCACGGCTTCACGCAGTTCTTCTTTCTTCCTCAAGCGCCTGCTTCTTCCTTGCACGACTTCGCTTCCTTGCGAGTTTGACATCCTAGCGACGTCGCCTTCCTCACACACATCTGAAATCAGTCACCTTCCTCTGTGCTGGAGCAACAGATTTTTAGGGCAAAAGAGAATCATGAAGTTCTTAGATTTATCTCAAAATCGGGATGGAAGGAGAATCCTTTCAACTTCTCGATTCTAGTTGGGACTGGAATTGTTTCAAAAAATTCCGCAAATCCATGAAGATCTATCTAAAATTTGAAAGAAAGAGAAGAATAAAATATTCATGTTGAAAATCAACACAAACATCAATTCTCCATCGAAGTTACTGCAAGTCTAATTGTGCTTACAACCATATAGCTATTGTCACAGATTTATTGGCTTTGATAATAGAGTGTTTGTATTGAAGTTGTTTCATCGAAGTTTAATTATGTCTTGACTATATAAAACAGTGAGGAAGAGGAAGCCAGTACAAGTGTGCGAGGAAGAAACCAATTTCAATTATTTTATTAAAAAAGTAATTTCAATCTTACCTGCTGCTATGATCGAACGGCTAAGATTGGAAGCCGACAAACTTTAAAGTTCACAGGCATGCGTACCTGAGAACTCCTATATATATATGATATATTTATATATTGATATGATAATGTTATTATTATTGTTAATACGTATGTATATTGTCAATTTTGCATTATTTTTTAAAAATTATTATTATGTGTATAAATGTATATTATCTTTTTGTTGTTAATCATATTTTAGATGTAATCAAATACCACTAAGAAATAGAGTTTATAAAGCATAAAATAATATACAAAACTTAGAAGACACTCCATCTTTTTTCTCGGGATAAGGAACGAAATGGTCTCTCTATTTTCAAGAAAGGATCAGTTAAGTCCCTCTAATTTATTTCAAACCAAATAGGCCCCTGAACTTTAGAAAATGAAGCACGTTTGCCCTTATCCCAATTTCCTTTCAAAATTGTTGATGTGTTTGTTAGTTGATGACATGTCCTTTGTTTAAAATATAAAAAAATAAGTGTTAATTATGATACGGATTTTAAAAAAATAAACTAGCAAAAACTAAGAAGTGAATATGAGATGAGATGAACTTCGGCTCTTCCATTCTTCTCCAGCGAATTTGAGATGAAATTAACTTCGGCTCTTCCTCTCTTGTTTGGCGAATCTGAGATGTGGATGAACTTTGCCTTTTCCCTTCTTCTCTGACAAATCCACAATGGGGATGAACCTAGGTCTTTTCCAAAGTAATTCTGAAGGCGGCTACAAGTCTACAACCTTCATTAGCTGCTTCTTTTATTTGGTTTTGCAGAAATACCGATTTAAGCTGCAAATGTTGTCCTCATTGTCATCTTAGATCCGAACTTCATCATCATCCAAATCCAAACTTTGCCTACAAACATTGGCGGCATCCAAGCTAGAAAAGTGCCCAAAGTATTATCGGCTTCCAGCCCCATGTGGCGACAAAGGCAAGCTTTCAATGTAGTCACTGGAAAATAGCCTCTCTCTCTTCTAGCCAATCGAAATTGCCTAGCTTTACAATGAGAAGAGAAGGCATGAGATTTAGATTTTCTTTTTTTAAAAAAAAAAATCCATGTAATGTTTGACACTCATTTTTTATTTTTTAAATTAATATGTCATGTCATCACATGACAGTCACGACAGTAAAAATGGATCAAAAATGTGAGGAGGGATGAATGTGGTCCATTATTTAAAGTTCAAGAGCCTCTTTAGCCCGAAATAAAGTACAGAGGCTCAATTGATCATTTCTTGAAAGTATTTAGCCCGAAATAAAGTACAGAGGCTCAATTGATCATTTCTTGAAAGTAGATGGACCATTTCATTATTTGTCCATTTTTTCTCTTCTAAACTTATATTTTATTGATTGGATATTAATAAATCATTTATGTTTTAGGAACTGATGGTAGCATATATATATATATATATAAACGATAATTTTTTTTTTTTTTTGAGAAATAACAATAATGTTATGTTTGGTTGAGGAATTCTGATCAAATTGACATGTTTAGTTGGCTTCGAAACAGAGGGACGCCGGAACGGAATGACAAATTTCTCATTTCTCCGAAATTAACCCACATTTTCAGTGTAACCGCTGATCCCATTTGGGAGGGAGTTTCCCCTAATTTCCTCTTAGCAAATAAAAATCGAATATTTTCCCCGATAAAAAATTAAACTCAAACAAAAACCCTAGGGAATTTTGCGAAAATGACCTAGTTGACAAAAATTTTTGGAAAAATGACATTGTCTCAAAAAAATCGCATTTATGACCTCTTTTACCTTTTTCTTGACTAGAATACCCTTATGTGGCAAAAAATAAAATCGAACAACATTTATTACGCTGGGTTTAATTTATTACTTTGGGTTTTGAGCTCTGCGATGCATTTTTCGTTCTCGATCCATACATAGATCAAAACAGCCGCTCTGCATCTCTTTTTGTGCACCAAGTAAGTTCATTTGCTAGCTGAATGTGTTGTATATCGACTTATTACGCATGAGCTATTTCCTGTGCAATCGTTCGTGGCTAGCTGAATGTGTTGTATATCTGCTTATTACTCATGAGCTATTTAGGGTGAAATCTTTTGTGGATGCTCGATAATTAGTATCCGTCATTAACTAGATTGTATCCATGTTATAAGTTTGGAAGCTCAGATCTCTGTTGGTCGCTCAGATTTTTGTTGGTCGTGCCAGTGATTATGTGGTCGTGCCAAAAAATAGTGTGGTCGTGCCAGTGATTATGTGGTCGTGCCAATATATAGTGTGGTCGTGCCAGTGATTATCTGGTCGTGCCAAAAAATAGTGTGGTCGTGCCAGTGATTATGTGGTCGTGCCAAAAAATAGTGTGGTCGTGCCAGTAATTATCTGGTCGTGCCAATATATAGTGTGGTCGTGCCAGTGATTATCTGGTCGTGCCAGTGCTTTTTTATTTTCCTTTGAATTTTTTAAGTTCATTCTGATATATTATTATGTGTGCAGGAATGGCTTCTGAGATCGATTTTGTTTTGTTATATGGTGGAGAGTGGGAAAATTGTAGGGGCATGCACACTTTTAAAGGCGGGAGAAGTCAGGGTGTAATTGTGTCTAATGCAATAACATATGCTGAATTTGTAAAACTCATATACCAGTTGATTGAAGTCGATTTTAACTCCTTCGATTTGGTGATGAAGTTTGTCTATAATACACATTTCAAAATGGAACCGATGAAGCTACAGAATGAACGTGACTTGCAATTTTTCCTAAGGCAAAATGATCATCCAGTTAAACCTGGTACTCCACTGTGCGTAACAACGGAGCAGAGAGCGAGTTATCAGTTTGTCTCACAAGATGCTAGCAATGGTCCAATGGAAAATAAAACATTTGTTGGACCAAATGTTGGTTCTGTTTCTCCTGAGTTACCACAATTTTCAAGTAAATTTGTAGCACACAACGATGGTGACGACGAGCAGGTTAATAACTACAGCGATTTTCACTTCTCTGATTTTGAGTTTCGAAATACTGGTAACGCTGATATTGATGGGGTTAATGATGACGATGATAGTCAGGGTCTTCATGGTGAAGAGTGGGAAAATCCATTTGATGACGGGGAACCACAATCACATAATCAATCCACCTTTGCGGCACAGGATCAGAGGAATCATTGCTCAAATTCTATTGGGCCTTCAGGTGTTGTTGCGAGCAATAGTATTAGTAGCTCATCCGGTGGTCATGTTGCAGTTGGGCAGATTTATATGGACAAGAAAGAATTACAGAAAAATATAGCTGTGTATGCGATGAAAGAGAACAGAATGTTTCATGTCTTCAAATCAACGAAAACTCTATATGCGGTCAAATGTGTTGATATGAGATGTGATTGGCGCTTGCGAGCAATAAAATTGAAAGATTCAGAGTTCTTTAAGATAACAAGGTTTAATGGCAATCATGAGTGTTCTCTAGACCTTATCAATCGAAGTCATAGACAAGCATCTGGAAAGGTCATTGGAGAATGCATTAAGTCTAAATTTGAAGGGGTTGGTCGTACGTATCGGCCAAAAGATATAGTCGACGATGTGCGGACAGAGTTTGGTGTGAATATAAGCTACGACAAAGCTTGGAGGGCTAGGGAGTTTGCTTTGGAAGCGGTAAGAGGGTCACCAGAATTATCATTCTCGTATTTGCCACATTACTGTGCAGTGTTAGAGAAAAATAACCCTGGTACAGTAACTCATATAGAGTTCGATAATGATTTTAAGTTTAATTTTTTTTCCTTGCTCTTGGGCCATCGTTGAGAGGGTTTCGTAGTTCTTTGAGACGTGTCATTGCCGTTGATGGTACTCACCTCAAGGGAAAATACATGGGCACACTCTTTGTGGCTGCTGCTTTAGACGGCAACAACAAAATTTATCCGGTTGCTTTTGGAATGGGAGATTCAGAAAATAATGCATCTTGGGAATGGTTCATGGGAAAACTAAGATCAGCTATTGATCTTGAAGATTTCTCAGAGTTGGCAATAATATCAGATAGACATAATAGCATTGAGAGGGCAGTCGCTTTGGTTTTTCCAGAGTCATACCATGGGCACTGTATACACCACATCAAGCAAAACATGAAAGCAAAAAATATTGATGATAGTGTCTTCTCTATTTATTTTAAGGCAGCGAAGGCATATCGTGTTTCAGAATTTGAGCATCTAATGACACAATTGCGTGGGTTTCAAGATGGCAGGGCACATCGTTATTTAGTTGATGCTGGATTTGAAAGGTGGTCTCGTGCACATTTTCCAGGTAGGAGGTACAGTATACTAACCACTAATATTGTTGAGAGTTTGAATGCTGTTTTGAGAGAAGCACGATGTCTTCCAATTACAACATTGGTTGACCATCTAAGATCGTTACTTCAGAGATGGTTCCATGAGCGTCGCACTAAAGCGGCTTCCATTACAACCCAACTTTGCAAGAAAATTGATAAGAAGTTGAGAAAGCGGATTGACAAGGCGCAACGTATGTCTGTTGAACCAATTAGTCATATTCAGTTTTATGTAAGGGATGGATTTGGTGGTGGAGAGGTGAATCTGCACAACAGAACATGCACCTGCAGGAAATTTGAGATGCAACAATTGCCTTGCGTTCATGCGTTGGCTGCGTGTAGAACACGTAACATTGATCCGCAATCCATGTGTTCACGCTACTATACAAATGAGGCAATTATGTTAGCTTATGCTGAACCGATTAACACAGTACCAATTGAAGACCATCGGCATGCAAGTGAAGATCAAAGGTTATTGCCACCTGATACGAGAAGACCTGGGGGGAGACCAAAACAAAGAAGAATACCATCCGCCGGTGAATCTGTAGCAATTAGAAAGTGTGGAAGATGTAAAAAAATTGGCCATAACCGACAGACTTGTAAGGAGCCGGTAGCCTCGACTGGTAGGGTATAATACCAGTGATCGACGATTCAAATTGTTAAACATTTACTTTGTACTGTAAACTGTTAAACGTTACTTCCTACAATGCTGCTTTTATTGAAAGCTGTCAGTCTATGATTGTATTTATTATATATGTAAAATTCTGTCCAGTTAAGTTGCAGGCACGACCAGGTTAAACTGCTAGCAAGACCAGACTAAAATTCTGGCACGACCAGTTAAAAAATAGTGGGCACGACCAGAATAAAATGCTGGCACGACCAGTAAAAAGTTAGCAGGCACGACCAGTTACAATGCTCGCACGACCAATAAAAAATGTGGAAGAATTTAAATTTATATAATTCACAGTTCACATTTAAAAAAAATATTCACATTATGAACTCCTGTCCCCAAGCCTCTGAACAAAACTTTTGTCTATAGAATTTCATGTCCCCTTGCTCAATAATTTTTACTGGCAGATCAGCCGTCAATGCTTCGATAAATTTGAAGGCAAACATGCCACAATCTCCTCTACAATGAACACACAAAAAAGTATCAGCATACATAATAAAGTATCAACGCTCACTATTCTTGGTATAGGAACTTACCCTCCAGTTTGTCTAGGGCATGAAGGTATCCGCTGCAATCTCCATGGAGCAAACAATCCATCCCCCAAACCAGTGGAATGCAAAATATGTGGAAGCATATTCGTCAAGGGATCAAATATGGTCTTCAATGCAGCACTACTTGTGAGACTGGGCAGTGAGTCGTAGACATGAATGGTCTTTTTTTCAATTACCAATTCCACAGCAACCCAGTGCTGATTGTTGAAGTTTGCTGGAAAATAAACAAACTTTGACCCTGCCCAGGCAACAGATTCAATTGGAAGTAGCCCCACAACATAATCTAAAAATATGCTTTCCTCGTCCCAACTGGCAATATCATCCGGCTTTGCCTTGAACAACTCAAACTTCTCCTGTACCCTGGTCTGTAATCATATGAATATACATAAAAGCAGGAATAATCAAGCACGAACAAAATGATTAAAAAAATGAAGTATTAATGACAGGGTGTAACTTACAAAGAACAGGCAGTCTAGGACCACACAATCTCTCTTAAAACAGCCTGGGAACTTTGCCATTCTTTACCTAATCAGGTACATGGCTACATCAAGGTGCTGTATGAAGATGCCTTGTTACATGTTAGTACACATGTAATGCAAACACAGGCAGGACCAGTTAAACACAGGCACGACCACTTAACTAACAGGCACGACCACTTAAACACAGACAGGACCAGTTAAACACAGGCACGACCACTTAACTAACAGGCACGACCAGGCAAGTAACAGGCACGACCACTTAACTAACAGGCACGACCACTTAACTAAAAATTAACAGGCACGACCACTTAAACACAGGCATGACCAGGCAAATAACAGGCACGACCACTTAACTAACAGGCACGACCACTTAAACACAGGCACGACCACTTAACTAACAGGCACGACCAGGCAAATAACAGGCACGACCACTTAACTAACAGGCAGGACCAGTTAAACACAGGCACGACCACATAACTAACAGGCACGACCACTTAAACACGGACAGGACCAGTTAAACACAGGCACGACCACTTAACTAACAGGCACGACCAGGCAAGTAACAGGCACGACCAATTAAAATTATTACCAAAAAATGTATGTTTACCTGGTCTGTTAACCATCCGTCCAACCTTATGGCATCCATAAACCACTGTTTATTTACTGAACATGTTGGCCAACTTAAGCTTTCTCCATCCCTGGACCTATCTTTCATGAATGCACGTAACTCATCTGCCCATTGTTCTGGCCACTTCCTCTTCAGGTCTAATTTTATAATCTCTTTACTTGAGACATCTTTAACATTGAGATCAGTTGTTCTTCTTTTCTTCAAGGATGGAGATGTAAATGGTGTCCTTTTCAGAGGTCCAGGCTTCAACGCGCGCTTTTGTTTGTTCCTCACATAGGGTTTAATACCCCCTTCTAGTGCTTGAGGGAACTTTGATGGTGTCACAACCTGGACCCCGGAAAAATCTTGACTCTTTCCAGGTGGGGTAAAGGAAGCCATGGAGCTCAGACCAGTATGCAATACATCAAGGTCTCTATGCTCTTCAGCATCATCAACAGGGGCATCAACCTCACCCTCTACCACAGTACTGCCATTCTTTCCCTCCTCCACCGTCTCTACATTTTCCACCTCCGCAGCATCTGCATTTTCTACCTTCTCATAGACCACACCCTCTACATTGCCCCCTCCAACACCCTCAGCCTCATCCGCATCAGTCATCACACCCACATCGACAACTGAAACAGGAACCCCACCCTTTACATTACTCCCTCTCACCACATCACCATCAGCCTCATCCGCATCCGTCTGCACCCCCACATCAGCAACTAAAACAGGAACTGGGAATTTAACTGCTTCCCCCCCCGCTAGTAAAATTTTTCATTGCCAACACCGCATCATCAACGCACTTATGAACCACTGTCATAGTATATAAAAATTCAGATTTAAGTGCACTAATCAAGCTTCCCTCATGAACCTGTTTCTTCAAATTATCAAGCTTCACAATCACCTCATGAACAACTCGATAATCTGCATCAATGGATTGCTCCACAGGTTCAGTGTGGCCATGTGCATCGAAGGATTGCACAACAGGTTCAATGTGACCCTGTGCATCCAAATATTGCTCCACAGGAGCTGTGTGATCACTAGAAGAAGCTGCAGATTCATTATCTTCATTCATTGCTCGCTCTCCCACCTTGTTACTCACGTTGATCCAGTAGTCCTGCTCCATCTCAACCCCATTTGCAGCTAGCATAGTGTGTACTTGCAGCTATTGCAACATAGAGAATCAAGCATTAGCACCTTAATATTTTGTCCATAAGAATTATCACAAATATAAAAAAATTTAAATTTTTTTACCTTGGCTTGTTGGAATACATTCTGTAAGAGTTCTTTCCAATCCGGTGTGTGGTGGCTGCTCCAATTGAGTAATCTAGGAATCCCATCTCTTATTTTTGAGGCATACAACGAACCGATATGGGGAACAACTTCATATGACCATATCTAAAATCAATAACAACATTATTAGTTTGCAATAAAAAAGTTCACCGTAAAATATACCAATATTATAGAAATAATACCTGGAGGACCATAGGGA
This sequence comes from Euonymus europaeus, assembly GCA_963580455.1. Lineage (NCBI taxonomy): Eukaryota > Viridiplantae > Streptophyta > Magnoliopsida > Celastrales > Celastraceae > Euonymus > Euonymus europaeus. Next base: position 3,285,356 of record OY756961.1, read on the forward strand.
AACCATAAACACAGTACTGCTCCTTCTTTGTTGGTCTTTTCTTTTTTTTCTCCACTCGGTTGACCATTATTCTTGCAAGTGAGTCAACGGTTCGTTCAAAGCTCACCGTCCCCCATGGATATCTATTAAATGCCTCCAAATTGTCAGCCAATTGAAGCCACTTATCATCTATAAACCTATGTCGCTCCTTAGCAAGTAGGACAAACTCTATAAAATACACAAGAGCTAACTTCACCACATCCTCATCATCATGGCCACCCCTTCTGCACATACGAGAGAAACAGACCTCCAAATTATATCTCGAAATCTTCTCACTTCCATCAAACCACAAATCCCTCAACTTATGTACATCAATATCAACTAATGAACCAATTTCTGGCACGTCCCTACAAACTAAACCGGTTATGAGGGCAAAATCTGTAATACCAAAAGATGTCAGCCTATTCGCGATCTTAAAATTTAATCTAACTCCAAAGACTCCAGAATCAACATCAGGGGATTCAACCTGTCTTAATAGGAGCTGATGTATCAACTGTCCTGATACAGAAAGATCACCAACATCTAGGAAAATGCCGAAGCATGTCCTCCTAAATAACTCAAGTTGATTATCACTCAAATTATCCCTTATTTGTGCAATGACATGTGATATATTTGAAAAAATTGTAACCTTTGCAGTAAAATGATCCTCCTCAGCAATGATATAATTCATGATTAATCTGCACAAAAAAAAGAACAATTATGGCACGACCAGAGAAAATTGTGGCACGACCATGTGACATTATGGCACGACCAGTTAAAATGCAGGCACGACCAGTTAAAATGATGGCACGACCATGTACAAAGCAGACAGACAAAATCAACAGATAGGCACGACCAGAAAAACATGATGGCACGACCAGAAAAACATGATGGCACGACCAGTTAAATGCTAGGAACTAGCAAACAAAACAGGCAAAACTAGTGAACAAGTTAGCATGACCAAAAAAACAGGCACGACCAATTTATATTAAGAACATGTTGGCACGACCAAGGAAAATGTTGGCACGACCAAAGAACATGATGGCATGACCATTTACAAAGCAGGCAGACCAAATAAACAGGCACGACCAGATAAATAGGCACGCACGACCATAGAAAAATTCGGCAAAAAAATATATGAACATGATGACACTACCACTTAACAAGCAGAAAAACCATGAAACAACTTTCAATTATGATCCAAAAAGATTAAAAAAAAGGAAGAAGAAGCAAGAAATGCCATCCCTAAACCTATACACACAACCTACATACAAATTTGTATAAAAATAACTGAAACAGATATACATACCTCAAAGGTACTCGAGTGTGTTCACAATTGCTAATCCCTTGCTAATTGGCTTCGGTTTCGGATTTTTTCGCAGAATATAAATGGTTGAATTGCCGTCGTTTCAGTTGTGCTCTGCTCTCTGTTGAATGCTTGCGTCTTTTTGTTTAAAATGATGTGAATTCGGTGGGAATACAGGAATGGGAAGGGACGTAACCCATAAAGGACATTTCGGTACTTAACCGTTTTAAAAGGGTCATAAATGCGATTTTTTTGAGACAAGGTCATTTTTCCAAAAATCTTTGTCAACTAGGTCATTTTCGCAAAATTCCCAAAACCCTAATATCTCTCATCGATGTCTGTGAAGAGAAAGGTGCGATCTTCAGAATCGGAGTTGGATCCTGAACAACAGCCATACGAACAATCGCGAGAAGATGATCTGAACTTGAGCATGAAGCTCCTGATAGATGCCAAAGGCCGCAGGGTCCTATTCGCCGAAGCAGGTAAAGATGTTGTTGATTTTCTTTTCAGCATTCTGTCATTACCTCTTGGTGCTATTGCAACTCTTCAAACTCCGAAAGCATTGGTCTATAGCCTGGGGAATCTGTACCAGAGTATTGAAGATTTGAGGGATCTGCATATGATCCCCAACAAAAACTTAGACTTTCTTGTGAAGGGAGTAAGAGTCGCATACCCTACTGCTGCTAATTCGTTCACAATGTTACTGACTACTGTCGATCATCCATCAGCAACCAAGAAATCCTACTATAGGTGTGCTTACTTCCGTCATACTCCTCGTTGTCGTACATATGTGACTCTTGACCCCGAATCCCGTTGTCCGTGTTGCTCGGCGCCGATGTCCTCTCCACTGACCCTTGTTTCTCCGACCAATAAAGGGTCGTCGTCTTCCTCTTTCTCGTCTTCTTCTATTGAGGGTGGTTTTGTGAAGGCGGGTGTGACTTACATGATAACAGATGATCTGGTGGTGAAGCCCATGTCTAGTATTTCTACTGTTACTTTGATTACCAGCTTGAATCTCAAAGATGTGGGTGCTGTTGAAGAGAAGACTGTCAATCTCACCATTCCTAAGGTAATTTGTATTATACATTGTTATTGCACTGTAATTGTCAAAAAAAATTGGGCATGAGTATTAATTGTTATGGTTTTATATGCTCATGTGATGTTGATTGGGATTTTCTGTGATTGACAGGTTGGGAAGTTGATAAGGGCCTCTTTGCAGACTAAGAATGCGCTAACAAATGTTTTCTTTGAAGAAAAGATGGTAAAAGAGGAGAAATCATTAGAGTCAGTAGAGAGATGCCATTAATCTTCATGTTTTCTTGGCTGCAGTTATCTCTTTGTTGGAAACTGTTTTGGAATCTTTAAGTAATGTATAGTTGTTTTTAGATGGTCAATTTAGGAAGGTTTGAATCCATGCTCACATGTATCATTTTGGGATGAATATGAATAGAATATATCTAGCTACTGTGAGTTTATCCTACTGCAATTATCAACCAAGGATGATGGATATATAGCTCAACACACCATTGGATGATTGTGCTACAGATATCTATTTGGAATGCATGCCCCTTGGAGACTCTCTTAGATGAAGAATTAGATGAAGAAAGTTTTCATAGTCCCTTTTTCTTTTTTTCTGTCTAGTCTCTCTGCCCACCTCTCTCTTCATCTCCTCTCCAAGAAAAACGTCAGTCAATACAGTCTTGGTCATAAAAGAAGCCTTCAACATCTTCATAGCCTGTAAAACATGTAAAAATTAGTATCAATGTGCACAATCCAAGCTATAAGATCATCCGTTATCATATATGTCACAATGTCCTTCACATAACCGCCGCCCACAACACTCGTAAGTCTGTTGCACTGAGGACAGGGGACGCCCTGGTCATCCGACAAACGTGAACTACAGTAGGAACAAGAACATATGTAAAGGACATCTTTTGAATCGGGGAACGAGAGAGGCCTGACACTGTTTGCAGTAGAGATTGCAAGTTTGGGCTTCAACAGAAGGTTCTTCCTTTCGTTGGACACCATATACTTATCAGTCAATTCCTCTACACTAGTGTGTATATTTCCAAGTGAACCCACCATGCCTTGTGTTTTGAGAAATTTGATGACAGTACCAACAGGCAAAGAGAGAATATTGAAGAGAAAATCAACTACATCTTTCCCTGCTTCGGCAAACAGAACCTTGTTCTTATTGGTATCTATAAAAAGCTTGAAGCTCAGATTATTAGTAGATGCCATGGCCATTTGTGTATTTGACGTGGATTGTGATGGTTTTTATAAAGCCCGTCTCCTGACTCTTCATCTCTCCGCAGGTCTCCACATTTCCCACCTAACCCTTGAAATTAGTATTTTACTTTAATGTTTGGTTTTTACAAGGAAGTGGGGGCTTTGAAGGAAGAGTGATTAATTAATCTCGATACAACTAGCTTGTTGAAACATCTCCTTATGTCTCGCAGCAGGTTTAGTATGAATGCAAATACAAATGATTAACGGTATCTCTAATGTTCCCTTATTTTCAAACATTCTAAATTTTACAAAAAGTCTCTCAACACAGTCATATCAACATAATAGATTTTTTAATATAATTTTTTTTCATTTTTTATGTACAAACACTACAAATATCAAATATCAAATATCAACATTATCTTTATCATACTTTTCTATAATTTTTCATTTTTTTCTACAATTCTACATATTTTTTAATATAATTTTTTCAAATCACTCTCTTTATACCCTTCAAAATTTTCAGCACTCCTGTTACGTGTTAGGAGTGTGCATGGCCCATGCACGGGTCTTTTATTGTGGGTTCCTTAGTTTCCCTTAGTTTCACTATTTACGTTTCTTGTTTTGTTGCGTTGCCGTATTTTTTAAGTATTTGATAATGTTGGATATTATCTAGTTGGTTAGTAGGATTTGGTTGTTGATTTTCCCTATTAAGGGAGGAGTTTCTATGGAATAAAATAACTAAGAACTTTTATCCTAAAGTAGGATTGGGAGGCTAGGATTCCTCGAAAATCCTTATCGTTTGTCATCATAGGGCCAGTTACGAGATCGCAGACGCGTGATCGTAACAACTCCATATTATTGCACCATTGTACTAGCTCACCCCCGGGAAGAAGAAGAAAATCGGAATAAGAATCCGATTTGACCGTTTATGCATCAACTTATACATATTTTTTGTCTGTATATAGTTTATCTTCTGCTGTTTCTCGTTGAAGAAATTGGTTCACGTGCAGTGATTGGATCGTCTCCAGTGTTTTTGAACGCTGCACCGACCACAATTCGAACGTGACAACTTCGGCAAGAAGTTAAAATAAACAGCTGAGATCAAGTCTAATGCTCCAAATAGTTCTTGCCTATCGTTATATATGAACATCACTTTTTCTACTAACCATCACGAATTCTGACTACTATCACCATAACGAAGAACTTCTGCACGAAGTTAAAATGAAAGGCGGAGATCAAATGCTGCAAATCTTAATCCTCCAAATAATTCTCGACTTTTGTTATATCAACAACACTTTTCCTACTAACCAATCACGTGAAAAAGAAACCACTTTTGATCCTTGTTAAAAACCCACTTTCCTCTTTGTATTTCTCACCATTTCAGTTTTCACCATTTTCTGGTTCCTTCAGTAATTAAGCATCTGACCGACACAGTAGTCGTGGCTGATCCGACCTTGAGCATGAAAAGCTTCTGATTCTCATTTCCTCTTCCCCCTGAGACCATCCCCACTTTTTGTTTCCTTGAATCAAAACCCCTAGTTCAATTTTCACACACACAGTAGCCATGGCAGCTCCGGACATGACCATGAAACTTCTGATCGACCCCAAAGGCCGCAGAGTCCTCTATGCCGAAGCAGGTAAAGACGTCGTTGACTTTCTATTTAGCATTCTGTCACTGCCTCTTGGTTCTGTCACAAACCGTCTGACTTGGAATGAAATGGTGGGTAGCATTGGAAATCTGTACCATAGTATTCAGGATTTGAGTGATGCGTATATGCTTCCCAATAAAGGTAAAGAAATGCTTTTGAATCCAGTACTCGCAAACCCTAGTGCTGCAAATTCCCCTCTTTTGTTGCCAACTAATCATCAACCATCGACCAAAAAACCCTTATATAGGCGTAATGTGGACCACATTCAATTGTTCGGTGCCTGCAGTCAAATGCAGAGTCCCAGCGTTAAGTGTGTTCCGTATGTGACTTATCACCCTAACGATCGTTGTCCCAATTGCAATAGCTTGATGAACTCAAGCGCGACCATTGTTAGTCAAGTGAAGGAGGAGTCCTCTTCTTTCGAGGGTGGTTTTGTGCAGGGATTGGTGCCTTATATGATAATGGATGATCTGGTTGTGAAGCCTTTGTCTACCATTTCAAGTATTTCTGTGTTTAACAAGTTCAATGTCAATGAAATGGGTTCACTTAAAGAGAAGACGGTCAATCTCACCATGGATGAGGTAAACAAATAGTCCTGTACTTTACCTTCACTTTTGAAGTTTCATTAAAACAGGAGTAAAATCAGAGAAGTTAATTATACCATGTCATATTATTGGTTCACCTGAAAACATTAGTTGCGATTGAAGTATAAATTTGTGAAAACATTTGAGAATGAGTACTAGTTAGTGTGGATTGCTATGACCAATGATTGATGATACTAATTCATTCCTATTGTGTATTACAAATTAGAGACTTGTGGTTAATTTGATACTGTTATTGACAGGGTAAGAAGTTGTTGAAGGCTTCTTTGCAGTGTAAGACTGTGCTAACAGACGTTTTCTTTGAAGAGAAGATGTTGGTAAAGAAAAAGATATCAATAGAATCAGTTGAGTGATGGCAATATACTACTTTAGATAGCCATGGATGGGGGATTTTGTGAATAGGCAAGTACTAGTAATATCTTTACTTCCTTGGCTGTAACCTGTTTGAATTTGTTGGATGGTGTTTTGTATTTTAGTGTGGTAATGTCTATCTCAGTGATCTTTAGTTGTTTTATGAGTGGTCAATTTGGGTTTGAATCCTTGTTCAAGCTATCATTTTGGTATGAATTTTGTTATGGTTTTGGAAGGATGTTAGGGTTTTTCAAGTTTTTTGATTTATTTTGATTACTCTTTTTGTTTTAGTTGCTTGATTTTAGGAGTTGATATATAACTAATATAAGTTAGCATTTACTTTTTTATATTTGCTTTTATGTTTTTACAAAAAGCAAATAAAATAAATGTATTTTTTTAATAATAATGAGTTGAAAATAAGCAGAATGATCTAGAAATTCCAAATCCTAAAACGGACTCAAACTCTCCAAGTCCAATATATATTAATTGCACTCATGAAATCACAACCAACTAGTTTCCTCTAATTTTTTTATCCTGTCAAATTAATATTGGTTTGTAGGCTGGGTTAGGAACAAGGTTTTCCTGACGAGTTTGGAAGGTTAGAGATTCGAGTTGGATGAGAATGTGACGATGGAGAGGCGAACGATGAGCATCTAGTCTCGAATTTCAGATTATTAAAATTGCAACATTTAGCGACTAAATTGAAAATTTGAAAAATCATTTAGTTATGAAAGTATACTGAACCACTCACTTAATTCATTTTCCATTTATAGTATCAATTATTCTTTCCAGGAGTTATGGCTTAATTATCTTTCTATTATTATAATAATAATAATAATAATAATAATAAATTCCTCTTGCATGTAGGAGATTTGGTTTGAACTTGTGGCAATATACCCCCTGGGATTCCTCTCACAAAATGTCACGTATAACTTTTTGAATATAAATTTCCAAAATTGTAAAGAGAAGCTGGGGAAGTCTCCTAATATTCATTCTTGATGTCCATGAGACAGGCTTGGACCATGCAGGTCCCAATAACGAGTAAGGTTGGCTAGTCCAGTAAGAAAGCCCATCTGTTTGGGTGTATTTCAGCTTGTAGGGCAACTTTTGATGAACAAAACTATTCTCTTTTCTTCCTGACTGGATAGCGCCGTTATTGGAGAGTGAATCTCTATTGTAATAGTCCTGAGAGTGATTCTCATACTGGGAGTGATTCCTAGCTTTTGTTATCAGATTGTGTTTCCTTCTAATATAAAGTTCTATTTGTGTAGGTGTGATTGTGAACTTTCAGTCCTAATCTTGCATCAGAGGTACCCCGTTGGTGCCCTTCTCTAATATAAAATTCACAATGAAAAAAAGTGGGAGAATCTAACGGAGACTTATAGGAGATTTGTATTAGGTATAAGTAGGTTGGAAAATTTTAAGAAAATGATTGGCTAACTTCGTAAAAGGTTGGTTGCTCTCCCTTGTGAGATGATTCCTCTTTAATCTTCTTCCTCTTTCGTGTATCAAACTCACGGTTTATTTTTCTCTTACTTTTACATCTATGCTTATGGGTTGTAACTGAACTCATATCTAGGGTTTGGCTGAATCAAGCATGAATATTAGGAGTTGGTCTTTAATACAAGTTTTCAATTCAATTTTCAATTATTGTTTTTAATTGTTATGCTTCAAAATATATGCATCAAGATCACCAATTGTGTTGTTTATTAAATTCACAATCAGTATTTATGTTTTTTGGTATAATCAGAATTATAAAGGTTAATTGTAATCCGGGTTTAGGAGATTAATTGGTTGCTATAATTATTTTAGTTGTAATGAGTTATTTTTACTAAAATTAAAGACTGTCATCAAACATGATTAATTTGATATTGATAATATGTGTTGTTGTCACGATCAATATATCAACATGGTTAAACGAGGAATCAACCCTAAAATTGGACTTGACATTGAATGATTGACATTTATAGCTCATAATAAAATTGTTAAGTAAGATTATGCCTTCATCTTTTTATCATAGTTAATTATTTAATCGTTAAATTATTATTTGTTTGTCATTTTTTACGAATCAAGTACGTTCTCTCAACTTATAGTCATTTATTTTATAATTAAGTACATATTTTCTCTTCTGAAATCGACCTCATATATTTTGTACTACCATATATGGGACCTTTTAGGTCCTGCTCTCCTGTCCTCCCCCCATTCCACCCCCTGTTGTCTGTCAGATCTTACTTGTTTATAGACCATCCATTAACTTAATAATTATAATTTTTTTGACTCAATTAAATTAAATCTGAAAGAAGTAAAAGACAATTAGATCCCTTATTCATCAGACAACATAAACAGAACAGGCGTTATCTTCTCCACCACAAAGCTTATTATCTTCAATGAAACCCTCTTGTGTCAACCTGTCTCCTCTCTTCAACCTTGTTTCTTCGATTGGTCGAGTTGCTCTGCATTCTCCGATATCTAGATTCTTATTCATCATCAATTTGTCCCCGTGTCAAAGAGTGAAATTGATTCTTATTGTCATCGTTCTTGTCTCTTCGCCTTCACGTCTTCGGAATTGTGGTTGCCGACATTTGCAACCAATTGGCAGAATTGGTACTCCAAGAAAGCAAACCAAAATAAAAATTTTGTTTAAGGGGAGTCTTCAACAGAATGAATTTAAAAAAAAAAAATTATCAAACTTACGGTGTGATGATGTCATCACCATCATCCTTTTCATCTTGCAATGCGTCTTCGTCGGATAATGCTGCTCAAAGAGTCAAGCCTGTAAGTGTCATTGCCATTGAAGAAAGTAAGGGTCGTCTGATCGTCCGACTTCGCTAGATGCCGACCACGCATCACTTGGTCTAGATGTGTCATAGTCGAGTAGTATTCCATGGAGCCCTTCTCCAATAACTCATCAATGACCAGAATTCCCTTGATCGGATCCGAGAATTGGTGATGAAGATCGAAGCCAAATATATCAAACCCATTCATAGCTCTGTCGGGTCCAACCCAACATCAATGCCCCACTAAAGATTGTAGTAATTGAAAAAAAAAACACTTGTTTATTGTTTGATTTTTTCCATCAATAATAGTTATTACAATTATGTCCACTGTGGTAATTTTATTAAATGGACACACATAATTAAAATAGTATTTACGTATATTCACATGTGACGTCATCTCGAAAGGGATGGACGCGGTCCCCTCTTTTTTGGGGATGGACCTAAGAAAATCCCACGATTATACACTTGTACAAATACAATTGTAGGGTATTTTTATATCAATAACTATCACCATAAAGAACTTCGACATTACGTTCAAATGAAAGGCTGAGATCAACTGCTGCAAATAATTCTTGACTTTTGTACATGAACATTTGTCCGTTTGGATCCACGTCCAAGTCACGTTTTTGGATTTACGTTCACGTCACTTACAAACGTGATGGGCTTTAGGCGTTTGGAGCCCAAGTCAGTTGCGTTCCAACCAAAACGTGGAATCAGCCCACGTTTTTTCCTTCTTTCGTTGAACAAACCTTCCTTCGTCACTTTCCTTCTTTCGTTCAGACCTCTAGGTCATTTCATTTCAAGACCAATATTCTCGAGAGAATCGCCGGAGCAGATCGCAACGAAGAAGAAGCAAAGTGCTGCAAAAAAGGTGCGTCTTATGTTTCAAGAGAGGGGCATCACCACTTGGGTGTTGTTTCTTCCAATCTGTGACTTTGTACACCTTCCCCTGGATCGAGATCCACAAATCGTCAGGCTTGTTATGCTTCTTGAGCTCCTCACTCATAATACACTTCTTTTGAACCTCCATTGTTGAACGAATGGATGAAGTGAATCAAGTCAAGAAGTGGGGATGGTATGATTCGATAAAACAAGCACAATGTAGATGGGGACCTCGATTTGGTTCTCTGTTTCGAATCTCTCCGATTTCGGAGGGGGATCGAGTGAGGGAGAAGGAGTGAGTACTTACAAAGAAATTGCTTGAGAATGAGCAGGCACGAAAGAGAGAGAGAATGAGACGACTTATTCTGGATTAAAAGAAAAAAAAAATACTACTAAAGTTATTAACTAATAAATAAGATATTTATTAATATTGTAAATTACAACAACAAAAAATATAACTGCATTGAAACTTAACTTATCGTAATTTTAAAAATGAGATATCAAACGTCTAATTACGTTTAAATTCATCTTATAACACCACAATTTTATATCTCACGGCACCTCACAAACATGACCATATATACTTTACCTAGAATCACGTAAAAAAGAAATCACTTTTGATCCTCATTAAAAACCCACTTCCCCCTCTTCCAATTCCTGATCATTTCAGTTTTCAACATTTCCAGTAATTAAAGCATCTGACCGACACAGTAGTCATGGCTGATCCGACCTTGAGCATGAAAAGCTTCTGATTCTCATTTCCTCTTCCCCTTGAGACCATCCCCACTTTTTGTTTCCTTGAATCAAAACCCCTATTTCAATTGTCACACACACAGTAGCCATGGCAGCTCCTGACATGACCATGAAACTTCTGATCGACCCCAAAGGCCGCAGAGTCCTTTATGCCGAAGCAGGTAAAGACGTCGTTGACTTTCTCTTTAGCATTCTGTCGCTGCCTCTTGGTTCTGTCACAAAGCTTCTGACTTGGAATGAAATGGTGGGTAGCATTGGAAATCTGTACCATAGTATTCAGGATTTGAGTGATGCGTATATGCTTCCCAATAAAAGTAAAGAAATGCTTTTGAATCCAGTACTCGCAAACCCTAGTGCTGCAAATTCCCCTCTTTTGTTGCCAACTAATCATCAACCATCGACCAAGAAACCCTTATATAGGTGTAATGGAGGCTACAGTAATAACTACCATATCAATACCACCGCTAATTGTGTTCCATATGTGACTTATAACCCTAACGAACGTTGTCCCAATTGCAAAAACTTGATGAGTTCAAGCATGGCCATTGTTGGTCAAGTGAAGGAGGAGTCCTCTTCTTTCAAGGGTGGTTTTGTGCAGGGATTGGTGACTTATATGATAATGGATGATCTGGTTGTGAAGCCTTTGTCTACCATTTCAAGTATTTCTGTGTTTAACAAGTTCAATGTCAATGAAATGGGTTCTCTTCAAGAGAAGAAGGTTAATCTCACCATGGATGAGGTAAACAAGTACTTTTTTTCCCTCTACTATTTTGCACATTAACTTAATGTCATATATTATAGTTGCTATTGAAGCTTCATTGCAGTATAATTTTGTGAAAACATTGGAGAATGAGTACTAGTTAGTATGGATTTCTATGACCAATGATTGATGATGCTAATTCCTATCGTGTGTTACAAATTAGAGTCTGGAGCATAACTTGTGGTTAATTTGATACTGTTATTGACAGGGTAAGAAGTTGTTGAAGGCTTCTTTGCATTCTAAGACTGTGCTAACAGACGTTTTCTTTGAAGAGAAGGTGTTAGTAGATGAAAAGATATCAATAGAATCAGTCGAGTGATGGTAACATTATGTATATTTTGTTGCTACTTTTTACATAGCCAGGATGGGGGATTTTGTGAATAGGCAAGTACTAGTAATATCTTCATTTCCTTGGCTGTAATCTGTTTGAATTTGTTTGATGGTGTTTGGAGTTTTGTGGGGCAATGTCTATCTCAGTAATCTTTATGAATTTTGTTATGGTTTTGGAAGGATGTTTTTGCAAGTTTTTTATTTCTTTTGGGATCTGGGAATGATTATTGTGTTAGGGATTGGGATTGACTTTCCTATGTTTTAGTTGCTTGATTTTATATTTCATGTTTGCTTTGTGTTTTTACAAAAAGCAAATAAAATAATGTATTTTTTTATAATAATAATAATTATGAGTTGAAAATAAGCAGAAGAATCTAGAAATTTCAAATCCCAAACGGACTTTATATATATTATTAAACTCTCCAAGTCCAATGTATATAATTGCGCTAATGAAATCACAACCTGCTAGTTTCCTTTAATTTTTTATCCTCTGTCAAATTAATATTCGTCTGTAGGGTTAGGGTTTTTGTGTGTAATTGAAACCAGCAATACAATGTCGACCTCCAACAAGGTTTTCCTGATGAGTTTGGAAGGTTAGAGATTGCAAACGATGAGCATCTAGTCCCGGATTTCAGATTACTAAAATTGCAATTTTAGAATGTGACAATGGAGAGGCAAACGTTGAGCATCTAGTCCCAGATTTCATATTACTAAAATTGCAATGTCTGAACATTTAGCGATTAAATTGAAATTTGAAAAATGTACTGAACCACTTAATTCATTTTTCATTTATTGTACCAATGTGTACTTAACCCCTTAATTTGTTTTGCATTTATAGTATCAATTATTCTTTCCAGGAGTTCTACTGTAATATTATTTTTTTTCTTCTTCTTGCATGGTATACCCCTGCGATTCCTCTTACAAAATATCACATAACTTTTAGAACATAAATTTTCAAAATTGTAAAGAGAAGCTGGGGAGGAGCAGGAATTTAAAATTTAATCTGCAGGATTGATATAAAGAAAAACCTATATGAAATAGTGCAGATACAAGAAAGTTCAGTCAGTTATATGAGCTTTATCCCAAGAGTTTAGGGTCAGCTAGTTGAATCTATCAGAACATCAACGAAAATCCACATGTATTCATTTTCACCATTATTTGTAATGCACATATATATAATCAAGTAAGGAAATCCAGTATCTAACAACCTTTTAATCATAAGAAAACTGGGCATTCCAGCATTTCTGCAGATCATTTTTCTTGCCGGACATTTAACTCTGGAGAAAGTTGCATGCTCAAGAAGCCATCTGACGAAAAATAATATGCGAAGATTTGATCTATGTCGCAAAATCTTGTATTAATCAAACTGATGCTGCAACAATCCTATCAATGCTAAAAACTCCGCTGGTTCTTTGTCTTCTTCAACTACCTATTCAAAATGAGCAAATTAGAATCCAAAAGGTCAATGTAAGAGATAAGAAAGCCATTAAAGCAACTCCAAAAGTAGCCAGTTCTCAAGTTAACTATGAGTCATACCTCTCATTTACAAACGTTCCTAAAATGGTAACTTGCATAGTTCTCCTATGACTTTGAATTTTTGAAATGATAACCTGATTTGAATAAAATCTCATTCCTTTTGTGTTGGCAAATTTGGAAGGAAAGAAACAATAGAGCTTTTGGCAAGATTATCTTCTATAAGGAAAGCCATAGATATCTGGTTTCACACTCTTATAGTTTTGGTCTACTGCAGATTCTAGTTATATTTTCGGAACTTCCTAAAGAGGCCAAATCATTCCTCTTCTTGATGTGCATGAGAGGCACCCCCGTTGGTGCCCTTCTCTAATATAAAATTCACAATGAAAAAAAGAAGAAAGAATTTAATCTGACTTATCCGCACTCTCACTTTTAGTGAAATCATTCTACGACTTAAAAGTTGAAAGATTGCATCGAATATTTTGCTTCCTATATACGTTTTCCCAACATTAAACATTGCTGTAAAAAATTCCAAGCAAAAAAAAGATTATTAGAAGTTGGCTAACCACATTCCCTAAAGAGACATAGTCCACCAATTGGCACCAAACAGCTTTCCCAATGCACATTAACAACTTTATGCATAATGATCTTAAAAGGAATAATTTCGCGAAGCAAGCATTTAATGCTGAATCAAAGTTTCTCCTACTGTCTAAGAATCTTAAATACAAAAGAAATATAGGACGTGATATAGAACTGAATCTCAGCCACTAAAGAGAAGCATTGAAGAAAACCGTGAGAAATATAAATATAACAATGTAAATAAAAGTTCAAATGTAAGTTCCATACCTTAATGGAGGTGTCTTTTGGCCAACCCATTTGAGTTAGCACATCACCACCAACTTGTTTCCAGTCAACCTCCCCTAGATTTACAAACTGTCTGGAATTACCTAGCACAATACAGGTTTTGCCATGACAGAAAGACCTCCCCACCCAAAAATATAGAGTCCTATCTTCATTGTTTTCCAAATTTGCATTTGGAGCTAAAATCACAAAAGCAGATGTGGAATCCAGATCTCTCTTTCCAAACTTTTCAATCCTCTCTAAACTGGGCCAGTGACAAACTAAAGGCTTGGTCGAGTTGCAACTTACTGAAGTATTTTTCTCAAATACACTTGAAGCAGGGGAGCCACTCGAATCATTATTTCTCAATAATTCACAATTACTAGTGGAAGCAACTTTTTTTTTAACTGAGTTAGAATTGGCCACATTACACATAGATTTCTTCAAGTTGCGATGCTTAGTGGAATCTCGAACTCCAGTTCTAACATCCATGGACTCCAAGACAATTTCTACATCATCAGGTTCACATGAAGGTAAAAATTCATTGTTCATCCCAAGACCATCTTCTTGATTGACAAGAAAACTATGGGCAGCATTTGTTGCTGCCAGTTTAAGAGACTTAAAGCTACCTCTCCGTTCAGCCAAAGAAAGTGAAGATTTTTGAAATGGAAAAGATTCTGATTGAGAGCATGGTGGCAAAGTGTCACAGACCTCAGGAGGTTCTAGACTGTTAAATAATGATTGAGAAGTTAATGATGAGTTTACAGACAGGTTAGAAAATTTGGAGAAAGTTGATGACACTGGAAGAGGACATGAAGCTGTTGGAGGAGAATCTAAACTGGTGTCTGATACATATTTCGAACTATAGCTCGAATCAGAAGAAAACGAATCTGGAGAAAGATAAGGAGGCGAAGGAGAAGATGAGGACGATGTCAATGAAGGTGATGAAGAATGTACTATCATCATGGAATCTGAGTAGACCCTGGAGAAGATCTTGGGCCCTAAAACGAACTCCTTCATATCAGCTGACGCAAACTTACGCCTTAGCATGCTCCAACTGCTTTCTCTGGCTGGAAGGTGGGTTTCATGTTCATCCTCTGATGAGGTCAATGGAGGCACAAAACCACCCTTGATAGCTTTCTGGAAAATTTCATAATCAACATCATATAAGCCCAGTTTCCTCTCACCTGACAAAACCTTATTAGTAGAATGTCCAGCATCCACTCCATCACCAGATTTATCTATTACGGGTAAATAATTTGAAAAGCCATCCCAGAATGAAGTTGGTTCTTCCCCTTCCTTGATCATTTTTATTGGCCCTTGAGCCCGCTCGTATCGCATTATCTGACAAACTGCCCCTCTAGCATCTCTTTCCATAATGGCATTGCAATGCTTGCCGACCCAAATATATATTGCAGAAGGTATATGAACAATGAATGCACCTCTAGAATCTAAAGCACAAGGTGAGGGATCATTCAACATCTTTGGGACAAGATGCAAAGGATCGTACGGTGAGTGTGGGGCAATTCTATACATCCTCAACAATGAACTGGGGCTAAGCGGAATGGCATGGACCCTCTTTTGACACTGCAACAACTGGCAAGCAAATCCCATATTTGGGTCAGCTATCCCCCTAGCTGCCTTAACATAATGAAATGCATCATCGAAACTCTGCCCTTCCCTCCACATAAGATATGCAATCACCAACGATGTGGACCGCGACACCCCTTGACAACAATGGACAAACAATCTACCCTCTTGCTCCCTAACATCCTCAAAATAGTCAAAAACATCATAAAGTATGCTTGTAATATCCTCTGATGGGCTATCCTGCAACCACAAAGTCCGGTACACAAAATCGGCCTTGAAATACTCAGGACATACGAAGCCTACACAATTCAGCACATGAGTAATCCTATTTTGTTTCAATATCTCCCGATCTTTCGCTACTGCATCTCCACCTAGATACACATGTTCAGCCACTTTGGAACATTCTTTATCAAAGAATGCAATTTTATCCCTCTTCACTCCCCCACCATTTCTATCTGGGTTTCTTTGGATAGATGACAAATCAAGTTTCAATCTCTCACCACCCTGGTTGCCACTTGGAGTGGGCGGCTGCAGCCACTCTCCTACATCATCTGAACCTGCCTTTGGCCACTCATCTAAGCTCCGCCGCGCAATTGCCAATGGCTGTAAAGGCGGTAAACATGCGCGCGCTTTACTACTCTGCTGGGATCTTGGTGTTAATGGAGCTGGGTATCTGCGATTTTGCCCAATACTGCTGCTAACGTTACCACTCGGATCTACACAATCTTTCTCTTCAGCTTCAGGATTCTGAAGACCAGTCCTAGAAGACGACCACGAAGCTGAGCGCCAGAACATTTTTCTGGACCCAGAGAGTTGGCAAGGAGCCCGAGGATTACCAGAGCCATCCTCTCTGCCCATCATACCCACACTTCAAAAAGGTGTCGCTGAACCAATAATTTGAGGTAAACCCAGAAATCTGATAACACCCTAGAAGTTCTTGACCTAGCTTACATGAAAGTGAGTATGGTAGTGTCTAACAAAGTAAGGGAGATTTTTGCAAGACATACCAGATCAAGAGGGAGGCATGCTACAAAGTGCCACTGCAATTAGAAGAAAAAAAACAGTAGAAGTGAATCAGACATTTGCACGCATCAAGACAACTAATCCTACACAAAATAGAAGCATCCTATAATTAGCAAATCGACCGAGAAGCTGAAGAACCCCAAACGTTCGGAGTAGCAAAATGGAGTCACAAAACACTGGTTCATATTCTGAAGGGAAAATATGCACACAAAAAAGGAAAACGCTGCCAAATCAGGATGATTAAAGGAGAACAAGATTTTGAAGCTTCCTAGGGTTTCGTTGAATGATTGAAAAAAAAAAAATTGAGATTTGTTACTCACAGAATGAGTTTCCGAGACGTGGCCATGAAAGACAAGTAGATTGTAATTTGTAAATGTAGAAGGGAAGGGAAGGGAAGGCAGAGAGAAGAAGGAAGAGCAGTCTTCTTCAATGGTTTTGTATTTGACTGTGAAAAAGTTAATAACCATAATTTCCCTCTGTAACTTAAGCCCTACAGGCTACACTCTCTTCATGAAAGAATTAAACAACCACAAAGCCTTCACTATACGCAAATACACAATAAAATTTTCATTTCTTTCGTACAGAGCAACGGAATTGGGAGGTTCGAAGTTCGAACTTTATATAAGATATCACACAAATGAGTAACTTTTCATTATACAAAATGCATACTTTCATTTTCTTCATTTGAAAAGACAATAATAATAATAGCAACTTCACTCAAAACATTAAAAAAATAAGACATCACTCAAGAAATTATAAATTTGAATTAAACCCAAAACAATGATATTTAATATTAGATCGATTATAGAATCTTACCATAGAGAATACGTAATAATCTGTGACAACGTAGTGTTGAATTTTTTAAGGATCAAACGACATGGACTTGAAATATTCTAAATTCAATTCTAACATTCAGAACAATTACAATGTTATACTTGAGCACAAACAAAATGATGAAAGGAAAAAAGAGTGTCAATACCCAATAGTTCAAGTTTTGGGTGGGGTGGGGGTAGTTATATAGTTGGATTTTTGTGGTCAAATTTTTTGCTTGCAAATTCACACAGTCAAAGGTAGATTATACTTCAACGTACACTCACTATTTAGGAAAATTTTGATACAGATTCAATTGTAGCCGTGTCTTAAATTCGAATATTGCCTAGATTTTGTAAATTTATAATTACATTTACATCTGATAAAAGAAAAATCTATATCATAGTCAATCCATCTAATTATGGTTCCTAGTTAATTCAAATCCTAGGTAGTCAAACATGAATGTCTAATCAACTCAGAAAGTGATTTACTTTTATATTGGATTTACCCTATTGTCAACTCATTCTCCTTGCACTGTCATGTAAATTGAGTATATAGATACATCTAAATTAATATTTAGGATTAAATGAACTTTTGATTGTCCAAAAATTGTCATTATGTTCAAACCAATAACCTAAATTTTGATTCATTCCATCTCAATTATTCGGATAGATTTTTATTTTTTAGACAATCAACTCATTTTTATTTTTTAGATTATCAACTCATTGATATGACGCATTGACGTCAGAAAATCATTAAAGTTGAACGGAAATAAACGTAGTCTCCTAATCGATTCTTGATCTAGAGATCGCACAAAAGATTTTCAATCCATCATCAATTCTTCTGTTTTCAAAACACCTGGAGATTTTAATCAAGATCACCGTCGAGTTCAAAGGGCTTTAAGTTTTCAATGAGACAGAGAGTTAAAATACAAAGGAGATTCCTACATATTTCTTTTTAACCGAACACCTAAAAGCAGTGACGAAATAAGAGAGATGAGATTGTTAAGGAAAGGAAAACTATCAAATGAAGAATGAGTGCAAGAGATCGTCTTTGATGGTACATTTTCCAATTTGATGCAAACTATACACTTCTGTAATGTGTGGAAGCATTAGTGGACGACAGAAGCATCAGTATCAGGAAACTCTGCAATTCCTACAATGAGCAATGGACGGATCGAAGCTCAGGAACCCAACACAAAATGAAGAATAATTTAGGAGCAAGAGACATCATTGGATTAAGTTACAACACAATATAGCAATGCCACAGTGATCAGACATTCAGAGCAAGGTTGTCAATAACACAGTATGTGGACAGCAAATTATTATTGCACAAATTAAATGAAAGCAGCAATATTGAATCCGTTTAGAATGCTGAGAACTATTGTACACATAAATACCGAGAAGCAAATTCACGAAATCAGTCGAGAATTACTGGTCATAGCATGACCCAGGACCATGAGGAGCAGTACGGGCGTCTAAGTTTGTGACCGGTGCAGCTTGAACTCCGCGTTGGTTCAGAAGGCATCTGAAGTAATGCAATCTTGGTAATGCAGTTAAACTAATGTTTCCAGTAGAAACGGCCTTTTCACTGCTCCACAAGCGCTCTGTGGGGATGACAAAGTGAAAGTGCGGAAACATGAGTAATTAAAACTCTAAATATATCGGATCAACACATATCACATGGTGGAAACACTATCAGATATACGCACTCAATTCCAAATTTAGGGGGAAAAGGATGAAATTTGAAAGGGAAAAAAGGTGTCAAGACTCCAATTCTGTCAAACTGATAGAACACTTAAACTTCTTATTAACTGCCAAAAGTCACAAACTCCAATTCCGAATTCAATAGTATTGCTGCATTAGGTTCGTAAAGATATTCAAACTTCAACAATGAGAATGATGAATCGTATTGGAGTAGCTCTCACAATAACCTTTAATCTTACTACAGGCATACCTGCAGCTGCTGCTGCTCGAGGCCACAATGTCTGCAGGACATTTGAGGCATCTGCTGTCTCACCCCACATGCAAACTTCTCCTCCAAGAACCAGTTCTTGCTCAGAAGCATTATTTATTCCTTCGAGTGGCTCAGCTTCATAAACCTTGTCCCAAGGGACATCTAGATGGTCAAGATACCAAACGCCTTGATTGCTGAAGATACATCTAAAACCTTTTGCAACAACCTTTGGACAGACCCCAGGGCCCAACCTAGAGCAACAAATGAAACAGTTTATGCTTAAAATACTGCAAGAAAGTCTCCCAATTGACACCAACCGCTATAAAATGGTTCAAGGGCAGGAATGCACCAGTTATGCACCACAGTTCGTGAGTCGAGATTAGATGCAAATGTGTTGAATGTTTCTTCCCTGAGAAAAAAAACTTTCAGATTTGAAAAATGTGTTCATATATGAATGGACAAAGTAGTGAGTCTTTGAAGGGGAAAAACATGCATCAAAGGACATCACGTATTCAAGTTCAATAACAATTGCTTTATCAACTACTAAGCTTATATTTACGTCAAGAAGAGAATGGTATCTATGCTTGGATAATGTACAAATTGAGTACAATCAATACTAACAGAAACTCCTTATTTCGACCGTCTATCTCCTTTGCGGCTCATCCTCTGAAGCAAGTTTACTTTCACAACCGAAAGCGTTTACCCCAGAGCTTCTAGCGTGTCAACATAATCCATTTGTTGAAACCATTTTTCTTACGAACAAAATTTGACAAAGTTGCAAACAATTAGAAGGGAGGAAAATATGAAATCAGAAAGCTTTGCAACCCCCCCATGATGCAATGCTAGCTAAAAAAAGCAAGTAAATTTTTTCTAAAACCCATTCCAGGGTTGATCCAAGAACAAAATCGACTGAAGGTTCCCGTTCATAGCTCAAAAAAAAAACCAATAGGGACCTACCAGTTGACAGGTGTCCAATTTTTTGAAATTGCTATCTGTTGACCTCTGAGGACAAAATACTGGTATGCATCTTCAGCAGTCATGTTGTGATTCTTAAGCCTGACATTGAAACAGCCAATAATGAAACATAAATCATAAAGTACACACAGTACTTCTTAATACAAGTAAACACTAGATGAGGAAAGATTTTAAGAAACAAAGATTTAGTTGCAAGCTATGATTTAGGTTTTTGAGTGCCAGTTTATACTTGTAGCAGAAGTGACATGATTCCTCTAGGTTGATACCCTGACCTCACGCCTGATTTCAAATTTTCAATATAAAAGCACTGCCTTGCCCACTGCGGGATGAGGCACTACGGGAGTCTTGTGCACAAAAGTTGTTTACCTTTTTCCATACCTTACATATGTGCCCCAAACATTGTTGGATAAAAGCTGTGATGATGACGATAAATTATTTCTGAGCAAGAATTCTCTGAACTTGTTCCAGGTCAGGCAATCTCTTATAGTTATGAAGCATCCATAACAATTGAGAAACCAATCCGTTGTTATGCATTAGTATCTAAAATTGATCTTTTTTCAATCACTTTTTCTGCCTTTTTTTGAGCTTGATGATTTTTTTCACATTTTTCAAATGATTGATCCAAAACACTATTTTTCAAATTCTGCATCATTACACAATATGAAATAGGGGAGACTGAAACATTTGAGGAATATACCATCGCTTAACATGTGGAGTAGAGGTCCAGCAATCTGTCCAGAAAAAGAAGAACCACAGTCAATGAAAATCGCAACACATCTAACCATGAATGCTTCCTATAAGCACACATTCATTGATGCATCCAAGTTTTGAAAAATTTCCTTTGAACGTTGTATTTGTATTGTTTGGAAGGAAGACAGAGCTTTTCCTCTTGTGATAAGATAGCATGTGACAAACAAAAAAGCCATGGTATTAATTTTTTCTGATATAGTAAAATTTCAGTGTTCATACATGAGGTTTCAAATAGAATCATTGCATATATTAGCCTATATTATTTTGGGCAAAATCCGGATACAAGTGCTCCATAAATTCATGTGCACCCATGAGGCCAAGAGAGAGAGATATTAAGGAATCACATTAAATTTGAACCGATCTCAACTTCTAAAATTTTACTTAGGGCTACAATCACCAACTATATTGTTATCTTCGTTAAGTTTCCTTCTAATTCACTTGCTGTAGTTGCTATCTTACTAATTGTGATATAAATGACAAGCGAAAAAGCAATGAACTTAAGGAAATTATTTTTTTCATCTTTCAGATATTGCTAAAACGATATAAACAAGTTGCATGTTGAAACTTTGGTTCTAAATGACATCAGCTTCATACAAGTGGACGATGTCGAGAGGCCAATAATTATCGATTATAGGGATTGAGAAAATCTTTTCACTCTCTAATTTATTTATTTATTTTTTTGTATAAAGACTCTATTATTCTTGCTAAATTTTTAACTGGTTTTACAAAAATGTGTTTATTTTTTAAATAAGTCATTTGAAATATGGTTGCATGGATATGTGAGGAAGGAGCTCAAAGGTGAAGAGATTTTCCAAATGGTGTAATAAATAAAGAAGAGTAAATGGCAGCATATGAGCTGAAAATAGTTAATTTCATGACAACTGCTAGATAGAAAACAATTTAAAGGAAGAAAAGTTGTCAAAAGTTTTATGCATGTGTAAGTGGAATAGTGGATCCCCTTCGTTTCAGCGTAGTACATTTCAATTTAACAATAACAACTTCTCTGACAAAGCCACTGCAAAATGGAGTTAGCAGCATTGATCTAACCTGTATTAACCTCATCACCACCCAAGTGAAAGAGCTCAAAGGGGAAAATTTTTCTCATGTCTGCCAAACAAAAAAAATAAAACAATTAATTGAGAGTTAAAATTTGCATATCCCACCTGCAGATATATATAGATCTACAAAAAAAAAGAAAAAAAAGAGTAGAAACCAAAATGAAACAATAAATTACCATGCTATGCAGAGTAAGAAGCCCGTCAAACAAGAGAAACAATGAACATGCATCAGATGCTAGTACTATAAAATATAGATTATATTATTCCATGCATAAATGATATTTCTTGTAAGAATTTGATGGCGAATTTTAAAATTAGAATAGTGACTTGCACAACCACAGATATTAGCTTTGATCTCCAACAGGAAATGTTTAAGGAACCTAACCTGCCAGAATGCCAGATATCAATTCGAAGGTAAAATTGTTTGCAACATCTAGTGGCTCTCTACAGATAGGAGAAGGCCAAAGGTCAGGATATCCAATGCCCCTGTACAGAACGAAGATTTAGATGTTCTAAATTATACACGAAGAATCTTTTAACCAATTACTAACGATTTGTCAGATAACAACCAAAGTTAAATAAACTTGGAGCAATACGTAACCCCCGAATGTCTCAATAGTACAAGAAGATTGTAATTCCAAAATGGAATGTTCAGTCACACCTTTATAATAAGAGTGAAATATTTATCTCAAGATACTTTTGTAGATCAAGCCAGGAAAAGCTAATAATTCAAAGCCGGTCTCTAAGCTGAAAAATCCATCACTCGCACAAAATTTCCTTCATAAGCAATTGCACAGAACTTTCCTCCATGAACTGAGAGTTTCTCTACTAGATTAACAGAAACACAATATGAACCAGAGACAAAAGTTAGAATTAAAAGTGACATACCATGATTCCGCATGACCAGGGACATCTACTTCTGGCATAACATTGATGCCTGACAAACAGCATGCAAAATGAAAATAAGTATAGTGCAACATGAAGAAATTTCGAAGCCCCAGATATCTACAGGTTAGTAATTCATTCAGAACTTTTTATATGGCCTACTACAAAAATATTGGCCATTAAAACAACAAATGACAGTTCATTTTGCGCATGTGTGTACTTATTGGAGTACGAAAAGAACATTAAACTTGAATTTAGTCCTGTATATGTAGCTACAAAGTGTCTCATTGCAGCAGCATCCACATATAAAAGTACAACGCACCTCTTGCCTTCGCAAAGCTTCACAATGGTAAACGGAAACATGAAAGGGAAACAAAACCAATATTAGCAGACGGCCAACAAAAATGTGATAATGGAAAGAAAGAAAACCAACAATTATGTTGAGGCATGTATATTTTGTTCTTCTTTTCTTTTCCCTTTCCCTTTCACTGTTTCTATTCTTCCAATTTTATTTTGATTGATCTTTTATAAACTGCTATAATATTTCCAGTGACCCTGTATTTTAAAAGCCAGAAATGGCAAAGGATTGTGTAAGTTATTGAATCTTACTTGACAATTTCATAAGCATCCCCAATGCTGTAACGTTCCCACTTTGTATAAGCACCTTTCCACAACTTTGGATAAGTAGGAACTTCTAAAGGAAAGGACTGCTCGTCGATGACATGCCAATGAAGGACATTCTACTGAATGCGAATAATAAGGATCACAAGAATAGTCAAAAGTAAGCTACAAAAAGAATTGAAGTCATAAAATGGGAGCCTCAAAAGAAAGCAAAAGCATATCTTACAAGTTTAGCATAAGACATAGATTCCAGTATCTGCTTAATCACATCAATTGGCAAATAGTGC
Organism: Euonymus europaeus; assembly: GCA_963580455.1. Taxonomy (NCBI): domain Eukaryota; kingdom Viridiplantae; phylum Streptophyta; class Magnoliopsida; order Celastrales; family Celastraceae; genus Euonymus; species Euonymus europaeus. The sequence goes on from OY756961.1 coordinate 3,309,281, forward strand.
CTGGAAGTATCTGCAAAAGCATGAAATAAGCCCTGAGTGACACTTCGGTTTAAGACTATAAACAAAATTCCAAGACTAGTTTCTCTATTAATTGATCATTGTGGCTCACCAAGTAGAAGCCCACGAAATGAAAATCTCGGTTTATCTTGGATGTACCATGGTGCCTTGTGTACTTGTACAGACTTGGTTCCATAATCAAAAACACATAATTGGCTGAAAGTCTAGAACATTATTGAAGATCAAAAAATGAATGAGGAAAGTAGAAAGGGTTAACAATAACAACTTTCAAACATTTCCTAATTGTTTCTTACACATCCAAGCAAATGTTGAAATCAGTTAACTGACTCTTAGCAGTGAAAAGCATGTAGCTCATAACTAAAATAATAGAACTCGCATTGTCTTTTACAACCAAAAGCTCCAGCGCAGGTATATACCCAGAAGTCCAAAACAGACACACCATCTCATTGGAGAAAAATGTAAAAATAATAAAACATGCGAAAGAAGGAGAAAAAAAAGGGTTTTAGCTTAACTAAACTTTCTTTCTTGCACAGATTAGTATTTGCATAAATCATAAGATCATAGACATGGGTATATTAGAACTTACAAGCACACTGACAGGGAAAGAATTCTGTAACAGAAACAGACTCATTATGCTAGAAAGCACAACTAAATAGAGAAATAATCTCCCCCACTCCCCCAAAAAAAAATGCACAACTTTAGCACTCATTAGATTTTTTTCCCACAGTAATGCCAATGTTTCTGTCGTTGGAAATGTAGCAAATGGGAACAGAATGTAAAAGATGGGTTTTAATTTCTGATGGTATGGCCCCAATGTCAAAATTTGTATCAGAGAAGGCAACGATCATTATTTTAAGATTAGGCATCAGAGTTGCCACCACAGGATTGAATAAAAAACCAAAGAGTACCCACACGTGGGAGGGGGGAGGATTTCCGTATCTTCGTTACTATTGTACTTCAACTTGCACAGTAATAAAAATAGCCATATTTCTCACACGTTATCCACAACCATAGAATCCCCAGTACAGCATTAAATGATTGGGTCACTACCCATCTGATACACAGTAGTAAACAGCTTTCCAGTTCAGAATAAGTTAGTGCAGTCGTTGCAAATGATAGTAATGCATACCTCCAATCCTCGCAGTGCACCAAAAACTGTATTTGCCTACAAGAGAGTTCATCATTAATCAGCTGAATATATGGCTCAGTATGAGGATTATTAAACAAGTATGCCCGGATCACATGCATACAATGACAAAAATGGAAAACATAAACCCATATATAATAATAGATACTTGAAGCCTCCCACTATAATCTTGAGGTCTTGATGTTTTTAAATTGCAACTTGCTTTATAAGTTTTGATATTTATGGATGTATGATCCAATCAATTTAAAACTACAATTACTCTTTGTGGGTTAAAATGATGGCGTCAATTACCCTTGAATCTTAACTATAACTTCAATCTCGCTAAACCTCAACATTTCAGACACAAAAAAGGGAATTGTAGCCAATTGGAACATAACTCAATCATCTTTGCTATTCCAAATAACTAATGTATTAGACAGTTATCCAAATTCTAAGCAACTATCTTGTCTTCATATACTCAAGTACTTTTGGTTTACTCTATTCTATCTTTTTCTTTCAAATATAAGTTAGGATATTTTATAATAGTATAATCAAATAAAATATAAACATAGAATAGCATAAAACTACTAAATATATATATATATAATTATATATTTTGCTTCTTTGGTGACTGATGCTGCTAATCTATATCAATAATGCTTGGATTCACTTTACTTATTTAATTCTGACATCATATAACTTTTAAATACCAAGGTAATATGTACAGAAATTTTTACTACATGTACTTCTTGAATTCTATGCTTTGTTGCTGCCATTCATTTCTCCATCAATTTACATTAATTTCCCTTTGTATCAAACTGCAGTTAAGAACTTTATGATTTGTAAAAACAAATATTTCAGCTAAAAGTTTTCATCCAGGATGTAAAATGTTCCAATTTCATCTTTAAGAGAGAAATGGGAAACTACAAACAGCTACATTTGAAAGAAAAGCATGACATATGTTTGCACATAAAGATATTCAATATTGACATCCAATCAAGGAAGTTCATTTTTATTCTTAGCAGAAGTTATAGAGATCAAATATATCACCTATCAGTATCATAACATACAAAAGGCAACCACTAATGGATGGAAAAAGCGAGATTATCACACAAAATTATACATATGCAGGCGGCATTAACAGATTAGAACATCCACTGAATAAAAAAAAAGAGTCTGATCTTCACACCACAGCACAGAAGCATAAATATTAAAAAAAAAATTACCTCGATTGTAGCCTCTCCAACTATTGACTGACTGTCATTCTTGGAAACAAAGAGTGTGTAGCTCTCATCAACTCCGAGTTGAAGCTGAGGAAACCCATAACAAAAATTAAGCCAAATTGAGAGCAAATAAAACAAAACGATCGGTCAATTTTACATCTACTGAAACAGAATTCACCTCTTCATTATCAGAATGAACAATTACACTCAATTTCGTAATAGCGTAAGCCGATCGTCTGCCTCTGAATCGGTTAAAAAAGGAACTATGAACGTGTTCGAATATAATACTCTTGTATCTTTCGAATGCATCAGCGACAATGGAGGATTTTCCGCCGGGTCCAGCGACGGAAAGAGAGAGTTGTGCATCCACTGAGAGACTATCGTTGCCGAAAGTGAACTCTGCCGGCGCAGGCCAGATGTAGGCGAGAGAGTCATCGAGCTCGGAAGCGGAACTGAGAGCTACAACGAATGAAGAAAAAGAGATAGCAAGAAGGATCTTGAGGAACACATTTCGGTGAAGAGAAGTCATCGATTCAGAGAAAAGTTTGATCGGATAGCAAGCGTTCTGGACATGGACAGCGTTGACAAGTGACAATGGTTCGCTGTCTGGTGGCAACTGGCAAGTAAGAGTAACTCCACTGGTACCTCAATTTCAATTTCAAACTACTTCAAAAATTTTAATTGGGTTTTATCACTATTATACATGATTGGATCACATTTATTTATTTATTTACATGAATAAAACACGTCTTTTAATATATTTATATTAATAAAAATATATTTTTGATATAATATTTTTAATCTTTAAATATCAAGTCTGTTAATCTTTTAATACAATTTTTTTATTTCTTTTATTCTAAAACACATTTTTTAATATAATTTTTTATTTTTTACATATTATTTTTCTTATCACTACCTCTATACATGCTCCAAAAAATTTTATACTCTTAGCCTCTTAGGGGTAGATGATGAAACCTCTTTCAAATTTGTCGTTTTGCCAGGCGTGAGCCAGGGTTTCACACTCATGGGCCAGTCTGAGGCCCAATCTATATTCTAGTCCAAGACCTGGCAACCCAAATGTCAAAGCCCATTTCAGATCCCAGCCTGCCAAGAGGTGTTGGGCCAGGCCATTTGGAGTCAACAGGCCTTTGGCCCATTTGATCCCTCTACATATGGATTATGGACATAAGGTGGAAATATGGTGAGAGTGCAATTGTATGTGGTTCAGTCAATTATGATTTTGAGTTTTGACAGGGGTCGGAACCCCGACCAAACAGCGAACAGGTGTTGGGCTGGGCCATTCGGAGTCAAGGGAACTTTGGCCCATTTGGCACCTCTATATATGGTGGATAGAATAAATAGGTGTAGAGAGTCCAATTGTGTGGCTTAGGGCCTCAGGCAATTTAGGCCATGCTTGGAAGATGGGTTGAGAGGTGTTGGGTTGAGAGGAGTTGGGAGGTGTTAGGTTGGGAGGGGTTCATAAAAGTGAACCCTTGATTGATATGAGAGAGGTTGGGAGGGGTTGGGAGCCTTTAATGTGAGTGAACACCTCCCAACTCCTCATTTTGAGGGGTTACGAAAAGAAGTGTTGGGAGGTGTTCGCGCCAAGCAAGGGTTCGGAGGGGTTCGCTTATTCACGAACCCCTCCCAACCCCTCCGAACACCTCTCCCAAGCAAGGCCTTAGTTTTGACAGGGGCTGAAAATCTCAACCCAGTCCGCTAAGAGGTTCTGGGCCAGGCCATTGGGAGTCAACGGACCTTCGGCTCATTTGACACCTCTACATAAATAGATAAATGGAGAGAGTCCAGTTATGTGGTTTAGACTTTAGAGTCTTTAGACAATAAAAGTTTTGACAGGAGTTGGAAACCCCGACCCAGCCCACTAAGAGGTGCTGGGCCGGGCCATTTTGGGCTAACGCCCCGGCCATTTAACAATTCTTCATATGTTGGATAGGCCAATTATAGTTTTGACAGGATATTAAGGAAATTTGTGGATAATTATTTTGTTATGATAGGATTATATCGCACGTCACTTTCTTTCTATTTTTTATGTGGCGTCAACAATCTTGCATGCTTGCCAGAGACGTATTTTCTTGTGGTGTAAGAAACTGGGCACCGGTCATCAACATGTATCCACTTAATGCTGACTAGTAGTGGGGCCCACGAATCCCACTAGGAGCCATATATCACACTGGTCCTAGTCCAACAAATAAATATAAAATATCCACCAGAAAGGATCAATTCAGCAGTGCCCACTATCATATGAGCTATCCACGTGTCGATAGGGCATTGGCTAGTATGAAAATATTCACGATTTTATGGGAACTTCCCAACCCCAACTATCTTGGCTTTGGTGAACTATTATGACATTTTGGAAATTTTGGAAATTAGAAGGTTATATAATTCGGGTGCATACTTCGATTGACAATGGTATGCATCTATAATATTCATATGTGAGTCGAGAATGTGATTTTGAATTTTCAAAATTAAATTTTGAGTCAAAATGAGTGGCTATGATAATTGTTACATGAGATTTATGAATGTCATCATTACCAACTTTTATGAATATAGCATCCATACTTTAGATTGTTGGTTTTAGAGTGGTATATATGTCTGAGAAAGTCAAGGTTTAAATTAAGCCTCATTCACTTTAGATTTCACATTCTCTCTTCCATAGTTGTGGCAAATACACAAGAAACATCTAATGAGCCACCCGGTTGGTTAGAGCACCCATAAATGGTGCAATTTTAATAGGAAATAAATGATGTATGAGAAATGTTCTTGTTGATGTGACTATATTGAGATATATGTTTTGTTAATATGGTTGTACTGAAAGATGTGTTTTGGTGACGTAGATGAGCAGGGCCGGCCCTGCCATATTTGGGGCCCGGGGCGGCAAATCACATAAATATTTTAGACCGTACTCCATTTTGAGAGGCAAAATCATCAATAACAGCTTTGAAAGCCTAAATGATTCCTCAACAGACACTGAGGTGTGTTCCTCATCAGTTTCATCAAATTATTATTTTTTTATGAATTTGTCTTTTTTTTAGAAAATATAGGTTCAATATATGTTTGATTTGATTTGATTTAGGTCTAATAATATTAAAAAAAAATTGGGGGGCCCAATGTGGTCGCACAGGCCCGCCCTTGCTCAGGGTCGGGCTTGTAGATGAGTATGTGACTTGATTTTTTGTAAAAGATGTGAGATTCATTATTGATTTTGATATTGTTTTGTTAGAAAATGGATGGAGGAATGACATGATAAATACTTAACTTTTATTGAGAAAGAAAAATGTATAAAAATATAAAAATTTGTATTTTGTGATTTAACTATATTGAAATGCGTGTTTTACTAATGAGAGTAAGCATGTGACTTATTTTTGTGTGTAATAGAAGTGAAACCCAGTATATAATTTTACTGGACCAGTAAATTATTACTTTATCATCCCTATTTGATAGACTCACTTTCTATTTTAATTTATCCTAAGTTATAATTCACTTGCTTATTGAGAATAAGTAAAAAATCATTAGTTTACTAATCTATCCTAATTTATTATGCATATTTATTAATAAATGACATTAAATAATAATAATAATAATAATAATAATAATAAGGTGTGACTGAAATAGTTGGTGGATATATTAGGAAGAAAATCAATTAAATTTATTATTTCAATGATATTAATTAATTTTCTTTATCTATATAAAAATTAAACTAGTTTATCAAATAGAAACCGAATTATTGTTGCTCTTACTGTTGTGGATTCGATTTCAATTAGTGTCTAGCCTTCTAATTTCGTAGACAAGTCTAAATCGTAATCTCTTTCACATAATCATTTTGCACCATTGTATTTCTAAGCGTGAAATGATTTTACTCTTGATTAGTAGTATTGTCCACTACAAAATCTGCTACCTTACCGAACGTTGTTCCGCAATCTTGATCGTCCATGTGTCAATGATATAGAAACTGTTACAACAACCATATAATCGCTTCTCTACACTTATCTACTACCGCGGTCACAATTTCCCAGCAGCCAAGCCCGAACCATGATCCCCTAACTTGCTGTCAAATTTCCATTCTCCGCCCTTGCTTGAACAGATTAGTACACATTGTATGAACCTAGCAACTCCAAACCTAGGGTTTTCTGAACAATGGTGGAGCCGGCGACGCACGACCGGGATGAGGAACTCTCTTTGTTGTCACTGCACAGCAATGGTGACCACTCGTGGCGGTTGAACTTCGACGAGTTTCAGCTATCGCCGGAGCACACAGAGAATAAGCCTCCTCGTAGACTCCAGGACTGCCTTGGCGTATTAGGTAATTTCACACTTCCGTCTTCTATTTTTGTATCATCTGTGCACGAAATCTGTTTCTTTCTATATTTTAATCCTGTTTTGTTGTAGTATTACATGGTTTTAGCAATATTATATTTCCTGCTGTAGTTGGTTGTGCAAGGGAATTTGCTAATGGTTTTTTTTCCTTAATTGGAAACTTGGAATATTTTTCTTTATTTTTACATTTTTTTTCTTTGTGTGCATCGCCAAGAAAGGGACAGTCTATGGAAATTCTGTTTAACGGTTATTTACGACTTTTTATTATACAAAGGGCAGTGAGGATTTGATCTGGTTTGTGGCAGAAAGGATGGAGTTTTAATTTCTATTATTTGCTATATTACAAGTGCATTTGACTTAAATGTGCATTCTTTACTCTTTAGTGAAAGATGTTATGGTGGAGTAAATGGCAGTAAGGGGTTGGCAGGCTTTGCTATATAGAGGTAGTTTCCATTGAAGTTAAGTATATAGCCTTATTGAATTCAGTATAAAAAAATGCATTTGAGTCAGAAAAGTGGACTCACTAGTTTAATTTTTTTTGGCTGAAGGCTAAAGACGTTGTTCAGTTGTGCGATGGGATGTTGTGTTTCCTCTTTGGTTTTTATGTTACTTTAAGTTTATGTTTAATGAGGAAGTTTTTATCTTTTGATTCTTAAGTTGATATATGGAGACTGGACTCTAGTATCTGGGGTTGTGACTGGACTCTTCGGCTGCTTGGTTTCTCTTACTGCTCTTCAGTCCTTGATAAATCTTTCTGCTTGTAAGCTTACCAGTAGTTTTTGTTTGTGCACAGATGCTTTAATGATTTTGTAGGCATATGCAAGCTTTTGTGGTTTCTGTGTGGACACTTGTTGAAAAAGAGGTGTTTAATTTTTTTTGTACTTGATTATTTCAATACTTGAAAATTGATTGGATATATATCGTGCTTGTTGTGGCACTCCATATGCGTTTTACACATTAAAATCACTCGCATTGGAGCTTAGATTTGGAAAGTGTTTCAGCACCTTTGACTGTATGTGTTGGCTTGAATTGTTGCGTGCCTGCTGGCGGCTTAACTTTGTGATGTAGTCTCTAGTAATAATTTGCATGCAAATGTATCTGAATTTTTTGCTCGATGGTTTTAGGCCCTGAAGATAATGTTGCAGTGTACTATCAACAGCAAGTAGAAATGCTTGAGGGCTTTAATGAAATGGATGCCTTGTCAGAACGTGGTTTTGTTCCGGGAATGTCAAAGGTCTGTATTTCCATTATGCACTCTGGTCCTTTGAGCAAATGTAAGTGCATCAATGGGTGGCTTGAACTGAAACATATGTTACAATTATCGCAGGAAGAGCGGGAAAACTTGGCTAGAAGTGAGACACTTGCCATCAGATTATCAAATATTGCAAATATGGTTCTTTTTGCTGCTAAAGTTTATGCATCTGTCAGAAGTGGCTCGTTAGCAATCATTGCATCTACATTGGACTCTCTTCTTGATCTTCTATCAGGCTTCATCCTATGGTTTACTGCATTCTCCATGCAAACACCAAATCCATATCAGTACCCCATTGGAAAGAAACGTATGCAGCCATTGGTCAGTCGTCATTCTATTTTATTATCTTGTTAGAGTCTGGCTGCTTTTAGACCCTACTATATTTTTGATTAGTATGATGATATTCTTACATGCTAATATATAGTATGTGAATGGTGTACCTTCATGCACGTTTGAATACTTTTCTTGAATCTATTTTGACTTGTTATCTTTGCCTGATAAAGCTTTTTAGTGTCAACCACACTCCACAGCACCATATTTTGGTTAACAACTTAACATCATCTGTGGTGACTGATCTGCATGTGCTTATCCTTTCACGTATACGGCCTAACCTTTGTGGGTTAGGTTTTATACTTGTATGTAAAGTGTACCACCAGGCATGAAGGTCTACATTGACTTGCATACAAGTTGGAAACCTTTCACAGCCACTGGTTAGTGGACTTGCGTTTGAGAATGCAAGTAGTCTGTGTATTCATCCCAATTCTGTTTGGAAGAATGAGTATCTTCAATGGAATAAATAGTACAACTGCATTATTACTTCAACATTCTGCAATCCAGAACATGCCTACCAAAAGTGATGTTGTTTGAAAGTGAAAATGACTTAGAATGTGAGGGCTGAGGCTATCGTCTTATGGATGCTAGTTTCACCAAATTGAGGGAAGAAAAGACGCAAGAGCCTTTTAACATCTTTGCTTTTAGGCATGTCTGATATAATCGCTTACTGTTGCATTAAAAATACAATAGTTGTGCAGTTGTTTGTTTGTTTCTGTTTTGGCTTGTTTCATTTTTCTTTGTTTTAGAAAGCTGGGGTTACTCTTTTTACAAACACCCCCCCTCCCCTCTCTCCTTAATTTATTTGAAGTAGTAATGCTTCTTTACACCACCATTAGTCAAATCTAGCATGATTTCACCTTGTGGAGTTGAAATCCTTTCCTGTCATATCTTGGTAACTCTTTTGGTCCAATTGTGCAATTCGCTTTTCCAGTTACCGTCTTTACTTGTGAGGAAATAAGTCTTAGTTTGGCTTTGTGCTTTCTGCTCTGAAGAGGCATAGACTCAGAAAGTTGGTGTATTTCTCTATTAAGTATCTGAATATGATCAGTTGGGATTGAATTGCCTTTAATTGTTATGAACTAATAAATTGCAGTGTAATGTTAATCCATGAGTCTTGAGTCATATGCAGGGGATCCTTGTTTTTGCATCTGTCATGGCAACTCTAGGACTTCAGATAATATTGGAGTCGGTCCGCACAATGGTATCTAACGTAAGTTACTCATGGCTTACATAGATTATTAAATGCTTGAAGCCTTGAAATTGCCTTTCTAATACTGGTGAAATCTACATTTAATCACAAGATGAGAAATGTCTTATATCCTGTCTTATGCTGCTCATTCCAGGAGAAAGAATTTAACCTTACCAAAGAGCAAGAACACTGGGTTGTGGGCATTATGCTTTCAGTAACCTTGGTAAAACTGATCCTGGTTATCTATTGCCGCTCTTTTACAAATGAAATTGTCAAAGCGTATGCCCAGGATCACTTTTTTGATGTTATCACCAACATTATTGGCCTCATTGCTGCTCTTCTTGCTAATTACATTGATGGTTGGATAGACCCTGTTGGAGCTATCATTGTAAGAGCTCTCTGTCTGCTCGCTTCAATTTATATTATCTTATGATGAAGATGCAAATTAGACTCACTATATCATCAATATTTAGGTTGCAAGATCCCCCAGTGAATGTACTAACCGCTTCCCAGTTACTATAAATTTTGTTGTGGTTGTAACTTCAGTGTTCTGAACACTGAAGTTGAGACAGCATCAAATTCAGATATATGATATGCTGATTTAACTCATTTAAGTCTTCTTAATTATCATCCTGCTGTTTAACCTTTTCTAGTTGTATTTAATCATTTTGTCTTGCTCTTTCTACAGCTTGCTCTATACACCATCCGAACATGGTCAATGACAGTGTTGGAAAATGTGAATTCGCTTGTTGGAAGATCTGCTACTCCAGATTTTCTTCAAAAACTCACATACCTCTGTTGGAACCACCACAAGGCCATTAGACACATTGACACAGTCCGGGCTTACACATTTGGGTCACACTATTTTGTTGAGGTTGACATTGTCCTGCCTGCAAGCATGCCATTGCAAGAGGCACATGACATAGGTGAATCCTTGCAGGAGAAGCTTGAGCTGCTGCCGGAGATAGAGCGTGCCTTTGTTCATCTCGATTACGAGTACACCCACAAACCCGAGCATGCGCAGGCATATTAAAGTCAATGAAATATGATGTTCCAACTGTTGTATAAAGATACATCATTGTTCTACAGGGGTTATGTGTTGCCTTTCTTTGTTTGGCAAACCTATTTGTTTAAATTTTAATATGAATTTAGGTTTGGCTTTCCTTGTTATTGTTGACAAACACCTTGCTGAAGATGTTATTTGAAAGAGTCCTCCTGACATTATCCAAATCTGGTTTTTAAAAGTTTCTTACAAAGGTAAGCAAGACAAAAGGCGAATGTTTATCAATTTCTGAGTTGCATTCAAGACCATTGTTTTCGAAGAACAATGATCCTAAGCTGGATCCACTGTTCACTCTTAAGTCTGGAAATCCTGTGTGTTTCTTTTTGACAAATTATTTGATGCCAGTTTTAAGCTTTTCACAAGGCAGTAGAAAGCTGTCTGACTGACTAGCACTGAAGAGGTGCCCCATAGATCCCACATCGCTTAAAAATGTTAGGTTGGTCAATGTGAAGTAAATAAAAGGCAAGTAAGTGGTAAATATAGAACTGCCTTAAACTAATGAGTAAGGAAAACAAAGCGAGCGGTGAGAGCTGCTCGCAGCGCCAAGCCAAGTGCGCGTGAATTTGTGGAGGGGTTATAGGCTGGCCGAGTGTTGACGCTGCTTACTTTGCAGAACTCTCTCGTGCGGGCCTCCCAACGGCCCACCCCCAATTCTATATATCAAATGTGGGTTTTGTTCGAAGTGCAATGCGCGGCCCAGCCCAATAGGCTTCATTGTTTATGATCCCAACAAGCATTTATTGGTCATTGAATATTGTTTTCAAGGAAAGGTTGGTAGACGTTGGCCTCAGTAACTGCTATTGTACTCATCAAAAGTCATTAAAACTTGACAGTCCGGGAAGAACGGGGGTTTGGCAAATGAATGAGCTTTGTCAAAGTTTTTATTTATGAGATAAATTCATGACCTCTATTTTTGAAGTCCCCTATTTTTTAAAAGTCAAAAGTTTTCAGGACCTCTATTAGAATATTTTTCAATTAAAATCACATAAAATTATTAATTTATTAAAAAATAATGATATATTATTTTATCTATTTTACAATCAATTAAAAATAAAATTCATATGCATTTTCGCATTAATCAAATATATAAAATTTTATTTTTAAACTTATTTCACTCCTCTCTATCATCCCTCTCTCAATAAACTCATGTTCAGTTTATCTTAAACTCATTCTCTTTTTCAACCAAACGTGGGGTAAAAGATTGAGATAAACCCAGCAGCCATATGCAGAAATTTAAAAGAAAAGAATAGAATTAGTAACTGCAATGTACTGAAATATAGTTAGCTTATTACACTGCGGGAACAGCCAGCATCCACTAAGATCTCTGTCTAACAAGCATGTCCTAAGGTCTATGCCTGACGAGCATGTCACTCGAATTTCATAACCACGCGTTTTGAAAACTCACGAATTAGAGCTGATCGAACTTCGGTGGCCAACGTGCAATGTCGTACTCCTTTGCAGCCTACGTTTTCACGAATGCAAAATAAGGATACAGAACATATGGAGCCATAAGTTAACTTCAACATGGAACAGTATGCTACTCATTATCTCAATGTAGTTGCGGACGTGGGTCAAGCTTTCAGGGACACTCCACTTCTTGAAATGCCGAAGAGCAGTCTCAAAGTGGTCCAGCTTTTGTCCCAAGCTCAAATCGGCTGCAGTGATCTTTTCCCCTACAAATAATGTACCCTGAACCATATTCCAACAGATTATTATAAGCTTCCAGAGTAGAATGAATATAGAGCAAATTAATTAGATGGTTCTCCAAGGTGTTTTTGTTTTCTCATGCATATAATCATACATGTGCCTGCAGATGCTCATCCAATGCTTTCAATTCATCCATTAATGCCTCCTCTGACCCATCACTTGGATCCTCGCTCTTTAAGAACTTTACAAGCTCTCCCACTATATTTGATCCCCTGCACAAACACACACTAAACAAATAAGTGACTCTTTTTTCAAAATATGGACTTTCAAATTTTAATCCGATGTCAGTTACAAGGAAACAACAAGAAAAGAAAAACAAAAAACATCAAAGTTCCAAACTTTCTTAAGAGAAAATTGATATTAGTAAATTTTCATAGAATAATTTACCTACAACAACACAAAAAGAGAAAGGAAAGTGAGTCATTACCCAGATGCAAATTCAGGAGGAGTTTTGAGTGGAGGCTTAGGATACTTCTCGTCAAGAATCCAAACGATTACATCAGAGTCAGCAATCCATATGTCATCAACCTTCAGTATTGGCACTTCCCCTTCTGGGCTTTATGTCCAAGAACTATCCCCATGGAAAAAAAAAATAGAAAACCCATTTTCTCAGTCACTCAAAAGAACCAATTCACCTAGAAAATCACAATATCATGTGTGCTGGATTTATATATATATTGTATCACGAAATTAAAATACCATTGGGGCTTGTCACTGAGATCAATAAGATGAGTCTTGTAAGGAATTTTTTTCTCTTCTAGAGTTTGGAGAATCCTCTGACATAATGGACCTAAAACGAGTGATCATAACTAAAATTTATTGGAAATACTTTTAGTATTTGGGGGCACTTTCTCCTCCCCGCCTTTACCCAGGATCGAACCCAGGTGGTTGCCTTTATAGGTCCCCTGGTGTAAGTCCTGGTACCACTGAGCCAACTCCAACATAAAGGCGCCTTTATGTAGGAAATATATTTTTATATTTGGGGCACTTTCTCTTGGCTCAGTGGTTCCAGGACGGACCTCTGAGGACAATGTGCCCAAGTTCGATTCTGGGTAAAGGCGGGGAGTGGACAATGTGCCACTCCAAATATAAAAATATATTTCCAACATATATTTTGCTAGTTTTCAACAATGGATGATATTTATTATGAACCAAGTTACTGAAGATGATCTAGGAAATATTTTCTCTATGTTATACCACATGTGGTTTGCTAGAAATAAGCAACTGCATCGAGAGGAGGGTGATAAAGTGATGACGAATCAAGAAGTGTTGAACATGTCTCGCACTCTACTTCGCGATTTTAAGGAAGCGCAATCACCATCTCACCATACTGTAACAACAAGAAGTATTGGGCAACATTGGAAGTGTCCTCCAATGAATGTATACAAGATAAATGTTGATGGAAGCTGGGTAAATGGGGCTCAATATGGAGGTGTGGGCTGTGTCATACGTAACTACCGAGGGGAAGTCATAGCCTCTGGGCATAAAAGAATCAATTCTGCAGGAGGAGCCACCACCATGGAGGCAGTTGCATTCCTCTTTGGTCTTCAAACGGCCATTTACTTGGGGTTCCAAAACATTATTGTGGAAGGTGAAGCCTTGGACATTGTTACTGGAATCAATTACCCTACTAGTAGATGTGAGATATATAGTCACGTTCTAGAGAGATTTAGAGCATTGATGGCTACTATCTCTTGTACTGTAGTATATGTGCCAAGAGCTGTAATCAAGTAGCAGATCATTTAGCGTCTATTGGTCGGGTTATACCTCTTACAACTGTATTGATAGGAGAGTTGCCCACTAATGTACGACCAGTATATCTGACAGATTGTAACAGAGTTGGTCTTGTTCTTTAATGAAAGCAGGTATTTCTTAAAAAAAATATATTCTCCAATGCATAATCTATAACAAGACTTGACAGTATATCTACCACTTTTATCAAAATGCTAGATCAACCTATTCCCATGCCTTTGCAAACCAAGCGGTATGGATAGAATAGCCACCACATCATCTTCGCAAAACAACTCCTCTGACAGATTAATATTCCACATACCCGATCCAGCCATAAACAAATCTTCCTCAGCCATGGATCCCTCCAAATATTTATTTGCGAAGCATCCTCCACCTTCCACCTACATCCTGCAGCCACCACATGCCGCACACTTCAAATAAAACTTGGATTATGGCCCAACTGGGCTATAAGAAAATTTTCACTAGGAAAATATTTAGCTTTGAGAATCTAAACAACTAAAGCATGGATTTGAGACACAATTCTATCCTTGCTTACCCAACATAGCCAAATTAAAGGTTCTTAAATCCCGAAAACTCAACCCTCCTTGCACTTTACTAACATACAATTTATTCCAACTTAACCAATTAATTTTCCTCCCACCACCCGGTTTCATACCCCACCAAAAAGAGTTCATCATCTTCTCCAAATAATCACACAACAAAACAGGAAGGAGAAACACACTCGTGATACAATAAGAAGGAATTGCTTGAGCCACAAACTTAATTAATACCCTTCTCTTGAGAAAGCATTTTTGCAGACCACCCTTGCATAATTTTTTTTTTAATTTCTACCAATAAGAGAGGGCATTCCACATCAATTAAATTAAATGTAAGCCGTTGATATGATTTATGCATGAAGATAAAATCTCTCTCAAATAAAGGACTTTTTTAAGGATAAAATCTTGCGCGTCTTAGACTCAGAACGAACAATACATTTTCGAGCTGTTTGGTAGAATTTAGATGGTGTTCTCACGAGTATCGATTCATAATAATCATCGATATTTTTCTTGTGTGAAATTGTTATGTAACACTAATAAAGATTATGCGAATTCATAAATGACTAAATAAAAACTATCATTTAGAAATCGAATTGTAAATTTATTATTACATGATATTCTAGGCGACTGAATATTTTTTTTTCCCCCAATTCAATTGAAACCCATTGATTTTAAACTCACATTTTTTGTCCTCTTTTTTAGAGTCTAAAATCTAAACACTTAATGGTTTGGAATGACTCCGAGCAAGAAAGAAAACCAGGAATTCTTCGAAGCCTACACGGAATCAAAAACCAAAGATGGCGACCGAATGCATGTCCAAGGAAGAATCATAAACATAAATGTACTCAACAGTCCGTGCAGCTGCACCTTTGAAGATTCAAAAGAATCAATCCAAAATGATTAATGGTGATCTTGATCTTCCTCCCTCTTGTTCCAACCCAACATGACATTCTCTACCGTCTCCAGAGAGCTTACACTATACCCAGAAGGAATTTACCATTCTCCAAGGACATCGCTGGGCACAATCAGCAAAATCTTAACATCAAGAATAAGGCGAAGAACTACAGCTGAGGCAACTAAATCCTAGGCTTTCACTGATCAAGGAATATTGTTCTTAAGACCAAGGTGGCATCAGCGACTAATACTGTAATCTTTTTACCCATTAGAACTGAACTCATCAAAAGCACATAAGGAGCAAAGGACTGAAATGCACCACACTAGTCGGCCTTAGAACCCAACAGCCATGTGCAAAAAACTTGAAAGAAAGAGAGAAACCATTAGAAGATAATAATATATTACTGACAGAGATCGAGTTAACTTATTACACTGCATAACAACCAGCATCCACTAAGGTCTATATATCTCACAAACACACATGTTACTCTAATTTCATAACCAAACCTTCTGAAAACTTGCAACTTAGACAGATAGTTGACTTATTACACTATGAAACAACCAGAATCCACTAAGATCTCTGTCTCACTCACAAGCTTGTAACTCGAATTTCATAACCACTCTTTCTGAAAACTCACAACTTGGAGACGATTCACGCATTGACCTTCGGTGCCCAACCTGCAATGACATGCTCCTTTGCAGCCTTTGTTTTCACAAATGATTCCCGAGAGAAGATCAACTGCAAAATTAAGTTTAGATAACATATGGAGCCATAAGCCAACTTTAACATCGATAGTCCCCTCTTAAGCGGAGAAAATTAACGAGTAGAAAAAAGGCATACAAGTTTAGCACCTCTGAAGAACAAACCATTACTCATTAATCAGAACACGAAGAGCATACCTACAAATTATGCTTTTTTATATGGTATTGAAATTCCCCACGCTTAGCAAATACTCCATACACATGCAAATCATATTAGATGTACTCATAAAGAAATAGGGATGACATTCAAAACCAAAGTACCGAATTCATACTCCGCCTCAGTAACTGTGAAAATGATTGGTATAATACCATATTTTCTTGTTATCCCAAATAGCAAGTCTTATATGTAACTTGGAGGATAAAATATCTTTAACTCTCTCCTTAATTTAACATTTATGTCAAAAGCTGCATCAAATGCTGGTTCTACTAGGCCTATCGTGGACCAAAACAATACAAGGAAAACATTAAACAAATATGCAATGGAAAAGTAAGCAACTAATGACCTCAATGTAGTTGTTGACATGGGTAAAGCTTTCAGGAACAGTCCACTTCTTGAAATGCCCAAGAGCAATCACTAGGTGGTACAGCTTTGGTCCCAAGCTCAAATCCACTGCAGTGATCTTTTCCCCAGCAATTAATGGACCCTGAACCATATTCCAACTGGTTATTATAAACTTCCTGAGCAGAAAATAAAACAAATTAATAGATTGTTCTCCAAGGTGTTCTTATTTTCTCATATAATCATACATGTGCCTTCAGATGCTCATCCAATGCTTTCAATTCCTCCACTAAAGCCTGCTCTGACCCATCACTTGGATCCTTGCTCTTTAAGAACTTTACAAATGCTCCAAATATGTTCGATCCCCTACACAATCAGATCCAAAAAGAAATAATCAATAAAAAATAACATCCCAATGAAATCAAGCAAGCATTTGCAACCTAGCCCAATAGACCCAAGTATCCTCTGCAGGGTCATCCATTCTTAGCCAGTCAAGAATACTAAAACTGAAGAAAGTATTCAAAGAAGTTCTCTCAAACCTTATACCACAATTTGAGTTTATTTTTTATCAGGAATAATTTACGCAAGAAGAAACAGGCTACAAGCCACACACACGACAGACCGAATCAATAATACGGAAGATCATGACCACTGTGACACTGTCTAAAAAATTCAGATAGAAGCAATGATCTGGAGGATTTTTTATACCATAATTTCAGTTAAAGTAAGAAAAGCTCAGAAAGATCTATCTTATGTTGCCTAAAGAATAAACGAAGAAGAGGGGAAAATAGCAGTCACACACACAAAAAACAAATTAGCTTTCAAAAAAGATAGTCAACAATATAAATTGTCAACGGACACAGTTCAAAGTTATTTTTTTAAAATACCAACTTTCCATCCGAAATCGGTTAAGATAAAAAAAACCAGTGAATTGTCCAATGAGCGAAAAAACGTATAATTTAGCCCCGAGCATCATCAGAATAGTAACACAGAGACATAGAGAAGAGAGGTCATTACACAGATGCAAATTCTGGAGGAGTTTTGAGTGGAGGCTCAGGATACTTCTCCTCAAGAATCCCAACAATTACATCAGAGTCAGACACCCATTTGCCATCAACCTTCAGTACTGGCACTTTCCCCTCTGGGCTTATGTCCAAGAACCTATCCCCATAAAAAAAAATAGAAAACACATTTCCTCAGTCACTCTAAAAGAACCAATCAGCGCAGAAGATCTCAAAATCACATGTGTCGTAATACGTCCAGTATCAAAAAAAAAAATTTAAAAATACCATTGGGGCTTGTCACTGATATTAATGAGGTGCCTCTTGTAAGGGATTTTCTTCTCTTCTAGAGTTAGGAGAGCCCTTTGAGAGAATGGACCTAAAAGGACAGATCATAACCAAAATTAAGCCAAATTCAATCAAAACATTAGATGAACAGGAAGAGTGAGAATGCGAAACATACAGTCACCAAGAACGTCAGGAGAACCAACAGCAGCCTTGACACAGATCTCCAAAGCCATATCGTCGAAGGGCCGAATAGAACAAAAAATCCTTTTGCTCTGTATAATTGTAGCAGTTGGGAAAATGTGAAGCTGAAGAAGGAGGTTTGATGTTTATATTGATTTTGGCTATGGATCATTGACAGTGAGGTAACAGCAAATGGAATAGATAAAGATGAATTTAGGGGGATGAGTAATGTATGGAAATGTGTATTTTTGTTGATGTGATTGTATTGGTAAATGTGTTTTGGTGATATAAATGATGATGTGACTTAATTTTTTGTAAAAATGTGGGATATAATATGAATTTTGGTGTAATTTTGTTTGTGAATAGATGAGATAATGAAAGAGTAGATTGTTGAATAATTATTTTGTATCGAGATATATGTTTTGTTGATGTCGCAGTATTCGAAGATGTATTTTTATGATGTAGATGTATTAGAATAAGTGTTATATTGAAAATTATATTTTGTGATATAGATGTGAGACCAATTTTTTAAATTTAATAATCATCAAATTTTTCTGATTGTATTTATTCTACGGTAGTGGACTCGACAAAACAATCTGAGCTGGATCAACTGTGGTAGGAAAAATGGTTTGCGCTTTTGGATGAGAGTATGTCTGACAGCTTATAGGCTGTCAAATAAGTTATGTGTTGTTTGGTAGAGCGTAAATTTTAATAACATATAAACTGGCAATTTACTATCAGGGGTATATAAATTAGTTTAATAATGAAATAAAAGTTATTGAATATGTGTTTTATTGGAAAGAGTTTTATGCGTTGAGTTCGAATATGTAATTTTTTTCCAAAATTTAATATATATTTTGAGAGATAAAATTACAAATGTATACGAGAACTAGAGCAATAAAGAAAATTGAGAAAACTTTTTTGATATGCGACTGATGTGATTAATAATCAGTGAAATTGAATTTATAGGCTAGGTAGTGTGTAAACTAACCTACTATCATCCAAGGGTATTTACGTTACTTCCAGATGATTTTTTGAATCTCCAGACGTTCTTTTATTGGCGAAAAGGTTGCTCTCTGCAAAATGTTTGTTGTTAAGCCATGCAATAATTGTCGCTGGGAAAGTATATGATAAATAATAAATTGGTGTATAAATTGTAGGGAGAAGTATCGAATAAGCCCCTAAAGTTATATTTTTGGGTCATTTTGGCCCCTCAACTTTATTTCAGGCCAAATCGATCCTCCAATTTTTCAAAATGAGCCACGTTAGCCCTTCTGTTTACTTTCCATCAAAAATCGTTGACGTGTCCATTTAGTTAATTACATGTCACTTTTTAAAAAAAAAAACACAAAAGACATGTGTCAATTAAAATGCAACAAATGTCATTAATATTAAAAAAAATAAAAAATTGATCATAATTCAAAAACAAAAAGATTGAGCAAAAATAAAACCTAATTGTCCCTCTCTACAACTCCATCGACGTCGTCTCCTCCTCCTCCGCTAAGTGGATATCTTCATCTTTGTTACACAAGGGTGGTGTTTCTTCCCCAATCCTTTCACACGAGACCCATCACAAAGAATACTCCTCCTCTGTCAACCCCCGAACCTTTCCTCCATCAAATCCCATCTTCCCCACCACCACCGTCTCTCACTCTACTCCTCTGCTAACGTCTACTTATAAGGACCATAAGACCACTTTAGAAGGTATTGCACAAGAAAAATTGATTGCTGCAATTGACTTGAAACTTGCTAGTTGGGTTAGTCAAATATCCTTGTGGTAAGGAAAGACTCTGCTTCGATTTTGAATACCGAGTCTGAGAGGCCAAACCAATATGATAAAGGAGATCTGCGACTACCATAGAATTAACAGTTATCTTTGGCCCGGGTTTTGACGAAGTAGGATTTTTGATGTTGCAGGAGCTAGATTGTTGTAGTTGGATCATCGGAGAAGAAAGATTTGAGTTTTTTTTTCTTTTTTACTTTTTTATTATGTGTTTTATTTAATTTAATTTGTCTTTTTTTAATCCAAGTACTTTTAACACATATTTTTCTTTTTAAAAAAAAATCCACATATGCAACTAACAGCCACATCAGCATAATTTGAAGGAATTTGACTCTAAAGACTAACGTGGCCTATTCTGAAAAATTGGAGGATCGATTTGACCTAAAATAAAGTTGAGGGGCCAAAATGATCCAAAAACGTAACTTCAGGGGCTTATCTGATACTTCTCCCTAAATTGTATAGTTTAGATCGTATATAAGTTTTAACGCACGCCAAATTATTAATAAGGACATTCATTATTTTATATATTGATTTTTGTCATTGTGAGAGTTGACACATTTCAAATAAGTCATTGATATTTCAACTTGGATACTTAAGTTTGGATGATGTTTCAATTATCATCACCAGATAGTTTTTGAAAATTTTCATCAACTTGTACTGCAGACGTGACAGTTGTGCCAAAAATATCATTAACCAACCAACTAAAGTAACATTCAAACGTACCAAGATAGTCACTATAATTATAGTCACTTAACAAAATAGTCACTGATAATTTAAACACTACCCAACTGTGCTGCAACACAAGAGATTGATTCCTGGGTTGCATTCACCATGGTTGCATATCTTGCACTGAAGCTAGATTTTTGAATTGTTGAAAATGTGTTATCCTGCCTCCTCGCACTCTCCTTGGTCCTCTTACTCGGGTTTATGCTTCAACCAACTAGTTGTTTTCCCCTGAATGGAATGTATGTGCTCTTAATTCTCACCTTTGGAACACTGCTCCTAGCTATAGTTGTAGTAGTGCCACCTCTAGCAGGTTCACGAAAAACAACTCCTCCTCGAATGGGTTGTAGCTTCCCTCTACTGGTGCCAATACGAGCACCTCTACCACTGCCAACTAGAGCTGTTGCACCTCTACCAGAACTAGCACTCCTCCCAGCACCTCTCCTTACTGAATTAGCTCTTCCTCTCTTTACAGTATTGACTCTTCCACTTCTGACTGATGATGAAAATTGAAACAAAACCCAAACTTGAGTATACTAGTTAAAACATCAATGACTGATTTGGAACGTGTCAACTCTCATAGTGACGAAAAATTGCATTAACCCTCAAGCTTTTAACATTTTTCCTTCGGTTAGATTTTCACATTAGACATCTGTTGCTCGCTCAATGGATTCTTTGACCAGTTATGAAAATTGAAATAGAATCCAAACTTGAGTACCCGAGTTGAAACATCAGTGGCTGATCTAGAACGTGTGAATTCTCACAATAACGGAAAGTTACATTAACCCTTAAAAAATTATTATAAAGGAATTGTTCTATGATGAGGTCCTAATTTTTTTAAAATCTAAAAAAATTATAGTTGTATTTTGATATATTTTACAAATCAAACGATACATTTTTGTTAAAGAAATCAAATTGAGCATGAAAAAAAGTTATGAGAATTACAAATCGTCGAATATAAATTCAAAACATTAGATGTTTCGATTACAATGAATTTAATTTTTGTTTCGAATAAAAGATATACTATTAAATTCATAAAATCGATCAAAATATAATTATAATTTTTTAAAATAAATTAAACCTTTAAATGACTTTAAAAAATAATTTAAACCTTTAAAATGATTTTATTTTAGGACGTTGTTACAAGAGAATTCATCTCTAAAAATATAAACTGGACCATTCAATTTCAATCTCACTACTTTATTTCTGCACTTGACAACGACTGCACTCTACACGTTGCAGATTTCAGTGAATTTTTTGAGTGATAATTGATTACTCGTGGCCGGCGATTACATGGTAATTGTATACACGGGGCTTGATAAAAAATGAACCGTATCCGCAAGTATATGATAATTCTACGTACCACTTGTTAACCGTGTCCGATGAGTATAAGGTGTTTCTAATAAATTATTGTACGTCGATATAATTTAATATCCCATATGGCCATATGCCAAATCGCCAATGTGATATCACCTGAAGATTTTTCTTATAGAAATCTAGTGATAATGATATATCTGATGGTTTGTACGCTTTCTGGGAATTGGTGCGTCTTTAAAAAGTCAAAGCCTAGTTCAATGACCTATCACACAGGGCCACTCCCTAGAACTTGGCTCGCTCTGTATGACTCCGCTCGTCTCACCCCATTTTCACCACATCTTTAAAAAGTCGCGCCATGATAAATCACCAGGTACCCCAACGTCCAGTCTCTCTGTGGTATACTTTGAAAGTTGGGGAATATATGGGGCCATGTTTGTTTTTTTTCAATTATTGTGGGAAAATAGAACCACATGTTTAAAATGTCGGATCATGATAAATCACCAAGGACCCCAATGTCCAGTCTCTCTGTGGCATGCTTTGAAAGTTGGGGAATATATGGGGGTGCCATGTTTGTTTTTTTATAATTATTGTTTGAAAACAGAGATAATGTGACTAGACAACGAATTCAAATTGACTGTTGATCTGACAGAGAGTACCCACCAAATATATGGATGATTGAGTCAATCATGGATTCCAAAAATCAGACATTATTCTTGATTTTTTGGGCCATTCTGGTAATAAAAAAAAATACACGCCAAAAATCTTCCTCCTCCAGGCTCCACCTCTCTGCAAGTTCTGAGTTTTCTAGTATATCTGGGAGACATTATTCTTGATTTTTTGGGCCATTCTGCTAAAAAAAAAAACACACCAAAAATGTTCCTCCTCCACCTCTCTGAAAGTTCTGAGTTTTCTAATATATCTGGGAGTACATTTTTTGCATTGATTCATTGTGTTCTCGATATTGAAGTGTCACCTATCACGAGCGAAAGAGCATTGTATCTTAAAAGGTTTTTGTTTGAAATTTATTCACATCGATGATGACGGGAACAATTCTACCAAAAAAAGATTCGCACATTTATGTATCTTGCTCATCTTCGTTATTGAAGTCCCTATTATAATGCTCGACAATTGATTCAATAAACTGTGCAATTCATTTACTGTCCGCCTTGCTTGTGTATTGATCTTTGTGTAATCAGTTTACTTTATTATCAAATTCCAACAATATCAATCTGTTTTTTGATACCGAGATGAGCCTAAACTTTAGTTGATAAGCTCATGCTTAAAAAAATTTATCGTAATGATATTATTTCGAGTGATAATCGAACTCAAAACCTTTTAAATGGTAAAAATTTGAAGAGTTTGAATGACTCGAATCTTGTGCAGAATAGGTCGCCAGATACTTAACATGTATCACTCGATGGAACTAAATGATTAAAAGGGGTGTATGATTCTAACATTGCTTCAACTAAGAAGACTTTAAAAAAAAACCTAACTGGAAATCTAAACGACTAAAACAAGCGTAAATATGACTAACGCTAACTATTCAATCTTAACTATGGATCAAGGCGAAAAGTAAAAAAGAAAGAACTACTTTGATTGACTGCTATATTAAGAACTTACATTGAATTCAATTGAAGAGATAAATTGCGAGTACTAATTTAATTTTAAAAGTAAAAACTTATGAGTATGGTTCTAGACCCCTTCTTCCTTCTCCTCGAGTCCTTTTATACTGTGCTAGAGAACCTTGTGATTAGATGATCTCCCAACCGTTGGTAACTGCCTATTTTGAATGCTAGTTTTGTCGAGTGGGCCTTCATCTTTTACATCTGGCTTTCTTCGTGGGCTAGCCGTTTGGGCTTAATAATTTCATGACGGCAACAAATATATACAATTTTACCCAAAAAAATTACTATTAAAATATCACCCAAGTGATTACGTTAACTGATTCTCAAATCCAACATTTTTTCATAAGATGATATTATTGATTTCAACTTTCATTCTCCTCCCCTCCGTTTATATTTCTTGCCAATATGTTTTGTTTTCTTTATTTTGGCTATATGTGTCAACTTGTTGGAGGCCATGAAGCCCAATTCACAAGTTTGGGCTGAAGGATCCAAACAGACAACAGTGGCCTTGCTCAAATAATTTGTAAGGGCCCAATGGACCTGAAAGCACACGGGAAGCATTTATCCTTTTTCCTCATACCACCATTTTTAAACCCATGGTTATTATTAATTTATTATCATCGATCAATCTCTTCGAGAGTTTCGAGCCTGTGTTGTTAAACCCATGATAGTTCATTTGACCATCAATCGTCGTCTTCATTTGGGCTGAGCTTGTTATCTGCCTTGGGGTGATAAGCTTTTCCTGACATGGGCCTAATATTTATATTATTCCCGAGCCCGTATCTTGGTCTTGGTTATTCAGCCCAGTCCTATACTTTTTGACCTGACATCAAGTGATATTTTACTGCATCAGGCATTCATTGTGAAGGTTTTTAATTTTCATGTCAGGTAAATGGTGCACATTTGTTGAATTGCGTGCATTTTATCCACTTCAATCTAGATTATCTCGGCGTTAATGTTTATAATTTTTGGAGACCCTAAGCGTATTTGCTTCCAGAATTATTGTTTTATTTTATATTTATTTTTAAAATTTTGTAAAATTTTACAATTCGATCTCGATAATCTTCCATCGATCTTATGTGAGGTTCCGACTTTTACAACCTTGCTCGATAGTGTATTGAGAATGCTCATCGACAACTGACTATGTATCTAACACCATAAGAAAATTAGAGACCCAAGTGAGACTAGGGGTCGGCATCGAGTCAAGCCACCAAGCTAGCCCAAAAATATGAGGCCCAGGATCGGCCTTAGCAAAGCCCGAATATCGACTTCGGGCCAAGGCCGATGCAAATTCTTGAGCCAAAGCTCGGCCTAGGTTCAAAAAATTCGAGCCGGGCTTTGGACTTGTCAGTTTGGACTTGAACTTTAACTATTTTTATCATATGTAATAATTATATCTTATCATTGCAGTGGTAGTGCAATATATATGTATGTTATATTTTCGGGCTCGGGCCAGCCCAAATAGTCGAGAAAAAATGGAGCCCAGGCCTAGAGTCGGGCTACCCAAGCCCCATGTCATTTTAGTCCTGGACCGGGCTCGACCCGGTTGCCATTTGTTGAATCCTAAGTGAGATGGATTCCAATTAAAAAGAAATCAAGATAGGATTCATTCTCCTAAAAATTATCCTAAAGACCTAGAATAATTATAACTTATCGAAACATATAAAATGGAGCCTTTCAACGCCAGATAAAAAATTTAAAATCTACACTTTCAATTCGTAGTCTTGAGAGTTTCCAACACTGAACATCCTCTATCAAGAAAACATTCAAATTGGTTTGAGCGTTAGAGAAGTTCACCCAACATTAGCTTATGTTTTCTACTGTACAAACAACCGAACATTATTTGGAAAAACTGATTTAACCAATTGATCTGTCATCAAGGTCAATATCTTTTTTTTGACGTCACTAGTTAATTTAAATTATATTTTTCTGCCGACTTTACATGTGTGAAACATTTGAAATTGAAAATTATTGCAGAAAATATAAACAAATTAATCAACCAAAAAAAACTAGTGGGTGTTGTTGTCATTGATTATTTATAATTTATTCTTTATCATGGTATTTATTATAATTATTAGAGAGAGAAAGTCGGAGGACATTAGGTTCGGACCCGAACCTAACTCCAGTAAAAAACATGTTCTTTCCCATGCAATCATATGATGCACATCAAATATCAATTTCCAGACCTTATTTTACTACATCCAGTCCCACATAAGAAACCATTTCAGCAAGTTAGATGATTTCGCCTAGCAAAAACGTGGGTCCCAGTAGTAAAACTTTTCGTCGGACCAGCATCTTCAATGGCGCGAGTCGGTTGTGATTTCGCGCTCTTTTGCGCGAAAAGACAGAGAAAATAAAACCTGCACAGAATTCCTTTTATCGATCGAATCAAAACGCTGCCTTTGTCATCATTTCCGTATCACGATCTCTCTCTTTCTCTCTCTCACACACACCCCTTTTTGTTTCATTTGATCCTGGTGTCGTCGGCGACTCTGTTTCTCGGGATTTCAATTTCTGTTACGTATAAATCACCGAGAGTAAAAAGAAAGAAAGAAAGGATATTTTTCGTTGCTTCGTGTGTCCACATTGACCAAGATTTTAGGCTTCTGACGTTGCTCGTTTCTTCAATTATGTTTGACCCCATGTCCACTTGTCTTTTGATATTGGATTCGCAATAATTTTTTTGGGGTTTTAGTACTCTTGGTTTTTGGTTGGTTGGTTGTCCGTGGAAGTGAAGGGATTTTAATAGAAATTCTTGCATGTTGTGGCGAATCGATATATGGGCACCTATAAGATGCAAGGATCTCTAACTTAAGGTTACTTTCTTTTCACCTTCCAAATCGATTTCAGGGTGTTCTTGTTTGTTTTTTTTTAGTTTCTGCACATGTAGGATTTTTTTTTGATTGATTTGGTTGGGTTTTGGTTAATCCGAAACTTCTGCCAAACTGGGTTTTGGTTGTAGTGGGATTTAATAATGATAGCGTATTGTGGTTACATCTAAATTTTGCCTTATTTTCTGATTTCGTCTTCAATTTTCTTCAAGACTAGTATTCTTGTTGTTGTTTGGTGATAAGAATGGCTGTTTGTTGGGAGGTTTTCAAGTGATTTGAGGCTGGTCTTATTTCATGATGATGTCTTTACACTTACTTCCATGTAAAAAAGCTGCTGTAATGATTTTGTTGCTCGACAATGATTGATTGAAACTTTAGTACTTTCTTCTATCCAAAGGATTTCTTGAATAACCTTTTTGGCTTTGTGGTCATTGGATGCTCATATGACATGTGCCTTCATTGGAGTCACTCGTCAATTTCTTACTTTGTTCGTTCATCTATTTGATTTGTGGATGTCTCTCTCTCTCTCTCTCTCCTTATTATTTTCATTGAAACTAGCATGTTTTGGCTAAGACTACTAGAATTTTACCATATTATTTAGACCTAGAATCCAGTTTGGATGCTGCCTGTTGAAAGCAGCCAGCTTTTTGATTGAAGTGTTACCCAATGATTTCAAGCAAGCAAGGATGTTCAGACACTTGAAAAAAAATTCTCTAAATTTGGCAACTGAGCTTAATTGCTAATATTGTAGAATAGGATGAGTAATTTATTTCTAGTATCCTTCTGAGGATTCTTATATCTGAATTAAATGCAGTGTTGATTTTTCATGCTCAGAACAACATCGTCATCAACTATTGGATATTTGGATCATGCTTCTTCTTTTTTTAATTTGTATTTTGTTTGATTTGGTGCAGGAGCATTCTTTTATTTTCTCGGCAGTGTAAAAAATAATGGAATCTAAACAGTCTGCTCCAAGTGTCATTGCAAGATTGATGGGTCTTGAAGAGCTGAATCCTCAGCAGCCTGTGCAAAAAAGACAGAGAGTGTTGTCTGAGAGTTATCTACGAAGAGTTGCTTCTATCGGATTGTGGGAGAAGCATTCATTTCATGCTCGAAATTCATTTACGCTTGGTAATGAAGAGCAGAAAGAATGTAAGGATGTATTTGGAGTATCAGAGACCTTGAACAATGAAAAACTCCATCTTCTGCCAATTTTAAAGAGGAAAGTAAAATCAGGTTCTTTGGAGGTAAATAGGACCTTTACGAGGCATAAGTCGAGATTTGCAAATTGTGTCACAGCTGACAAGAAGCTTCAACTTTCAATCAAAGTTTTTGATGCATCTGAAGTAATTGATTCAGAGATGGATATTTCTCCAAAGTATCTCAAGGAACCTGATTCCTTGATTACCAAGCCACGCAATGATCGGCAATGTGTCCCTTTCCCTTCTCTGCCAGGTCACATTCCTGTTTTTAATTCATCACCTTTCTCTGATTTTAGAGAGCCCAACTTGCACCGAAAATTTTGGAGGATGGGCAGACGAGGATATGTTAAATCCAATGAGGAAATCAGTAATGGCCTTTCCACAGGTTCCAATAGAGAAGCTGGAGGTGGTGTCACTACTGAGCTAGTGTCTGGGCTGAAGATGCATTCTCCCCCTTTCTTTTCGGATTGGAGGAACAATTATCCGTCGTCATATTCAGGAATTTCATGTGTCACTGTGGAAGCAAATGAGAAAATTTTGGGAAGAGGAATGACCGCTAAAAAATTTAAAAAAGTCTGGGCACCTAGTAGGGGAAAAATGCTTAGTATGCCTGATAACAAGTTAAGGGCAATTTGGGATAGAAAGCCTAGCCAACATGGCTCGAGCATTCAAATTTGTCATGAAAAAGAATATGTAAATTTGGGTTTTCCTTTCTGCATTAGCTGCTCTGATGCCAAGGAGGATAAGGATCAGCCTGGACAGAATTGTGTGGTTTCAAGGTCATCATTGCATGATGTATCCATTAGTGTGGTTCTTGATATATTGCCTGATTCAGAAACTGAAGCTGTTGGCAAGTCTTTTGTAAATGTTGAGAACCATTATGTATCTACTGAGCGAATCTTGAACAAAAGTGATAGTTCTTCTTCTCATGCCCCAGAAAAATCAATTCAACAGGTTTGATTTTCTTCTTTTAAAGCTCCTCTATTTTCCGGTAGTTTGATTGCTGGTATAATTTCTTCAGAAAAGTCCTTGCTGGATTTGGCTTCTGTCCCCCTAGATATATTGACCTACAGTGTCTTCACTTATAAAATAACATAAATCCATCTTAAATCTCTCTCGCGACTGTTTTCTTCAGTAACTAGAAATGCTACTATGGCACAGTGCATTGTTTGACATTGCAAATTTCAAAGCTTCGTTGACGTATTACGTTATTATTTATCTTGTCTAGAACATCATATGATATTTGGGTATCCTCTATAAATACATGAATGTAATGTTTTGAAAAAAAAAATCCTCTATCTTGTCTAGACTACGCATATTATGCCTCACCTGCTGACAGAAACTTGAATGAAGTTGTTCCTCTTTTTTTGCAACTTTGTTTGTCTTTGTGACAATTTTCGGCACAGAATTCTGATAATGTTTATCTTTCCAAATTCTTCCATATGTTGCAGGATATGCCAAGTGGAGCCTCTGAAGAAGGTTCTGTTTCTTCATGTTGTTCTGACACAGAATTTGAGTCTCTTATGAGCTTGGAAGATGATCCTAGCCCAGTTTCAGTTCTGGAGCCAATTTTCAAGAATGATATTTCATCTTGCTCGGAGAACTTTCAGATTGGTGGTGCTGATTTAAAAGGTCAGTGGACTATAGAGTATTTGTTTTAATTCGTAAGTTGCCTTTATTCCTTGTTCCTTTTCTGAACACTTTTTATCTCCTTGTCTTTACTCTTTACCAGGTTTACAGCTGCAGCTCGAAATTCTGAAATCTGAGCTGTCAGATGCATACTCAGAAGGAGCTGGGATGATTGTGTCTAGTGATGAAGACAGTGAAGTTGTATCTATTGGCTACTCCGAGGAAAAAGAAGATTCATTCAAGGAGAGTAGAGAGTTCTCCTATATGGTTGATGTCTTTAGTGAAGCAGGTTTTCAGAGCAGGAATCCATATGCTGGCTTTGATAAATGGCATTCTCCAGAATGCCTTATAGACCCTTCTGTCTTTGAGAAAGTAGAAAAGAAATATGCTGGGCAGAAATCATGGAAGAGATCAGAAAGGATGCTTTTATTTGACCGTATAAATTCAGGACTAATGGAGATGTTGCATTCATGCATGGGTGTGCTTTCCCGGAAAAAACCTGTAGGAAGAAGGTTTAGTCTTAGGCAAAGCCCTGAGACAATTGTGGAGGAGCTGTGGAGGTTGCTGGTCAGCCAAGAAAAGCAATTGTTCAAGAAATTATCTGAGCAGGTGATGGGAAACGACGATGGGTGGTTGGATTTGGGAGATGAAGTTGAGGTAATCGGAATAGAAATAGAGGATTCTTTGATTGATGAACTGTCAGCAGAGTTCGTTACCATAGAAAATTTGTGATTTTTTTTTAATTTTTTATCATCTGAATCAGAATCACAGGGTATAGATAAATAGTATCATTATTGCTTATAAATCTATTGTTCTGCAGAATCTGCACCACTTCAGAGAGGTGTAACTAGGAAAAAAGTTTTGATGGATTGGGGTTTGAAACTAGAGTGTTTAGGTAGTGCATACCATTTTTGCTTTGACAAATTGCAGTGACATTACTAGTCCATCTGTTGTTGGTAGAAAGGAGTTTGGTTGTTTCTTGTCCTTAGGTGGTCTCACCTGAATATTTTTCTTATTGCTGTGTAGACTTGTTCCAGATTGAGGCATCTGAAGTCTGAACGTAGTTCTGATATATTTTAACCTTTAGCTTAAGCAAACTGTTACGTACGTTTTTAGGATTTCCAACGAAAGCTGTGTTACAAAACGACACTAACAACTTGTTCAACAATGTATTTAAGTTATCTGTTGCCACCGGAGGCTAGTTATCGTTAGGTTCCACCCTCCAACAGCTCATTTATCAACCATGGATTAACTGAAGGGCAGAGTTAGGCTCTGGTATTTTGGTTAAGGAACAAGGGTTTTATGTGGTTAGTTCTATAGATGGTACTAGCCAAAAAAACCATGGTTTTTACAACAATGTTTCAATCAGGTCAGGTTTTTGGCATTCATCGGACGACAATGGTGATGGTGTTGACTTGGTCTGCCAAGAACTCTAGCTGAGGATGGTTGGTTGATGAGGGTCATGAACCATTATTTGCACTTTACATGTTTTGGTGCTTGGACATTTTCATAGAGAGAAAAGCTCCTACTTTTCTTACTAGTTTAGTCTCGTAAAATGGAAATGATGGGAGTAACTGGTTTAGATTTGTATTCATTGGGTTGTTAGTATTTGTTAATTTTATGTAGGGGTGGCAAAATTATCACCGACGTCCGATTTGAATTAAATAAAATTTGGACATAAGTTTTATATCTGAAATCCGGATTCAAAAGGAAAAAATTCTCGAATTTAAAATCGTATTATGGTCTAAAAACAAAAATCTTTCGATTTAGTTGTTTGGATTCTAACCTAGATGAAATTATTGTCCGATTTATTTGTCTGAATTTAAATCAATCTGAGTAAGATCAATTGAATAGGTCTGAAAATCAAAATCAATTAGAGTCGTTATAAACAAATATCTCATATAACACCTTGCATTATAGACCTGAACCTACCTGTTCAATTTTTGTCACCTCTAATTTAATGTGATAGACATGTGAATGTGATGACCGCACTTTTTTTGGGCCGGGCTAGGCTATTCAGGGCTCAAGCAATCCGGTAGGCTCTAGTTACACCAGGTGCTTAGCACGTGAACTCATTTACATCACTGGCAATTTGACATATTTGGCTTCTGGGAGCGTCAAGTAGAAGCTACTTTTCTCTCACCAGAACATCTGATGGAAAAAAAAACCCCTAGATTCCTGTGATTTACCTGATTGAAGGAAGAATTTCAGTTAGCGAAAGGATTTAATCGAAGCATTTCTCTCCGATTTGTGTAAGTTTTTCGCAAATTGAAATTATTCTCTCAATTCACTTTGTTTCCGATTTATCGACTTGATTCTTCACTCCTTCCGTTCTAAAAGCATGAAGGCGGAAATTGTCAGCACGTTCGAAAATTCAGAAACGATGAAGTGAGATAATTGACGCCATAGACATAGTGTTCGATCTGCGTAGTGTTAGCCAAGGAGAGCTTCGCCTCTTCAAGAGGTGCCACAAGCCCGATTGCAAAGGTATGAAAAGAACTTTTCGATTTTGATCGAACGATTGGTAGTTGCTAATCATCACGCGTTCTGTATATTGATGGTGTAGAATTAGCGAAGGCGACATTTCATACAGATTTAGGGTTCGTGGTGACGGGATTCATCGGGTTCTTAGATTGTTGCTTGATTGACTCCTGTGTGCTTTTCTTTTAGATTGTTGCTTTTCATTCGGCACTGTAATTGCGGTTTACCGATAAATGGCATACTATGATTTACGATTCAGTGAATCAGCACGAATACACGGATAGATTAATATAATTAAGATAACATCATAGATCGGGTGGAAATTCATGACACGATACTTCTCCCAAATCTGACATGTACGTCCAAATCCCACAGATTAGGTCTTACTTTTTCTGATCGATATTCTAATGCCGTCTTCAGCATAACAGCCTCATCTACCAATTACCTTAGAAAGCCTCTCTCTCATTCCGAAAACGCTTCAAGTTCTGTCTCTCTGCATAATGTAGTTTGTGACAACCTTTGCAATTTCTCATTGGCCAAATAGAAGTGTCTTTGGGAAAAAAATGTTTTTGGTTACTAATAAATTTATTAGCAGTAAGATTTACCCTCTTTATATTTCTTTGTGTTATGATTGCATAATTTGCTTTAACAATTTGCTTCAATGTCCTAACATACTGCATTGAATAATCAACAGAATATTTTCCTTATTATTTTTTGGTGTACATTCAGAGCTTTAGTTTCTAGACTTGAGTTATCACCATGATAATTGAAATTTAGCTAAAATTTTTATAAGCTCCTAGAGATAATTCAATGTTTAGCATTCAGCTTTCTGTAGTTTTTGTGATCTTATTTATGGTTAGTAATGTGGTAACCGCCAATTGTTGGACATTTTGTTGTTCAGCGTTTCTTATTGGTGTTGGATCTCACCCTTTTGTTAATCTGAATGCCGTGAAGCAGATGGATTCTTTAAAATATGCAGTGAAACATACGTGTGCACCAATATCTCGTTGTAAATATGAATTGCTTGTCAAACAAAAGTGCACAATTTCATGAAACCACATGATGCACGCGATGTCCTGTTTTCTTTTTGTGTTATTGTTTCCTGATTTGGACAATGAGGATGAGACCTTGGATACTCTTACTATTACTCAAGTCATTGGAAATCCCCATGTGACATGCCATGCAGTATGTATGTGGAACTTTATTATGGGATCAGGCTTTGGATTTTAAGCAGAAGTGGGTTGTGCGCTAATCACCCAATTGTGAATTGCTTATCAAGCAATAACTCACAATTGAATGAAGTGGGATGAGTCATAGGATGGACACGATGCCCCATTTTCTTCCAGTGGATTTGCTTTCTGATTCGGACAAAGAGGTTGAGGCCTTACCATATTCTGGTTTTTGTGTTTAATCATTAGAAATTTCACATGTGCTTTGTAAATTAAATTTTACATAGGATAGGAGTACTTATTGTGCAATATTCTAGTATTTTTGTTATCTTTTTGTTGTGGATAGTGCAATCTGTGATGCGCTGATACTTTTTTAGTTCGGCTGCAAATCAAATCAATCATCATCATCATATTAATAATCATCAAAGCCTGGCAGAGTGCAACGCAAGCTTGAAATGTTCAACAAGGTAGGGTGTAGGATATACTTTTTATCTTTTCTTTTCGTTCTCTAACTTGTATTTCTTTCTTTGTATTTGATATTGTTAATATATGCCTTTGATGTATGATTCTCAACTTTTGATTAACTAATGAATGATGAATAATCTAAACAAGCATTTATGGAAAATTTATTCAACTAGTGGAGAAAATGATTTGACATTTTTTAAAATGTATAAGTTTGCTGTGGGCTTTAAGTCCTGATAGTGAATTGGGAGTGTTTGCCGTTGCCTATAGATTGCTAGAAAATGTATTTCATGATACTTGTATAGGCACATTTGACCAAAATTTTGTCTTCAATTATATAAAAACATTAGAACTTTATGAGAGAGAGAGAGAGAGAGAGAGAGAGAGAGAGGAAATCTTTCTGTGTTTTTGTGTAGGGAAGGAGAGTTGTTGAGCTAGGAAGAGATTTTATAGAGCAAGACAAGACCTGTTTAAGGCAAAGTAATTATGTTGGCTAGGTTCTCTACCCACCTCCATGTTTTTCTGCAACAGTTTGAATTTTGAACATAAATCATTGTAAAAAAAGTTGTGGCGAATTTTCCAATAAACCTAAATTTGCCTGCATGAGTTTGATACTGGTAGGTATTTGTATAATTATCTTCAAAAACAATGATGTTGAGGAGGGTTAGATTATTGATGAAATTTTTTTATGTGAGCATACTATTACAATATTAGCTTTCGGTTGGTAACATGGTTCTTTTCTTTTTACAGATTTTCATATGCATAGTTCCTGGAAGAGGCAGAACCCATGGCGTCCAGGTATTCTCTCCTTTCTCTCTCTCTGCATTGTGCATTTAGATGATGTCCTCAATCAAAGTTTGCTTCTAGGATAGTTATTTACTAAGTGATTTCTAACTTCAACATGGCATATTATAGTGGGTGGTTCTTAGAGTGTCTCTGGTCGTGTTATTAGTGATTTCACAAATAGCTAGATGTGGTACAGGGATCTTTTTCATTCAGCATCAATCATTTTAGGCAAACACAAAAAGAAGAGTTTTTGGCCACTAGAATTTCAAGTCTAATCTTGTAGACCAGTAATTCAATAGATCCAAGTCATTCTTTTCCCCTGTAGAATAAATGTGTCCCTTTTGTTTCATGATTCTGAACTGGATTATTTAATTGTCATTAAAATTACATTGCGTTTTTTTTAATAATAATGCATTCTTTTAGGGAAGGAAACCTAATAGAAGGGCAATCAATGATTTCATTAGACAATGTTTTCATGCTGCCGGAGGGAATTGCCATTGTCGCCAGCTACTACCTACTACCAGTGGGAGTCGGCCTCATCTACTCATGAAGTTGTCTTTGATGTCTACAGTTTAGTTGCAATACAGGAGCATGATCCCTGTTACAGATCTCATCATCCTGGTTTTGTTGGATGCGAAGCTGTCGCTGGAAAAATAGTATTGGATTGGGGTAAGTTGGATTTTTGTAGCTTGGCGTTACCTGAGAAGAAGATAAGGGCCACGTTAAAATTTATGAATTTAAAAACAGAGTAATGTTGAAGTAACAAAAAAATTGCTGAAAACGGAGATTTAAAAAACAAACAGTTTATAGACGTGGAGATGGGTACAGACAAAGCCCAAAAATCGTTTTGTTCACCTGACGTCTTGGGCCCAAAGCTCACTTAACATTATTTTCTTAAACCATAAATTATTAAACGTAAAATATAGGTGATAGGTCCACTGGTGCAATAGGTCTATATAAGGGTTATGATACGAGACTTGCTTCTGGCGCATTGACAGTAGGCGATTGTACCCGTAAGTTAGTGCTCAAAGTTGTCTTAATCGGGCTTTATAGTTGCTGTTCAACATGCTTCATTTAATATGGGCTTATATAAATTGGGTTCAATTTATCTATTTGGGCCTTGATAATGTTTGGGCCAATTTGAGCAGCCAATTTCGGCTTGGGGCTGGCTTTTTGCCCTATAAGGCATGCTTCCGCGTTTCGCCCATTTAAATTCGCTAAATTTGATAGGCCCATAGAAAATACGGTAAGTTATTGGGCCCGAAAATTTATTCAGGTAAATGGCCCATTAAGTTGGGCTTTAGTTTGGCTGCATTTTGGGCTTTAGGACTACCGAAATTAGGCCCACAATATATTTGGGCCAAATTGGACAGAATTTTTTGGGCCAAGGCCCATATATATGGGCTTTAGTTCGGTGGCTTTTCAAGCCTTTAGAAATTGGGCCCGTGTTTGGCTCAATTTGGGCTTTACGGCTTTAGTAATTGGGCCCATTATGTGTTTTGGCCCAATTGCCTAGAATTTTTGGGCCCGAGGTTTAGCTTGATTGCATTTTGGGCTTTTGGCCAATACTAATTGGGCCTGAAATGTGTTTGCGCCAAATTGCCAAAATATTTGGGCCCGTGTCCCATTAAGCTTGGCTTTAGTTTAGTTGAATTTGGGCTTTAGGACTTTTGAAATTAGGCCCAAATTGTGTTTTGGGCCAAATCGCCTAGAATTTTTAGGCCCGAGGTTTAGCTTGGTTGC
Organism: Euonymus europaeus; assembly: GCA_963580455.1. Classification (NCBI taxonomy): domain Eukaryota; kingdom Viridiplantae; phylum Streptophyta; class Magnoliopsida; order Celastrales; family Celastraceae; genus Euonymus; species Euonymus europaeus. The sequence goes on from OY756961.1 coordinate 3,345,190, forward strand.
ATTTTGGGCTTTAGGCCTATACAAATTGTGCCTGTAATGTTTTTGAGCCAGATTGCCAGAATATTTGGGCCCGAGGCCCATTAAGCTGGGCTTCAGTTTGGCTCAATTTGGGAGTCGAGCCTTTTAAAATTTGGCCCATAATGTGTATTGGGCCAAATTGCCTAGAATTTCTGGGCCACGGCCCATTCAGTTGGGAGTCAGTTTGGATGCGTTTTGGGCTTCTGGCCTATTCCAATGGAGCCCCTAATGTGTTTAAGCCCAATTTGCCGGAACATTTGGGCTCTAACTCATTTTCTTTTTGGGCTTTAGGCCTATGGAAATTGGGCCATGTGTAGAGAACATATCACCCAGTATTTTTGGGCCCCTGGCCCATTAAGTTTTCTGCAATGTGTCTATGACAGATCTACTGCATCTTCAGAAATATCAATTGAACACTTTGCTATCGGAGCGCTTTAGTTCGGGATTTCAGTTTGCGCTTAGGTCCTATGTTATCTACAAACTCTTTATAATCCGTCCATCTTAATTTAAAACAAACCTAGTTATGACTTCGTGCCTGAAATGCATTTTAATTTACTAATGCTTCTGATTTACCTACTTTATTTTTTTGGGCAGGGAGGTGGGAAACCTGGATCAATGCAAATGAAAAGGGCACATTCGTTCTACGTACATGCAACATGTGATCGAGGCTAAAACCTAAAACATATTTTCCCTCCATTATTTGCGTACATGCCTGGCATTCTACAAAAAAATGTAAAACGTCAGCCAATTATCCAGAGCATCCAAGTACAGGAAAAGCAAAATTTTCTTCAATAAACAAACACACACAGAGAGTTCTATGTCATACCAAATGGTTCAGGTATGCAAATTTAAATCAGAATAGACCAACATCCTATGCTTAACAAGTGACTAGCCTCAAATCAGGATAGGAACCACATTCTTCTTTTCATAAAATTAATTATTTCAATCCTCGTCCACATGTGTTGATATTTAGCCATTTCTTGTAACTTCAGCTAATCATCTAGAACATTGTCTCTAAAGATTTTTTTATAAAAAAAATTCCAAAATCCCTTAAGTTCATGTCACAAGTTGTTCACACAAGGAAATTTAAAACTGAAAAAAGGAGAGATTGACGATGTGTATAATTTATTTGAATAATAAAATAATTAAAGAATGGAAGCAGTAATCAGCTAGAACTAACCAGCAAAGCAAGCTTCAGAAGACACAAGGCCCAAGTACTTTTACATCGTTATTCCCAAGTAAAATTATTGAAGCTAATTATCAGCATCTTGATAGTGCCGGACAATAGGGGAAAAAATTATGATCCGAATCATTAAAGCAGTTATAAATCATTAAAGCATAAAAGGAATGGGACAATATGCAGCCAATATGTGCATGGGAAGCAATGGTCATTAAAGGATTTAAATTTTGTATAGGATTGACATTTCTCTGAAAACCTATCAACAGGAGCAAGTGACAACCCCTTCGAATGCAACAGTTTTAGATTCAGTTATCTTTCAGATAATGTCAACTTCTGACATAGGACATCTTGTGAAATTATCCACAGAACTGGAAAAATATGCTAAACAAAGTTCATCGCATCAAGGCAGACACAATTTAAAGTTCAGGTTCTTTGAATTAGAGTCATCATAATATCAAAGATCTGAGAAAAAAGAGAGAGAGAGATAATAGTAGTGTACCATGAGATGCAGCGGCCTGTGCCTCTGGCGTGAACACTGCATATGAGACCTGGAACAATGAACATAAACGATATTAGAAGTAGCATCTGGATAGATATGATATTTGGATGATGTTTGATACACACCTTCATTACTTCCTGAATTTCATTAATCTGCACATTTATCTTCTTATATTCTTTCTCTGTTTGAGACATCAGTTGCTGGGATGATTATATCTGCATCAGTACCATATGAAAAATTAAACTTCTTAGTATATGGCTAGAGGAAGTCAACACAATCGGTTGATATGCAGCAAATTGATTAATTAGCTACAATCGATTCACTCCTTCAACCTTTATCATCACTTTTTTAAGAATGCAACATTAAGAGAAACGCACCAAGGGGGTGCTTCACAATTTTCCATGTAAACCAAAAAAAGCATTCATTCATGTACATGCACAGGAAAGAGACTGAAAAAAATGCAATCACAGTATCCCTTGATCATTATTAGTTTTTTAACTTTTTATTGAAAACGACATATACTTCCCCCACTGTGAGTTTTATAGATATAAATCAAAACGGCCAAGGGATAGATTCCTTTTAACACTTGCAATTAACTACATAAAAAAATCAATATGTTGCATTCTACTAAGTAACCTTCACCCTTTGCTCAGCCTAACAAGTGCACATCTTGGAATCATGATTTGCATGCTGCAAATTGGAACGGCTAAGGGAAGACAATTCACATCTAGAATGTGCATAATTCGTAGGCATTTTTTTTTTTGAAAGGGTGATTTGGCGAGATCTTCACATATACAGCACACAAAGGCATTTTGGGAACCATCGCAAATAGGACCAATTCAGGACCAACATTAAGAAAGAAAAACAAAGAAGATCGTGAACAAGGTCATATTTCACAGGCCAAAGACACTGAAGAAGGATAGGAACCCCAAATACCCACATATTAGGTGGCTAGCACCTGCCAAGGTAATATACTGGATATGCCACTAGCCCAAAGGTGGCAAGGGATAATGCTATAAAAAAAATGAATGCTTAAAGTTTCAGCCATTTCAACCAGATGCATTACTTAACTTACCAGTTACCAAAAACAAAAAAGTTCATGAAGCAAAGGAGCAGTAAACTGAACAAAAAAAATCAAACTTTCAAGTTCTAGAAGGGATTCATGCCAGCATCTTGGCTTGATGGCCATCAACTGTGTAAAGCTCTTAAAACAATTACGTGATTTGGATTAGTTTTTAGATCCATATTATATAAGAATCGTGATTAAATAAAATATTCACCTTTGTACTATTTATTCAGAATCAGAGTTGTCAACATAAAGCCTGGAAATAATCAATTTAGAAATAGAACCTAAAAGGCATGGTTGATCTCAGTGGATTTGATTAGGAAATTAGCAACCAAGTAACACTCGGTGCATACTGTTGTTATTCATTCTCAATTATGACTGCAATAGGCTTCCCGATGTTTTAGCTTTCACTTGATATAAAGATAAATTAGAGAAAGAAAAAGGCAATTGAAGCTGATTGATAAGATAATACATTACATTATTGAAGTCAACTATATATAATGAATAGTAATCATCTATAAATCCATATAGACAAGTATGTGGCACAACTGTAGAGTTGAAGATGGAGGGGTGCAACCAAGAGACGGGTTCAGATCTTGAAATTAGACTCTTCACATATTAAAGTAAAGTTTTCGTACATGTTTATCCAATTATGTCTCGTGTGTGTTTCGTTGCCAATCTTCATCGCTCTGTTTGGTTGTGAAAACTGTGTAAAGGGATTTGAATCACAAACAAAACATCAATTTTCACATTCCTTTAGCCAGTTTTCACAACCATCAGACATATCAGCAACAAAACACATCATGAAAAGATGCACACGAGATCGATAGAATCTACTCTAAATCATAATGATTGATATGTAACAAGCATATCAAGACACCTTATGCAACCAAACAGAGCTTATAGTCAATCGGCAACAAAACACCTTATGCAAAGACACACATGAGATTTTCCTATTAGGCTTTGAATCACACACAAACATATCAATTTTCACATTCCTTTAGGCAGATTTCACAATAACCAAACAGCACGATGTGGATCATCAATAACCAAACAGAGCTCAATCGCCAACAAAACACCTTATGCAAAGACACACGAAATTTGCCTATTAGGCTTTGAATCACACACGAACATCAGTTTTCACCATAACCAAACAGCGCCCAAGGATCGGCAATAACAAATCATGAAAAGACGCACACGAGATTGATAGAATCTACTCTCAAAAGAAATGCTTGATACGTAACAAAACAGAGACATCGTTGAAACTAGACAACTCAGGTTTTCACACCAACATGAGCAATAGCCTAATAATTTTTTCCTCTGTTTTGACAGCAATCAAAGGGAGACATATTTCTATAACCAAAAACACGAGAGATCAAGAATCTACTCTCAGTCATAGATGCTCCATATGTAATTACATGCAGAAAAGTACCTTCAAGAATTTCTAGATACGAGAGTGGGAGGCTTCCGCGTCCTTGAGAATCTCCACGTGCTACTGATCGATGAGATTTCTCCTTGAATCTTCGAGGAGCCAAGACAGAAAGATCCCTAGAGATCGGAGACAGGCTAGGGTTTTGCGAGAAGGAGACCTTGTATACGAATCGGATGTCCGTTTCTTGTTGATGAAGATGTCATCCATAAACAATAAGCGAGTCATTTCAAGAACGCCGGATGTCGGAGATTCCTTCGGAGAACTAGGACACGCCATCGGCTTTGTCGATCAGCGAGATCCTCTCGTCTTCCTCTCACTCGCGATTTCTTGTGGTAGAAGAGTAATGAAATGAAAAGCTCCTAGCCACGTGGTTTTCAAGTTGAAGAGCGGGAATAACACTTCTATATTTTTATTTATTTACTTTAAAAGTGTAATTCTCACTTTTTTAGGAATTAAAGTTACTTGCACAGACAATTACCTAATTGTCCTGCTTAGAGGAAAAAAATGAGTTAACCTACATTATTTGAATTTATTGCCAAATCTGCTTTAATTGTGACCAGTGCAAGCCCGCGGCTCGGATTGTGCCAGCTAATATATGAAAGACAATCAATGGTCTCAGATTTGCTCAATAAAAAATAACGTTTTAAAGACATAAATACACTACAGTAAAAGGGATCCGGGGAGTGCTTGTGTAGTTACTGCACAGGTTTTTTACCTGTTCACTTTAATGACCATTGGATCATAAGATATTCAATCCAACAGTTGTAATTTTGCTTTATATATATTTTACATAATTGAATAGATTTCTTTTCTTATACCAATTGTCCATAGCTGTATCTTTTTGTATGGTTGTACTCTCTCTCTGTCAAGGACCACCAAAGTCTCTTTATCTCTCTACTGGTTGTACACTCTCTCTCTAACGATGACCACAAAGCCTCCCCTTCTCTTGGTACACTCTCTCGCTCTCTTTTTAACAACAATGATTTCATTCAAGCCAAACGATAATCACCAACCAATAGAAAGAGGGAGAAAAGACCCACAAGGATTGCCAAAACACACTGATTACCAAATGAAAATCATAACACCAAAATAGAAACAAATCGAAACTCCACAAGAAATCAAAGAAGCGAGAATCGAACAAACCCAAGTCAGAAATTTCAAAACCTTAAGACTCAATGACCGTCAGACAGAGTCGAGATATCACATGTCAATTTGTACCAGATCTAATCCGATTAAGATAGAGCCACAACCTATTCCTGCAAAGCGCAAGAGACCGATAGAAATCCAATGAAGAAGAATAGAGAAATCGATCGTCGTTGAATGAGTGAGAGACAGGAGGGAGGGAGATAGAGAGAGGGATAAAATCATTTTTTGAGGAATTAGTGTATTGTATCGGTTTCATGTAGTATTGTATTTGTTTTACCCATTTTTATTTTTCATTTCAATTTAAAGGGGCCACCTATTTTGGACTGTCCAGCAAGTGAACAGGTCGTCCCCCGGTCCAGAATGAAAACCAATTTGACAAAATTCGAGACATTTCAACCCCCTCGGGCCTTAGCATTCTTCCCAAAGACACTATCAAAATATTGAGGAACTCCCAATACTATATTACTATCAAAATATTGAATCGCAAAAATACTCAAAACTTGGAAACAATTCCAAAAGACACATGACATGTTTTACATCCAGCACAAACCATCCAAATTTAATGTTAAAACAAAGACAATATCGTTCACGAACAAGACAACATGAGTAAATAACATCAAAATTTCATAGCCAAACGTTTTTAACTCCAAGATATCAAAATATCCTATGTAATAAACACATTACACCTTAATAGCATACTTCCTCATGGGAAAATACATCTCCTTCTTCTTCTGCCTTTCTGTTTTCAAGGATGCCTGTACAAAGAAAAAGTGAATAAAATTGTTGCAAGCATGTACTAGCAGGCTTGGCACATCGAGAAGAAAACACGCTAAAACAAGAGGCTCCAGGTCTACGAAGTTGGAAGAATTAGAACTGCACATACATCAAATTACACTCCTTACTCAAAACAAGATTTAGAAGAACACTGGAGCCCATAGAAGGTGATGGATGGACAAACCCTTCAAATAAATTAACACAGATATGACGCTAATGTTGAGCCAGTAGCGCCTAAGGAGCATAATTATTTTAAATCAACTCAAAAACAACATATCCCATGCCAAAGGACTCCCAATTCATAAGAGCCGGGAAGAAAAAGGCCATATGCAATAAATTATCAACAATCTTTCCACCTAATATCAAGAAAATCAAAGAGTTGGAGATTGACTAGCACTGATTGAAACTACATTGCTGCTAGGTTCAAAACAGAAGAATAAGCCAAAATCAAGGTTATACAAGATCATTGCAGATCATTGCAGAAGTTTAACCAATAATTCATTTCTAGTAGGAACTAAATAAATTACAATGAGATGAACTTTCAATCCTCAGGACTGAAAAACGGACTAAACAACAGGAAGTGTATATGCAAATTGAAGTGGTTAATAAACAAGAATAACAAGACTTAAAGAAGGAACACAGACAACAAAGTGAACAAACCACACCAAAGTGCAAAAAAATAACAGGCAAAAGTCACCTGATGCTTTGTTAGCCTTCTCCGAATGGCTCTAGTCTTCTTAGGACGCAGATCAAGAGGCATGAACTTCTTATTCTTGTACGCCTCTCTCAATGCAGCCTTTTGGGTCTGCGAAATCACAGTCAACACCTGGGCAATCGACAATCTCACCACCTTGCTGCATTGAAAGGAATCCCCTCACAATCTCACATTAATCAGTGCGAAAAAAAGATCCAAAAAAACCATAATAAAGCACTCTGCAAGGTTTACAAGTACCGTTTGTAGAAACCAAGTAATAGAAAGACAATATTAATCAACCACAACTACAAGCAAAATTTACAAGAGCTTATTTCCATTTTATCAGATAAAATCACACACAGACTCAGATAAAACTTAGCAGATCCATTGTTCAACAGAAATTACACAAATGAACGATGAATGGTACAAACACAGTGGATGACTTCAATTTACAAAAAGCAAGATTTCTCTAAAACTAACATAAGAAGTAAGGATTGCTGAACTGACAGTTTGGAAGTACTTGATAGCTTTCACGATAAATTTTCTAGGATTTCCTATCAACATACGAAAAAAAATTCAGTCAATCCTAACATGATTTATGGACAAATCACACAAAAAACCGGTTGCGTACATTTTCGAGAGCTTGTTAGGTGCGCCACCGGTGACCTTAGCGACACGGAGGAGAGCGAGCTCGGCCTTGAGATCCTTGAGCTGGTTCAAGAGCTCCGCCTTCGATTTCTGTCTCAGTTCGTGGACCTTAATCCTCGCTGTTTGTTTTCATTTCACCGTAGAAAGAAAGCACAAACACAACCATGAGAAACAGAATAAACACAAGCGAAAACATCAAAAACAGAATAAAATAAAACGAAAAAATTCGATAGGTTGTTCGATTCCTTTTCTTGTTACCCATTGATGCTGCTTGGGAACGGCGGCACTGCTACTGCTACAGCTACGAGGACGAGACTGAAAACCCTAAAATGAGAGAACACGTCATATTCGTTGCGGGCTTGGGTTTTATAGCCCGAGCTTTTAAATAGGCTTCGTATAAGCACAAAATTTTAATTGGAGCCCAAACAAGCTAGAACGAAAGCCCAAATGAAATACCAACTGGACAGTGAACCCACCACGAGGATTTGTAGGCCGGTACTATGTGGAGAACTTATTTGTTGATAGGACTGGCGTCAAAATCTTCTTTATTTTTTAGACCATTAAATACTACATTGATCAATCTATCCCTGAATCAGAGTTGTGAAATTCAAAAAGGTTGTGATGCGTGCGTGATACTAGCTCATTTATTACCTCGTGAACTGAGCTACGTTTGTATCACAAAATTTAAATTATATTTGATTGTCTCGTTAATCGTAATACTGTATCACAAAATTCAAATTTTATTTCATTGTCTCGTGAATCGTGATATTCTAACATGCATGATACTCAAATCACGTTGTTAAGATTGGAATGTGATGCATTTGTGAGACCCTTTAGATACCCACGTTGTTACAATTGTTAGTCTTATGTGATTGCACCATTATTTTTGTCACCATGTCACGTTTGATAATCTGTGAAATATTTATGATTAATCTATGATACTCATCTAGACCCTGTTAAACACCGAGATTTCCTGTGAGAATGTTGATTACTTTGTGATATCTGCTTGATATCTTTATGTGATACACATTTCAAAATCTTGTTTATGCAAAACTTTGAAAGTTACGGTGGTTAGCCAATTTCAAATTCAAATTCTAATTGTAAATCATTCACACTGTAGATGGCTAAATGGTGTGATACCCAAAACCAATTTCAAATTCGTGATACCCAAGTTCAATTACAAATTCATAATACCCAATTACTCATATCCAGTTGATAAACCTCTCCACGCACCAGAACAACGCAACTCATCCGACATCGAGACGTTACTCCTCCGACAACGATCTTTGTGATGCCTAAACACTGAGAATGTTACTTGAAATTGATGCACTTATTGTAGTTTTGCGATACTTTTGTGATACCTCTGTGCTATCTCGATACATTAATGATACCAAGAAAAAGGAAGAAACTGTAAACATACCACATTATAGATCAAGCCTTCAAGAGGTTGTTGGCCGTATTGAAGAACTCTCGTTGAGTAATGACAAACTGAAAAACAGAAGAAAAATATGTGACCAACAATTTTATTGAAAGTATGTTTAAGTTTACTCCAAGGCTGACAAAATCAATCATAGAAACCCAAGTGAAAGAAGTTGTAGGCAATAAGAAAGATGATGTAGATGACCTGTGTCGGCTCATAGTGCTTTACTTTCTTGAATCAATGTATCTTAAGGGTATCACAAAAATATTACTGAAACAGTCTTTCCTGCAGCCAAAAAAAACTAAATCAAATATCAACAAAGCGTAAATGTATCTTAAGGGTATCACACAAACAATACTACTAAAACAGACTTTCTTGCAATCAAAAAACCAAACCAAATGTCAACAAAGCATAAAGGTATCTTAAGTGTCACAAAAATAAAACTAGTGAAACAACATTTCCTTTAACCAAAAAAATCAAACCAAATATCAACAAAGCATAAACCACACAAAAAATACATACAGTACCTTGGAAGAAAACTAAAAAAACTAAAAAAGATACACCTCAAAGTATATTAAAGTTATCACAAAAACAATAGTATTGAAACAGCCTTCCTGCAACCAAAAAATCAAACCCAAGTGAAAAAAGTTGTAGGCAATAAGCAAGATGACCTGTGTCGACTTATTGTAATATATCTTCTTGCATCAATGTATCTTAAGGGTATTACAAAAATAATACTACTGAAACAACATTTCCTACAAGTAAAAAAATCAAACCAAATATCAACAAAACATAAATGCATCACAAAAACAATACTACTGAAACAACATTTACTACAACCAAAAAAACCAATCCAAATATTAACAGAAACATAAACCTCACAAAAAATACATGCAGTATCTTGGAAGACAACTGAATAAACAAAAAAGATACGCCTCAAAGTATCTTAAAGATATCACAAAAACTGTAGTACTGAAACAACCTTTCCTACAACAAAAAAATTAAACCAAAAATCATCAAAGCTTAAACCTCCCAAAAAATACATACATTACTGAAAAATTAAAAAAAAACAAAGCATTTTGAGAATAATGAGAGGAAGGAAAAAATAGAAATAAGAGCAAGTGAGGAAGAAGAGGTCAGAAATGACAATTTGACTGTACCGACTCTACATACCTACTTTTAAGAATTGAAAATAATAGCCTAAGCTTCATATCTCCACCGCACGCAGTACAAAAACATTGAAAGTCAATGCAGCATCCACCAGTGCTCGACAGGTAATCCAATCGGGCGTTGTCAAGCCCATGCTGCCAAGACAGTGAACTTTGCAGGATTTTCACTCTTGGACATCATACCAGTGTGGGAGAGAGAGAAGACAAGCTTTCATTGACCTGTGTGGAGTAACTTGGTTGCCATAAAGCCTTTATATTGTCTTGTCAATGGTAGTTTGGCCATTAAAAAGAAAAAAAATAACACTTCAAATTACATTGTTACCCTTTTTGACTTAAAATGAATTAAGAATTCATGCCTATTTTTTTTACAATAAGAACTAAAAATGGGACCTTTTGACCATTTCCCCAACCCGCCTAAGTCACAACGTACCAACTAGTAGGGGTCTTCGCGGTCGGTTTTTTTACATATTTTTTGTCATACCGTTTAGACGGTTTTTGGTTGATATGTTGATTTTTCGGTTTTTGATTCGATTTTTTGTTGGTTTTAATGGAAAAAATGTAATTTTTTTATAAATAAAAAAAACCGACCATTTGGTTCGCCTTTTTTCTGTTTTTGGTTACTGAAATCATAATTTTCATACCGATATTTCTTTCTTCCTAATAAACCCAAAACAAAATTGAGTCTCAATTTTGTTGGCGCCTCCTCTGATAGCTTCTTTCAAACCTTGACCCTGTACAGAGATAGAAATGGCGGTGAAAGAAGAACAATAAGATTACAGAGAAATAGAATTGTGGACCAAGTTTTCTGTTATATTCATTTTCTTCGATAAAGAGTAGAAGAAGAGAAACATCTCACATAAATTGAAAATACTTGATCACATTCTAATCAATCAGAAACTCACATTTATAAAATACGTCCAAAGATTAAAAAAATACCAAACAAACAGATCTCATCTCTTGCTTAAGAAAATAACTTTTATTCCTGCTTGATTGCACCGACGTGTAATCTATATGTATTGGTGTCTTGTTATCTCAAGTACGGAGTGTGTATATGTGGATGTATTTATGCATCCAATGTGGATGTATTGTCTACTTTGAGTACCTCTATAGACATTCTTACTCTCTCATTATGATTTTATTTCAGAAAATTATCCCGCATCCCGAAACCATAACTTGTTTAATTTGTTCGTCACTTCAGTACAAACTCATGTAATGAAAGTTTAGTTTGGTGTCACTGTTATAGTACTGGACAAACTGCAGTAGGTCATAAAAGTTGCAACAGAGTTCTTCTTATCAAAATCTATCTAAAACCATTAGGTCTGCATATTGGAGTTGTGTGCATATAAAGCAAACTCAGATCACACAGATTGACCAATATTGGAAAGAAAAAAAAATGTTACTATTGCACAATTATGTTATTATGTATATATCAGATGGTCTAACCCATGTCAACTCATGTTCAGATTGCAGCAGATGTGAAGCCAAGTTCAGTAATGCAGAACATTCTGGTCAAGCTTTGCCAAATAATCCCTACATGGAAGATTATTCCAACTAATTACATCATCGACGTCCCGTTTAAAGTACCTAGCGTCAGAGAAGAGGTACTTAATTCAATTTTCCTTCCAAAGTTCAACAATCAAAGCAAAAGAGAAATTGATTGTATACGAATGACTCGATTACAGGTTAGGGCCAATCTGTACTGCTATAGACGGCGTCTATGAACTCTTCAGCATTAGCATAGAACTCCAAAAAAAATCTCGGCGAGGACTTTTCATCGTTTTGGCTCTGCTGCATATCCAATGCATTGCCTTGGCAATGAAAACAACTGATGAAGCATGTTTAAATGGTGATTTTTCAGATTTCAGTTCCATTCCTTGTTCTACACGGCGAAGAAGATGGAGCGACTGGTATAACTGTGAGCAAGCAACTCTTCGATATATGTGTCTGCAAGCACTAACGAAAGCTTCAAACTTTATCCCAGAAATATAGCACGGTCTGCTCTACGTAGAGCCACTGGAGAACTTTGAGATTGTGTTCCGAGACATTATCGATCGGTTTAAGTGAAAGAACTTCCATTAGAAATGAAGACTTGTCCAAGGCGAAACAAGATAAGAGATTCCTTGACTTTTGAAAACATTTTCTTGTTTGCTTTCATGACAGTGTAATAATACACAAGCCCAGCATTAGCTACATGTACTCTGCTTCAAAAATAGATCAGTTTCAGCGACCGTCACATAGCTTCTAAGCAAAGACAATCCTCGTCTCATCTCTCCTTGCAAATCAGAGCAATAAAAAGAAAAAACTTACTATTACAAGACAAGTTGAGAAAGGGGGGAGTGTAACATCACTCAGACATCCAAAATTCTACGAACATTAATTCAATGGAGGCACACAACTAACAAAATCTAATAATTTCAACAACAGGCAGCCTTACCTACAGGCTACAGCAGTTAGCTTGTCCCGTAATTAGATTCCATCTATATATCACTAACAACCCAGATTCAAGATAACGATGGCTCTGCCTCGTGCATACCTAAGTGTGGTTTCCTGATTTAACACTGTGGAAAATCTGATATCCGGTATTCTTCACCATCACATTGTTGATTTTTTTTTATAGACCTTCACATTGATGGTGTCAACTGCAATAACCAATAACCCAAGCCAGCTGATGAACACCAACAATCACCACTCCTGCACAAAGATTATTCTTAAATATCAGTAATTCTCAGCAATCCAAGGCATTGCTGATAAAGTGATAATCGAACATATTGCAAAAATGGAACACCTAGCAATGAGAATCACCTAAAAGCTAGATTTTGAAAGAAGACCCATTAAAAAAGCACCTAGCAATGAAGAGTAATTACCATAAGCACCTAAAAGTTTCACCAAACAACATTCCCTCAAGAACAATGAGAATCACCTAAAAATAATATGCTTCTTGTTGAATAAGCTTTTACAGGTTACTTCTCTTAGTAGTTTCAATAAGCACAGCCAACGCCCACACCAAGTCCAAATCTACCTGATGGCCTAGGTTTCTGAACTATTCACCAAACATTCACTATTGGATAGTTAAAACGAAGTGCAGCTACATACAGGAAAACTGAGAATCCAGCAGTTGCACTACAAGTACAATTACGGCAAGCCACCAGACAACTATACCCAATGAAATTGAATAGCTTAACAGTCAAGAACCACCTTAAACGATCTTATTTCGGACTTCTTCCAGTTTCTTTAGTATCTCTCCAGGAGTTCTATCCAGTTCGTCAGCTATTTTTCTCTGCAAATCCATAGGCAGTGTTGGGAACTGCTCACACAAATCTCCATCAATCACATCCTGCAAAATTATTCCATGGTTCCAGAATTGTTAAACAATTAATACACCGGGATTATGTTGTCAAAGAACAATGATAAACAAAGGAGCAAGAACACCCATGGCCTTTCCAGATAATTGGCAAAAGAGCTCAGAAAACGTGATCCAGTTGCCGATACCAATAACAAGTACAACGGCGCTCTAAAAAGAAAAAGAAAACACACACACACACACAAGAAAAGATGAGTGAAAGGGCTAAAAAGATTATTTTTCATTAAATCCAGTACCCACTGATTAAAAGAAACGACAATGATGAGAGCACATTTACATACCACAAAAATTGAAACAATCCACTCACCCATATTCAAAGATAACACCAGGATTGACAGGAGAATGAAGAATAACAAACAAAAAAATCAATAAAAGAATTGGCAAATATGATGGCATTTGACTATAGCAAGCATCATAATAACCAATGATAAAAAAGCAGACGATAAAGTTGATGACACTGATACAACTGTAGATGAAGAAGTCAAAATTCAGTTTAGGTCCAAAATATCCATCCACTGTGGTCAAAACTCAGTAATGGTGGTTGGCATTCACCAGCTATTGGAAGGTCAATCTCCCACCCTCCGCTCCTTCCTCCAGCAAAAAGGAAGCAAAAATTAAAAAAAATAAAAATTGAGCATTCAAAAAAATCATCAAAAACAAAAGCCTAGTCTCTCCACTCCCTTCCCAATCCCAGCCTCCAAAGAAAAACCAAAAAAAGAAAAGAAAAGGGAGAAGTGGAAAGGTAAACAATAAAACAAACATATACAAGAATTGCTTGCGCAGATGTAGACTCTCAAACTTCAAGTCAGCATGTTTCCAGGCAAGTCTGTTATAAATGAGCTTGAAAATAATGAACTTTCAGCGTGGACACTGTTTCTCAGTCTAATAAGGGAAATAATTACCTTCACTGGAAAATAAGCAGATCTAAAGGCCATGTGATCTCTGCCACACAAAGGTGGGTGTTCCTGCCTCATATACATCTCCAGGTGAGAGAAGAAATCAACGTCATCTCGGGAGGTGAAAGGCAGCAATGCTCCCAAGCACCCCATTACTGTCCCATAAATGATGCACTCCCCACCACCGGGAATTAGAGACGACTTCTGCAAACTTGTGACCACATCACCAATATGGTACTGTACAATCTCCTCTACCTTGTTAGGAGCTCCATTAAGCTTCCCCTGCTCCCACTTTATTTTTCCACCAGTTGGGTCTTCTTCTATCTCATCTGAAACATCCTGTGGCAACCGCACAAAATAGACATTCCCAAACTTATCGGCACCAGCTACAGTGTCAAAATCTATGTGGAGTGATGCAGTAACCCATCTAGGAACACAATCATCGGCAAAAATGTATAGTTGATTCTCGTCCCGTCTATACTTGCAGAAATGGAATGACTGCATGGAGGGGGGAAAAACACATTAGCAGTGTAATAAAGTAGCAATACAAGAATAAGAGACCATGTCATAGCATCAAATAGGAAGTTTTTCTTCCGCTTATAAGTCTCCGCACAAGTGAGATGAGAAAATAAGAGACCTGGGACAGACCACAGATATGAGACATTTAATTATAGTCCAGCTACTTAGTTTGGTTTTATCAAAATCTTCGGCTGCGTTCCTCGATAAACATACGAGAAAGAAAGAAGCCATCTCAAAAAGAATTGTTGCACAAAGTCCACATCAAGATTTTATTGAATAGACATTGGAACACATGGCAATTTAAAACAATCTATGGGAAAAATAAGTCCATCCGATTGTTATGCATGCAAATGATCAAATGCATTAAATCAATACGGAAAGACTAGAATAGAACGATAATAATGCTACTAAGCAAACATACCTCTTGGATATCACCTACATATATCCGATCTCGATATGTGTGAATATTAACAATAGTGTTGGGGAAAAGCTTATTCTCGCATTTTCTGAGTAATCTTTTTTTACCCAAGTCATACAACCTCAGTACAGGTCCTATTCCAGCAAGTAATCTACCTTGAAACTGGCATAAAGCAATAGGAACGCCCTCCACCTGCGTCTTGTGTAAAAGTTCGAGGGTTTTCCCATCATCCTTAAACCTGTAAATATGAATAAATCCTGCAGCTAAACTTCTTTTAGGCCAAAATTGCAGTCCCTTAGCAGTACCAACAGCCAAGAGAGTTCCATACTCCTTATCATGAAAATTAACAGTGCATATGCTGAAAGCAGCTTCATTGTCCTGAAGCTCCAGGAGACAAGTAGTCATTGGCATCCTTGGATCAAGAACTCGTATACAAGATACCCACTTGTCTGATTCTGCCTTTGGGTAACCATACTGCTCATCAGAGAGAGGATCATCTTTATCCTCATCTTCCCCTCCATTCTCCATTTGCTCATTGTTTGCATTTCCATTTTCACCCATTCCAGCAGCCTCAAAACACTCCTTTTTGGCAGCTTCACGTTCTTCGGCAGTGAATGCTCCTTGATCACTTTCTATGATAACCAACAATTTCCTCTTAGGATGAAGCACAAACTTCCTAGGAGTGTACCTTAAGGGTATTACAGTCTCATTAAAAGTTTCTCCCAATCTTTCAATAGTAAACACCCTAAGTGCATCCCCAGCTACAGCAACCACACCTTCCGCACACTGATCAGATGAAAATGAGGCGGCAAATTCAAGAGTCTCATAAGATAGGGGGGTTAGCAGAAAATGTCCCTGGTGAATATAGCCAAGCCAAGGGCGACTTGACAAGCATAGCATTGCTCGCCGGCCCCTCACAACAATAGAAAAGAGCTTGGGGGCTCTCAAACCCAGAAATCGAGAACGAGAATCAGAGAGCTGACCTGTCACCATATCCACCATTGTTCTAAACAGAACTCCATTCTGCAAACCAGCATTAAGAAAAAGACTAGCAGGGTGATCTGCACCATCTTCTCCACCAACTGATGCCTGAACTTCCAGGAAGAGGAGGGATTCTGGAGCAGACGAGACACTTTGCACGCTAAGAATCTGCATGCAGTCATCAGGATCCAAAGACAAGATACGAATTGTGTTGTCATATGAACCTACAGCAAGAAACCGAGATCTCTGTCTTCCTTCAGGAACTGGAGCGATGTCCAAACAAGCCACATCTCCAGACATCTCGTGTTTCTCCACCTCTTTCAAATTTCCAGTCAAATCCACTACAAAATATACAAGCTCCCCTCCACTCAAAGCAATAACCACTTGAAGCCTATTGGACCCAACCTTCACGATTGTCCTCTTTCCAGGAGTTCTCCACTCATTAATACGTCCATCTTCCCTTATATGCCGGATACCGTTGGGGTGAACTTGCATCAACGAATCATCACCAATCAAAGAAACCGCAAGGGATGGAGTAGTATCAAGAAATCCACTATCACTAACTTCTTCAACTGTCTCACCAATTGAAAGCACAAGAGTGGCATTTGCAAAAGACACCACAATGTATGCATCAAACTCATCATTGACATTCTTTTTCACAGTCCAAACAGCACTAGGGACTCCTGGAAGCTGTGAGACAGCCATTTCACTAATAGCCAAACCAGTCCTCATTATCCTCAAGGAGGATCTAGGACCCCGTCCACATAACGTGAATATCTGAGGTGTTTCTTCCTCAAAAAGATTAGTAACTTTCATATCCATTATTGGCATCAAACTCTCCAATTGATCAATCCTAACAAGGTTCTTTAGCCCTCTAGGCTGGAAAAACACAGGCTGGAAACCCTCTTCAGTTTCCATCAACGTTGCAGATGACGCCTCAACGTCCTCTTCCTCCCCTATTGCCTGAAACTGGTACAAAGCATGGTTTCCAAACTCTGATGCAACAAACAAAAATCCAGACTTCAACACACACATTGCCGCTGCCACAGGAATGGTATCAAAATACTTAATCTTAAGTTCTGCAACCCTATCGTTATCATGCTCTAATGTAACTTTAAATATATCACCATACTCAGTCTGCAAAAGAAAGAAAAACATGGATTTCTGCTTGTGAGTAGCTGCAGAAATTATTAGTACCCCACGCTCTGCAGGCAAATCCGCTCTCCTTGGAATTACAGCTCGTACATCAGGATGCCCTTGATTCTTATAAATCACGAAATTCTCTGCACAAACTAACACTCCACTAGGCCCATCCCCGCCTCCAGGCACCGTGACAAGCATGTTGGCACCATTATCAACTTGCTCCGACCACTTCCTTGAAACGTGATTAAGCCCTAAATCAAGCTCGTAATACGTCAAATTCTTCTGAGCCTCGCTCGCTGCCTGGCCCGTGGAATCCTGGTCGGCCTCAGAGTAATCCAGCTCGATAGAGGCAAATATAGGATTATCAAACCCACAATCTACCCCACAAATGGAGTAAGTTACAGTGTGCGACTTGTGAGCCTCCAGAGGCGACGATATTGTCAGCCTGGCCGCTGTATCTCTATTAAGAACGTAGACGAGCTTCTGCTTCTCACAAGCTCCTATCATTACAGCTCTACCTTTAGGATCAACGGCGAGATACTGGCCTGGGACGATGCGGCGACAGCCAGATTTGCCGAATGTCTCCTGGTGAATTTTGTCAAATACGTTTTTCTCCTTGTTGTAATCAAGGATGACGATGCGTCCAGAGTCAGAAGCAACAACGATATAGTCCTTCTGCGCGCCCGTGAGGCGAAACTGCGCCAGGGAACGAATGGCCCCGAAGATCTCGACTGAGAGTATGGTTTGAAGCTTTCCGTTCTCATCTGGACGGACCAGGTCGAGGACCTTTCCCCGAGCCACAACGATTTCCTGGACCTTGCCGCCGGAGAAGTTCCCATATATGGCGGCGACGATGCCGGTCGGCCGTTGGAGTGTGAGGCTGTATATATACATTGAAAATCGAGAGAAGCGAAACCTCTAGCTTTAAGAGAGAAATTTAGCGGGATTTTTCAGTTTAAGGGTTTAAGAACCATTCATGGGAAAATGATAATGGCGAGCTGTTTCGGGATTTTAGGGTTTTGGATTGATCGGAGATTTTGGCGAGCTCTGTCTCTGATAAACACCGCCATTCGGCAAACTCTATCGCTTATGGGCTTATTTGGGCCTAATCAATGGAACAAACATGGACCCACTTGGCCCATGTGCCTAGTTCAAGAATCAAGACCCTGTTGATCCATGGGGGTAAAATAACCTAATATAATAAGGAAGGGTACAATTGTCTTAGGAACGGATAGATTCTTGATAAACCTTCATCAGGTACCAGTCACACCCGATTACCCGGGTCTCGAGACTTCTTAAAAGTTAAGTGCAGGGTCGGTCCAGACCTTGGCTGACCTCTGATTTAGTCCACTGCAAAAATTCATAACTAAAAATAATCAAATTCGCACAACTTAATTCACTCAAAAAGTTGAAAGTACGACGTTTAAGCTATTAATGTAGAAATAATTGCTTACTCTAACGGCAACTCGAAAAATGTATGTAAAAGGCGATGTAAAATTGATAATTATTATTTTACATTCTAAAATTCACAAAAACTCATTCTAACAACGTATGTAAATGAAAATGTAAATTTGTATTTTCAAAATTGATTCTCGATTTTAGGAACCAAAACAGATAAGAGAGATAATATTTATAGTTTTTGAGAAAAGTTAACCACCTTATAAGTCAATAATAAAGAACTAAATTATTAGACCTAATTAATATATTTATGAATCATGATTAAAATATATGAGAACTCATTTCATATCTTATGATTGGAATGAACTTTTGTAAAATTATGTAAATTAGTATGTAAAAATGTTTTGGAGCATGGAAAGTAGAATTTACATATCCCAATATACAACTCCTTGTTGGAGTTGCTCTAATTACCTCAAAATCTCTAAGACCACAGCAGTTACTGGGTGGTTTGCAGCGTTGGGGGTACCTGCAGTGGTATTAAAAATGTAGGCCTGCATTTTCAATACCACCCGTTAGATGAAGGACTACAGCATCTGATGGTGTGAAACTAAAAAGAAAAAACAAGAGTTAACTCATTCCCAATGTCTTTCCACTTGTCAAAATTTTCATTCCTCCACCATTTTGTTTACACTTTACACCTCAAAATATCAATCAATTCACACTTGCACATGAAAAAGGGTTGGAGAGAGCATCAACGAATTTCACAAAGGGACTGATTTCAATCTTCGTTCTAATAGCACAAAGAGTGCTGGAGGTGGAAGGGTTCCAGAGGGTATCAACGAATTTGGCAAAGGTTGGATAGGCTTTTGGTGAATGGTGATTTCTAGATATTTGCATATTTGTTCAGGTGATTTTGTTCGGAATATTGTCTTCACACATGGATGAATACCCGTATGAGATCGTACACTGGATCACTTGATCTCCAGCAATAGAGGAAGGTCGCTTCGCGAGAGAATCGTACCCACTTTCGTTCTTGTAGCAAATCACCATCAGACAAGCCGAAATTCTTCGTGTCTTCGTACTGAATCAAACAAGTGAAACAATCAATGGTATGTTCTTCACATGATCTTGCTCTAGAAGACCTATGGAACTAGCAACCACGAAGGATGAAGGAGAAAGCGAAATGAAAGAATAAGGGTTTGGGGGAGAAGAGAGAGAGACGCAATAAGGATTTGTGGAGGAAGAGAGAGACGCAAGCCTTTTATCTCTTTCATTGACTTTCAAATTTTAAAATTCAAATAAAAAAGAGTGAGATCTTGCAATACCTTCATCTAACGGATGGTATTGAAAATGCACGCCTGCATTTTTAATACCACTGCAGGTACCCAACGCGTGGTGCGCACCAATTTAGAGAATAATTTTTGTCATTTAGTTAAAATTTCATTCACATCAGTTACTGGATTGTACTTTGGATATTGTTGAGATGCTACAGTAGAACGGGAGACCTGGCGAAGCTCATCTATGCGGGAGATAATTTTTTAACATAAAAAATTGGTGGTTTCTCTTCACTTCCTCCCCTTGCTCCCGTGATGTCCACCGTTGCTGGCATTTTTAACCTCCTCAACAATATCACCATCTCCAATCTCACACTATTCCTTGCCCTTCCAGATGGATCTCACATGCAAAATCTTCAATACCCATATTTCATCCTCCCCACTCTTCTCCACAACACAAAATTGCAAGAACTGAGAATATATCTAAGTTTCAAACTTCACAATCCCATCAAGATAATAAATAGAAAATATGATGAAAATCCCTCTCATAAAACTTACTTGAATGACCAATAAGGAACAAGTGAAGTTCCAAGAACACTAAACACCCATGATTGACACAAGATTTTAAAGAAAAATATCAGTAAGAAACACTGACAGTAGAGAGAGAAGAAAATTGGGGTTTTGGGAGTGGAGAGTTCTAGACAAACAATTCAGGGAGCCAAGAAAGAGTGACGTGGATACCTAGATTGTTTATTGTTAATTATTTATGTATTAATGTAAAATATTAAACGAAATAAACAAAATTTAATATCAGTTTCATTTGATTATTATTTAAGTTTTGATATTATTAATAATAGTAAAATAGATTGAATTTAATTGAATAAAAATTGATTATAAAAATGAATATTTAATTCATTTAGAGTAATCAATGTGTATTATTACTGTTTCAAAAATTATAAATAGATGAAAATATATATTTTTATTAAAACTTAAAAATTCTGTTAAAAATAACTGTTCGGGATGCTATAAAAGGGACGCTGGTACTCTAATTAGAAGATTATGGTCCGTTTGGATGAAAATATGTTTCATAGAGTATATTTTCTCGTAAAATATAAAAATTAAAAATATAATATGAATGACAGAGTATACGCTAGCGTATACTCTGAAACAAACAGGCGTTAGACGCTTGGCCTGCAACAACGTAAGCTGTTAAACAAACAGTCGGGACACACTTTCTTTACACCCATTAGATTGCCAATTGAACGGCTATAATTGCATCACACTTTCACCGGACCCCACGTTTTGACCAAATAAACCCGCCATAATTACCGCTATATTCCTTCCCCTGCCGGAACGTCCCTCTCGCTTTCAAAATCAAACTCTCTTATCGGCATCGCCAAGAGTGGAGAAAGTGAGAGAGCAGAGAGAGGCAGTGTGAAAATCAATTCGAAAATGGACGATTACTCGAGGGAGATGATGGACCTCAAGACTCTCGTCACTCGAACTTTAGAGAAGAAAGGCGTTCTCGCTAAGATCCGGGTAAAACCTTAGACCGTACAGCCATTTTTGTTAGTTCTCTTTATTTGTTGTCCATCTCTCCGCCAAGATCCTGGATTTTTTTTTTGTCAAAATGGAGATATATGAAGCAAATTCACGAACTTCGGTGAAAGTGGGCCTTTTTTCCCCTATCTCTCGGATCGCGTGTTAAGAAAATTTTAGAGTTATTTTAAAAAAAATTCGGCGCGTGGTTTTTGTGCGCTAGGATTTATGCTCTCTTATTTATGGGATTTGGATGGAGAGATCTTACTTTTCTGATAGGAATACCAGCGTGAAAATGTCAATGGAATTATGTTAGAAGAAATCGTTAAATGGATCAGCGAGTCATGTCTTGACTGTAGCAAAGCTTAAACTTACCTTTTCATTCAGCTTTTAAGATTAGGGTTTGCTGTTCTGTGTAGTACTGGATTTTACGTATTAAAATCCGCTGAAAAATATTTTGGTAAATATGCAACTCTGTTCCTTTGGGAGAAAGTTAATTTCATCCATTTATTTTCCTCTTTTGTTAATTCTTCTGGTTCTCTCTCGGCTGAACTTAGAGCAAGCGTTTTCGAGGCAATTGAAGAGGAAGACCGTGTAGTTGAAAAGGAAGAAGCTTTACCTCCTGCCTTGTTGGGTAGCTGCAATGATCGTGCAAAACAACTACATGCTTCTCCCTCAGGTCACTCCACAGTTCCTAGCTTTCCTTTTCCTGTAAGTTTGATGATGTTCTAAACGTTGCTTTAGATTTTCTAGAACATGAGGGTCAATTTTGCGTGAATTATTGCAAGTTCTGATATCAAAGTTACTTGGTGTTGTTTGAATGATTCAAGGAGAAAAATTGCTTCTAAGCATCATTTCCTGTTATTTTTCTGGGGAACAAATTTTATGCACCAAAATTGTTATTTTACACAATATTGAAACTTTATTGATGGAAAAAAGCACTTTTTGTAATATACTGCTCTAAATGGCATTGTGGATCGGTTTGATGATACTGATTTCTTTGATCAGTTGTCTATGTTGTGGTGAAAATTTTCATTTTTATGGATCCATGTCTTGATTTCAGTCCTTCAATTTATTGGGCTGTTAAATTATATCTATCTTTTTTTAATGTTGATGTCTTGCTAATGGTCTCTTAAGCCTGAAATTTTACTCACTAAATGTGTTACTGTTTCCTTATATGTGAAAATCGATGTACGTTTGCCTCTTCGGATTGCAATTGGTTTACCTTTTCGATGGTACTCGTCTTTCCTGAATGATAATTTTGCCTATTGACATTTGTAAAATGCAGGGAGATTGCTTACTGCATTAATATGTGAATACATGGACTGGGCCCAGCTAAATCACACATTAAAAGTTTATCAGCCCGAGTGTAACTTGGTAATCAAGTAATTCTTCAGCTTATTTTATTTTTCTTCCTGTAAATAACAAGAAAACACGTGACCCATTGACGGAGTTGCAGCGGTGCAACATATAGATCACAGGTTCATTCCTGGAAATAGCCTCTCCAATCTCCACATTATGTGTGAGTAATGTTTGCATACATCCTTTTTGCCTATCCCCAATCCCACCCACCGCGGAAGCCTTGTGCACGAGAATTATATACATTTTTTTTAGGAAAGAATATAACATCCAGACATCCTTTTTTTTGCCCTCCAGTTATTTCTCTTTGAGTTATTGGATATTGTAAATTGTTTTATATTGCAGCCAAAAGATATTTGGAAAGCTGAGTTAAAGGAATTCAGCAGCAAGAATGGATACAATCTTAACAGAAATCGAGACAGTGGCCCTCTTCTTTTGGATGTCTTGGAAGGGTTTTTGAAATTTGAGGTAATCTTTGACCTCTTTTCTGTTTAAATGTTTTCGAGTTGAATTTTTGTTTTCTAGAGGTCAGATTTCAGAAGTCTATCATTTTAGAGGCCCCAAATCGGTAACTTGGCCTGAACTTAATATTGTTGTTTTATAATGTACTGTACCTTAACTTCTGTTTTAAGAATGTATGTTATGTAATGTACCATGACTATCCTTCAGAAGAGACGCTATCAACTCATATTCACTCTTTATAAAATGGAAGGGGAGTCTGTCAATCGTATTTTCTTCACTCTTTGCTCATGTCGATACTTGGGAAACGGTTCATTAGTTTGAATTTTCATACCATACATGGTTTTGAGATTGGGCATTCTAAATTCTCATTGTCCAGAAGCTTGAAATTTAATGATTATCTTTTATTTTGGAGTTAAGGTTCATTCAATTCATTGACATTTCTTTTCATAAATACTGTTCATGTAGGAAATTATTGATTATCATTTCAAACATTTTTTTGACAGAATTTAACTCAGACAAGGGGTACAGGAAGGTCTGAATCTGTTTCTAATTTAGAGTCCCGGAATATTCGAAGACCATTGTCATCAGCTGTTGCTGGTGGATTACCTCCATTAGGAAGGTGCTCGACAATTTACACACACCCACACATTTCTGCCCTCTCTCTCTTCTTTCCTCCCCAAGCCCGTGTGGTTGAAGTCCCTATTCTACCTTCTTTTTTTTGTAATTATGATTAAATTGTGGCTTATGTTTGTTGTTGTTTTTCGTATGCCAGGCCAGTTTCTTCTTCCCAGGCATCTGGTGAGTGATATTGCTATATTTTAATCTCAGTTATCTGCATGCTTGCTGCACTTTTTATCTGATTCTTTGTGCTACCCTATAGATCGAAGAGCATGATCCTCCATGTCTAGTTACAGGAAAGATGAATACAATTGGAGATATGATAGTGATGAGCTCTCGGAGGATGTGATTCGAGCTTCAGCCGCCCTGGAAAACCTTCAGCTGGACAGGAAAGCCCGGAATCTAACTTCATCATGGCGGTTTGTTTCTCAAATCCAGCTACACTAAAAATTATTATTATTATGGTTTTAGGATCTGTTATTTACTGGGGAAAAGGGATTTTTGACATCGTTCAGAATAAATTTTGAGCTAATCTACTGGATGTGGTGCAGGCGTGCCGGGGATGGAGTCGACGAGGATGATGACAGGGTTGATCGTATGTAGGGATGGAAAAAAAATTCGATCCGTGCACTATCCGCAGGGTATCCGATTCGTTTAAAATCCGAAAATCAATCCAATAGGGTTTGAAAACGGTTTTGGTTTTTATTTTCAAATCCGTCACGGTTTCGGGTCGGTTTTGGTATTTGATGCCGGGTTTAGGATACCCGAACTGATTAATAAATGGTTAGGGTACCCGAATCGAAACCGTATCCATAACCAGAACCAACCCGGACCGATCCAACCATTAATTTCAAGTAAATTCTTAAAATATAGTATATATGTTAGAGAAGGGATTCGAACCTTACACATGTATACAAAACTAAATCACTTAACCACTAATCAATTGTTTGATTTTTTGTTATAGACTTTCATAGTTTATAAATATATATTGAGTGTTTGAAAACATTATCCAATCAATTATGAAAGAAATTGAAAAATTTAAACGGTAAATGAGTATCCGACGATGAACGGTTATGGAAAGGTTCCGGTTTTGGAAATCTAAATGATTTTTTAAATGGTTTTGGAACGGTTTTGGTATAGGGTACATTAAACGGTAACGGTTTTGGTATTTCTTAAATGGAAGGGTATCCGATCCGTTGCCATCCCTAATCGTATGTAACCATATGACATTCTCTACCGCAGGATTTAGTTTATGTAGTATACGTTCAATCTGTCCATGTTTGTTAGAAGACGGCAACAATGTTTTATGTAACTTTACTCCACTAATTTCCAGTACACACCATAATACGTTAAAAAAACCCTATTTTAAAACACCCCACAAAAAGTTAAGGTAAGTTTGTCATTCCGTACAGAGGATGTTTCCATAGAGTGGTGATCTTAGGCTCATGGCTACAATGGAGGACTCAAAATGGTACAACATCGAGTCATAACCCTCGTGCTTTACAAGTTGCCTTGAGGCCTTGTTCGCTTTGTGCTTGGTGAAGCAGACAGGGCATAAGGCCATTTCATCAGGAGCTCATGGCGTTTTAGTTGACAAATTAGGATTCGTTTGTTTCACAATTGAATTTCATAATTTTAAGCTGTTAAAAATGTTGTGCTTAAAGCTAAGAAAAATATTGTATAAAAAGTTGTGAAGTCCACACCTTTAAGCTGTATAAAATGTTGTTGGGTGTTTAGTTTATTTTTCTGTTAGATTGACTTTGTAGATAAAATTACAAAAAAAAAGTGTTACAAAGAAAAAAGTAATTGAAAACTTTTAAGATATGCGGGGTAATTACGTAATGTGATTGTAAAATACTGTGGATTTCACAGCTTTAAACTCTGAAAACCTATGAAATGACAGCATTTCATTTTGAACAGCTTAAAGCTATATAACCCACAACTTTAAGCTGTCAACAAAATTTATCGTTTGGTTGGCACAATATTTTATACAGATCCCATTACTTTAAACTGTGTGAAATGTGAAACAAACGCACCCTTAGTCTATTTTGAGGAGTGTGCTATTGAACGAGCTCTGGCTGCATTGGAGCTTCTCTATAGGGTCGAGGAAGGTTGTTCCGCGTTCTCAAACCGCGTGACTAATTACTAGTTGGGAGTCTTGTTGGAATTGTGTTCTGTATTAGAATAAAGTCAGAGGGATGCAGTGAGTGATGGCTTTGTCTTCTAGTGCGGAGCGATTGTGCTGACAACACGAAAGAAGGCACAACTATTGCTAAAGTTGCTTTGAAATTCATGGTCGATGGATTCAGTTAGGAATTTCGATGAATAGTTGCAGTGGTTCGTGGGTGAAGTATCGATCAACCTAGATAGTCACTCCTAAATTTTGGGGGGTGTACTTGTGGTCCGTTTGGGTGAGAGTATACGCTAGCGTATACTTTGTCACCCATACTCCAGACACTCTCAGCTTTTACGCTTTACGAGAGCTTATACTCTATGAAAATACTCTTATCCAAACGGAGAATTGGATTTTTTGTGAAATTTAAAAAATAAAATAAATGTGAATAAGGGACATACAAGTAACATTCTAATTTTAATAAAGCGTAAGTTTATGATAACGTATAAACAGTCAATTTATTACTAGACATATTTAAAGTGATTTAATAATAAAATAAAACTTATCAAATATGGGTGTTAATGGAAAGAGTTTTATGCGTTAGTTTGAATATGTAATTTTTTTTCAAAATCTAACATATATTTGGAGAGATAAGAGGATAATTGTATAAAAGAAATAAGAGAAATTATTATTTTTTATGCGTGTTAACATGAGTGCGTAGAGCTTATAAACTCGGGAAAAAAAAGCATATAAATTACCATAAACTCTACCAAACGGAATAAAGAGTATAAACAATAGAATGACAATAAAAATGAGGGGTGCACAAATAGGCTCATCCTATATAAATAATGACGCGACTTCGTGTTAAATTGACATGGCCAAAGCCCATGATTGGTTGCTCATTTTACATGGACCAAAGCGACAAAGCCCATGACTGCTTGTCATAAGAAAAAAAACAATTTCCTATAGCTGAAAGTCAAAGTTTTCTCTTTCGACAATTTAAACTGGATGAGGTGGAACGATTTGATTGGGTAGAAAACGCTGGAAAAGAACGCTCGTGTTTTAATTTCAACGTCAGCTTTAGCATCACGTGCCTCAAAACCTTTTTCACTTTCCCTAAAAAGTAAAAACTGTGTAATTCAACGTCTCGTCATCCTTTCTGTCCTTTGCTTCCCTATCCTTGCCCTCAGACCTTCCTCCTTTGTGACCTCCTCCCATGGCGGTAGTCAGCCGCATTTTGAGGTCCAGGCCGAGCTCATTCTCTAGCTATTACTATGTTTCTCGAACATTCGCTACTGCCGTAAGTTCGGAAACTGACCTCAAGGCGGCTTCTCTGCCCGGCCAGAATAAGCCTCTGCCGCTCCGGAGAGAATCTAAGGGTGGGAGTGTTCAGTGGGTTTTCCTTGGATGTCCCGGTGTTGGCAAAGGAACCTACGCATCTCGGCTCTCCAATCTTCTAGATGTTCCTCATATTGCTACTGGGGATCTCGTTCGCGAGGAGCTTTCTTCATCAGGTCCCCTCGCCTCTCAGGTTACAATTCCCTCTGTGTTCTCTCTGAGTGATTCACTTCTTGATTGAAACTTTTAAATCCACTTGTCCTGTTTTGTTGCCAGATTTATTTTTGTAGATTGAAACTCTCGTTTCAATTTCAATATTATATAACGGCTGATATCTTGAGTGCTTATACATTTTTTTAGTTTTTATATATGTATGTTTTTGACAGCTTACAAAGATTGTTAACCAAGGGAAATTGGTATCTGATGAAATTATAATAAATTTACTGTCAAAGCGTCTTGAAGCTGGTGAATCAAAGGGTGAATCAGGATTTATACTTGATGGTTTCCCTCGGACCATAAGACAAGCTGTAAGCACCTCTCTTTGATCCGTGGCTAGAATTTTGAAACATAAATTTGTCTCATTTAAGTATTACATTGCTATATATTATAAGTATTCTTTTTCTTCTTCTTCTATGCTAATCGTTTATAAATGAAATGAAAATGGGAGTAATGATCACTGGTATGAGGTGCAACATGAATTTTTTTTGGAATGGACAAGGAAACAATTTAACCCAAGTCATTTCCTTATGTTTTGAACTGGAATAAAATTGAGTTATGGATAGATTATAGATCCAGTCTAATTTAAGCTGGAGTTTCTTGGGTTGACACTCTTCTGTTTTGTGGTTTGCTTCTGAAGCATTTACACCTATTGGAAAAGATAGTGTGGTGTTGTTGGTAAATACTATAAACATCAGATGGTGAAATGCTGAATGATTGAACTGTCTTACTGGTAATGCACCTATTTTTGGACTCGGTAGTTATTATTATTACCAAGCCTGAGAGAAGTTGTTATTGATGAAATGGGTTTTATTTAGTAATTTTTACCTTCACTAATTGAACTTACAGAGATACTAATATTCTAGTCCCTTACTTCTGTCTCTCTCATATAAATGCTCTGGTTCTAGCCTTGCATTTTATTTCTTGCTCTTCTTTTTCTTCCAGGAAATTTTAGAGGGAGTCACAAACATTGACTTGGTGATTAATTTAAAGCTTCGTGAAGAAGCATTGCTTGCAAAATGCCTTGGAAGACGGACTTGTAGTGAGTGTGGAGGAAACTATAATGTTGCATGTATTGACATCAAGGATGAGAATGGGAGCCCTGGCATATATATGGCGCCGCTTCTCCCCCCTCCACATTGTGCATCAAAGCTCATCACTCGACCTGATGATACAGAAGAAGTTTTCAAGGAACGGCTCCGTATATACAATGAGATGGTGTTTCTCTTTCACCTCTGAATGTTTATTATTTATCTGTTTGTCATTTTATTAATTCTATTAGCTTTTGTTCGTACTTAAAATTTCAGAACATAGAAGACAAGAATCAGCTGTCTTTTTTTAATTATCTCAGATGCTTATTTGTCTGTTGGGAATTGGGATTGATGTTTTGGATTCTTTGCTCACGTGGAGTTTCAATCTTATTTATGTGCTTGAGAGATTAAGGGCTCTTTTTTACATAAACAAAGTGTTTAAAACTCAAAGCCTGTAATGATAGTCTTGTCCAATTTCTTCTTTGTTTTTTGGATGATTGGTTGGTATAATTAGGTTATTGAATTTTTTTTTCATTATATGAAAATGGACTTGTTTTACATAGTTTCTATGCGACTCAGACCTGCAACAAAAGTCGAGTCATTTTGAATTGTGGCAAAGTAAATTAGATCCTTGAAATTATTTTGTTTGCAACTGAGTCCTTGAAAATTTACTGCACTTTTCGTCTTTTCAAATAGTATATGCATATCTAAGATGTCTCTCTGGATTCTGCTCTTGCACATTCTCCCCCTTTCCACCCTACCACTCAGAAAAGAAATAAAAAGAAAAGGAAAAAAAAAACATTGTCTTCTTTTCTTGGTTTCTCTCTGTGTATGATTTTTATATCATTACATTTCACTTGATTTTCCCTTCAAGGTGGATAGGGTTAGAAAGGTAAATATATTTTTCGTTTGCAAAGTGATGCCATGTAAGGTTCAAAGCTTTCTAGAATAGATCCATTAGACTCCATAACCATGGGTTGATATGGATATATGGAACCTCTTACGTAGTGGTGCTTTCAGTATGACTGTGTCAGGGTTCTGGTTAATATTGAATAGCAACATGGCATTTGTTTCTTTTCCACCTTAATGATATATCAATCTTCCACTCTGGTTCAATTGGTTTCGCATTACCAACTAGTCCTTTTCCTGCAGAGTCAACCAGTGGAGGAGTTTTACCGCATTCGTGGAAAGTTGCTAGAGTTTGAGCTTCCTGGAGGAATTCCAGAATCGTGGCCGAAGCTGCTTCAGGCTCTGAATCTTGAAGACCATGAGGAGAAACAGTCTGCTGCAGCATGAGGTCTTAATATACCATAGAACATTCATGTGGTAGGTCATTCTTTGAGCATGCGATATGTGCGTGCATATTATATTATATTGAAAAAAAGAAAAATGTCATAAATGAGCAATAAACTCACACCTAATCTATTTATGGGCAAGTTTTTCTCTCGGGTTCCGGGGGGGTTGGGGGGAATAAAATTTCTTGGCATTGGTTGGGTAGCAAGGAGGCCTAATGTTGTTGGCGAATTTATTTGGTATTTTTGCAGTTTGGCAAGTTTTGACTTCTATAAAATATGGATAATGAGTGTTATTGCCATTTAGTTTTTGTTTTATGTTATGCTTATGACCTTGTATTACAGGTGGGTTTTCAAACTTGGAGACATTCAGATTGGAAATGCGTGCAAGTTTAGTTTCATTTAGGGTTTAAGCTTAGTTTCATATGGGGTTTATTTTAGCTTGTACTACTAAAAATTTCCTTCCATCCCTTGGTTTGACTTGAAATACCCTCGGGATCGTTCCATTTCTGTTGCTTGGCTGCCACAACCCCTCTTTTCTTGGTTCTTCTCATACTCGGGGTTGTTAGCTCGCATTTTGGAAGTGCCTATCCTGCTATCCATATGCCTTTCAACAGTTGTTCCTCATCTTTGTTTGTGTCATAACTCACAATTCTAAATTTGATCTCTCCTGTTTTCTCGAAGTAGGACATGTACATCCACTACCTTACCATATGTCTGAGAAAATCGATTGAAGAGCTTTAGAGTCCCTGTCTGCCGGAAAATTTTCAAACGAGGACCTATGGGTGGTGCATTTTGCGGTAATAGTGGTTTGCATACTTGACAGGTTTAGGATTGTAGTAGTGATGTAGGATGTGGTTGAGGTATGGCTGCTTCTGGGTTCAGGGAGGTGGTGATGGTGGTTAATGAGCAGATGTGAAGGACGGCTGAGTGTTAGGCTATTAGTGGTGCAGCGGTCAGTGGCTGGTGTCCATGGTGGACGGCTGAATTTCCAGTCGGTTGAGGGTATTGGTGTTAATAGAGAGGACCCATGCCTTCAAAGTAGTTGTACTCCTCTCAGGCTGCCTAATAAATAAATTGATATAAAATACAAGATACAATTCTCATTATGACTGTAATACGGATCTATCACTAAAATATTCTATGAACTTGTAATTTTCAAAGTGTTCTGCAAAATCTCTCGGCACATCTACAATCAACCGTCTGACGTCCGTCTGCCAGGATAAAAGTAATCGACATTGTTTTCCTTGATTCAAAACTGGAAGTTGTGCATTTTGTTCATTGAGTTCCCCAGCTTACCACATAATCCCTCGCTCAAAACCGTCAACTGCCAGAGGAAAATCATAAGAAATTCAGTGAATCTAGAAGAAAGAACAGAGAGTAAAATCAAATATCACAACAACAAAACAATGATAAAGGTGTAAAAGAGAGAATTTGTATAAAAGAGAGTAAGAGGCGGTTAAAAAGACCGAAAAAGACATAATTTGAAGTAACAAGAAATGATATGAATTTAACAAGTGTAGATGAATTTAAGTTTAGGTTTCGTGATAAAAATGAAAAGAGAAAACGAATAAACGTGGAGTCCTATTAATTTTCTCACACTCGTGTAGCAAATCCCAAACTTTTGAGATAAAGGCTTTGATGAAGTCCGTCATCATGGTATGAGATGCAGATTCTTGCAAAGCCTTTCACATAACGGTTAATCAATCTTGACATTCCATATGCAACAAAAATTAAAACAGAGCCTGTGGAGTGAACAGATACGATAAACTTCATAAATTTTATGACAGTGTGCACAATTTGAACCGCTCTCTCGAAACCACCGCCCGGGGAAAACAAAATTGAAACTGATTTGTAAATCCAACAGAAATGTTAATTGAATCGATGTTTTGAGATATCTCTATTCTAACTGACAAATGAGTACAATAGTTCATTACCTGTCCATGCACATCAGACGCCAAACCGGTGGCCAAAGGCTCAGCCTGTACAATAACATCTGCAAGGTACTCTATCTGCAACAAAAACGTAGGCCTCTCCAAGCAAGAGTAGATATCCTCGTGATTTAGTAAGACTAATGAACAACCCTGTCAACAAAATCAAGGACGTCGTTGGAAATAAGTTGCAAACCTCGACGAAAAATGGCACAATTATATATAACAAAGCAGAGGAAGCAAGAAGTGGCTGCATGACTCGCAACAAACTCTGATTAACATAAAATGAACAATTTTGGAGACTTTTTTAATGAGTAAATTAACATTTTTTAGGGTTTAAACACTGAATTAAAATTTGCAATTAAACATGTAATATTTCGTTTCTTCACCCTTGAACAAAAAGATTACAAAGTACTATTTGGATTTGTTAGAGTTTGTGATCCGAATTCTATTTGGTCTGATCTGAAAAATTCGCAGTGTGACAAATTTTGGTAAAGATTCTTATTGAGAATTTTTTGGCAGTCTGTGATTGGAGGAATATAATCAATAGGCTTGAGACTGTAGCCCATGCGGTATGAACTTATTATAATTAGGGTTCTGGCTTAATATAAATTGGTTGTAAAAGGCTTCACTCAACACACTCTTTTGTACCTGTTTTTTTACCATAATGAATTCTCATGCTCTATTCATGATTTTTCTTTTAGAGGGTTTTCTACATAAATCTGTGCATTTTTTATTTAATATTGTTGGTTGATCGAATCTCTTTCTTACAAGATTCAAGACAGGCAAGAAAGATGAATATAATTCCAATCAAAAATTGAGATTGTGAAGAAATTGAGAATATCCAAACACGAAACCCTAAATTATAAATTGTATTAAAATAATGAAGACCTTTTGTTACTTTCTGGTCAACTTGGAGTTGATGCCAATCATGCCCTTGGTACTTTTGAATCTTCGATAAACATGATGTTGCTGATAGTTGATGGTACAAAATGATACCAAATAATGGTTTGTGATGAAGTATGTTGCACAATAGACAGACATTGCATGGCATGTTGGTTGCTTTTTTAACGGTCTATAATTTTTTATGTTTGGATTTATTTTTGATTAAGAATTTTCAAATATTGTTTAATATATTTTTGTTTAAAATAAAAAATATATCATATAAATTCATAAAATCAATCATAATATATTTATAATTTTTTAAAAAGCCAATTCACATTAATTTTATTAGGCAGACTCCACAGACTCACTTCTCTCACCAAAAACTCTTGCAAGTCCAAGGTGTAAGTCCACAATTAGGGTTGTCAAAAGAATCGATAAAATTGAAACCAAATTAATTTGTGGGTTTTTTCAAAATACACATTTCCCACTAAAAATAATTAAAAATCAAAAAATTGATATAATTAACTAAAAAATTTGACAAAAAATATGTTAAAAAATCGACCGTTAACAATACTTGCTCCCCAAACCGATATCGTATAGGCCCCACAATGTGGCAGCATGTAGCAAAAGCAAGCAAGCAAGCAACGTTCTACGGTCTTTCATAGTTGGCTAAATCTAACAAGTAATGACGAAATCGACCACATTAAGAACGGAAATTCTACTAATCAGACGGTCAACTCGGATAGTTTTTTGTTTTCATGTGAACAAACTTTTGTATCTGGAATTTTGAGCATGGATCCTACATATGTAGGAGACACAAACGCAATCCTTTATATGTACACCCAAGATTCTCTCCCCACTTAATCAAGAAAATATCTGTAGCAATGGAGTTGTTGTATAAGACGATAAGTTGCAGGTTTTAAGTGGAAAAAATATAAATAAAAACATTATAATTAAATTACTAATCTCAATTTATTTTTAATTTAAACCCCTCAAAACACGGTTTGACTAAAATGGCTCTTTCAAGTTTTTAATTTATTGAAATCATGAGAGCAATCTAAGCAAAATCTTTCTCTGTGGTGGAAACCTGATAAATTATTATGTGCTCCTGCTATATATCTTATGTGGTGTATAATTTGATTGTCATCGACATATGTTTTGTCTTGATTCTTGTCTTCCATGACATTATTTTCATCCTCTTGGTGATTTTCAACTTCCTACTATTAAGACCCCTAATATAACAGGTAGCGGTCAAGTTCTACACAGAGAAAGACCACTAGATGAGAATAACCTTGTTGTCAATTCCGTCTCTGATATCTCTTTTTGGAGACAACAACCTAGTTGCGTTGTTATTAAGCTTTTCAAGGACAACAAAGAGAAGCAAATATCGTCATCAAGATTGTGGCAGATGTTGCACTACAATGGGATTGGATTATTGAATACATAAAACAACCTCCGATCTTACATGCCTTAGGCCACATAAATGTTGTCAACGGTCTTCGGTGAACATGATGAGAGGTGGAGAGGTTAATGATTAGGAGAAAGATTAGGGCTAGTTACGAGAAGAGGGCTTAGTGTTTAAAGAGTAGAATTTTTTAGAATTAACAAAGTGCAAGGGGATAAAAGTGGGGTGCAATAAGACCAATCAATAAAAACAGTAAATATTGAAGCTTGCAAATCAATTTTGGTAAAACCTAAGGCCAAAGATGCAAATAAAGGGACCAAAATGAAGATAGTTTTTTGTAGATCTCTGTCCAAAATTAACTCTCTGCAGACTGCAGGGCTTGCTTTTGTCCCCTCTTTCTTCTAGAGTGGCACTTGGAGGCAATTGAGACAACAACAATAGGGGAATGGGTTGCTTTTCTTGTTCTGGAAAATCGCGCAAAAATCTCCACAAGCAGCACAACGACACACCCAAGGATCGGATCGCATCAACCACTTCAGGTATTTCAAGCATCAATTTTCGCAGATCCTAAATATGCTTCAACTGTTACTTATAAAGTATGACATTTATAATTTTCTGCGAGTTAATGCTCATGCAGTGTATACAATTCTCCGATTGAATTACACATTATGTTTAAATAACTGTTTGAGTCAGTCGTTTATGTACCTGCGTTTTTTCTGGGATCTGCATCTATTGAGCGGATTCTGATTGAGAATAATGCCTTTGTTGATGCATATTTTATTCTTGCTTTAAAGCAACGTGAGTCTGTTGGAATTCAATTGTGGATAAAGGAGCACAGTTTATGGGAATTTTGGGATTGGGTGGATTTCCTTTTTGTCATTAATTTTTAATGGCGCTTACTATGTTGGAAGTTGAATCACAAACTATCCCAATAGCTTATCATTCCAGCTCAAGCGAAGTAAAGAGCGCCATTCAATCATTTAAAATTTTCCGTACTTCCTTCACTGGCTAGCTGGATTTTTTTCCCTCGATAACAATGGGATGGAATAAGTGGAATATTTCATTGAAAGCCAGGTGGATTGAATATACCAGGATTTGAGTTCAGATACCATGATAAGCCGTCATGCCATAAGTGGAAGTAGATGGAAAGTGGTGAATTTAATCATTTGAACTCATGTCCAGTTGCTTACATAATAGCTCAGAGGTTTGGTTCGATTCTAATGTTTTTCGTTAATGAGAATCACCATAAATCTTTAGGTAGGTTTTCCTCCTTTTTCTTTTATGGTTCGTGTTTTTCTTTCTAAGATATTAATGACAAGGACAAGGTTGCTTCTTTAATTTTCCCGTTATTCCAATGAAACCTGCTTTTGGCATTTTCTTATGTTATGTCCTGTAGTTAGGTAAACAGCCACCTTGCTTACGCTATATACTTTGTGATCTTCAATTTCGTTTTTCTCAGATTTCAATTTCATGTTTGCTTTCTTATTTATTTAGACAAAGTGAAAAACTTAGATGCAGATGTAAAGGAGGCATCTTTAAAGGAGGGCCCCAAAGAAGGTGATTCTGATCACATTGCAGCACATACATTCACATTCCGTGAATTGGCTGCTGCAATGAAAAATTCCCGGGCAGATTGTCTTTTGGGAGAAGGAGGATTTGGCCGAGTCTATAAAGGGCGGCTGGAGACTACTAATCAGGTCGGTAGACTTCAGTGGAACTGACAGTGCTAAAACAATTAAATTCATACTACAGACCTGTTTAAATAATGGGGGCAGAATGTTCCTATCCCGACTATTATATTTTTTTGGTAAACCATTGTGGCATTGTTGAATATCCACCGACACATGCTCAATAACCAAATGTTTTCCAACAACTCTGGTCTTTTGAAACTTTACCTCAAATAAATGCATTTGCCAAAAATGCATTTGTTTATTTATGAACATTGTAGCTTAAAAGTTGTTGCTGGAGAGGTTTCTCTCATAAGGTGCGATTGTGGGATTGAATTCGTACTGTCACCATAATATTCTCTGAACATCAAGTTTGGGCGATATTTAATGGGCTTGTGATTTAACTTGAATTTTGTTCTCTGAATTGATGTAGGTTGTAGCTATCAAGCAACTTGACCGCAATGGGCTCCAAGGGAACAGGGAATTTCTTGTTGAAGTCTTAATGTTGAGCCTCCTTCATCATCCTAATCTCGTAAACTTAATTGGTTACTGTGCTGATGGGGATCAGAGATTATTGGTCTATGAGTACATGCCGCTTGGATCATTGGAAGACCATCTGCATGGTAGGTATAGCATAAAATGTCACTAAATCCTGTGTCTGAAAATTGTCGTCTAGAATCTAGAAGTAGCCTTTGTGCTCAGTTTTTGGCTTGCCAACAAAATTTTTGAGACGAGTAATTCAACGCCAGAAATGAATTTTGGGAAATTAATATTATCCTATTATAAAGTTCTATAATATTGACAATGAAGTTGAATGGATTATTCCTTTTTTCTTTGTCTTGCACAAAAAATAGAAACACATTAAGAGAGGGTTTCTAAAGATTGATGACCCAAAGCCATGTCTTTCTGGTCATCCATCACTTGCTTGTCATGCTTAAGAACCCTAGCTTTTGTTACGAGATTGATGGATAACTTCTTTTTTTCGCTAATGTAATCATTGAGAATGCTTTGTCTATCCTTTTATGTGACATACTCAGACTCACTTCAGTAACTTTGTCCTTACATCCTTGTAAATTCCAGACCTCCCACCTGATAGAAAACGACTTGACTGGAATACACGAATGAAGATAGCCGCAGGTGCTGCAAAGGGATTGGAGCATTTGCATGACAAAGCTAACCCTCCAGTTATATATCGTGATTTGAAATGCTCCAATATTTTACTTGGCAAAGACTACCATCCTAAACTGTCTGATTTTGGCCTGGCCAAATTAGGTCCTGTAGGGGATGAGACCCATGTATCCACTAGGGTGATGGGAACCTATGGATATTGTGCTCCTGAATATGCAATGACTGGTCAGCTTACACTGAGATCGGATGTTTATAGCTTTGGGGTTGTCCTCCTTGAGATTATAACTGGCAGAAGAGCTATTGAGAATTCAAGAGGTGCTGGAGAGTTCAATCTGGTTGCGTGGGTAAGAAATCCAATCCCTTATTCTGTTTGTTTCAATATCCTTTTGTGAATAGCAATTACTACTAGGATTAGAATAATAATGTAGGAGTAAGAGGCAAATTGTACAACTCTTAGTAATGTTCTTGCTATGTTGCAGGCAGGACCTTTGTTTAAAGATCGGAGGAAATTCTCACTGATGGCTGACCCTCTTCTCCAAGGCCAATATCCTGTGAGGGGACTGTACCAAGTTCTTGCTGTTGCCGCAATGTGTGTTCAAGAAGAGCCTACTATGAGACCTCTTATAGCTGATGTCGTGACTGCTCTTTCTTACCTTGCTTCCCAAAAGTATAGTCCAGAAACCCAGCCAGTCCACAACTCTCGCTCAGGCTCTTCCACTCCTGGGTCCCGAAGAGAACAGTGAGAATTTGGGGTTTAAAGTCTTAAAAATTAGACAAAGAAGGTAAAATCCCTGGAAGCCAATGAGAGAACTGGTTCATGTGCTAGCTAGCTGGAGTGCCATTGTTTGGGGTGTCTTGTCCAAATGGGATTTGTGTGATTCATAGGTCACTGGATGGGTGTTCAGTGTTATACTACTGTTGCCTGTTGGCGATGACCACGGTGGTGCCCGTTTATCAATTTTTGCATACTCCAGGTAGCAGTAGACTTTTCTTGAGTTATTCATTCCCTTTCATTTCTTTTTGGAGTTGGTTTTTCCCTTTCTCAACCCATTTTTTTTAATGTACATTTGAGCTTCAGGCTTTCTCCTGTTCTCAACTCCAGATAAATGTGCTGAAAGCGAGGAACTTTTTTTTTTTTAATCCGTGTACTGATGTACATGTATGTGCAGAAATGGCAGCTGCAACTTATTCGACATTACCATTTCAGAATAGAGCAGTTGAGCAATGCTCCAAAGCCTCAGCCCTGTGCTCATGAAATCTCTCATCCACAAGTCCTAACAATAATTCTCTTCTAATATTCTTCCACTTATGTTTTTTATTGGTAACGGAGACCACCCAAGAGTCGGTCCACCATGCATGATAAACTTCGGAGACAGCAGTACATTCCAATAAGAAGAACCAAATCGAACCCAGATACCCAGATTCGTAGGCCTAACAACACATACCAAGATCTGTCTTGCCACCCAGGCTACTCCATGGGGACTTCCAATGGTGTCCTACTAAGCAAATTATCTAGAAAATAACCTTTTCGAAGATTCCAAAATGGACATATTTACATCAAAGTCATTTCGAATGCTTGTACAATTAAGAATCAGAG
The DNA here is from genome assembly GCA_963580455.1 of Euonymus europaeus. NCBI lineage: Eukaryota > Viridiplantae > Streptophyta > Magnoliopsida > Celastrales > Celastraceae > Euonymus > Euonymus europaeus. The sequence continues at coordinate 3,383,807 of OY756961.1, forward strand.
CACAAGGATAGCGAACTAGAAAGCCAACCCCAAACCATAGAAAAACTCTTTAATGACTAAGAAAACCAAGGATTCCTAAGGCAGACGGACGGATGCAGCAGATGCAAAGATTATACAATTGTTTGCTGTTGATCTCATGTTTCTTACATTCTTTTTTTTCTTCTATTCTTTCATTATTACAACATAATGAACAAACAATAAATGGATATTAGCTCTACCTTTACCATGTCCAAAATTTACATACAGATAACTAATCAATGAACTCACATAGGTACAGAAGCATTTTCCAACCCAATAACATTTAAAATGTGAAGATATGAAACACAAGAAGTCATTAATATGAGACGGCCTTGAAATTCTTATCTTCTACTTGAAGGCCATTGCCATCTTTTTGCTCAACTCTAAGACTCTGTTGGTCATTAGAACTGTCATTGCTCGGCTCGTCTACCTTGGCTGGGTTGTCCTGCTGCACTCAATCAGCACTATTAGTTGAAAGCACAAAGCAACAATCATGTTCAAAATATGTTGAGACAGAAAAGACATGGTAAAGCTAATTGTACCATTCATTCACACAGCATATCAACATAAATGAAATGGGTATCAATCAATATAATGGGGACTTAAAAAGCATCAGACCAGTATACTGTCTGTTTTATCGCAGCATTATAAACCCCCGTTGGTTATATTCCAATATTTCAAAAAATTCATAAGAACGCTTATTTTTATACCATTCACGTGGATGTCATCAAATGACTCATTTCCATTCAGAATCCGCCAGTCATCTCAACAGGAATTACAACCCTTTCTCCAAACAATAACAAAAAATAATAATGAAAAAAAAACTTGTTCCGACAATTTGCACAATTTGGATGGTCAGTTCTTGTCCAGCAAAAACAATTCATGATCCGGAAAAATTATTAATGACAAGAAGTTGAAGGCTTTGAAAGATGATAAATTGATAATATCACACGACAACATAAAATCATCCCTGTGCACTATCACACAAGTATCGAGAAAATTGAAATCTGCTAATAAAGAATTACTTTCTACAATAAACGGTCAATTACCAAACCCATCTTGCCCAAAACCTGAACAGCTGTCTTGTTAAAGATTAGAGAATAAGTAGATGCTAATCAGATAAAAGCTCCCTGGTTACATGATGACAAAAACCAATACCTAAGACAAAAGGCAGGCAATTCAACACATCAAACTTCTATAATAGTTCAAGAGATAAAACAAAGGGAGTGCAATCACAATGCAGTAGATCTAGAATTTTTCTTCGATGATGGGTCATGTCCACAACTACGTCATTTGAAAAGGTTGGCAGGCGTTTAATGATAATTCAACAAGTGACAAGTCCATAGATTTCTAAGAGCATTTGGTTAGAGATCCTATGAGTCGAGGTCTACTTCAAAGTCTAAAAAGATTTTCTACCACGTTCTGGTCATATGGAGCATAAATCTGTTTCCTATTTGTTAGCCAGACAAAAAGCCTCTTCAAGAGCGGAATGGTACACAACTAACCTTGTTTCTGTCACGCCAGCCAAGTCCAAACGGTCGAGCTAGCAAGCTAATTTTTCTTGTAGGAGGGTCTTGCATTACATCTTGATTGCTTTCTATTGAGGAAGAATTGGAATGCAAAGATCTACAAACCAAACAAGATCGGGAAAAAAAATGGTAAGCTTAAAATGATAGTCGCAACAAATGCAAAAAGTTAGATATCTAACCATGAAGAAGCACTTGAACACCTATAAAATGATGCATTATTCTTCGCTCAAGAAAACCGGGGAGGTATGCAGTTGATATTTTGAACTGGATATTGGTAAAGCAACAACAGGTCTATTTATTTCAAAGATGATAAATCAATTCATTGACGAAGTGCACCAAGAGGGACTAAATACAAAACACATAACAAGCTAGGAAGTATAAACAACATAAAAAAAATGTGATACATGGAGCAAAGGAAATGAAACATCATTCAGGTATAAAAATTTGGCACAAACAAAAATCACCACGAACCGGGGAGATGGTTGTGCTTTAAGTTGGCCAGATTGATACTGCAATGTAGCTTCCAACATCGATTCTGCCATAACTGCTCTTTTTTCCATTTCAGCAAGTGAAGCAAGGGCCTCTTCATATTTATTCTGACAATGTTACAATTTACAAATACTGGTACTGTTAACGTGCAGATTGGCACACAAAGAACAAGGAATGAACATATAAAATAGGTGAATGCTCCATTGTATTCCCAAAGTCACAAAATTGGCTCATGCCATCAAAATTGAAAAGGCAAAGCATCAGAGAAAAGAAAACAATGCCTTTTAGCATTAATTTAAGCGTAAAAAATGAAGGAAATAGTTCATTTAATTTACTCCCAAATTCTCATTACAACACCATTTAAACATAAAAAAAGGTAACCAACTTGCATACAAGGCTTCTGCAATGGGTGGGGTAGGGGACATGCAGGACGTATGCAGATCTTACCTCCCACTAATATGTGGAGAGGATGTTTCCATGAATTGAACACGTGGAACCATTTAAATGTAAATATATAACAAACTTAATTCTAAGAAAGCATAATATAAGCTCTCTATCTGAACCTCTTCACATTAGAAACACAAGACTGGTGAAAGCATTTGAGAATGTCTTGTACATGTTGCATGTCGAAGTAGGGCACCGATATCAATCCAACTTTCAAGTTCAAGGCCTGCTTTAGTACTTTAATCTGGTGTTCAAAGACAAACTAGGTTTGAAGATTTAAGGTTTCTTTTTATTTTCCTTCAACAATGGTAGTTACATCAAAACTTCCAGCAAGTTTAGTAAACAAAGCCCATGCTCAACCCCAGACCGTAAATATAAAAAGGAAAAAAAACTAGCTAGCATACACTCAGAAAACATAGCATAATAGAACGTGTAAATAATGAATGCTAACACAAACCAAATAACATTTCATTGTAACATTAAAATTTACAATGACAACAAAAAATGACGCAGAGGAAGTGCTGAGGTTCTACAAAAGTGATGGGCAAAGGGGTTTTGGTGATATGTACAGCCAATAACTTCTTATAAAATGATTCCACATGTGATTAAAAATGGTCTTCCCCAGATCTCAAATGGATGCAGTGAAACAATTAAAAGAGAATGATTCACAATGAAATTAAACAATTTCTGACAATAAAATATAAATACTTTGCAGGACCTTCACCAAGATCAACAGACTGTATCATGTGTACAAAATAGAACTACAAGAAACATTTATTTGTAAGAAAATTATCGGAAAACTAATTTCCAAAGGGTGTACAAAATTGAAACATTATCAACACGTTTATGAGGAAAAACACGTGAGAGAGAGAGAGACCTCAAGCACTTGAACAGCACATCGTTGAGCCGCCACGTCATCCTCAGCAAATCTGCGAGCATCTTCTGTAACCTTCTGTTCATGCTCTACCCGCATTAAGACCTATGAAAATAGAAGTTTCCCAATTACACCAAGTGTCCAGAAATATAAAACAATCATGTCGCAAGATGATGATAAATTTAACATCCGCCAAAACTGAACCTGAAGCATGGCATTTTCTTGCTCCTGCTTTTCAGCAAGGCCCCTTCGAAGTTCAGTAACTTCTTGCTCTAACTGCTCAACCTAAAGATCATAATAGATATGCAGTATGTGAAGTGACAGAGAGTAAGAAAACACAACATAAATAGTAAATACCACAGAATGTCCTTTTCATTAGTTATACAATCAAATTATAACACACACAGATCATCTCATTTAAACAATACGAAATCACATTTTTCTATTACTTCTGAATTCAGATCAACTCATTCATATAATAGAGTATTGTCCTGAGGGAAAAGAAACGGTAAACCCTTACAGCAGAGGTAACACCCTTAGCCTAATAGTATGGTTGCTTCACCAAAAGCTACTCATGGGTTCAATCCAGGAAATAGCCTCTCGATATTGTGGGGGACAAGGTTGCATACCCTTGTCCTGACCTTGCCCCAACTCGAAAGAGGCTACCACAGGATACTTATTTACCCTTAGTTTCAGTCCAGATGAAAAGAAGGATAATATTTTGAATGCTATGACAAAGGAAGACCAAGAGAATGCAAGAGAACCACTACACCACTTACGCCAACACACTACTAGGATACTAAACAATTTTCATGGCTCACATAAGTGGGACACTAAAGTTAGCAATTAAAAGCACTAAGTTAATTTACCCCGTTCAAAATGGATACATCTATTTCCAAGGGATTGAAAGAACCATAATCCAGTCAAAATTCTCATTACAAGAACTAAGTCACATTTCTTTCCCTAGCACTCATTTCTCACTAATTATCCTTCCATATGTGATAAAGTTATTATTTGTAATAATATCCTTTACAACAAATGTGTTAAAAAAATTGAAACACAATACACAAAAGCGTCAGCAACCCTGAAGAGAATGGGAGAGCAAATATATGCAGATCTATTCCATATTTTAAGCAACTATTCCCATGGTTTGAACACAAGACACCTAGGTAGGCCAGGTTGCAGTGAAGCAACTTCACTGCTGCTTAAGGGTTCAATGGAGGATTGTTTTACTGACATGTTGACTTTTAGAATGGATACTCAAAGCATCTCTCAGTATAAAATTATCCTTTTTTCTACAGTTACATTTTTTTCCCATTTTGAATGAATGAGCCATGATATTTTTTTCCCGTTAAATAATCACCCTTAGCGAACAGCACCAAAATCAAACATATCCTGCATAAAACAAAGAAAATGAAGAAAAAAAACTATCATGAGTGGAGTTATAAAGAATATACCTGAGCACTCAGTTCCCGTCGATTATCTTGCTTCACCATCTCCATCAAAGCCATCTCCAGCTCCTCAGCTCTGAAATTTTTGGAAATGATAAAACGAGAGTGATTCCATACTATTTGTACATAATAATTGAGAAGGAAAAAAAGTACAGCTGGAGTATATGACCACTGCCAGATGAAGTAATATAATGTCACATTTGCTAGCTGAACAGAGTGTTATATTTAAGCCTCTTTTCCTTCATTTAATTTCAATACCAATGACGCATAGAATGATAATTTCAAAATTCTAAGCTATTTTCTAACGTGAACAATGGAAGGAATGAATTTTTTAAAGGAAAGTATGTGTTAATAAAATATTCTACCAGACCAAAAATTATAATACAATATTCAAAATGATAAGTTCAATCTTAGGCAAGTTTCATTAATTAGATTTAATTTTGAGGTTCCAAAAAATGTACTGTCGTATTTCTTCCTTGATATATGTTCAACACATACAGCCATTGCTTGGACTATATAAAAACATTAAAGCTTAGTCCACCGAAAAAAAAAGCACCAATCAGCCATGAATCTTCAAGAACCAGAACACAACTTAAGCTGATGAAAATGCTAAGCCCACCAAATCTCCGGAAGATAAATACAAAGGCTTATCAAAGATTTTACACACACGCCCATTCTAGTTCCCTCCCATTTCAAAGAACAAACATCCAAAAGACAACGTGGGATGGCATTTCAGCCAAGATTTCCCAGCCCACCAGATAAAAATGTCCTCACAGGGACGAAGTGAAGATTTTTTTGATGATACATAACAAGAAGGTTTCTTACAGACATAAGGTTTACAACCGAAAGTATTCATATAAATCACATTTTTCATACAATATTAATATTATCATGCATTCATGCGGCAGATGAGCTATTCCCGATAAGTTCAGAACATTGAAAAAAAAATACTTCTCAATAACAGAGTACGCATAAAGTATAAAGTCCAGCACCAAAATTGGAGCACTAACCTGAGTTCAGCAGATCTCTTCTCCTCCAGCAATTTACACAACTCATCCTTTAACCACACCACCTGATTATATTTCATAAATTAACAGCCAACTCGCATCATGAAGAAATTTCTTAAATCTACCATTTTAACAATTTTTAGACTACTAAACGGTCTAAAGGTAAATTATTATCAATAAAGAAGATCAAACAGAACCCAGGCACTCAGAGCTTATCAACACAGACCGCATAGAAAAGAGCAGCAAGAGCTCACTGGAAATAAAATTCATAGTGGAGACACAGTCTCCCCTAAGAATTGCAGTGGGAAGCTCGGCATGTCATGTTTAAAAGGGTAGCAAAGGAAAATTGGAATAACATTGAAAAGAGAATTTATAACGCAGTTCCCTCCAACAATTTCAGAGGGAAGCTTGACATGACATATTTGGACAGTGTCCAATTGAAGACCCAATGTATTAAACTAAAGCAAACAGGCTCCAACGCCAGCTTATTTCTACATGGAATCATGGATAAACATCTTGAGAATTAATGCAAAAATATTTAATCTAATCAATTCTAAACAGCAGAAGTTCATGATCATCCAAATGAGCAAAAAATTAAGCTACCTGGTCTTGAAGATCTGGGACAGAGTCCAACTCCCCATCCCCTGTCAGGCTCATAAGAACAACATCTGTGTTAGTAGATCCTGACTCTGACCGAGATAAATCACCACTTGTCTCTGCATCAATCAATCCATCAGCTTTATTTGCTTAATCAGTACTGATTTAGGATCATGCTTAAATTATGCAGATTGGATACACAGACCTTGAGAATCCCTCCCATCCTGAAGCCCCTTTGATCTCTCCTCCATTGCAGCTATAACTGCTGGCCGATGTTTCTCTCTTAACTCTGTTAATCTGGTCTCAGTTACATTTTGGTAACCCATACAAGCAGTCAACACAAGCTGACTGCTGTCGAAGGTTGAGCCAGCTAATGACTGTAACAAAGTAACTGCATCTCCAGCATCCTTAGATGTAACCAATGCAGGACCTGCAAAGTACTGAGCTAAATTATTATTATTTTTTAAAATTATATAAGCCAAAAATGATACAAAATTGCATCAAATTGAAGTAGTGCCTATAAATCATAAAGAAAGAAAACAAAGAAAGAAAAAATAATATAAAAACTTAATGTTTCACACGGTACCATATAACTCCATTAACGCAAGAGCTGTTCTAAATAGCATAACACGGTTTCCTTCAAACAGAAGCACATCCCAGACTCGAAGAACTGCAGTCACGGGAAATCTATCAGATGAGAAATCTGTGTGAAGCTATTAAACAACCCATGCATTCATGCAGATCATATCAGAGATTCAGAGCCACTTCAGAAAGTGATTTCTCACACACTGCAGTCCTCAACAAAACCAAACAACATTCATTCTTCAAAGATACAGTATAAAACCTGACCACTTTCCCATGGAAGTTTGTTTGTAAATATGGAAAGGAACCATGGTCCAGTAACCCATCCCACTTGTACTCCCAGGTAATCCAGATGATTGACTGAAGCAGCATAAAAATGAGATGAGAAACCACCCATAAGTATCATAAATGAAACACTTCTAGAATTGCAAAAACAAATAAAAATAGAAGCAAAAAAGCAAACCCAGTTTAGGAAATCTTTCGCGCACCAAATCCTCAAAAACAAGTTGGTCAACCTGAGAAAATGGAAAACATTATCTGGAATTCAGGATACCCATCTGCAGCTGTTAACTGATAAACTAAAACCTCATTCTCATGTATTATAAGAGGACAAACAACAAAGAGAAAACAGGTAGTTGAAAGAAACAGAACTAAAGAAAACTTCACCTGATGTTCTATCATCTTCTCTGAATAGTAGCCATCAAAGTAGTCATCAATAATGCCCATCAATGCCCTGAAAATTTTAAAACTATTTAAATGCCACAAGAATAACAACTAGAAAAATGAGAAGGATGCTGTGGAAATACAACATCACATCATGCATCATGCCAGAAAACCAATGGAAGGTTAAAAAATGTGAGCATCTACATAAAAAAAGAAATCAAAAACAATTTTTACGGTGATTTTATACAACTAAGCCTCCATAGATTCACAAACAAAAGGCTATTAAATTAACAAAGCCAAAGTCAACTAGGTCCTAAACCCACCAAAAGGCGTTTTCTTCAGACATCAGCAGTAGTAACAAGCCAGCAAAGAAATTCATAGCCTGCATATAGATTAAAACCAACAAGGAATTAGAACCAGCTGCTATGTGAGATGAGAATGATTAACTTCATTGAGTACAACATGTGTGTCCAACCATCAGTGACAGCATAAAAAAGCCTCTTCTTATTGAAATGCCAAATAGATTGGTCAAATTAGACTTTTAAAATCCTGGCTCAGTGATATCCAAGATCCAATTAAGATGCACATTAGGAAGAGCGCAGGGAGAAGGTGAGCGAAAGAAGGGGGTTTGGGGTTTTTCTTAACTGATTAACAGGGAATAGATTATCACTAAAGGGATCGTCGTCAGCCTTTTATAGTATGGTATTCAATTATGTCTACTTCTAGCCAGAGCCATATATTGATTTGTACTCTTCTTTTTTTGTTTGGGTTTGTTGGTGGGGGGGGGGGGGGGGGGGGGGGGGGGGGGGGGGGGGGGTGGAGGGGATGGGGGTTCAAAGTTGTGTTTTAGAAAGAAAGAGTTTGATAGAAATTAGGATTCTCCAAGAGTCTATTACAGTATTACCCTAATATAAATAGTCCCATAAGTCTCCTTATAAAGCAGTTTCTTTATCAACAAATATCAACTTTCAGTGGTTAATTTAACCCTAGAGAATTCTAGTATCTATTTAAGGTCCCTTCTTCAACTTCCACAAGTTCTTCCATAGATATTTTGTTATTTGTTGCTGTTTTTGTAGTTTTTCCGCATCAAATTGGTATTGGAGCCGTGGCAAAGCGAGGTAGAACCTTGATGCAAGACAGCAACAATTTCAGCAAAAGAGCTGGGTGAGATACGGCATATGAATACATGATAAAAGATATTATAAGGTAATTGTGTTCGCCATATTTCCTTGCACCAAAATCTTTCTCCTTCTATAACATACCAAGAGAATAAGAGATTATGAAAGGTTCATACTGTATTACTGTGACCTCCTTTTCTCATCGTTTTGTCAAGCAGGGAAGGAAAGAATGAAGGTTTTGAGATTAGAGAAGGAACGAAAGAAGGTTTTGAGTTTTTTAGGTTCAAATTTGTGATGACGTGGCTGTTTTAAAGTGTCCAATAAATGGACAGTACAGGTTCACCAATTGTGGGAGAATTTCTGATCTCCTATTGTAAGGTAAGCCCAATCCATGTCCGATATTGCTTATAGTAAAATGAGCCATAATTTTGAAACAAATCTTATCAAATATGTTCTTTGCACTTTAGTTATGAAATTACCAAAGGCAAAAATCATGAATCATTTTGTGACAATTTAGACGGACAAGTACCTGACAGTACCCAACTGAGGGATTATGTCTAGCATAGGCAGTAAGTAACCGCCTCAAGGCATTCCTACCATCATCATCCAAAGCGGGATGACCTGGGAAGGTCCGAGGCAAGTCCTGCATTTTAAGACCACAAAAATAAAGAAACTAGTATTGATAGTATTGATAGTATTACACATGAAAGAAGCATCCAGATACTGAAAGAAATTGAAACCCAATAGCCCAAAATTGAAAACATGCATGTAATGACCTTCTCAATCTGCACTTTCCATTTCTCGGGCACACATGCAGAGTCTGTAGCTGAACCCTTATTATCACCATCTGATTGTAAGGTAGGTTGCTCGGTTTTAGTGAGGGAATCAGGTCCCGAAGTGAGAAGATCATGGTAATACTTCTCAACTCGACGGGCCTTGACACCGACAAAGGCTTGCCAAAGCTGAAATCAGAAGCATAAAGCACTCATTAAGCTTATCTAATATGTCATCGATACGGGAAAACATTAAGGGAGCACAGAGAGAGCTTAGAAGGGCATAATCTACCTCCCCCCTAAGAGCCATGGGAACTCCTCCACGAACAAGAACATCCAATTCTTCTTTCCAAGGAAACAAAGATTCCAAGGGGACTGCATCATCAGCAGTGACAGCTGAAGCAGAAATACTTAAATTTTCATTTGAAGCAGCATCTTGAATTGGATCTGACCTCTCCACGTCATAAAATTCATCCTCCGAGTCCTCCTCAGATGCTCCTCTTGCAGATCTAGCGTCTTCAAAAGTAGATAATGTTTTCCCTCCACTGTTACCTTGCTCGCCTTTAGATAAATTGCCCTTCTTCCTCACACGGATGCTCATCATATCCTCGATACCTCGAAGTGATGGTCTAATCTCAGTCCATAACTGGGCCCTGTGAGCTTTTTTCTGTGCATTGGACTGTGGCAAGTCCTCTGAATCATTTTTAATGTATAAATCAGTATCACGCTCCGTACTATTTAAACTCTCTCCCTCAACATACTTTACCATGTTATCAACTGTCTCTAACCCCACAGATTCAGCATGCAATGCCAATGGCTTGTTTTCTATCTGTGAAGATAACCCATTTATAGGCAATTGGGACTCTGCTTGGCAGTCCAAAAAAGTTGTCCACCTATCTGATCTTTCTTCCTCTTCCTCCTAATCCATTAAAACAAACAAGGAAAACATATTTTCTCATCAAAAAAATTCCAAACTACACTTTTGGCCACTTAAAAATAGGGGGGGAAAAAAGAGAAGTTAATATCCTAATACTAATATAATATGAACCTAGGACCCAAGAAATTATACTCAACCAAGACTAACAGAACTGATTAACTGTCGATCCAAAATTATTAAATATTTCTACAAACGAGTTTCTAATGGCTTTCAGAGAATTAAAAAACATAAGGCACAAAGCAAATCTTCTAAAAAGGTAAATACTACGAGCAAGCACAAAAAAATACCTTATAGATCTTAGCATATTCTCTGTACCTTTGGACGTGTTGAGGTCTCACTGCAAACCCATATGCATCCCTGTCCAGAGCAACAAAAAAAAAAGCTCTTGATGGCAAACGAACTACTCTATTATATGATTAATCGATTTTAATATTTCAAATGCATTTTTTGCCTTGACAACACAACAAAAAAATGAAAAAAGCTAAAACTAAACCTAAGCTAAGCTACAACAGGGGAATTTGGTAAAAGATCAACAACAAAAAAAGTAACCAACTCCACAAGGCACTCGCAATGGGCGAGGTCAGGACAAGCAGGATGAACGCAGATCTTACGACACATAATACGTGGAGAGGCTGTTTTCAGGAATTGAATTTGTGACGGTGTTGACCTCTAAATTGCATCTCTGCAACTCCACCACAGTTCCACTAGACACATGTTAGCGTATAACTCTACGAGGGCAATTCGGTTTAGGAAAGAAAAGGTGCACTGACACAGCCAAGCACCACAAGCAAGTCTAATTCAACTCCAAATTACCTGCTCTCTGCTTCTAAAAGGCGTTGACTCAAACTTGAGTACTTGACAACAACATATTCCACCCAAGAGCCAAATTCTACTCTCCATATCGCTCAGCATTGCCTCAAAAAGATATCAACTAACCAAAATTTTCATGAACTAGAATCAAACTCATTACACTGACCCTATCCAAAATTTCATAACGCATTAGAACTAGAATCCCAATATGAGCTCATTACACCGACGCTATCAACACAAACAGAAGATCAATTCCAACTTCCGATCAAGATTCTCAAAGAAAACACAAACAAACAAACAGGAAATCGAAGCACAGGAAGTTCCAACAATCCGATCATCATAATCCAAGAAGCTGACTAGTCAACTACAAAGCAACGATCGATGTGATGTAGGCAGTTCAACAGCTAAATTCGGACGACATTCTAGTAATTATCCACAGAAATGGATACCGGAGAGGCATAGAAGAAGCGTACCTCTTGTTTTCTAAGGCGAGGAGAGGCTTTATGGGTTTGAGCACAGCCGGATCTTTCATTGTTTTCCGATTTGATTGGTCTGTGACGCTGAAACCTTGGGGTCAGTTGGTGAAAGATAAGAAGGAGAGAGATCTCGCGCGCGCCTGCCTCTCTCTCTATACTTCTTCCTTGATTTTCTGCAATTGTGTTGAGCGAAGTGTGAGGGTTTAGTATTGTACGGGAGGGTTTTGGGCAGTGGCACATGCAGATGCAGTGAGCGAGATTAGCGTCACGTTAGTACAAGTGGGGCCGATTTCTTATCACGGAGTCCCAGGAATTGCTTTCTGGTCCGTTATATTATTGTGCGTTTGTGGGGTGGATGACGAATCGATGAGGTTTATCATCCATGTTAATATGGCGTTTGAGATCTGACCGTGCGCTACCATTATTGTTTTCATCGGCCCAAACAAAAGTAGAGGTGTAAAAAAAAGATAGGGACAAGTTTCACACTGATCTCTATTTTATTTTGTTTCGGATCAAAGAAACTCCTCTTTTTATGACAATTATGACAATGGATCATGTTGGCCCTATGGTTAATTTTCTATCAATTTTTTGCTGACGTTACATGACATATTTATTTAAAAAATAAAAAATCTAATTTGTCTATCTCTTTTCCCTGCAAAGGTGTCCGCCATTGTTGACGTCGTACTACAACTTAATCCTTTAATTTGAATTTCTTCATGGAATTGAACCAAGATTGGATTGAAATAAAGGACTCACTTGGCTAGACTATGTTCAACTAGTGAATGTAGGCATAGAGACAATACATGACAACCTAGAGCAGAGAGCATCCAGCACCATAATCGGTATATCTGTAAAACCAACCAAAAAAATGCATGTGTGGCTATCGCCGGAGAAGAAGGGAATAGCCGAAGGAACAAGAACACCTCATCTTTTCTGGTCATCCCATACATATTCTCAAATCTCTATCAAATCGGCAAGGCAATTGTCCCATATCTGACTATCAATCTTTCTCTCTTCTCAAATCTCTCTCAAATGGCAAAGATCGGTAAAAAATTATTCCAAATCTGACTTTCAATCTCTCTCTCTCTTCCAAGATCGACCGTGGAGACGACCCACCATGATATGGGTCCATTCCTCTCAAATACCCAAAATCAACGTGGAATCTTTCAATCTCTGCAATCCTTACAAGGGAAGAATAGTTTCTCGAGCTAGACCAGAACGACCCCAATTTCTCATGTCCGCCAAGCCATGGCAACACGTTCTCGATTTCTACTTCGGTGCTGTCTCCGAGCAGATGTTGACGGAGAAGACGACCTGCATTTTTTTCAATATTTTTTATTATTTTTTTTGAAGTAAATTAAAAAATAAAAAACATGTGTTATAATTTTATTGGTCAATTTCATCATGTATTTTTTACAAAGAAAAATCCATGTCAGCAGTTTTTGGACCAAAAACATATCAAGGGTTAACATGGCATGTTTTTGTAAGTACGAGGACTATTTTGGACTGAAACAAAATATAAGAGCTTAAGTGGTGCGAATCACAGCAATCACAGCGGCACCACCGCGCCTTCACCAATCGAAGAAGACGACCTACCTTCTCTGAGACCTGACATGGCTTCCTTCTTGAGCAAGTTCTTTCAATTTCCACATTGATTCTTCAAGCCTGGTTTCATCACCCACAATAATCATTTCAGGTTGTTGACCTGACTGAGACTCATTCCTTGTTAGATTCCGATCGTACAAGCCAAGAACAGAGGTGGAGACCCATTTTCGATCATGTGGGAGACTATGGTGGGTTGATGGCTGAGACCCATTTCGATCTTGCTCTCTCTCACATATCTCTAGGGCTTGGAGAAGATGGGGTGAAGTGGATATTTTGCTTTTAAAATATCCAAGCCATTGGTTAACGTACAATAATCAAATTCGAGTTAACGTGTTTGAATAATTAAATCAAATAATTTTATGTCTTTGATCTCGTACTCAATTTTAAACCGACAATTTTCTTCTTCTTTTTTAACTCAAATTTCAAACAATTTATATTGAAATTCGTTTAATACGAGTCTAACCAGTTTAATGATCAGGACAAAATTTTATCACACTTATTAAAAATGACAATCATATCAATCTCAAAACAAGTTGCACCTTTTTTACTTTTCCTTCTCTCTCCTATGGACTTGGGGTTCTGATTCATTCCTTTTTTTTTGGTTAATATCACTTTTAGTCACCGAAAGATAGTCCATGTTTCATTTTAATCACCGAAAGATAAAACGTTTCAACTTGGTAACTTAACTTTTTATTTTGTTTCAGTCAAGCCACCCGGTCAGGATTTCTCAAATCCGGGCAGCAAAAATGCTGACGTGGCAGTTTGACTTATTTTGATTAGTCCACGTGGAAAATAGTCGCCACGTGGAAATATTTAGCATAAGTTAATACTACTTTTAGTCACTGAAAAATTGCTCATGTTTCATTTTGGCCACTGAAAGATAAAACGTTTCAATTTAGTCATTTAGCTTTTCATTTTGTTCCAGTAAAGCCACTCGGTCAAACTGGCCACCGAGTGTCATTGTCGAAATGCTCTCGTGCGGCCTCTAAGCACAATCATCATTCAGTGACACGACTAATCCCGCAGTCAAACTAAGAAGCAAAAATTAGGTTTCAGAGATCAAACCCTGCAACACCATTCAATTTAGTCATTTAGCTTTTCATTTTGTTCCAGTAAAGCCACTCGGTCAAACTGGCCACCGAGTGTCATTGTCGAAATGCTCTCGTGCGACCTCTAAGCACAATCATCATTCAGTGACACGACTAATCCCGCAGTCAAACTAAGAAGCAAAAATTAGGTTTCAGAGATCAAACCCTACAACACCATTCATACTCTAGGCCTCCTACTTCAAATCGATTCGCCTTCATTGGTGTTTCGTCCCTATAGCATAACAATCTAAGCATAAGAAATTCTACTAATTCATATTGTTCTCGCAAGTGGACTTTCACTTCTCATGTTTGCTCTAAATTTAAAAAATTGCAAAATATTTTCACGTGGTGACCATTTTCCTCGTGTACCAATCAAAAGCAAGTTAAACTATCACGTCACCCTTTTCGCTGCTTGGATTTGAGAAATTCTGGCTTGACTGTAACAAAATGAAAAGTTTAGTGACCAAGTTGAAACATTTTATCTTTCAGTGACCAAAATGACACATGGACTATCTTTTAGTGACTTAAAATAGTATTAACCACGTGGCGATCATTTTCCACGTGGACCAATCGAAACAAGTCAAACTGCCACGTCAGCTTTTTGGCTGCCCGGATTTGAGAAATCCTGACCGAGTGACTTGACTGGAACAAAATGAAAAATTAAGTTACCAAGTTGAAACGTTTTATCTTTCGATGACTAAAAGTGATATTAACCCCCTTTTCTTCCCTTACATGTAATAAAAAATCATAAAAGGCTAAAATCATATGTACAGGAAGCCCTGCCATTGAAATCCAGGAGAGCGTATGTTCACTACTTGCATCGTCATATCTGAACAGACAAATCTCATGGTTCAAAATCATTTGTGAATTATTAATTAAATAAAATTAAAAATAGACAGATTCACACAGCTGAAACTTAGTCAGTGGGTTTTTTTGGCTATTTTTCTTTCGTCTTCGTTTACATGATTGAAACTACAAAAATGCTGCTTACCTTCACCAGTTCACCCGCAAATGACAGATTTACACAAGGCCGAAATTTAGTCGGCAAATCCGAGATCCAATAGATACATGAATCAAAGTATACAATCAATCATGTAGAACCTTCGATTGTCTGAATGGTAGACACGTGTAATACATATCTCAAACAGAAAATCCAAAAAAGAATGCAAGCTAAAATAGTCATTGGATCAACGTAAAAGTAAACCAATCGAACGGTCTACAATAGTCATGAGAAATCAAGAAATCTAAAGTTAACACGTGTGGTGTTGGCTATGAAAAAAGGCAAATGACTTTTAAGTACTTTTTTAAAACAGCCAACATGACTATCACATATGTCTGCCACGCAATCAATCAATCAATCAAACGGCTACCAATTATCCTCTTTCTTCAGTAATAACAAAGTGGAAAGGACAAAAATGGAATAACACTGCAAAACGAAACCGAAAGCAATCCAACGACCATAAATGATTCAATCGAGGTCCACTCGCGCGAGTACAAAACTAAAGTCCAAGTCGCTATATAATGGCACCGACGCTTGGAAAGCATTATAGTAGAGAGATGGTAGATAGTCAAAGTCGCTATAAATATGATGTTTTAAATAATTATTAAGTGTTTGATTTATATTATACTGATAGCATCATGCTCTTTCAAATATTGTGACAGATTGCATATTAATTAAAAATAATAAATAGGAAAATATGAGAGAATATTAAATGAATTTGATAATTTTTAGAAAATACATGGTCAATTTAGTCTTTTTAAATCGAAATGCTTAAAAAAATCTCGAACTGCACAATATGCTATTAAAAATTGGGGAGAGCTTGTTGGAATCATTTCATGCAATACTATCACATCTTCATCCTTGATTCAAATTATGGTAGGATATGACAACACCACTATCAATGCATTTAATGGTGGTGATGTGATGGTATTGCATTGAATGATTCTAGTAAATTCATTTCCTGAAAATTGTTGGTTGGACGTAAGTAACATGTTAAGTAGCATGTAACTTTTCAAGTAGCATAAATGTTACATGAAATGTTTATCTAAACCGTATAAATTTAAATTTTATTTGAACACATTATAAAATTGAATAAAAATAAAAACGCTACTCTCCCCGTCCCATTTTAATTGTCCCCTTCACTTTTTTACACAATTTAAGAAAATATTTAATTTTTTTTCAATTTGACGTTTATACCCTTATTTATAATGACAAATACTTTGACACCATAAGTAATGTGCAGGTTATTGAGCTTTTCAAATTAAGGGTAAATGAGGAAAAAATGAGAAAAAATAGTTTTCATTAATTGAAATGGACATGCATTTTGGGACATTCTAAAAAAGAATAAAATATAATTAAAATAGGACGGAGGGAGTATTATGCAGAATTTCAAGTATAATGTCGCCCCATACCAAGTAAGGTATGAATTTAGTTGTCTGCAATTCGCGTACTATTTCCTAAAATTCAGGTACAAAGATTTTTAGCTCAGTTAATTTGGGACGATCTGATTGGTTCTGGCACACCAAAGCAATTTTGGAAGGAGAATACCCTCCGCACAACTTCTTTATAGAGGTCGTAAATCTAGGGCTTACGATTCGCACCACCCATAATTCTCTGCCTCGCAATTCTAGCTTCTCCACAGACACAGATTCCGAGTCCCATTCGTCCGGGTCGGGGTGAGGTATGCGATCGGAGAGCAAGCCTGGTATGGTCGACGATTGTTATTCGTTCAACAACAACGACCAGAAGAACAAACTCGACCGCCAAAATCAGCAGCAGCCCTTGCCGTCGCCTTCGATGCAAAATCAGAATAAACACTCTTCTAAGTTGCTCACATTGCCCACGATCTTAACCCTTGGTCGTGTCGCTGCTGTGCCTCTTCTCCTTTGCAGTATGTTCAGTCTTTCTGGAAATTTTGATGCAAATATTAGGTTTTTTTTTATTCCATGTTTGGTGGCTCGTGATGAATTTTTCAATCTTTTTTATGTAGTAGTAGTTGAATTTTATGATGCGGAGATCGCTTTAATTTTGCAATGCATTATTAAAAAAGCTTGAAATTGATTTTTAATGTTTGAGTTGAACTTTATTTTGGATTACATTGCTGATTTTCATTTGTCTCCAATTAATAATTTTAATTGGAGTGTCTGAATGCTAGGTCGGTAAACAATTTAGCATGTGGTTTGTTTGGTATTATGCATGAGATGAAGAAAAAGAACAGGCACATCTATTATCATGGACTCATTCGAAATAGACACCCAGAATTTGATGAGACTAACTTATTATGTTTCGACCTTTTTATTTTTTATTTTAGCATTTTATGTGGATAGTTGGCGGGGAAGGACTGCCACAACAAGTATATTCATAGCTGCGGCAATTACAGATTGGCTTGATGGGTACATCGCTAGGAAGGTATAGTCGTATTGATATTCTAGACTCTAGAGTTCAAAGCAAGACGGATTTTTTGGGTTATTATTTCAAGAAAATATTCAGTTGGCTAAATCTTCTGATGCATTACAGATGAGGTCATGGTCTTCTTTTGGTGCTTTTTTGGATCCAGTGGCTGATAAGGTGTGACCTCAGTCTTTCATCCTTAAATAAATTTAAGTTATTATTTTCTGCCATTGAGATGATGGTCTTCTGAACTTATGAGGCTGCCGTGTTAAATTCAGATTATGGTTGCTGCCACATTGGTCTTATTGTGTAGCAAACCTTTTGAAAGTGCTATATTTGGACAAGTTCCATGGCTTCTAACTGTACCTGCTATTGCCATTATTGGTAGGGAGGTAATATATTGAACTGCTCTTCTTTTTGCATCTCTATAATCATCAATGTTTGTCCCATCTAAATGTTTGAGTTGTATGCATTGTTTAAGTACCCACACAAATAGGCTGGTTCTTAGCAGTGGGTAGCGCATTTTTTTTGTTATTTGTGTTTTCAGCCTTTATATGTAACGTGCTTCTGTCACCGACTCGCTGTTTAATCATAAGTATACTTTTTGTTTGTAGTAATTGGCAGAAGGTCTAATGAATAGATTACTATGCTTATAAATGTAACTAAATTCTTTAATCAATGAATTTTGTGCCGAACAAGGTGAGTGCAAAATCTGGCTATCATCTTCTAGGGGTTGCTTTTGGACTTTGAAGGGCATGACATAATGTGTGAAGCATTTATCATGACATACTGGTGGACTCATTGTGTCATTGCTAGAGAAGATTCTGTGGTTGCATCATTTGACCATATTCATATGCTGTTTAGTCCAAAGAGTCAAAAAAATTTGCTTGTCATTCAGTTAAAGAGCTTATTCTTGTTGAGATTTTTTGTGTGCTTAGAATGCTAGTGAATGATAACTTGCCTACAAATGGTTGCATCCTTTCCCATTTGATTCTGTGAATGGAGAATGTTTTGCTGAGCAATCATGTTGGTGTTTCATACCCTATTCTACAAGTGAGAAATAACATGGATTTGAACTATTTGAATGTCGAATCCAATTATTGATTCAAATGAACTGTGATATTTTGGAATTGTCAATCTAGCTAGATATCCTGACTTGCAAGACCTTTACAAGTGAATTATATTTTGCGAATTTGGTAGCTCAAAGAGCTGCTTTGAACTTTAAGTATATATTGGCTCTGCTAAGTGAGATGAATTTCTTTAATGGGATAAGGAAAAAATACATCAAATAACAGAGACAACGAGGTTAGCTTGACATATGGTAAAATCGCTACCATTTGAAACTAATTTGATAGAATTGTTTTGTGAATGGTAAGTTGATCGAAATTATTAACCCTGAACTTTTGTCATTGTTGTTGTTGCTTTGAGTAGTGTCTTTTCTGCTTTTACAGTCTTTTGGCTGGCTTATGTAGTAGGTTTGGTTGGACTTGGGGTTAGACCAAATGATCCTCGGGACATGGATACAAGATTCTAAAGCTTTTGAAATTATTGGTAAAACATGGTACCATGACGGGAATTCTCCCAAATGGCTTGCTGAATCTCAGTCAATGTTGGTTGTTCGGCCACCAATGTTACCTTTCCAGGGGTGGTCTAACGCTGTTGTCATTTGAGCTACCAAGGCCTCTGTTTATTCTTCATTTGGCCTAACTTCTTGGTATTTTGTAGGTTCATCGCACTCTAATTAAACTTCGACAACATATCTTTTTGGCGCTTATTCTGTAGAATTATTGCTACTGTGATTGATCCCTAATATTGTCAACCTTTGTTGACTGTCTCTAATAATTTATAAATTGTGAATCATGTCCATCGTTCTTGCCTCTAGTTAATGCACCTATAAATACTAGCATATTGCTTTCAGAATTTAATGGTGATATTTCCGTTTGTAGGGAATCTACGTTAAACCTTGTCATTGGACTTGAGTGGTGTGTCTTCATCTGTGTTTTCAGTTTAACCAAGTCCTTCGCTTGTATTTCTTTTGTAGATAACAATGTCTGCAGTTAGAGAGTGGGCTGCTTCTCAGAATAGTAAGCTTTTGGAGGTTTGTTATTTCTCCCCAATATTTGATCAATTGCCTTATTTTGGGAATTCTGAATACTCCTTTATCATTCATTCTCACCTTCCTGTTCTTCCCTACGCAAGGGAACACTTACTTTTGTACTTGTTTGTTTCAATTTCTTGTTCAGGCTGTTGCTGTAAATAACTTGGGGAAGTGGAAAACTGCAACCCAAATGATTGCTCTAATCATCCTCCTGGCTACCCGGGATGGCAGGTTTGTTTCAATTTCTTGTTCAGGCTGTTGCTGTAAATAACTTGGGGAAGTGGAAAACTGCGACCCAAATGGTTGCTCTAATCATCTGGCTACCCAGGATGGCAGGTTTTTTGTTTTATCCCTTCCACGAAGTGGATATGCACAGATTTTTATTCTACGTAGAGGAATGAATAATTCTTTCCCCCTAATTTTGCAGACTCAGTGAGCCTGGACTTGTAGCCTCTGGTGTCATTCTGCTTTATATCTCAGCAGGGCTTTCAGTTTGGTCATTATTTATGTATGTGAGGAAGATGAGGAAAGTATTGCTGAAGTAGCTTGTTAGGGCATCTGATTTGCACTTATCATAACACTCCTCGCGGGAGGATTGTGTAACCTCTGGTAATGGCACCCTTTACATGGCCCTTTCAAATGGTTTTGTTCACTCTTGAAAGCAGGATTGTCAAGATATATTCATCAAGGGAAGCTGTTCTCCTAAAGGTCTGGCATAATCTGTTTACTTTGAGCTGAGTTGTTTTTAGCAGTACTCGGGATTTGTTATATGGTTTTTCCAATTTCTTCCACATTCAGTCAGGTAGATTCGATTCACTGAAAAATTAGGATAAAGACGTTGAAGCAGAGTATTCATCCCTGTTTCAGTGCTTAATTTGCCCTGTGGTGGTTTTAGTAACAGGTTTTGAGCATAGTCAGTCATTGAAGCCATGGTTGACTCTGAGATGTACTCTTCCTATATAGTAATAAACGGATGTTCTTTGGATGAAAACATTTTTCTTTCTGAATGTTTAGAGTGTAAAGAAGTATTGGAGATCAAGTAATGTTGAAATTCTAGTTGACCACCCTCGTTCTCTCAACTTGGTGGGGAGGAAGTGATGGTGGGATTATTCCCTTAGCCTCCATTTGGGAGGTGATGCTATCCCATTTAAAACGTCATTTGTTCTTATAGTCGAACGGGTGAACTTCAAACAATGGATCTCTATCAAGATTTCAATATCGCCGAACCACGATTCTCCATTATTCACCATTGCCAACATTTGAAAAAGTTAGTCGCATAGTCCTCCGACATCCCAAACTTGTTCAGCCAAAGTCGAATTTCTACGGCTGCCTCTTGGTGTTGGTGATATATGATTCATTACATTGGGATATAACAAAACTTCTAGTCTCATTGGATTTTCAAGTACCAAGTTATTTGCGATTTGGTATTGTAGAATATACAGGCATTTTCTAACGTACCTACGATCACAGCAAATTCTGTACTAAATAGAGGTTCCTCTCCAGATCACAGATGAATGAGAAACCATACTTCAGAGCTGAGCCTGCACACAAGAAATGATTTTTTAACAGAATTTAAATGATCTTACAGTCTAAGAATATCCCAAAAATGTTTTGAAATAAAAAATAGTCAATCAACAAGTGAACAAGAAATACCATAAGACGTTTCTTCAAACTTTCAACTAGTTCATGTGGATCGCATCTCGTTTGCTTGTAACCCTCAATTTTGTTCAACTCCTACAAATTTGAATTCAAAATATGATAATGCCAAACTAAACATGCGTACTCACTGAATGGGGCAATAAAAAAACACTCTGGTTCTTTGTTCCCTTCTCGACTTCTTGGAGAAATAAACCAAGTTAGCATTGTTACGTTGTAAAAAATTAATTTCAGAAAAAGTAGATGCTCATGTCATTTCCTAATTTATGAGGCTTGCTCGAACTAATTTACAAGACAAAGTGGACGCTTATTGGATTCTAATGCCTCGTGACAATATAAAATGCACACACGTAAACATAGTCATCGGAAACATTAAGCAGTCCTATACCTCAATCCAAGCAGCCATTTTGGGCCTACCATGAGTAATGTCATAGTTCTTTACATCCAGTAAGAATGGCTGAAATCTCTCAATGAAGGGAATATAAGCTATATCAACCTGTAGAATAAATTTAGTAAGTGGAGCTTTTGGTTTTATTAGATAAAAGGTTGAGACTAGGAGAAAAACTTGGTTTATAACAATGTTGCAAACCGCATAATACCCAATTACCCAAAAAAGCATATAACATATATATATGTGTGTGTGTGTGTTATGCAGAAGACTTCATAAAAAAACGAGACATAAACAACTAGTTGGCAGCAAACTAACATGACAGATATAAGATGTCACTTACAATACTGAATTGGCCGAGCAAAAAAGGCCCATCGTCAAATTTGGATAGAGCCTTTTCAATGTAATCAAATGCAGCACCTGATGCAGTTCACCAGTGAGGTCACAAATGTTCAGATATGGAGCGGAAACATCCATAGTAGCAAGTGTTGACTCACCAGCTTCATTTATATTTCCCTTGATTGAAGAATACACCTCTTTTCTGAATGAGTCAATGTAAGATAGCAACTCTTCTGCAAAATCTCGCTTCACAGGATCCTACAGTTCAGCAAATGAAAGCTATATATTGTTTACTTTCTGCATAAAAGATCAACAAAGTACGCAGTCTCTAATCTTACATCGGTGAAGAGAGAAGGCCCTTCAAAGTGACTATCAATATATTTAATCAGATCAAGACTCTCCCCCTTTACTTCATTGTTATGTTCCAAAGCGGGCACCTGCATAAGAAGTTCTCATGAAACAATGCACATTAGAAAAGTGCAGAGGTACGGGAAGTCGGGAATTAACAATTCAAAAAAAAATGTTATTTATATCTTAGCATCAGTTTTTCTCACTCCCTGTAATAATCCAGACAATCAAGTTCTTTTACCACATTTTTATTAAATTACATAAATATTATAACATTTCCTTTTCTATTTAGTGCACTTGCACAACAAGGGATGCAGGGGATCTGATTATCAGGATATAGGAATGGCTGTCAGAAGCAAAGCGTGAACAAAGTATAAAAGCATAAAAACCTTGTTGGCTGGATAGACTTTCTCCTTGTACCAAGCAGGCCTGTTTTGTAGATCAATAGGAATCAATTTTATCTTGTCTTGCAATCCCTGCTACATCCAAGTACACAAAGAAAAAGACGCCATGAAAATTCCAAACTAGAAATGGAGAGTGACTACTGACTAAGACTGAATAAACTTTGATCATGATAACAAGCTTCCTTTCTAAGATTTGACAACATACACTCAAGACAAAATTTATCAGCAGAAAAATCAACCAAAGTAGGATTCAAACTCGGGTTTTATCTTCTTGATATGTGGAAACAGCTTTTTTGTCGTCAAAATTTCTAAATAACAGAAAAGTGGTAAACAACCTTGCAGTTTCGGGTAATCCACACGCGCTGTGCATAGGGGCAGGTGTATGATATGTACAACCTATAAGAAATCGTGCATTCGACTTCATATTCATAATGATAAATAAACCTAAAAAACATGATTCTGCTCATGGAAGAAAGTAAAGCAAATGCAAAAAAACCTTGTTGTTCCATCAAAGATTGGAGGCGGGTCAGAAGTAGAATCGAGAGCTGGTGGAAGAACTTCTTGCACAGAACTCCTGCAGAGAGAAACAAACACTCTAATATTAAAATTGCTTGGGATTTAAAACTTCCTCCCATCTTTCCAACAAACAAAAGACTATACTTCTACCAATTGGTCGGTCATGGCAGAGAATAGATCAACCCAATCAAAATATAAAACCCAGATAAATAAACTCAACTAATGACAAAATTCTTCTAGTTTTCCACGAAAACAAAAGGTAAAAATAAGGTCTTTGTACATAGAAAGACCAAAAGGGAAATTAGGGTTTTTCAGCTGTTTTTTTCCTTCCCCTTAAGCAGCATTAAATTCCTTACCCGGAGGCCATTGTAGATGATATTGGTGCGACTCTGAGTCGACGCAAATGCACAGAAGAGATAGCGAGAGACTGATAACCAATTACTGCTCTAGGAGTAGGAAGATTGGGTCCTGGGGGTATAATCGCTAGTTTGGGGAACGAAAATGAAAACGAAGAAGCGGAATAGGCTGCATGGAGAACAACCATGTTTAGATTAGATGGATAGATTTCTTTCAGGTCCTTATTAGGGACCTTATTCTCAAAATTACCCTTACAATATCACTTAATGACCATTCGGTCCCAATCCTTATTATCATCGTCTGGTCTCTGAAACATCGTCTTTGTGGTGATTCCGTAAAGTGAATGGGATTGATACTTGATAGAATGCACATTTGATATCTAAAGAATTATACTTTCTTTTCTGTCGTAGAAAAGAGAAAAAAATAATTATTTCCATGTCTTAAAGTTTGATTTAGGACCAAAACTGCAGATTAGTTAAATTTCATGGTCATTTAGAACTTTTTTTAAAAAAAAAAATAATAATTCACAGAAGATGAGAGAGAGAAGGAGAAAGAGAAGAGGATTGGGATTACCCGGTAACGTTTACAGGTTGAGGTTCAACAGTGAAAGAATAATTCACCACTTAAATATATTTGAGTTGCTCATCTACACTTTCACTATGTAGGATCCGAACTCACCGGGACACAACACACTCAGGCACAATGAAGAACCAACGAAGACCAAGGGCAACATTCTTGGATTTTTTTTTGAGCTTATTAGTATGACAAAAATAATCGCTAGAAATAATTTCAAGCAATAATGATATGTTACAACTCGAAACACCAATTTCTTTTAGAAAAAAATGTAGGATTGGTATCCCATATGGAATCTGCATGCTCTGAACACTTGAAAAGGGTCTACCTCGAGCCTTTGCTTTCTACTGCTTCTTTCAGCTTTCTCCCTAAAGCATACGCAAGAGGGGGAGGCACAGCATTTCCAATCTGTCTATGCTTGTGTTGAATATTCCCTGCAAATTTGTAGGTATCTGGGAAGCCCTGCAAGGACAAGAGTGATTATAAAAGTTAAAACACTTGCAGTTGGTGCTGTAGATACAAATAAAATGATTCATTCCAATGCCATTTGAAAATCTTTCAAGAAAATCATGTACTGCAGTTCCAGATAAGTTCCTCACCGGTGCTCTGAGATAAAAATATACTGAATTTCAAAATTTTAGTTGCACCAGATTCTTTCAATGTTTTTATTCAATAAGTAACCTATTGTGTCATTTTTTTACCTGGGATCGAGCGCATTCCCGAACTGTAACAATCCTGTCCTGTTCTGGATGAAAGCACATTCCAACTTTGCCCATGGGCTGGGGATCAGTCACGGAGGTTGGAAAGTTTCCTTTCCAGTCCAACCTTCCAAATAGCCCTTTCCACTGATTATGCCTTTTGGCAGTGTTTGGAAGGCACCAGGGGATTAAATCCACCACTTGGCCCGTGGACAACTTAACCTGCAGAAATGGAATTGAAAAGAGGTTAGAAAAGTAACCATGAGTGGATAGAATCATCGGAGAAATATGAAGGAATTTCAATCGTGCTATACTATCAAGAATCCTGTCCATTGGATATGTACTAATATGTCAATGCAACAGGCTAAGGGACGGGCAAGAGGCCACCTAGCATTTTCCTACAAGAGAGAGAGAATCAATTGGTTGTAAAAATCAGGGAGAAAAAACCTTTTCATCAGGGAGGTCACGCCAATCAGCACCCGGTCGTCTTGGTATACGTTTGCAGCGAATGAGGTTAAGTTCATTCATCTCTTTTGAGACATGATCCGTTAAAGCCATCGAATCTCCCCGAATAACTTTCTGAAACCAGGATTCAGGTTTGGTCCCATACTGCAAACAAAATTCCAGGATATAAGTTCAAAATGATAAAGCAATGACTAAGACATCGTGAGAGATGATGACAGATTCCTACTCCCATGGTTGTCTTGGAGGCGCCATTATCAACCACTGGCAGATCTCCAATAGTATCTTTTACAGTTATTGAACGGAAAGGAGCACCATTTACGGTACTCCGTACGGCAGCATAATGAGTATTCCCGGATAAAGCAACCTTGAGCTCCGGACTGGCAAATACATGCAACGGTTCGGGCCATTCAGGAAGATTTTCACCTGGAGCTGCTGCCCATATAAATGCCCTTTTTCGAGACTGTGCCACACCATAGGCTCCAGCTTCCAGTACTCCAAACCTAACCTGCAATAAGTGAACGAGACAATAAACCCGTTGGGACAATTAGATCTCAATGTCAAAACATTAGAAGCACATATCACATTACATATTTCTGCACAAGAAAATATCAGTGTGTGCTGAAGTACCAACAAACAACAGCGTACAACCAATTTGATTAAAGCAGAGATACATTGGGAAAAAACCCATGAGGTTTTCCTCGCCGTGGGCAATTGGAATGAATCTGTAAGTTCATCAAAAATATTTTGGTGCACAAATCTGAATGAAAAACTCGAAAGGATATTAGAGAGGAGTATGGGTGCAGACTGCAGAATATACTAAAGAAGTCACAAGCTCCCTTCTATACCTGATAACCAATTGCAAGGAGGGAAGCGAGAGTTAATCGAAACGTTTGCCCCTTGTTAAATGATACAAAGTTCCTCACGTTCTCTAGAAGGAAAAACTTTGGACGGAAGTAATCAACAAAGGATAAGAACGCCAATATCATTTCACATTGGACCTTGCTCCATGAGCTTTGATTAAACCGATTCATTCCAGAAAATCCCTAAAATTAGAAGACAAGAAAAATTAAAGAGTGCTGATTATGTTAGGCCCGATAAAGATCATATTATAACTTTCTTTTGAAATTAGCTTTTATCGCAAAATGAAAAAGAAAACTAGCATACCTGACATGGCGGGCCCCCATTGATAAAATCCACTTCTCCAGGACGAGGCAGATTCTTAATCATGGATTCATCAAGTTTTGCAGCTAATTCAGCAGCTTCAGATGTTGATACACAGTCATCTGCATCCCCAGATGCTTCCATGATCGCTCTGCATATCAAAATATCAAATGCCAAGAAGGTGAGTATAGTATCCCATTTTCAAAGAAGAAAAATCGGAGAAATGTGAAGGGGGAAAAAAGGCACGGCACTTAGGGAAAAGGGGGTAGGTAATTATATAAAATGCACTCAATATGGAAAGAAGAATCCACCTTAGGATTACATTGCAGTTGTGAATAAACATAAAAGACTCTGGATGATTAAGTTTGAAGGCTTCTCCTGCAGGTTCTTCATATTCAATTGCCCACTTTGTAACCGACGCACCTATATATATTCAGTAAAAGCATAAGTCAGATGTTTTCTGATAACCTTGAAAAACATTCAATGGCTCATTGGAACAACAAAAGTATAATCTGCTACCTGCTTTCTGTAACCCTTCAGATAAACCGCCACAGCCAGCAAAAATATCTAGTGTTGCTAGGCGATCCATGCAGAATGTATTTCTAGCCTTTTCCTCATTATCAATATTTATATCATTTTCACTTTCTTTGCATTTCCCCTTCTTCTTCCTAGAAACAGCTTCATGAGCCACTTTTTCTTTTGAGGGACTAAGCTTGATGTTGGCAGGCAGCTACAACAAACAATAAGGTTAGCTATTGCAAAATGAGATTGCAAATCCAGAAACACATAAATTTTTTTCTCAAGTGATTGCTGCCTTTATGACCATTAAGGCAGAAAAACTAAGAAAATAAAATACGAAATACTGAATTGTTGATCAGAAGACTGGGTAATTATAACTGCATTGTAGGACAGAAAGGAAAAAAAGAAGAAAAAAAAAAGATTACCTGCCTAACAGCCCCAGTGTCAGGATCATACAGATGTTCACAATAGAACACATGCTCAACAATAGTTGGTCCATCCACCAATGGAAGTTCATGCTTCTTTTGAACATCACATTTACCTTCTATAGCCACAATAGGAACCATCATTATTTGGTCACTGTAATATACCTGAAAACATTATGAAATGATCTCAAGTGAGGATCACAATGACAATTACCAAACGAAAGAAACAACTTCCAATAACAGATATATATCAGAGGACTAATCAAGACTTGACCGTATGAAAATGTCCAATATGTAATTTCTCAAATCTATGAAAACAATGAAATATTTATCGGAGAAGAAGGAACCAATGATTCTAGAGTCCAGTTATTAAAATGAATACCAACTTAATGTCACCTATGGTAAAATAGTGCCAAGGAACCAGTTTTTGAAATCTGAGGGTGAAGTTCTTTATGTTCTTCCCTAGTAGTCCTTAAAAAATGACTTACCTCCCGAATGTCAGAGCAGTATGCCTTCTCTGGTGAAACATCTTCCGGTCTAAAAAATCTTCTGACTTTTACTTTGGTTGATTCAGGAGAAGCCAGTCTCGAGCCCTTGGGCACTTCAATATCTATCAACTGCCCAACAACATAGGCACTTAGCCCCACATTCCTTCCACTTTTAAAAGTTTCATGTTCTCCACTATCCGCCACTAAATGACAAGGACCTAGATAGACAAAATCTTGAATACGATACTCAATTCCTTTGAATGAAAAACCAGGCAAATTCAACTTAAACATTTCTTTCTCCCTCTGACTTTCCTTCATTTTACAAGAATGGCAAAGTCCAGTACCAAGGCCCATGGTACTATTTGGAAGACAAAAGAAAGCACCTCTTTCAGGACAATAGAAGCTTTTACAAAAGAATTCTGTTGGCAGTCCTTTTCTTTTTCTGTCCTCATGCCTTTCCCTGTCCATCTTTTCCTTGAGGGCATTGGCCTTCCGGTGTTGATATCCCCAAGGTATCGCTTGTGTTTCCATGACAACAGTTTGTTTAATGTCATCCAGTTCAAACTCCAGACAATCATTTGTCAAAAATACCTCCCTCTCATTACCGGCCTTACCCAGAACAGTCTGAGATCCTCTCAGCATAAGCCTACCATGAATCATCTTTCTCGCATCCGAGTTTTCAAACATGTACTCCACAAAATATATAGGAAAATTTTCTGAGTCTACTGTTTCTACCAGTACAGTATCGCCCACAGCAACCCTATCTCCGTGGACAATGGCCTGCATATACAGGGCCCCACCAGCAGATGTTTTTCCAACTGACTCTCCATTCCATCTTAGATCTTCATCAGTACCTTGCAGCTTTGTCAGTTTTAAAGAGCATTGTGGTTTCTCCATTTCCTCATCAAGTTGTATTATCTCCTCTCCAACCTCTTCAGAATCATCCTCAACTTCTTCTTGTTCGTCCTCGACTTCATCACTCTCTTTCACATCAGGAGAATCCACCTCTTTTGTATCTTCAGGAGAGTAGTTTGAATAAAACTCTCCCCAAATACTATTTATAAGTCTTGTTGTAGTAGCCGGCATTGCCTTCCTTTTTGATACAGTTGGTGTCATTGCTGCTCTTGGGTTCATATTCACCTCTGTCTTCAATTGTGCCTTTTTCTTTACCAACCATTTAGTATGATGTCTTTCCTCCATTTTGTTGCGAAGTGCAGTCACAAAAGCACAATTCTTGATAGGTCCAGGATACTCAGAGAGCTGTTGCAAAATAATTGGTCCATGAACAACTAGATACCTTTCAACAGCCGCCAGGTTTGAAGAAATAAATGCAGGGTGATCCTTATCAAATTCCGAGATTTTTCTAACTACATTATCAAAAGAAATTCTCGATGAGCGAATCTGCTCCTCCAACAAGGTTATAAGGCTGACAGTAAGTCTCGCAGCCTTTAAGACTGGTTTATACCATGGAGCATACTGCTTCGAGGGCTTCCCAAGTCTGTACCTAAACAAACAAAGAGAAAATGGCAATTGATTAAGGTACTCTCCCTTAACAAGAATTTGGAAAATTCTACAAATCACAATTATCACGTCATAGTTGGGATCAGATTTGCACGTCAGATTCACATAGTAAACAAGAAAGTTCACTCGGTTAAAGTTTAAGAGGGCAACGGTACAAGTAAAACTGAACAGGCAATAAGCACAAATAGAGGTAGAAAAGAAAGGTAACTGCAACATAAATGGTGATGATAAACTTTAACACATCATGAGTCTCAATGAGAAATACCAGGCCAAATCAGTTCGAATGAATATGAAAATCATTCCATGTCCATATTCTATTGTCCATTCTTTTATTGCACTCAGATATATTGGCATTCCATCAGCATTCTGCACTCCAGCAGAACCTGAAGCAGATTGGGTAGTGTTAGCATCAATATTAAATCCACTCCCATCATCTTCCATCATAAGCCCTGACCCAAAGACTGTTACGTCAATATCAGCACAAGGCTTCATCGGAAGAAGCTCCAAGGAAATCAATCGAGAGTCAGAATTGTAGAGTGTCCAATTATTAAGCATGCTTTTAGGAAGATGATCGGGATCATCTGTGTCGAGATCAAAAATAAGAAATTCATCAGCTTCTTCATCAAAGCTTGTGTAGTAAGCTGGTAAAGGATAGTCATTTGCAATTTCATCTTCATTGATCTTGATGTAGAACTTGTTCAATTGAGCAATTGGACCCCTATTTTTTTTCAGTTTTGATTGCCAGTTCTCCTCCTCCTGCAGCACCCTAGCCAATTTCATGTCTTCATCTTCCTCAGGCAAACAAGAAGAAGAACTAGAGTGATTGACTTGTTCTCCACTGCCAATTCTCAAACTTTTATCCATCACATTGCCAAATGCAGTTCCATTTGCTGGCTCAAGACCTTCATATTTCTTTACCTCATCCCTCAAGGCAACAAGCACGGGCAAACCTCTAAAGATTTCATCACTTTTCATAGATGTCTCATCCAAACTGATTAGCTGATTATATATGAATTCACCCTGCGATGCAATGAAATCCTTAATAGACATCTGATGAGGAAAATTCTTATTACCACTCATGGAACGGGCAACACCAGCAAGTAGTTCATCAACAGTCTGATCAGGATTCCCTCCAGATGCTCTCAATTTTTTGTAAACTTCTATACAAGCACGCGCCTTTTCAAAGAAAAGACTAAAGGGTTTTTTGTAGTTATTTGCAGGTTTAACACAATCATAATCTGCAGCATCTGTGGATACCCAAATTACAGGTGAGCCTTCTTCATAGCCTGATATTGCCCACGATTCAATCCGCCCAAAACCTTCGCATCTAATACCCCTTTCCTTATCTTTGTCAGAACTTTCTTCCAGAGGCAAGATAAGACCCGAAATGAACAGGTCATTTACTTCTAACATCTCAACAGGCTGTGGCTTTCCATCAGAATCATGAAAGATAAAATTTGTAAGTCTCCTGTTTGGTCGAGGACCATCCTGCACAGATGTCATATGTAAAGCAGCAATCTCATCTTCCACAATGATTCCCCTTTTAGTCTCAATAACTGAAGATTTGTCTGACAGAAGAAGAGGTTTCTCTCTAAAATCAGAACAAGCAGCTGCTCGCTTTGGCATTTTCCTAGCGGCACACACCTTTTCGCTATCCCCTGGCATTTTCCTCTTCTTCTTTGAGTTGATAGCTATTCCAGTATTAATATCTGCTTCATTAGCATCAGAAGCAGCAGAGCTTGACTTGCCTCTAGTTTTTCTCGCCATCCCTGAAGTAATAAATTTAGCAAATGAACAAAAAGGAAGAATATGCAAACAGTTCAGGAAAATATCTTTCAGTAACAAGAAATAAGTATGATAGTATATGAAAATAATCAACAAGAAGCCCAGAAAGGCAAGAAGATGACAAAAAATCTATTGGAATGCCTGCATTAAAAATAAAAGAAGTCGGAACAAACAATTCACCAACAATAAAAGTTGTCTTCATGATACATAGCAAACAATAAATGAGATAAACAGACTAGAAGTACTAGCATAATAAGACTAAAAGCAAGGAAAAGGAAAATTTTATTTTCCCTCTTTCAATAGAACTTGTCCACGGCGAAAACAAAATGGAACAAACTCTAGATCTAAAAAGCGAAAAAAAAAACGTTTTCCATTATGTTCTCAAAATTTACACATCAAAAGTACAGACCAATAATCTCAAAAAAGTTACCCTAGACGACAAATAAAAACTTAAAATAAATTACAACTATTTATACCTTCAACCCTCTCTTCCTTTAGCAGAACCTCACACTCTGTTTTGTTTCTTTCGAACTCAATCACTCTCTCTATGAACACACAACTATTTTCACTTTGGTACACCCTCGTTACGGTTCTCCCCCGGTATATATATACAAAACACACACATACACGTGTTCACTCCATCTGAGATTTTAGGGATTACTACGAGCGAATCCAAACAAGGAAATACAAATTCAAAAGACACAAGTGGCAATGAACTCACCCGATCCTCTTTCGCCTTCTACGTCCCCATTCAGAGCGTTTGGTGCACCCATTATAACGTCTATATCCGCGAAACCGGAAACCATCTGGCGATAAGTGCAAATATGGCGACAAAAGAAAGCGATATGAAAGGTGAGTAAATGTTGAAAATTTTGATTTTTCTTTTTCAAGGAGGCGGGAAATTTTTTTGCTTTCGTTGGATTTTGGCGGACTCTGAAAACATAATTGAAAAGCCCTAATAGGCACGATTGTAATTAACCCAGTGAATTAGAAAGGGGCGGAGATAGCGGTGAATTCAAGAAGATTTTACAACATGATCAAAATTCTGTGATGAATGCACACGATTTGCCTTGAAATATATGGGGTTCACGATTTCACATGAATGATTTTCATTCGTTGTCGGTCTACTCCTGCGATGATATATTGTTATCAATTTTTTAGTATGATATTTTTACCGCTAACATCGATGATACTTAGGGAGTGTTTGGTTAACCATTTTGCATGTAGCATATAATTCGGCTTATATGCTGGGAGCGTATAAGCTGTTTTAAATGCTGGGATGTATGCTGTTTCAAATGCTGGGGCTGTTTGGTTATTTTTTTTGAAAAAACATATATGCTGGATCAAATGTTGTGGTTAATTACATGTAGGGGTAGTTGCACAAATTAAAAAATATTTTTCAAAATATATATTATATTTTTAATAATATATTTAATTATTTATATTTAATAATATATTCATTTATATTATTTATTATTATACTTAATTATATTTAATAATATTATCATTATTAAATATTATATTTTTATTATAATAATAAATTAAATATAATAATAAACTAAATATAAATTAATAGATTATTACGTATAAATAATTAAATTTATTACTAAATAATAATAAATTATTAAATAAAAATAAATAAAATATTAAATATAATTGAATATATTATTTAAAAATAAATATATTATTAAATATAAATAATTAAATATAAATGAATATATTATTAAATGAAAATAAATAAAAAATTATTATTAAATATAATTGAATATATTATTAAATAGAAATTAATATATTATTAAGTGAAAATAAATAAAAATTTATTATTAATTTTAATTGAATATATTATTTAAAAATAAATATATTATTAAATATAAATAATTAAATATATATTATTTATAAATGAATATATTATTAAATGAAAATAAATAAAAATTTATTATAAATAAAAATAAATATATTATTAAATATAAATAATTAAATATATATATGTAAAATGTTAATATATTATTAAATAAAAATTAATATATTATTAAATAAAAATTTATTATTAAATATAAATGAATATATTTCTAAATAAAAATAAATAATAGATTATTAAGATAAAGGGTATTTTGGTAATTTGATTAAAATTTAAGGGGTAGTTTAGACTTTTCATGTTTGATAGATGGTAAATGTTGTTGAAAATGCTTTTTGATGTAGCATTTTAAAATGGTAGCTTAAATTGTAAAATTGTTGTTGGGTGTTTGGTTAGGTAGCTTTTTGTGTGTAGCCTATATGCTGTATGTTAAATTATATGCTTGATAAAATGCTCAACCAAACGCTACCTTATAACGGTTTCAATACCGTTGGTGGTATTGATAACGGTTGTAAAAAATCGATACCGTTTTGTTTATTGATTACCTACTTGGGAAGTTTAATCAATCTTGATCTCTTAATTTGGTCAATGTTACAATCGTGTTTTTTTTTGTATGTTTATACTTTAGTAATTCAATCTATTATTCTAAATTGGTAAAATTACCAATTATCGATTGATCGTTAACAACTGATCAATTTATCAATGAGATCGTTAACGATTGAATTTTTGAGTAGCCAAAGTGATACGGTTCCCCATGTATCGCAACCATTACACCTCTACTTTTCCTAAATGTTTGGTTAGTCGTGAGAACGGAAACAGGAATCAGAATTTGTTGTATTCCGATGTTTGGTTGGAAAAGAAATTGTGATACTAATACTATATTTCAATATTTGATGTGTAGAATTTTATGTATGAATATAATGAAATTTGTTGTCAAATGACTGTATTAACTTTACCTTATTGTTCATATTTGAGACTTATTATTGTTACTTCAATCTCTATTTCTCAACATCACCCACTTCAAAATTGACACATTTGCTCTTGAGAAACTCCTTTGTGGTTGTTAGTACAATTGGTGATCAAACTAAAAAGCTTCCAATATCAAATATTTATCGATCTAATACATGTTCATAATATAAGATGTGCAAAGGCATGAAACAAACATAGCATCAGTTCATGTCTTCATAATCTAATACCATACCTATGCAAATGTATTGCACACATAGGTGATGATATATCATTAAAAATAACTACTAGGCCTTCATGTTATGTAGCACATACAGACCTGTATTCACATGATAAAAAAAAACACAGATTCAACAAAGTTCCAAAATGTATGTCTCCACCCATTTCTTTCCTTGTCCATTAATATCATCAAACACAATATCAAGGCAAGCATGCCATAATACAACAATATTCATTAACATGAGTTCTTACAATGCATAAACATAAAATAATTCGAGAAAGACAAAAACATGTTCATAACATAGATGTCCGAAAAATATCAAAGCATTTCAATGCAGCTTTTAACATAAGCTATTATTTCTTCTGATGGCAGACTAAAAATATTGTCATCAATGTTTTATTACCCTCATCTTTACTCCAGTAGTGAAGAGTTCATGAATGGATAAAGACAAGGCAGCAACCGAGTTCTTAGTTCGCAACATACGAGTCATTAGTGTGGTAATATACATTTACGTATATGTAAACAAAACTCTAAAACTAGGGAAAATCATACATAATTAATAATTACTGGAGACAAATTTAAGAGCTTATGAGATATGTTTTAATTCACAATTGTTATATTGGATACAATTTTGTAGTTCTATTATCTTGTGTGTTTGAATATCAAACTTAACATATCATTGTATCAAAATTGAATTATAACATTTGAACGTATGTCACATCATAGTAGAGTTATTGTTAGAATTATTTGTTTATTTTCTTATAAACGACATCGTATAGCATCTCCCTATACGATGACGTTCTCTTTTATTACCGTTGCCTGATGTAACTCTACTGACATCTCTTTTCTCTTCTTCAACGGATACTTCTGATAGTATATATTCTTGCGCCTGGCTTTCTTCAGTGCATGCAAGACTTGTAATTGTTTTCTCTTCAATGATAAATTCATCCTTTTACTTCTCTAGTTTGCTTTTCTTCAAGTTTATTTCATGGTATCGGAGCCCCGGTTGTCAATGGCTGATCGAAAATTCAAAGGTCTCCAAAACCCTAACTCTGATTTCTTTGATTCAGAGAACAACAACTCTGATCAACAATTTCATATACCTCAGGCTTTTGGTTACAACCAAATTGCTCAGGCTCAAAATCCATTTCGAAATCCCTTCTATCTTACTCACTCAGATTTCACCTCCAGTCTGATTACTCTGCAATTGACGGGAAACAATTTTCATCTTTGGAAGAACCAGATTGAGACCGCGTTGAAAGCGAGGAACAAGATGCGTTTTGTAGATGGTTCTTTGGAAATTCCTAACTAAGATGACCCAATAATGCAGGACTGGATTCAATGTGATAGTCTAGTAAAGACATGGATCTCCAATTGCTTGACATAAGATATTCTCATCAGTGTTTCTACAGCAAAGACTGCACGGGATCTATGGGTTGATTTGAACAACCGATATTCTTCAGAAAATGCAACAAGGGATTTCGAGATAACAAGGGCAATCTCCACAATAAAGCAAGATGGAAAACCTGTGATGGAATATTATGCCAAAATCAAGTCACTATGGGACGAATTGTATCAATACAAAGAGATTGATACTTGCAGTTGTGGAAAGGTTTCAAAGAATGCTCTTGGAAGGCACAACAAATCAAAAGTCATTCAGTTTCTTATGGGACTTGACCAGTGTTATGAGCATGTGACAAATCAGATTCTCCTCATGGATCCTCTCCCGGATGTCTCCAAGGTTCTAGCTCAAGTAAATCAGGTTGAAAGAAAGCAAGTCTGCCAGAACAACACTAAAGCAACTCAGAAATTTCTGAACCTATGGCAATGCAAGCGTCTGACAGAAGTGCAAATCAAAATAACAATTCTAGAAAGCAGAACGCTGGAGAAAGGGAGAAACTGTTTTGTAAGTACTGCAAAAAGAAAAATCATAATGTTGACAAGTGTTTCAAATTAGTTGGGTATCCTGCAGATTATGATCAAAACAAAAGGCAAAGGCAAGGGCAAGGATCTGTAATCAATGACAAAAAGAGTGTCAATCAGGTGGCATCTGGAGGACAAAACAATCAAGGAAATTCGTTGAATTTGTCTGCTGATCAATATCAACAACTCTTGTCTATCATAAAGGCAAATGCACCAGTTTCAACTAATTCAAATCACACTGCTTCTATTTCAGCAGTGGGAGGTAACATTTTTTTAAATATGCATTGGTTAATTGATTCTGGAGCATCTGATCATATTGTTTGTATGCCTGAATATTTTCATACATCACATAAATTACAGAATTGTTTTGTGACTCTGCCAAACGGTAAGAAACATGAGATTAGTCACATAGGTGATATGAAGTTAAGAAATGGATCAGTGCTTAAGAGAGTACTATGTGTTAAGGATTTTAATTTCAACTTGATAGCAGCAAGTAAATTGGTCATGGAACAAGACAGTGCATTGTATTTTACAAAGAATCATTGCGAATTGCAGGCTTTAACCACCTTGAGGAAGAGTGTGATGGGAACCATGCATAATGGATTGTATTTTCTACTAGCTGAGCTGAAACCTGATGAAGGATCTTTTGGGAAGATTAAGCTGAAATCTGATGAAGGATCACCTGATGAAGGATCTTTTGGGAAGATTAACTCTGTCATGAAGAATGATTTGTGGCATAGGAGATTAGGACATCCTTCTCCTAAGGTTTCAGGAATGTTAGGGAATGATTTTGTTCAAACTTGTAAGCAATGTGATGTCTGCATAGTCTCTAAGATGAAAAGAAAATCATTTGCTCTTAGTGAGACAAAAAGCTTAGAGATATTTGATATTATCCATGTAGACATTTGGGGACCAAACAATGTAAAATCTATTGATGAATACAAGTATTTTATGACAATAGTTGATGATTTTTCTAGAGCTTCTTGGGTATTCTTGATGAAATCAAAGGCAGAAACAAGAGATCATTTGATATACTTCAATAATTATGTGAAGAATCAATTTAAAAGAACCATTAAGGTTATAAGATCAGATAATGGATTAGAATTTAATATGGTGGATTTTTATAGAGGGGAAGGAATTGTTCATCAAAGAACATGCCCTTATACCCCTCAACAAAATGGAATTGTTGAGAGGAAACACCAACACATATTAAATGTTGGGAGAGCCATTAGGATACAAGCTGAAATTCCAGAAAAATTCTAGAGTTTTTGCATTTTAACCTCTGTGTTTTTAATCAATAGGTTACCATCTAGGATTTTGGATAATAAAAGTCCATATGAGATTTTATATAATCAAAAACCATATTATAGTTCTTTAAGAGTTTTTGGGTGTTTATGTTATGCTAAAATCTTAAGGCAACAGGGATCAAAATTTGATGCAAAAGCTAAGGCTTATGTTTTCCTTGGATACCCTTCTAATGTCAAGGGTTATAGACTACTGGATATAGAATCAGAATAAATTCAAATATCAAGGGATGTTCAATTTTTAGAAGACAGATTTCCTTTCATTAAGGTTAATCAAGAAAATATACTTAGAAAAGAAGATACTGAACCTGTGGAGAAGATGCCACAACTTGTTGAACCTATCTTAGGATCTAAGAGAAATAAGAGAATTCCGAGTTACTTGAAGGATTATGATTGTAATACTATTATACTTGATAAAGCAAATCCTAATACTGATAATATGGAATCTGCTCATATTTATCATTCTATTGGACATAAACATTTACCAGCTACAATCATGTCTGATAGTGAGCCTAAGAATCATATTGAGGCTTTAAAATCTATTAAATGGACTGAAGCCATGAAC
Organism: Euonymus europaeus; assembly: GCA_963580455.1. NCBI lineage: Eukaryota > Viridiplantae > Streptophyta > Magnoliopsida > Celastrales > Celastraceae > Euonymus > Euonymus europaeus. Next base: position 3,422,233 of record OY756961.1, read on the forward strand.
AATGAAATATCAGTTCTACATGCAAACAACACTTGGTCCATTGTCACTCTTCCAAAAGGAAGAAGAGCCATTGGATCAAGATGGGTGTATAAGATTAAATATAATCCTAATAGGACTATAGAGATGTATAAGGCAAGACTAGTAGCACAAGGCTACAATCAAACTCTTGGTTTTGATTACCAAGAGACTTTTGCCCCTGTAGTACAAATGACAACTGTTAGGATTTTTTTGGCATTAGCGGCTGCAAATCAGTGGGCTATACATTATCTAGATGTTCATAATGCTTTCTTGAATGGTGATTTAAAAGAAGATGTTTATATGTATTTGCCTCCTGGTTATGGAAAAAATGAGCCAAACCAAGTTTGAAAGCTAAATAAGTCCCTATATGGACTTAAACAAGCTTCGAGACAGTGGAATGAGAAATGCAAGGCTGCTCTAATAAATTTTGGTTTCAAGCAATCAAAGTGTGATTACTCTCTGTTCATTTATTCTAGAAATGGTTCCAGAGTTTTATTCTTGTTATATGTGGATGATATGGCTATTGGTGGCAATGATGTCAGATTAATTGAAGAAGTTAAATCTCATATTTCTGCTTGTTTTAAAGTGAAAGATTTGGGCATACTAAAATATTTTCTTGGATTAGAAATTGATTACACTAACTTGGGCATCACTGTATGCCAAAGAAAGTATATTTTGGACTTGCTTTCAGATGCAAATTTCAGGGATTGCAAGGCTGTGAACTCTCCAATGGATACAAATTCTAAACTTTCCATCAATGAAGGAAATCTTCTGGAGGATCCTATGGTCTACAGAAGGTTGGTGGGAAAGCTTCTATACTTAACATCTACAAGATCAGACATAAGTTTCACTGTAAATTCTCTAAGTCAGTACATGAGAGCTCCAACAGATGTTCATTTCAAGGCTGCTCATAGGGTTCTTAAATACTTGAAAGGAACGGTCAATAAAGCTCTACTATATCCCAAAGATTCTACAACAGAAATCAAGGCCTTTTGTGATGCTGATTGGGCTTCATGTCCTGACACTAGAAGATCAACTACAGGTTTTAATGTTATGTTGGGAAGAGCTCTCATATCCTGGAAGTCAAAGAAACAACACACAGTCTCAAGATCTTCTGCAGAGGCAGAATATAGATCAATGGCATCAGTCACTAGTGAACTGACTTGGATCAATGCTTTGCTTCATGAGATTAAAATTATCATAAAGAGACCAGTGAAATTATTCAGTGATAGCAATGCTGCGATACATATAGCCAATAATCCAGTCTTCCATGAACGCACGAAACATATAGAAATTGACTGTCACTTTGTCAGAGAGAAAGTGGAGAAGAAACTGATAGAGCTTTTTCATATCAACACAACTAATCAGCCAGCAGATATATTTACAAAACCTGATTGGGCTTCATGTCCTGACACCAGAAGATCAACTACAGGTTTTAATGTTATGTTGGGAAGAGCTCTCATATCCTGGAAGTCAAAGAAACAGCACACAGTCTCAAGATCTTCTGCAGAGGCAGAATATAGATCAATGGCATCAGTCACTAGTGAACTGACTTGGATCAATGCTTTGCTTCATGAGATTAAAATTATCATAAAGAGACCAGTGAAATTATTCAGTGATAGCAATGTTGCGATACATATAGCCAATAATCCAGTCTTCCATGAGCGCACGAAGCATATAGAAATTGACTGTCACTTTGTCAGAGAGAAAGTGGAGAAGAAACTGATAGAGCTTTTTCATATCAACACAACTAATCAGCCAGCAGATATATTTACAAAACCTTTGGCAGTGGCTCATATTCAGAAAATTCTGTCCAAGCTAAACATAGAGTTGAAACCTATGTTGAGCTTGCAGGAAGGTGTTAGAATTATTTGTTTATTTTCTTATAAACGACATCGTATAGCATCTCCCTATACGATGACGTTCTCTTTTATTGCCGTTGCCTGATGTAACTCTACTGACATCTCCTTTCTCTTCTTCAATGGATACTTCTAATAGTATATATTCTTGCCCCTGGCTTTCTTCAGTGCATGCAAGACTTGTAATTGTTTTCTCTTCAATGATAAATTCATCCTTTTACTTCTCTAGTTTGCTTTTCTTCAAGTTTATTTCAGTTATTCAATATCGTAGAGTGTGTGATTAAACATATCAGAGAAGGAGAAATGACTTCAATCAAAATCACATTCCTGGTAGTGTGACTATCTCCGACGATCAAGAACTAGGCTGCCCCGGGATGGAAAATGCATACCTAAATAATAATAATAAAAATGATATAAACAAGAAGAAAGGAAGGATCAAATCACATAAAATTGCAAAATAATAGTGAAATTTAATGACATTTTACAAGCGCACCTTATGTTTGAAGAGGAAGAATCATCAGATGGGAGTCGTGTTTTCAATTTAGCACGGGAGAAGAATAAAAGGTTGGGCATACACAATATTATGTTAAAGGAATGGACGGTTATGATTCGTTTGATCCAACTGTCATGATTTTGGGTTAGGGATAAAAATATAAATTACTACATAAATGAATTCGCATTCACCCAGTAACTGTCCATTCCTTAGCTAAACTTGGGGAAAACTGATTTCGGAGAGGAAAAAAATGTCTATTCTATTTCGATTTTGAATGTGCTACCAAACAAACAAGATAATTCCAATGGGTGACAGAATTTATGGTTTAGAAACTTGCATACCAAACATAGCCTAAATAAATAGGGTCAACCTTATAAATCGACTTTTTTTACTATATTTTCCAAATATTATAGTTGTGACATATTTTCCTTTTTTTAGTATATTATTGTTATTTGATTCATGTCCTACAAGTTTCTTAGTGTCAATATTTTTTAATGGAATTGGAAGTGAGTGATTGTGAGGATGATATTTTTCTCACTAATTAAGAAGAGACCAAAAAGTAAATCCATCACATGTTTAGGTATTCCTTTGCGTTTTATATTCCCTCCTATATAGATTATATTGATTACTATCTTTACGTTGTATATGTTCATATCACCTTAGAACAAAGTATAGCCAAAGCCAATGGAGGTGGTACATTAAAACAAAAATTATCTAATGTCTCCTCAATGGGGAAATAGGTACTGTTACTAAGGTTGTGTTTGATATGAGGATAATAAATAAGAGTAATGTATTACTAAGATAATCATTACTCATTTCTCCCCATAGGTAACCATTATGCCCAAAATATGAAAAAAAAAATTGCCTACAAAAATTACCCAGATAAATAATATACATGTCTATCAAATATGAGTATTTGTTTATCAATGTATTTTTAATCATCATTGCACTATTATCAAACACATCCTTGAAAATTGTTTATAACCTCTTGCACCAATAGTTGGCATTTCCAGGGATCTTATTATCAGCTTTGTTTGAAAGAAGAGTCCAATGCCAATGGCTTCGACTGATCAAATGTGAATCAAGAAACAATACTATAAATGTGATATCATCATGAAAATGTATCCTCACGCCACGATTGGTCCTTTTCAAATCCGAATATCTCATTTATCTTTTACCTCACAGAGTGCAGCTTCCACAAGTTTCAACGCAATACCTTGTACCAACAAGAAAGTAAAAGATTATATTTACTGACATATTACGTGGACTATTTATTATTGACTCGGGACAAAAATGGGCACCTAAAACTAAGAGTGATAAAAGTATGTACGGTTCGAATGATTGAATTTTTTCAATTCGAATTAAATTAAACACTTTATATTAATCGAACATTTGAGGTGAAATTGATTTTTTTCACCCGTACCTAAAGCAAGACAAAGTGGTGGGACAAAAGGAGAAAAGTGTGATAGTTGGAGGATATATTTAAACATTTTGCTACTTACAAATTACAAGCAATAACGGGACCTGACTGTTAACTTCATCAATATTGGGGCCTATGTAAGAAATAAAAAGGTGTTACAAACATAATTAAGAGATAATTTAAGGGTGTTAACGCAAACGTTTAAATCCGCCCGTTCGTCTTAACATCTTTACTGGCTCGGACCAAATCAAAAGATGCATTTTGGCCTCAGATTCCTTCTAATCAATACCCCTCTCTTAAACCCCATAAAACCAAAGGTTACGTCTCTGTCCGTGCGATCAGCTGCAACCGTCGCCTGCGTGTCAGCCATGGCCAGCGGCACAGCCAGAGTCGCCGTCGCTCAGATGACTTCCGTCAATGACACCGCTGCCAATTTCGCCACCTGCTCTCGCCTAGTAAAAGTAATGAATTTCTATTCGATTCTGTGTTACAAGTTCATATTTTATATTTATTTTAGTTTTGCGATAGACTTTAAGTTAGATATGCCATCTCTTGGATGTTCTAGTGTTTAATCGATAATCTCAATTGCGTTGCTTGTCTCATTGTTCTGATTGCACACAAGTTAATCAGATGATCGTAGGATCATCTGTGAGATGTTTCAAGTTCAATTCAATTTGTTATTTAGTCAAGTATTGCGGAATTTTCGTTCCATATGTTCTTTAGGATTTAATTGCTACATGGTTTGTCTACGGAGGATAGTTTTTTTACCCCTTTTGGTTGAATATTTAGTAATCTATAAGAGTTTTTATGAGTGAAGGAAGCAGCTTCTACTGGAGCAAAAATGGTCTGCTTCCCTGAAGCTTTCTCTTATGTAGCTGCCAAGGACGGAGATAGTCTTAAGATTGCAGAACCATTAGAAGGACCAGTCATGCAGCAATACTGCTCTTTGGCGAGGTTCTAAGCTTATCCCCATTCCCCACTGCATTAAGTTTTCCTAATACATCTAGCATAATGTTTAGCTGTTTACTGTCTCCAGTTTTCATTGCTGGTTTATTTGACACATGCTGCTCAATGTGAAATTCCCCTTTTGTGACTTCTTTGGTACTATGGTTTGACTTATTTTCTTTTCCTTTTCAAATCACAGAGAATCCTGCATTTGGTTGTCGCTTGGAGGCTTCCAAGAGAAAGGACCTGATGATGGACACTTGTGCAACACACACGTCATCATTGACGATAATGGGAAAATTAAGAGCACTTACCGGAAAATACACTTGTAAGATTGTTTACTTTAGAGCATTATAATCAAGGTGCTTATATATTGTATGGCTGATGTAAGTCTTCGGAAGCTAATTTTGTCCCAATTTTCATTTACCGTAGCTATGTTTTTGGTAGTTCTTTCCAATGCGAAATTCTGTGAATTATTTGCATTTTTAGCTTAAGATAGCTGACTTTATATGCAAAATTGTTTGACTTTTTCTCTCCATATTCAGCAATGTAAACACTATTGATAATATGCAAAGCAAAATTCAGACAAATACTTTAGTCAATCGAAGTAGTTAAGTAGATCACCCATGCACACTCAGTTCATTCAAATTTTAACTTGCTTGCATTATAACATTTATCTCCAAAAGCTCCATTACTTTATGATTTTGTGAGCTAATTTAATCTTACTATGATAAAATATTGCTTTGTTCCTGAAGATTTGATGTGGATGTTCCTGGGAATATGGTATACAAGGAAAGCAACTTTACGACTGCTGGTAAACTCTTTGCATCATCTTTGGTGGTTGTATGTTACCTTTTTTGCTTATATTTTTTTTTTGGCTTCTTTTATATTAACTCCTAATATACTTACTCACCAAATTATTTGTGACATTCTTGGGCATACATAAATAACTGCTTTGAAAAATCTTGAGAAGACAAGGCAAGTCGAGTCAAAATATTGTGCTTATATCATAAGTGATTTTCTTGCTGTCTGATCCATGTTCATTTCCTCTGTTATTTCACATTCCATTGCCGTATGTGTTCATATTGGCAGTCTTAGTAATGGGCTATTCTTTTAGAAAATTGAAAAGTCAGGCATTTGCGCCCCCTTTTCACTCTTTTTGGGGTCTGACCAAGAGGGGACATCTTTTGGTGTGAGCTCTTTCGTTTCCAGTTCTATTTTTTCATTTGCTTAATATCAGAGAGGACTTGCAGTATTGAACTCTTATAATTGGTCCAAACTGGTCATGTTTCCAGGCAAGGATGTTGTTGCAATCAACAGTCCTGTTGGGCATTTGGGTTTGACAGTCTGCTATGATTTGAGGTTTCCTGAGCTGTACCAGCAGCTCAGGTTCCAACATGAAGCACAGGTACGAGTGACATCCTTAACTTATGTAGTAGTATGATAAGCTGAGGTTTCTGCCACTAATAGTTGTATATTTTCTTGACAATTTTTAGGTTCTATTAGTACCGTCAGCTTTCACAAAAGTGACTGGTGAGGCGCATTGGGAGTTACTTCTTCGCGCTCGTGCTATTGAGACTCAATGCTACGTATGGGTTTGCTTTCACTTCAGTGCAAACCAAGTCTTTTGTGTGCAAACTGTGTAGTTTGGCAATGATCATCTCCAATTTTATAGATGATTTCGATTAAATATTTTTCATGCAAATCAATTTCAGCACAGCTCCCCCGAGATCTCTTGCCTCCTACTCTCTTTTGTCTGGGAATGACATGGTGAATTCATTATCAGGTCATAGCTGCTGCACAAGCTGGAAAGCACAATCATAAAAGAGAAAGCTATGGTGATTCGCTAATCATCGACCCTTGGGGAGCAATAGTAGCCCGATTACCCGGTGAAAACTTGTTTCCCTTGCTCTAATATTACTTTGTTCCTAGAATCTGGGGCTAGCAAATTTTACTAACTGATCTGCTATTTTTAAGTACTTAATTTTTTCTTCTACACTTAAGCATTCATACTGGTATCTTCAGTAACATTTATTAATGCCTTTTGCTCTTTTATCTTCCAGATAGATTGTCTACAGGAATTGCTGTGGCGGACATTGATTTTTCATTGCTTGATTCTGTGAGGACAAAGATGCCGATTTCCCAGGTAAACTGCATCTTTTACGTCAATAATGGTTTCCATTACGTCAACTAACAAGCACTTTGGAACTCTGGAGTGGAAGAAACCCATTCTGTTGTGACCATGGGCTAGGTAGCTTATTGTGGTAACTGGTAAGACTAGGTGACCGTGGGAAGCCTTTATCTCATGCAAACTTGCAAAGTAAACTAGGATGTAAGTTTACTTTGCATGAGTACTACGAGGTTAGGGCTATAATCAAGCTGAGCTGGTCAAACTTTAGCCTTTAGGATGCCTCAACTTGGCTCAATTTAAAATTGAACTAAACTCAAGCTCAAATTCAATTCAAACTTCATTTTTGAGCTTGAGCTGAATTCAAATATGTAGCTCGACTTCAGTTAAATTAAGCTCATCAATATTTCCATGTTTGTGAGTTCAAACTCGAGCTTGAATTCAAGTATAATTTGACACCTATTAATCGTTTAGTTTTTAAAATATAAAAACACTTTTTTTCCCTGTTCTAACACTGTGTATATTAACACTGTAAATATATAATGGAACTTGGTTTGCGAGCTCTTCAGCCAAATATCATGGCATTCAAATTCAATCTCGTTAGATTTGAGCTCAGACCCTGACCAATCCTAGAGCTCTAATGACTCGATTAAGGCTCAGTTCATTGCAGCCACAACTGCAATGCCGGCTCTGGGTGCATGAAATGGATTTAAGTTTCTTGTAGCTGCAGATCAAGCCTAACTAGGGACTAGAGGATTATTTCTCTTATAAATTCAAACATGAATGCCAGAATTATAGGTTTTGGGTGATGAAAATTGCTTTTCTCATGTGGTGTACCTTTTGGGTTAAGAGATTACATTTCTGCATATTGAATTCATAAAATGAGAATATTTATGAATTGCATGTGTCAATTGTCATAGCTTTTCACATGGTCTCATCTGTGTTATTTTCTTCCCAGCATCGGAAGCCAATCGATTTCTGGAAGCATGCATCTCTATGATATTCTCGGCTGCTGAGCTCATCATCTGATATTATCCAGGCGTGCTCCATGTCGGCATATGATTCTTGTTGTACAATATAAAGAAGGGTCCTATATCAACCTTTTAACTAGGATTTTGCATAATAAGTAAGATTACCATTGTGAATGAGCGTCATTACTTCGTTGAAACCACTATTGCAACGTGATTATGTTCCGCCCTTTCATTAAACAATGGATGTGCCAGGGGAATCTGTAGATACTATTTTGACCTGTTTGCCGTGGAAACCACTACTAGAATTGTTCTAATACAATAGAATGAAGGTATCACTTTTCCACTACTTATCTATGACTGTAAGCAAGGGAATGGCGAACAATGAATCACAGTGCAACAGCTCTGTTGGTTATATCACTGGACATAAAAAGGATGGCGTTAAGGTTGAGAGCTCAAGCCATCTGAGAGTATCTCTGGATTTTTCTCGTTCTGTGAGCCGGTCCACTTTCTTTCGGTAAGGGGCTCATTTCTCCCGCATGGTTTTTGATCCAGTCTTACCTGTCGTCAACTTGGTGTGTGGCTTGTTGTGACTGGCAAGATGGTTCCTTGATATATAAAAAAAGAAAAAAGAATGGTAAACGAGATAAAGGGGAAAAAGAAAGCAAACCCCAGAAACACAATCTTTTTTAAGCCTATGAACCATTTGGTTACTGTGCCGTAGCAACCGGTAATTACGTCAGAAGGAAATTCCGAGTAGAATCTGGACTACCAAGGATGTCGAAGGGTCTGCCAAGAGCATCCTTCAATATTGATATTTGACCTTCCTTAACAAGTATGTCCTCGTCCAGAGCTTCTATCTTCTTCTTCAATGCATGAACTTCAGAATTCAATAGCATGTTCTTCTCATTGTATTGCTTCACTTCCTGCCACATCAAATCCCTCTCCCCCGAAACCTTTGGGAGGATTCCCTTCATGACTGTAAGTTCTTTAGAGGATTCTTGAAGATCACTTTGAAGCTGACTTATGCTCTCATCCTTCCTCGGCATCTATTACGAAGGCTAAATATTAGTACTGAAGTTCATCAACGCAAATAATGGTAAAAAAAAGCTTGTTCTAAATCTTCTTAACAAGTATCCTAACTCTTGAAAATGTTTAACGCATCAAGTCATATTCCCAATAAATGCTTATGAGCAAACTGAAGATAATTCCATGAAAAAAAACTAATGAAGAGTGCATAATAGTTCGGTTTCCTCCGCACAGCAGCTTATTTCAGGTCTATATTACAAAAATTAATGAAACTTGACATGAATGTACTGCACTGATGGCATAAAAGATACCTGAAGTTGAAGATCTTTCAACTTGTGAGTGACACAGGAAAGATTGTCCAGTGCATTTTGGACTTCACATCTGAGAATGTCATTTCCTCTCACTGCCGTTGCCAGTTCAGCATGCAGCTGCTCAATTTGCAATTCTTTAGAATACAGCTTTTCTCTCAATAGACTTGTTAGTAGAGTTTCTGCTCTTAGCTCGAATCTAACAGTTTCCTGAAGTGAGAACATAGGCGAGAGCAATGATTAATCGATACAGTTGAGTTTGAATCCCAGCCCAATGACAAGACCGTAGGAGTGGTAAAATAGAACAAAATTTCAGTGTGAGTGAACATTTTTATAAGCGCAAATGTGCAACAAATCAATGTTCTTACTCAAGAAGGAAAAAAAATCAGCATCAAGTTACCTTAGAAATACAATCATTTAGTCTAGCGAATCCATCAGGATTGATGCCTACAGAGGAAGATTTAGATGCATCCAGACTGGACTTCTCCTGTAGCAAAGACGACATATTCTGCAGACTTCTTGTTAGGCCTTCAGTTCCTCGTTTAAATCCACGAATTTTCATTTCAGATTCGACAATAAACTGGCCATCTAAACCGTTGTGGACGTCTTCTGCATCCTGTTTAGTTTCTAGAAGTTGGTTTCCTTTTCCCTTAATAAATTCCAGTAATTTGGAGCATAGTCTACTGCTTTCTTTTAGTATTGATAGCCCTTCATTCTGCAAGCAGCATACGCGGTTCCACATTTCTTTATCAAGCTTAAATGTTAAAGCATCAATCTCTTTTCCACTGTCTTTTAAGCGATTTAGTAAGTTGATATTCTCCTGCCGAAGGGAATCAACTTCAAGCCTAAAAGATTCCACTTCCCTTCTCAAAGCCAACTCCACTCCGGTCAATCTCATTTGCTCCATTTGCAATTTCCCCACAAGCTTATCAGAGTTCTCTACTGGTTGCTTCCTCCCAATTTCCACACCAAATCCTTCTCTCATTCCATCAATAGTCTTTTCTTGTTCACTGCAGGTTCTGAGTAATCGTGTAATGGATTTTTGCAACTCCTTGCACTCAATCTCTCTCTCTTCAAAACCTCTTTTGACACAACTGAGGTCGTCTTCCGTGGCTCTATATTTCTCTTGCAATCCAGTAAGGTTTTGGCTAAGATCTATATTCTGTTTGCTCAAATCTTCCACCCTCGATGTGAGGTCCCTAAGTTGTTGCTGTGAGTATGTTATCACGCTTCTGCTCTCGGTTTCCCTCTCATTAAAAGAATAGACTTCCTTCTGGAGCGAGACATTCTGCTCTGCAAGTTCTCTGACCCGCTCAAGAAGCCTGTGCTCTTCTGATTGATATTTCTCAAGTTTTAAGGACCAATCAGCTGACCTTCTGTCTAACTCCTTTTCCAATGTCAACTGCAATTCATTTTTCTCCTTCTCTAGTCTTTGTATTTGTGACTCAAAATCTCTCTCTGTCTGTCTAAGTTCTACCTTGGCAGAAGCCCTGTCAGCAATTCGTGAGTGTAGAAGGCTTGAAACTTCAAGTGCCAAGCTTCTCCTATCATCCACAAGGTCTCTTATTGTCTGAATAAGCATTGAAGCATCAAACCTATCTCGAAGAAACCTTTCCGCCTCAAATTCTTCAGAAAGAAACATGACCCTCTCCTGAGCCTCCTTAGATCTTCTTCTTAATTCCACATCTACATCATCCTCATCTTCAACAGAGTTCAAAGTGTCAATGTTGCCTCCGGAAAAATAGCTTTGCTTCTCAAAGCCTAAGACATCATCCCCATCATAACCATTAACAGTTTCAGAAGGTTCATCCAATGAATAAGTTTTTTGAGCCACACCATCCAAATTTGAATTAAAGAATCTGCTTCCAGATCCACCATAGATATCTTCAATTGTGATTGGTATATCATTGTTGAACTCCTTTGAACTTGATTTAGGGAAAGCATGAGTCTGAGAGAGTCTCTCAATGACATTCTTTGCTAGTCTACGAGGAGATTCATGACCCAATCCATTCTCCACCCAATCCCTAGATGAGAAATGAAGACGGGTACCTTTAGCTTCCCTAAATGAATGAGACTTTGGCTTATCTTTGACACTATTAGTTGGTGAAGTTGGATTGGTATATTGCATTCGTGGAGGGAGCCTCCCAGTAAAATTTCCGTTGAGAGTGTGATTTCTCTGAACAGAACTGTTGTTAGAGCCCTTTTCCTGCTGCTGCTCCCCATCAATGTAGCGGTCCACAATTTTACTTGAAACATTACTAGAGCAAGACGAGTCATGATAAGTTCTAGAAGAACCAGAAGAACCAGCCCTCTCTAGTCCATGTGCATTTTGTATGGCTGCAACATCAGATTGTTTTACCTTGGAAAGCCTCTCAGGAGTATGGGCACGGCGACTGCACAAGTAAAAAAAAAAAACTCTCTAATTTCAACTAAAAAACAGTTCATATAGACATATTAGTAAAAGCACAAAGTTATATCATGACTCAGTAAACAAATTCATATAATTTGATCCTAGTTGATCAAAAGTCTTACCGAGATGAATGACCACTTTGCTGACGGAAAACACCACTAGCACTACTAAAAGGAGATATACTTTGATCATTTGTGCTCTGTTGTTCTAACCCATCAGCAAGAAAGGCTGCTGATGATAACGAACGACTCTTCCTAAGACCAGAAGGTCCAGAACATGAGGTACTGGTGCTTTTAGTATCATAAACTTGCTTCCGTGATTTGGAAAATAGGCCCCTGGGGCTCCGGAAACTGCGCTCATCCTTGGCACCTTCATTGTTTGTCCCACTCACTGATGGATTCTCCCAATAGACTTGTTTATCCAATGATGATTTAGGAACTTCATTGTTGTTTCCATTGTTAGAGGATCTGAAAAAGAATAGCTTCTTCATAGGTATATCTTTCACTACAAGTGTCAACTGCAACTCATGGAGAATTCAAGTAAGCCTGGGAAGGATGGACCCTCACAGAACCTGGAATTAAAAAATTGAACACCGACTCTTAAAAAAAACAGTAAGATATAGTAGGCAAATATTAGCAGATAAAATGAGGAAAACAATTTACATCAGTTAATTCGTTTATGTTAATCTAGGCTGAACATTAAAAAAAATCATAAAACAAACCTATACGTCTATTTCGTTTAGCTATTCCAGAGAATCGAAAAATAGTTACGATCCAAGAAAGATTGAATTTCTTTTGATAAAACGTATAACAGAAAATCGGAAGTATGGAGAATCGCTTTGCTCAAATCACTTCGATTTTCTCGGGAACCAGACAGAGAGATGAGCATGGCTTACCGATTACCGCACTCCTCTTCTGTTCGAACGGTCACAAAATCGCTACTATCACCTGCTTGTAGAAACCGAAGTCGATTAAAGAAAATCAAGAGGAAAAAAAGAAGATACACTGGATTAATCACCAAGATGAGCATAAGTGACCACAGAGAGATGAGTATGGCTTACCGATTACCGCACACCTCTTCTCTTCGAACTGTCAAAAAATCGCCACTATGACCTGCTTGTAGAAACCGAAGTCCGATTAAAGAAAATCAAGAGGGAAAAAAAGATTCATCGGATTAATCACCAGGATCTTCAAATTTCAACACTGAATTTGAACTTTTTTTTGAAGAAATAACAATGACGAATTTTCAAAAACTAACAGGAGTTGCTGGACTTGTGATTGGCGACCAGATACACTGTGAGGATTCAAAAATTCAAAAAAACAAAACCGAAATTTAAGGAAGAAAAAAGATGGAATATATGGCAATAAATTCAAATATTGATATTAATCTTACTATTTCCAAGTAACGGCCGGCGCCGAGGGAGGAGCGTGAAGTGACGTTGTTGAAGGTGATGGAGGATATTCGGTCATGGAATCCACAAATGGAGTGATTAAAAAGCGTATTTGTTGCTTGGACTTTGGAGGGATATGAATGGAAATACCTTATCAAGAATTTTTTTTAAAAAAATTGTACGATAATGACGAGGGAAAAAGCCATAGAAGCGGAACACTTTTTTTTCCCTTCTTTTTTTACATTTTAAATTTGGTTCATTCATTTTAAATATTTTAATTTATCTTGATCAGGTTAAATTAAGTTTCAACATAAAATCGAGTATGATTTAAAATCAAATCCAAATATAAAAAATTTGTCTAGTGTGAATCGAGTTTGAGTCCAAATTAAAAAATCTTATTTGATTTCGTTATTGGAATCGTAACCTGAATTGAATTACAATATGATTTTAAATCAATTCGAATATGATAAGTTAAGTGCGTTCGAAAATTCAAATCAAATTAGATATAAACGTAAAAATATTTTGTAAACACCTATATTTTTTTTGACTTGGAACCGATCCGTGGTCAATATATCTTTGCCTCCCCTATTCCTACTCGTGGCATGAAAAGTACAAAAATTAATATTTTGTTATCGAAGAAAAAAGCGGAAGAGGAGCGGCCGCAGAAACAGCGAGAGGAAGATGATTATCAATGATGAATATGTAGAACGCGCTAATAAAAGAACAAGTTGACAAGAAACTGATGAGAAAAGGCAGAAAAGTCGAAAGGAAACATAAATTAAGACGAGTGGCGAACCTTCTCATTTTGGACATTCTCTGTGTATCTATTTTATCATACATCATAATGCAACTCAATTTACTACTTTTAATCTTGTCTCTTTCTTTTTCCTTTCTCCACGCTAGTACTGGTTGTTAAATATTATACCAGAACGATCAACCAAACCTATATGCGGATGCTCATGTGCCTATCACACTTAAAATGTATTTTCTGGGTCTAAGTACAGTTAAATTAGAGAGATCGAGAATAATAAACTTGTACACATTTGATATAGTTACCATAATTGAATAACAATATTTTACATAATATTATAAAACTATGAAATACAATATATTTTTCATAACTTTCAGCATAATACTTTTGGCAACTTAAAACTATAAGATGCAATTGTGAAATAAACGGATCCTATATAATGTCTTGAAGTTCTAATGTGGCCTGATCGGGTAATTTTTTTTTATTAATTCATATGAAAAAGGCAATTAGAAGGAGTAATATTGAATCATGGGCCGGGACTCGAAACTCGAAAGAACAAAAGAGTGGGCTTTGAAAAATAGACTACTCTCCATGGACAGTAAATAAATCCTAAAATCTATTCTGGAATTCGCACTTGATGTATCATATCTACTCTCCTCCATTTGAAGATCAAGGATTTCTCATCCAAACACAAAAAAATTTCTTGGTTTAAAATCGGGTTCGATTCTAAACTCAAAAAAAAAAAAACGATTTAGTTGTATGAATTCTTATTTGGATTGAATTAGTATTCAACTTACTTATTTGAATTTAAACCATTACGAACATGATTAATTAAGAACCTCCGAAAATTTAAACCAATACGAATCCAAGACGCGTTAATATTTCATAAACACATCATGTAGTTTGATACGAAACCGATCAATTTTATTCACAGAGATTTCCGTTATTGTTTGTTTTATCTCTAGACCAATCCATTAGTGGAAAGTCAAACAGTTGGGTGGCAATCCTAAAGGATCTAATAAATTCCTCTTATGCGCCTTCAACAAAAGATGCCCCCATCTCATCTATCTAGTTGGCAGTTTCGTAAATATTTTGTCAATAACGATTAGAAAGAAATGAGAAGTAGTGCTTTTCTTATACCTATACTTATACTTAAACACGTCATATTGAGCAAACTTGGATGAGTGTTCTACCTATATTTATGTATGAATATGCCCAATTTTTGGACATGTCAGAATCATAATTAAATGTGAACTCTACTCCCTTCAAATTCAACCGTGCATCAAATATATGTGAAGATATCCTAAATTTCACGTCTTGTGTTCGGTGAGTGATTATACGACTAATCGTTACATGCATGTGAACATGTAATGCCTATATGCAATTATACGAGACCATAGGCTTCTCAAAGTTATTCCAATGACACTCATTTGTGTGCTCGAATTCGAGCCTCTCCACTCCATTAATTCTCATGTACTAAAAAAAATCTCAATTTTGATATCTAACAGAACCGTGTATATTTTATGGTTTAATGGATTTGGTAAGTGGGTATTGATTATTGAATTGAAAATCAAATTCGCACATATTATAAAGGGTATACGCTAAAAATAAGTGGTTTAATGGTGTTAGGTCACCAACCTGATTTAATGAAGACTTTGGAAGGGCATTAAATGACGGATTGCTACAACATAAACTGGCATATACTTGTATGTTAAAATGCATTGTACAACACTTTTACATAATAAACAAATTCAGAAATCAATTAA
The DNA here is from genome assembly GCA_963580455.1 of Euonymus europaeus. Lineage (NCBI taxonomy): Eukaryota > Viridiplantae > Streptophyta > Magnoliopsida > Celastrales > Celastraceae > Euonymus > Euonymus europaeus. Next base: position 3,437,718 of record OY756961.1, read on the forward strand.
AAGCCAATAACAACATCAGTCAGAAACAATTATCTTGAGAAAATAAGAGAAAAAAAGGAACCGCCACCCCCTGCATGGCCATCATCTAGTCTTTTGCCTTTCTGCACTAATTTTGTTGTTTTGTTCAGCTTCTCTTGTTCTTGCTGCCTATCAAGAGAGACAAGTAAAACAGGATCCTAAACAAGAACCCCCAAGCCACAGTGATTATCAAGCAATTCCACTTGCTCAACTGAGTAACCCCTTGTTGCACCAAAATGTCCGGACCTGTAGTCAAGCAAGTCGAGCTTGTAATCCTCATCCTCAATGTATTACTCAACGTTTCCAACAGTTTCACTTTCATCGAACCAGGCACGGCCCCAAGCGGCGTGTTGTCGAAAATCTGAACACCCCTAACGAAACACTTGATCGGGTCGTCGAATTCGTTCTGTAATACTCCTTCGTACGGGTACTTGACAAGAGACATGTAGTGAAACCATATCCAGTACGGATGGATTCTGTCTCGGGTGATGAAGAATCCACTGAAGAGAAGGAAATAAGCCAAGATAGCCACCACAATTGTGTATCCAAGCATCACGTGAGGGACCACGCCTGATAAGAATGTAACGAACGAGCTTCCGGCCCAAAAGGAGGCGAATATGATCAGGAAGTAAAAAAAGAAGCCCGAAAGTCCACCTTTAAGGCCCACGGCCCAGAAAGTTAAGGCTGCGAAGCTCAAAGAAAGTAAAATCAATGGTGGGAGAGCGATCAGTGAGTGGGCAAGTACGTATGAGGATCGACGGTAAGCGTTGTAAGCGGTTTCTCTCATGAAGATGTACCGCTCTTGGAGGAATACAGGGAGAGCGTCTGCGCAAGTGTAGAAGGTCGTGGACATGGCGAAAGCGAAGAATCCGAGCCTTTCTTGTACACCTTTCGGTGAATTATCGAGTCTCCAGAACATTGTAGCTAAGATGAATCCTGTGACCATCACTGCACCTAATCGAATACCGAACAGTTCTGGCTGTCTACGCGAGTTTTTCACTGATCTTTTTGACAGAACTGCCATCTCGATCCAAAACGGGTTCGCGAATGTTGGGACCATTGAGGTTGGGCTCGCGTCGCTGGTTGCGCCGGAGACTAGCTTGCCTCTCGAAATGCTCGCACTTATGGCTTCTTTTAGGGACAATCCATGCCGGTCTGGTTCGGGGTTCGTGTGCTCTTTGCTTTCCCATGATTTATTGAACTCTACCAGGCTTTTGGTTCCACCGGGTGACCCTTCCAGCTCGCGAATAAGATCCAAGGCGAATTCGGTTCGGTTCTCATTTTCGGGTATCGGGTGCCCGAATTCGGAGAAAAATGGAGGGAGCCCAGTTGGTGGACCACTGTAAACGGTCTGTCCACGCGAGAGGAATATCAAGCGATCAAGTAAGCCAAGGATCCGATAACTGGGCTGGTGAACACTCATTATTACGATACTACCACTCTGTGCGATGCGTTGAAGTACTTTGACCACCATGAAAGCACTGGTGGAGTCGAGTCCAGAAGTCGGTTCGTCGAGGAACAACAGAATCGGATCGTGAATGATGTCTGTTCCGATGGATACTCTCCGTCGCTCTCCGCCAGAGACTCCGCGATGGCCTTCGTCCCCGATTATAGTCTTCGCGGCGTTACGGAGCCCTAGTTGGTCGATTAAGGCTTGGACTCGCGCCTTCTTCTTCGACTTGGATAGAGTGCGAGGGAGACGAAATTCTGCAGAGAACATCAAGGTTTCTTCGACGGTGAGCATGGGGAACAACAGGTCGTCTTGCATTACGTAAGCGGAGATCACTTTCAGCATTCGCGACTCCAAAACTTCTCCGTTCAGAGACACCGTTCCTTTCAAGCTTCCTTTCGCGATACGATTAGCTAACGCGTCAATGAGAGTCGATTTGCCAGACCCGCTGGCGCCAAGTACGGCAAGTATCTCTCCATCCCTAGCCTCGCCAGAAACGTCGTTGAGCAGAGTCTTAGTCCTAGTGAACAAGCTCTCCCCCGCCACCGGCTCAGCTGCAGTGGCTGCTCCGAGACCGTTGTGATGACTCCGAGGGCTCAGAAATCCCGGCATCTTCATCTGCCGGCGAACCTTCACACTGTAAGTGAGGTTGTGGAAGTTAAGAACGAACGGCAACGATCGTGGCTCCCCAACATCAACGAGGGCCTGGTGGACTGGCGTATCATCGCCGGTAGCCTCTTTACGGACATCTCCTACTCGCTTCAAAAAGTGTCCAAGGGTTGGACGAGCTTCAAGCTCCATGGAGTGCCTATAAAATGGTGCCGTATCACTGATTGGTAAAACACTATTCTCTGCCATAACACGAGACATGCGTTGATCGATATCACGGGTGATATACTTATAAAGCTTTCAGTGTAGGAAGAAAGACAGCAGCAGGAGCAACGTTGACGGCGTTAAAAGGGCGGCGTCGCTCCGCTGACATCCTGGAAACAATTGTGACAATTTAACGGCGTCAAATGAGCTCACACGAGCAGTAGTACTATCCAGTAGGTATGGAGAAGAATTGTAGATTGAAGAAGAAGAAGAGGAGCTTGAATTAATTAATGTGGTATTTGGGGTTCTCCATATATATACCGTATAGGGAGTCGGGGTTGGAGTTGGGTTTGGAGTTTGGAAGGGTAGGAATGTCATTTCAGGTGTGGTGATGGTATGAGAAAGGTTACCTAAATCCTCCTAATCTGGTTTTCCACACGTCTTGCTATTCTTGATGAGAGGGTATGATCTTGTTGTTGTAGGTTTTACTGTTTTAGGGTTTACTGGGAAATTAGGTTTGGCCGTTGATCTACTGACTACTGTTGCGTAAGCGATGGCGATAATCAAGAGAAATGAGCGCCACCGACATTATTTGTGGGCTTAAGTCATTTTTTATTATTATTATTATAGTATTGATTGATTTTCTTTTATTTGGGTAAAGCATATAGCAGCAATGTGTAGGCAATAAGTTGGCTAACTGTCAAAGCTTCTGGATCACTGTTTAATGTGGTGGCACCACTTTTTCATACCAACAAAAGTGGTGGCATAGACTAGTGTCATTAATTTGATGACTATGAATCATGAATTTTTTTTGGCTTATATAAGGCTTAAACAACCTTATACTTTTTTTTTTCGAGTCAGAAAATAGGGGATGGGGGATTCGAATCCACTCCCTATTGGAAGGGGCGATCCTTACATGCATAGTGATTGCCGCTCAACCGCAGGGTCACTTGCAATAACCCTGTACTTTCTTGACATTGTGGTTTAATTGCATGTTATTGTGGTCGGTCCCAACCCGGATAAAGGGTTGTGGTGGATTCACACGCAGTGACCATAAAATTTTGCCAAATCCGTGAATATTAGAGTATGAATTTAAAATGAGTGGATGAATACAAGATTTATGATCGAAATGGATGGAGAAAATGAATATACATGACGTAATTTCGTTGATTTTCTCGTACTTTATATATATATAGATAGCTGAACCCGAACTTTTGTGATAAACTCTTTAATGATGATGTCATGATAATGATAGCATGGTGTGGGTATGAGTTTATTTAGAGAGTTGATTCAAACTTAAAAGGAGAATAAGAAGGATTCATTATTTGTTGATTTCCATTTAGGTTAAAAAGTATATATAGTTGACAGTACAGGTGGAAGCAAGCATGGAAGGAGCATGATGAAAAATGTAGTTGCGAAAGAAACGGAAAAATTAAACAATTAATTGATGTACATATATAGATAGATATTCTTCATTTCTTCTAGTCATGTAATCTTTCTTAATTCGAAAATGATAGATCGAAATCATGCATTTAATATTATTTACTAAAATGTAGAAAGTTGTTTGGTATCTTGCAAGTCTCATACTTAGCGACCATGGAAACTTTTGTCTATTCAAGCAATAATCCTTAAACTTGCTCTTTATGCATAATAATAGGTTTTTTTTTAATCCTCCTTACCTGCCCAGGGAAAAAGACGTAGAAAAAGTGATATATACGTAATACATGTTACATCCATTCATTCAATACTAGCACGAGTACTTACGAGATATTTGGTTGACATTTATAAGTGAAACTAAGGCGAAATGGGGTGAGAATCACTCATTCTCTTGTTTGATTGAGTTTGAGAAGGTGAAATCTCAAATTCATTCAGCCCCGATTCCCTCTTGTGAAGATTAGCGGAGCTCACCCAAATGGTGGGATTAGTTTAATCCACACAAGATAGAATGAGTTTTGATGTATAAAAGACTATATTATATCCCTTATTAACAAGAAATCACAATTAAAATTCTAACACTTATACTTATTCATCATTTTACACCAAATATAACAATCCTCGTATCATTTCACACTCAAAATATTAACAATCACATGTCCCCTTAGAGGTTGGCATTAGAGGGAGCAACGATAATAAGTTTGGAAGTTCGGAAATCGGTGGGTTGTCTTGCAATAGCAAATATGCAAGCTAAGTGATACCCACACTTAGGGATGTAAAGTTGGCAGCCCATTAGTTTGAGACACAGCCCGTTATCCCTGGTATACTTTTTGGTGGTTTAATGTAGATAAGTTCATACCTCATAAGCCACCATAATATACTTTTTGGTATATTATGTGCCCTCCCAAAAACCCTGTAAAAACCCAATCCCAGCATTCCCTAAAGGAAGAGCATCCAAACAGGGAAAATGAAAAAAAACAAGTATTTGAAGAGGAAATGTGCACCATTAAGGGATCCATTGGCTTGATTGGTGTTGACCTTTGCAAACACCTCCATTGCACTAATAATCGGTGGCAAAGTCGACAGCTTAGATTGGGCTAGTGTGATATTCACCGTAGGGCCTGCAATGGTGACCGGATAAACTGTGACTACTTTGCATTTGTTCAACTCTATCCCCACAGTGTACTTCATCACACCGTCGATGTAAATATCAACGATCCTTGTAACACTTGAATTGGCTCCGAATCCCGTCTCTGTGAAGTAAAACACGAAATAACCTGATTGTTGGGTCCGCTCGCGAAGATCAACGGACAAGAATATTGGATCAGAAGTATTGGACATGATGGAGGTGCGCATCACTGAGATTGGAGGGTCGTTTTCTGTTACTGAGCCACTGGCATCTGGTACGGTCACGACTTGAATACAATTTGATGGGGTGACTCCATGTGTCCATATCCGGTTGTACCTTTCCTCCGGGAAGAATATCCCTGTGTATCTGAAAAGGGCAATTACACATAAGTTTATTTTGAAACAAATTCAAAAAAATTATATTTTTAGATCTAAGAATCACTGAATCATGCCAAGTTTGATTTGAATTTTTTAATCGAGAATTACATCATACAAGTTTGCTCTTTAGACATCAAATATGAACTTAAACTCGAGTCATTAGACTTACACACGAACAAAAGTTTATCACTCAACGACATATCGACTTGATAATAAACAAAACGTGTGACCACAAAAGTATCGTTTTCAGTAGTGAAAATTAAATTTAGACACTTTTGAGTATGTACGATTTGGAGCTTCTTCTAGATTTTTGATAAGTTATTTGTAAAGGATTATGAGATAATTGAACGAACCTGATTTCATCACCACCAAAGTTGATCCTAGCGACCAGATTGAATGTGGCAGCTTCCTCCATTTGTGGGTACAAACTAACCCACAATGGCACAGTCTCTAGTGAAGCAATGAAAGGAACCTCCCCATCCCTGGTTGGCACCAAGCATACACTGATGGACCCTGACCCATGTGTTACATATATGGCTTCATGATATATGGGCCCACTATTTGACGAAGTGTTGACTGTGGACAATTTCTGGCCGTCAAGATGAAGATCGAACGTTGGAGGTCTAGAGGAATTATCATAGTTGTTGTAGTAGAACCCAGCCCGGATGATGTACGTGAGGGTTTGTTTGTATGCGGGTAATGTGTAACAACTCTTTTCCGCTTGATTGTTTGGGAAGAATCGTAGGGTTGTCATCTCTTCTAGTACTGATGGATTACCTGGGATCCGCATGTTGATGCCAGATTTTGTGAAGTCCTTGTCTGTGGACCAGAGTAGTGAGTTGGACCCAGTCCGAGGAGTTTCCATGCCACAGTCCACGTTCAACCATCCGCCTAGAAGTAACAGGAGATTAGTGATCAGATGCTATCCACTACAGATTCATTCCAATGAAAAAAGAATGTCATTGATTTTTACATCATATCTCACAATCACAGGTTGCATGAAAACGTTTTAAGATGGTATAAACATGTTTAGCATAGAGATATAAAGTCGGTGTAGAAGTGAGGAGAATCGAAAGAATTAGATGAAAAAATATGAAATAAAGTATGATTGTAGATATAAATGAATGGTAGAAACAAATGCTCATAGTATATTCATGTTAATTTTCTCATAGACTCGTGTGGACCGTAGACGATCCTAGATTTTTGAGATAAAAGCTTGGATGATGATGATATATGATCAAAGGATAACTAACATCTTGATTGAGGGTCAACTTTAGGAACATAAAAATGTGAATATTTTGACAAGGAAAAACATATTTCTAATAGATATATGAAAACTTTCATGTAGGAACTGAGAAACATATCATAGTTAAGAAGATGAAAAGATAGTAATTACTCTGAGAAGAAACTTTATTCATCTGCAAGACTAGGAAAACTAGTCGTACTGTGAGCATCCATGCTAGTTTATTCATAGAGAGACAGTAGACAATCTGGAGGGTTAGTGGGAGTTTAGACAGAAATGTGCAAGTCTAGGTAATTCAAGGCGACAAAAACAAAGGAGGGTTCAAATTTCCTTTGTAATGTCCACCAACAAACACTAGCCTTCAAATTTCCTGATGATACCTAAGGTGTATATATAATTGTTGGAATTGTCCGATTAAAGTTTAAACTCCCTGGCTCCAGTTTAATTAGAAAAGTTAAAGAAAGTCCTTCAATTTAAATGTGCTAAATGTTGAGACCATGTTGGTTATGGAGACCCTTTCCTCGTGTTCCAGTTAGAGTGTTGTCCAGGACTCGAAGATGTAATGTCATCTTTGGAATTAATGTCCGCACGGTTTTATCCTTAAAAGGATCCTCCTAGGTTGAAAGAGATTGAATCTTTGTTTATAAATCGCATCATTGGCTTACACCTAATTGACATGGACACAAGTCTTAACAAAAAGTTCAATGCACAAAACCTTGTCATTGAGGTCTCAAAATGGTCCTCATCAATTAAGCAGAAACAGCTATATCTGTTACAGTAATTAACTTATCTTTATTCATTACAAAAGAAGGTGATCAAGACAACCTCTCATTTTCCAGTTTTTCATTACAAATAACCCCTGCCACTGTTTACCTTGCTTCAACTTCAATCCCCATTAACGTTCTTTGCCTCCAATTCCACCCCTTTCTCTGTTGAAGCAACTTTTTTAGTTTCTGAGTTTTCTTTGGATGCCACCTCTCCACTTTCTTTCAACAACACAAATAATCTTGCTGCCAAATTCTTCTTCGCCACAGGAGAAACTCCATGTTTGCCGATTATTGATTCCAGAATTGCCTCAGAAAGAAGCTTGTTCTCTATTACTGCCTTCCCCACTTCTGGTATTGATCCATCTTTGGAGAAGCTAATCTGCAGTTAGAGAGAACAATACAAACTTTGCGTAAATGGATAATACCACTTCAGCATCTATGAGAAATAAAGCTATAATGTTGCAACAAAGTTGTGGTCGTAGAATCTATTGAATTGCTGAAATTGCAGATAAATTAATGAAGCAAAACACCAATCAACAGTAGTCAATATCTTATAAAATGTCCAGGCTTCAATCCAGAAATTAAACTTAAAAACGATAAATTTGTTTTATCTGGCGTAGTTTGTAAATGAGGATATAATTTTACTTTGCTAATTCAATGAAAGAAACAGAAGAAAGAAAAATCTCTTTAGTCTATCTTGTACTAACCGTTAAAGATCCATTTGGCAACTGGGTGAAAAGAATAGAGGAGCCAGGAGGGAAGGTTTCGTCTTTGAAAACCTCTGTGAATTTCTCAATAGCTTTAGCTTCTGCATCAGTGTAAATTCCGATAGATTTCCAGAAGGCAACACAATTCTCTGTGACCTTCTCTGAGTATTGTTGACCCGTCAGTGGCAGAATCATTGTTACTTGAATGAATTTCTCATAGGGACCTACGAGTAGATAAGATAAGTAATATCATAATTCAAAAACTAATAAGAAACATCTCCACATATTTTATCAAATGGTGATATAGGTAGTATTATCAATTAGCAATATTTGCATAAAGTTTTCTGAGGATGCGATAGAGCCACTTCAGATTACAAGAAGCTGATGAACCATGAGGTACGAGCAATGAATTCACAAGCTTACACAGTTCAGCCCCATGGATCCACAAGACTGGGAGAATAAATGCAAAGAAAATTTACATACCATACAAGTACTAGATCGTCCATTCAAAACTGTGTCCTAAGTAACTTTGCTTAGTGTCTTATTGCCTAAGACATGTCAACATTTTTGAATTACTTAAAACTCGGACAACAATAGGCAGCAGTAACTAGATTTAGGCAATCAAAATCACGTACCCAATCTCTGAAAGTATAGAAATAAATCTTGAAATCAAGCAATGGGGTATGATATCAAGGCAGGGAGGTAAACAGCCAAAGAAGAGAAAACTTGCAATGGCAACACACAATAGAATCATTCATTGAGAAAGACATAAAAGCAAACCGGAACTCAACAAGTGTGATCAACAAAAGTATGAAAATACAGAAGATGAAATAACAATTTTTGTGGAAGTGAACAAGAAACTTTATTGCAGTGGTCCATTTATGCAACAAAATACCAAGAAAAAAAAAAGAAAAGAAACAACAAAGTACAAATACATGAAATTAAGGCAGCAGGTCTGTTTGTTCAGTCTCACTCATTGTTGTCCATCCAAATAAAGGCGTTAACAAGTAAAAATCTAATCACACAATTTAGTTCTCTATAATCATTAGCTCTAATGAGTTTGGACTCTAATATCGCAAAAAAAAAGAAGCTAACACATTAGTAGCCTTCCATAACATAATAATGAAAATGCAAAATGAAGCTTATTTCATTATTCAGCCAAACTACAAGGCGACACACAAGATTTAACAGTATTCACATTGATTAAACCATGAACCCAATGAAGAATTCCAAAATCACACTACAGAGCTTGAATAATTCCAAAGTTAGAGCCATTAACATATCTGCAGTAGTACACTCTATACAAGCAAAGAATCAAATCATAAACCATAGACTACTGAACTTTAAATCACCAAATCTTTAGGTTGACAAATCAATCCATTTCCCTGATAAGAGACAAATATAATCAAAAGAAATAAAATTTTCGCGACGACGTCCACGGACAATTTAGCCGACAATGGCGGCCGAAAAAATCCGATTAAATCAAAATACTACTTCACTTACCAGTAACGACGTCCCTGAAGAATTCGACGGAATCCGCCAACTCCTGTATGGCCTTTCCTTTCCATTTACCGGCGAGAGATGGCACCGATTCATCTTCTAGATAGACACCGATCGCAGTGAACTTAATGAATTTTCCTTGGATCTCCAACCCTCTCTCCCCTGCGCACGTTAATTAGTACACAAATTATATGATAAAGCATGTGTCCACGACTGTAAAAAGTGTGCAGGTGGCGCATCGACCACTGACCTGCGCCGCCGAGGAAGAGAGTTTTTTTGGAGCCGGGAGGCTTAACCGCCGGCGGGAAGGTAACTGTCTCGACTTGAACTTCCGTTACGGATGGCGACGGAGACATGTTTATTAGTTTTCGTTAAATCTACTTTGTGGACAAGTGATTGATTGACACATGGAAATGTGTAAAATACGATTCGTTTTATAGAGGGTGTAAGTCGTGGTAGAATCGTAAATATGTACTAGTTTGAGTGGGAGAATGGGAGGTTGGTTTACAATTAAGGCGCGTAGGTAAGTTTTAGAGGTAGTTAGCTCAGGTGACTCACGTGGAGCATCCACAACCAGCCAGTCATCCGGCCATAGGTTTAGGTTCCTAAAAAAATTTGATTTTGTTGCACCAAACATTTCAATTTAATATAATTAACTCATTTGTTTCAAAGAAAATCAAGTTCTTAGGAAATCCTCAGTTTTCTTTTGAAAGGGGATTTCTTAATTTTTGTAGAGCCCGAACCCTACAATCAGAGAATTTAATAATTTCAACTTCATGTGGCCTCTGACAATCCTCTCCAATACTCTAAGCTGCTTCAATTTCTGCACACACTTCAAACACAGAACCGTGAGATCCCAAAGATCGGTTTGTGGGGACTCGATCGTTGGGGCTCCGACGATCAATTCAACTTGAGAGAACATGGATGGTGTTTGGGGAGTAGCTGACTGGGAAGTGGTTGAGAGAGAAATGCTTTGGTATTTGTTGTGAAGATTTCAGAATGCCGATCCCCTTCCTCAGTGGAGGAGATGATTTACTTATAGTCTTTCCCCTTACTATTTTTAGTAAGGGTTTTAAGGTCTTTTGACGTTGAGGAGACAAGCCTGACACTGAGGAGAAAGGTTATGAAAAATGACACATACTTTACAACAAGTCAGCCAGAAAAGCTGGCTTTGGGCAAAAGGTAGTATGAGAGCATTAAATGATACACATCCTAGGTAAAAGAAATGACACATGCAACCTGACAGAAGTGTCATATTGTCTACCTTGGGATCAATGAAGAGGCAAGCTCCTGAGTCGGCGAGTTCTGTGCCCACTTTAGCTTTGAGCTCCAGTATCTGCTAGAACTCACCATTTGGCTGAGTTAAAATGCTAATGATCTTGGCAACCAGCGATGCAGCACATAAAAGTGAGTTGAAGACGGTGAAAACAACCCTTGTTGGTGGGCTTTCCTTGGTGAACTCTTGTCCGTTAGGCCGAAGTTTGGACTCCGAATTTTGACCTGGTCAAAGCTGACTGGACCTTTGACTAATCAAATGCTAACTGAAGGTGAATCTGTCAGATAAATGGGCCAGGCCCAATTTTGGTAACTATAATTTCTAGCTCAAATTTTGATTTAGACTATACTTGGAGAGCTATTGGAAGAGGTTCGTTTATTCACAAACCCTTCTAAACTCTTGTTTGACATGAACACCTCTAAGTGTTAGGAGAGGTTCTTAACACCGTGTTTCCTAACCCTTGAAAATGAGAGGTTGAGAGGTGTTCACTCACATAAAAATCTTCAACCCCTCCCACTCCCAAGCAAATGTTCACTTTTATGAATCACTTCCAACCTAACGACTCCCAACTCAACCTTTCTCAATCCCTCCAAATTCTCACATCAAACATAGCTTGAAAGGTGTTTCAATCAAGTCATAATATAACACACAATAGCTTTGTACAATTGACTTTTCAATCCAACGTGATTATCAAATGTGCGAATCTACGAATCATCTCATACTATATTTAATTACTATTGCAACGCGGTCATCAATAAGATAAAAGTAAAACATGTATCACAACAGCTCAAATTTTGTTTTTATTTTTTATTTTCAAAAAAACGTTTTTCTTTTCCATTACTTGTTTTTAAAATTTCTTATTTTTCAGTTTTCAGAATGACAACAAAACATATTTTCCAAATGTGTGAAGAAAATGTGATGGCAAATTGGCAATAGCCTTTTGTACTCGTATAAATGTTCTCGTTTACCGTCTAAAGGATCATTACTCATTTAGCAAAGAACGTCACAAACTCACATATTATAGGGCATAAATCCGATTAACTTCTGTTTCCGACAAATCGGATTGATGCCATGAGTTGGAGCCACTCCTCCTTGTGCTCTTCTCCTTCCTCCTCCCGGATCGACCCCGCTTGGACTTCACAACAAAGTAAGTCATGGTGCCAAGAACACCAGCCATAATCACTCCCCCAACCACAGTAACCAAAATCGCAGCCCATTCATGCTTCCTGCCAACCACAATGTAAGACGAGGCCATAAAAGCCACTGAAGTGCAAACCGAGGCCAGCCACATCAATTTGTTGATGACTTCCACCACCCGTTTTTCTGCTTTAGTCTCACCTCTAACCAGGGTAATTTGTACAACAACGACAGCCAAAGAAGTAAAGAGTGTTGGAAATGAATTGTCAATTATGCATGCTAATTGTCCAACAAAGAGTGCAATGGCATTGAAGATGAAGAAGATTTTGAAGGACAGATTACCAACTACCACGGCCATTCCATTATCAAAATCCCCACCAGGTACAGTGAATATAGCTGCAAACGCGACCGTTGCAAATAGCACGGCCACCAGAGTCACTGAGTTAGTCGCGTTATTGATCCCTTCTCTATGAAGTTTCCTGAGCTCTTTCGAGATATTTTGAACATTCTTGTTAGTCCTTTTGGTTTGTTCAAGCTGGGTATGCACATCGTTCTTAATCTGAGTCACGGTTTTCCTTAACTCATCCCGGGGTTGGTTCAGTTCATTGGCTCTCACAGCGCCATAACGAGAAAGACAGTCCCTTATTTCTGAGGATTCTTCAGAGAGGGCAAGTTCTTCAGCTATGTCAAGAGCTGTTTTGTGGTCTCTAGTCAGTGCATTAACATTTGTGTCAGGAAGTAATAACAGCTCATTCACTATCTGCAAGGAAACAGTACGTCCTGCCATCAGCATATTTCTAAATTTTCTTCATAGGTTAACCAAGAGATTGAATTTAATAGTAAAACACCTAGTATCAACAACAAACAACAAATGAATTAATGAGTTCCTCTGCCAAGGTATGATATACTTCATTTACATCCTCTTACACCTGAGAAGTAAACTATGAAAAGACAGGAAAAAAAAATTTGAGAAGCAAAAGCCCATTTCAAAGCATCAGAGATGGGATTACCACATTTAGTTTAAAACAAAAAGTTCCACTCGCTTATATTTCCGTACAACATTGAGCTTTGCATGAACGGAATACCCTTGGAGCTTCCATCCCTACCTTGTGCTCCCAAGATGCCCCGAGGGGACAATTCTTGGTAGAGGTATTTTTGCTAGTTGCAGAACAAGACACATTTTGCGGCCACAACCAAAGCAAATGGACATATTCGGATGGATGAAACAAATTCAAAGCGGAAAGAGACATGAAAACTATGATTTGCAGTCCTAAACCAGGGTACAAGGATCATTTGTGATTCCTTACTTCATCAGAGCCACTAAGTTATATTTTTTCAGTTCCATAATTTTAACCCATGTGTCAAACAGTATTATTTTGTCCAAGTCACTTTCCAATTATCTCTCCAGACTCCAGGGGATGACTCGGGATATTCGCTGAATTTGAAAGTCCTAACAAAGTGAAAAGCATGCTAGCATAGACCCTAAAGTAAAATGAAACTTCAACACACTGACTTTTGGTCGCCTAGAGCAACCAACACTTTTTCAAAGAAAAAGTTCACACTTGGGGAAGCTCAAGCAAATGCATGTAAGAATGACTATCAAGTATCAATGCATACCATATGACAGATAACCAATACTACTCTGGAAGATGAGTGGTTCTTAAGAACACTTTAGCCTCCTACAAATACATATGCAACAACCAATGCTGGGAATGAATAAACAATTGGCACAATTTTAGCTTCAGACCTCCATGCATGCAACAACCATGAAGAATAAGCTTTCCACTGTATTACAAACTAAAGCTGCAAAAGTGGATTTAGGGCAGATTAATTGCATCTATTATTCAGGCAAGAGAAAATAAATTTTCGATATATCAGGCAAATGGATTTGTTTAATTTCTTGCTGGCACTAAATCATGCTAGTGTTGGTAACTGAAAAACAAGACCAGCACAACTAAGATATCACACTTCTAATTCTAGGATAAAGAAAACAATAGGTCATACCTCTGCTCTTTTTTTCCTCGTGGCTACGTGTAATGCTGTGTTTCCAAACTTGTCTGGAAGCATCACAATAGCAGCATCTGCCTCGAGAAGCAATTTCACGACCTCACAACTCTGCCCCTTCACAGCCATATGCAATGCAGTCTGACCTTTCTTGTCAGTCCTCCTTCCCAACTGTGGATCTTTGTCCAACAATGCTTTGACAATGTCTACATGCCCCTGTCGGGCAGCTAAATGCAATGCATTTTTTCCGTTGGACCTTGAAATCTCCGACAAGCTACCATCCTTTGACAGGAGTTCATTGACTACTGCTGTGTGTCCTCTGGTAGCGGCGGATATAAGAGGGGTTGTGTTTGATGGACCAAATGTTTGACTTAGCCTAGGGTCATGATCCAGTAGCACTTGGACAATGGCTGCAAAAAAGAAGAATCTCAACTTCTCAAGTTCTCTGATATGGTTCTGAATAAAACAAGTTTCTGCATATAACACTATTCGTTTAAGAATTCAACAAATGGCAGAATAATCCACACATCATTCTGAGTAAGAGTAAAATACCCTAACTCGATTAGAATCATGTGAAGGCAAGGCACTATAGCCCATTTTTGTTACTCTTTCCATGAACTTGATAAACAATTCTCCACAAGAGTTCCTTACACATAATCACTGGACTGGAAAGTTGGTTTCCCCAACTATAAGTAAGCCAATAAAAGTTCATTTATAAGAACAAGAATGAAGAACCGTACCGATTTCTGAGAAAGTTATGCTAGGTGCTACTTGGACCAACATATTCCGTTCTGAGAAAGTTATGCTAGGTGTTACTTGGACCAACATATTCCGTTCTTATTCCAAAAATGATAACTTCAGGTTATATGGTTAATGGTTTCTCGCCGTATGAAAATAAATACTGAGAAAGTTATGCTGGGTGTTACTTGATGTTTTAGCCAATTAGGAACTGATTTTAAAAAAAAATGAAGACTAGAAACTAAATCATGATATCCAAACACAAAACCAATATCTCAACAGACTTACCATGGTGCCCTTGCACTGCCGCTATATGCAAAGGATCAAAACACGACCTATTTTTCTTGGAAACAGACTCCTTGCTCGAATATTTCAACAACTCCTTGACCACATCTAGATGCCCTTTCTCTGCAGCAATGAACAAAGCAGTATCCCCCAACTCGTTCACCTCATTGACCACCGATGCCCGAATCTCCGCAACTTCTGTATCCAATTCTGCCCCACCCAAAGTCTCCTTCATCTGCAAGTCAATGTTATCGAGAATCTGCCTCACAGCAGCAAGATCACCCTTCTGCGCCGCCAAGTGCATCTCCGTGTCATTGTGGCGTCCCGTCACCTGCTTCACGTACTTCTTCTTCCCTGCCCGATCTATTCGCTTGTCGGAATTTGAGAGTACTAGAGCTGGAGCAGTTGGAGTTGATGGAGAAGGTGTTGGAGAGTGCTCCGCTAGAGGGTTTTGAATCCCGCTCGGAGCCATTACTCCGCTCTCTAACTTATTTACGCTTGATTCAGAAGAAAATCTTCTGCAAGTAGAGTAAAAAAAAATCAGCTGAAAAGTCTGAGAATTTCTTGAATAACTTTGTGTCTAAGACGAGAAAAATTTACACTTTGCATGTGTGAGCTCCGATTTTATGATAATCGAATGAAGAGGAATTCCTGATTCACTCTAAAAATATCTATCCAAAGAGAAAGATACACGTATATATGCACACATATAAACACCCAGTACCTCCATCGATTGAAGAGGCCATGACTAGGAAGAAGAGGATGAAGGAGAACAAAATCCCTAAAACTTCATTCAAGCTTGTGCAGATGAGAGGATTGTAAAATCGAAAAGAGGAATGTAGGTGCGTGGTTGAGAGTCTGCATGGGGTGTTTGTTTGTGATAATTGGTTTAGAAGAAGAAGAATAAGACGAAGACAATAGAAAGTGAGATGAAAGTGAGACGAAAGTGCAAGGAAGGGCCTAAAGCTTGACTGGTCTAGGCGCGAGTGTTGACGGATTGCTTTTCTCTAACGACTTTTGGTACAGCGACAAAGCCTACAATCGCTGTATACAAGTAGACGATGAACTTGGTTACGAAGGTTTTCGAACTTGCCAAAAGCCTGACGAAGGTTTGCAACTGGAGCTTAAAGATGAAAATTTTGGAACTTGGGAGCTCATTAAGTTCGTGATCGTACTCCCCTTGGACGCACCAATAACAAATTAGAGAGGAGTCTGCAGTCAGGAAAAAATGGGATGGATTGGTGGTTTTTTTTAGAAAAATTTTACTGAAATGGACTGAAAATTATATCAAAAATCGACATAATATATTGATAACTAACTAAAAAATTTAACTAGAATGTATAAAAAATAATCAAAGCCGACTGTTGATACCAATTAATGGAGTACGGACAACTAATGACATTGAACTTGAAGGCTGGAATTGAAGACTTCTCATTGTTAGGTAACTCTGATTGAAGAACTAGTATAATAACAAAGTTCAACAAGCAAAGCTCAAAGACAAACCGGATAAAAATGACTTACTTTCTTATTGAACAAGAATGGCTTAAAATAGCCGTACATACAAAACAGAATAGCTAGAAATAAGTCCACGTATAGCAACAGGTGTACTAACGTGTCAACTGCAACTGTCCCCTAAACACTAGGGATTATTCAAAACAGAAAACAAAGACTAAGTAAACCATGACTTAGTCAACTAACAGACCCTTTCAATCCCTCCCTTAAACTAACTGTTATGAAACAATTAGTTTAGCGCTGCCTTGCATACTCCCAACTGTTCTCGGAGCTGTTGAAATGCATCTAATTTCAGTGGCTTCGTCATCAAGTCTGCAATTTGTTCCTTTGTTCCGCAATGCATCAGCTCAATCGTTCCATCCTTTGTGAGCTCTCTCAAGAAATGAAATCTTACATCAATATGTTTACTCCTCCCATGCATGACAGGATTCTTTGATAATTTGATAGTAGAGCTGTTATCACACATGATTACAGTACAATCTTTTTGAACATGTCCAAGCTGCTTCAAAACTCTTCTCATCCACACTGCCTGACTAGCACACCCAGCTGCTGCCACAAACTCTGCCTCTGTAGTTGATAATGTAACAATTGGCTGTTTTTTTGATAACCAAGACACCGCACCTGAACTTAATAAAAAAACATAGCCGGAGGTGCTCTTCCGGTCATCCATGTCACCGGCATAATCGCTATCTGTATAGGCAATTAAGTCCTCTGAGCTACCTTTCTTGTAGATGATTCCATAATCAACAGTACCCTTCAAGTACCTTAAAATCCTTTTGGCAGCTTGTAGATGAATTTCTGTAGGTTTGGCCATGTACCTGCTGATTAAACTTACACTATACATCATATCCGGACGAGTTGCCGTGAGATACATCAGACTTCCTACTATTTGTTTGTAGTAGGACTCATCAACTTTGACTCCATGCTCATCCTTGTTCAGTTTAGAACCTGGTATAATTGGACTGTTGACTGCTTTGCTTTCAAGCATTCCAAAACGCTTCAAAACCTCCATTGCATATTTCTTTTGGCAAATAAAGATGCCATCAGACTGTTGTGATACTTCAATGCCAAGGAAGAACCTCATTTGTCCCAGATCAGTCATGTCAAAAGTGCTCATCATTGAACCCTTGAAATTACTCAACATATCTTCATCATCACCTGTATATATTAGATCATCAACATAGACACTGACAATAAGGACTTTACCTTCTCTGCTTCGTTTGATGAATAAAGTTTGTTCATTTGAACATCTCTCGAAACCTTCATTGACAAAGTATGCTTCTATACGACTAAACCAGGCTCGTGGAGCTTGCTTTAAGCCGTATAATGCCTTATGTAACTTGTAGACTTTGTCCTCACTGCCTTTCAACTCATAGCCTCTTGGTTGTTCAACATACACATCCTCGCTAAGTTCACCGTGAAGAAAGGCTGACTTGACATCCAGTTGATATATTTTCCAATTTTTGTGAGCTGCAAAAGCCACAATCATCCTTACGGTTTCCATTCTTGCTACTGGAGCAAAAACCTCTGTGTAATCCACTCCATGCTTCTGGCTGTATCCCTTAGCCACTAAGCGTGCCTTGTGTTTTTCAATTTCTCCAAGTTCATTGTACTTGGTTTTGTACACCCACTTTACACCAATTTTCTTTGCTCCAATTGGCAGGTCAGTAAGAGTCCATGTGTTGTTCTTCTCAATTGACTTGATTTCACAGTCCATAGCTTCCTTCCAATGTGCACTCTGTATAGCTTCCTCATACCACAAAGGATCATCAGTCACCACCAAAGCCATATTGTTCTCATCATCTGAGAGCCCTTCTCCACTAACATAATCCCTCATCCATAAGGGTGTTGTTCGTACCCTGCTACTTCCCTCATGTTCTACATGTTCAGTCCCCTCTACTCCCTCATGTTCTGCATGTTCAGTCCTCTCTTCTCCCTCATTATTAGTGACATCAGGCCCTCCTATTTCTCCCTCACCATATTCACCATGTGCCTCTTCATCACCATTATCACTCACTGTTTCTTCCCCTTCACTGATCGGCTCACCACTTCCACCCCACTCCAGGTTAACTAAAATATGATCCCTATAGGTCACATCCCAATCCCATTGTTTGTCTTCTTCAAATATGACATCCCTACTGACAACGATCTTTTTAGATATAGGATCATACAACCTATAGCCCTTAGACTCCTCACTAACCCCTAAGAAAACACAAGTAAAACTCTTATCATCGAGTTTAGTTCTTCTTACCGATGGGATGTGGACATGAGCCAGGCAGCCAAAGACACGAAAGTGCTCCACCGTGGGTTTTTCACCTCTCCAGGCCTCTGCAGGTGTGACATTTTTAACAGCCAGTGTAGGACATCTGTTCAGAACGTAGATGGCCCAGTTGACTGCCTCTGGCCAAAAATTTTTGGGAATATTTTTGTCAGAGAGCATAGAACGAACCATATTCATCACCGTTCTGTTTTTCCTCTCGGCCACGCCATTCTGCTGTGGTGTATAGGCAGTTGTTAATTGTCGTTTGATGCCATGATAGGTACAAAACTCATTGAACTCCCTTGAGGTGTATTCTCCTCCTCTGTCTGTGCGCAAACATTTAATCTCCAAGGCTGTCTCCGTTTCCACCATTTTCTTGAAACATTTGAAATACGTCAAAGCCTCCGATTTCTCGATCAAGTAATAAACCCAAGCCTTCCTACTGTAATCATCAATAAAACATAAAATATACCTCTTTTCACTATTTGAGGCAGGGGTAATCGGCCCACAAATGTCGGAGTGAATGAGCTCTAATTTCTGTGTTGCTCTCCAAGTGCTCTTCTTTGGTATAGGATCTCGATGTTGCTTTCCCTTAAGGCAGTGAGTGCATGTTTCAGTTGAGGCAGAAAACTTTGGTAGGCCATGCACCATCTTTTTGTACTGCAAGGTTCGTAAGCCCTTATAGCTTAAATGCCCATATCGTCGATGCCAAAGAAGAGAAAGATCAGTGTCTTGTGTACTAGTGTGAAGACAATTGTTTTGCTGAAAAATCTGAGACTGAGCAAAGAGGATGAACATCCTGTTAGCACTCATGCTAGTTTGTATGATCAGCCCCTTGTCCGGATGATAGATTTTACACAGCCCTCCCTTAATCAAGATAGTCAAACCCCTTTCCTGCAACTGCCCGATGCTTAAGAGATTATTCTTGAGGTCGGGAACATAGTATACCTCAGACACAACATGTTTGATCCCATTGAAGAGCAACTTTACACTTCCTTTGCCGACCACATTCATCTTGGTGTTATTTCCTAGCTTTACAGAATGCTGGAAGCTTTCATCCATCTCACTGAACAGTGCTCTATCTCCACACATATGGTTGGAACAACCTGAATCCAAGAACCACACAGCTTCTCTTTTAGCCTCATGTAATTCTATGTAAGACATCAATAACATGTCATCCTCCATATTGAGCTCGGCATAGTTGGCTTCTTCTTTGTTCCAAGAGGGGCATTCATACTGGAAATGGCCAAGCTTATGGCAACGATAGCACTCCACTGTAGCCTTATTAAAGTTGGTTCTACCACGTCCTCTCCCTCTGCCCCGATAAGCTCCTCGACCGCGACCTTTTCCTCCTGCATCTGTAATCTTCAGGGCTTGTTCCTCTCTTTTGTGTTTGTGAAATTTCTGCTCATGCACTATGAGTGAACTTTGCAATTCATCGACTGAGAGAGAGTCAATATCTTTGGACTCTTCGATAGAACACACCACGTAATTGAACTGCTCAGTTAAAGAACGTAAAATCTTCTCTACGACTTTTACGTCTGGCATTGCTTCTCCATACACCCTCATCTTATTGGCCACCGTCATGACTCTAGAAAAGTATTCTGTCACACCTTCACCAGTCTTCATCTCCAAGATTTCAAATTCTCTGCGGAGAGCTTGAAGATGTGATCTTTTGACCCTTTCATTTCCCTCAAACTTCTTTTTCATAGCATCCCAGATATGCTTTGTCGTGTCCTTCTGCAGGATGGTGTCCAGAACTGTACGGTCAATAGCCTGGAAAAGGTAATTCTTTACCTTTAGATCCTTCAGCTTCAATTCCTCCACTCGTTTCCGCTGTGCTTCTGTTGCTTGTGCTCCAATCTCTATTTCGACATACCCCGTCTCTACAAGACTCCAATACTCCTTAGAACGTAGGAAATTTTCCATCAACATACTCCAATGGTCATAGTGACCATCAAAGCGTGGAATGGAGGCTTGTACATAGCGTTCTTCGCTTGTCATTTTTCTGGAAATTACTCAAAGCTGCGGCTCCGATACCAAAATGTTAGGTAACTCTGATTGAAGAACTAGTATAATAACAAAGTTCAACAAGCAAAGCTCAAAGACAAACTGGATAAAAATGACTTACTTTCTTATTGAACAAGAATGGCTTAAAATAGCCGTACATACAAAACAGAATAGCTAGAAATAAGTCCACGTATAGCAACAGGTGTACTAACGTGTCAACTGCAACTGTCCCCTAAACACTAGGGATTATTCAAAACAGAAAACAAAGACTAAGTAAACCATGACTTAGTCAACTAACAGACCCTTTCACTCATAGGGTGTCCAAATCCGATCCGCAACCGAAGAATCGATCCGAATCGTAGTTTTTCTGTTTCGGTTTTTTGGTTAACGGTTTCGGATTCGGTTTCAGATTTAATCGAAAAAACTAAATAAAATTTTATTATATTTACTTATTCAAATAATTAAGATTAAAAAATTAAAGAACTAGACCCAAATACAATTTCTAATTTATTCATTAGGGCTTAAAATAACATTTTCTCCCCTATTTTTCTCCTCTCTCATTATTTCACTCGCTTCATTGAAAATAACATTATTTATATATTTATATTATTTTAACTTTTGGATTTCTAATAGTTTTAGTCCTCTAATTATCCTGATTTTTTTTAATCATACTAGATTGATGAAATGTATTTTAATCATCAAAATCGAAATCCGATTCGAACAGAAAAAAGTTCAATTTTTTTGGTTTGGTTATTCGATATATATTTTTTGATTATGAATTTTAAAATGTCATAACCTAATCAATTCGAACATTTCAGTTTCGGTTATAAATCGAACCGAAAACCGAACGGACACCCCTACTTCTGCATACACACTAGAGAGAAAGTAGTGATTGATGGGCCTTGATAAGGTATTGATTGGAAACATTTCAACCCCGGTGTAAGGGGTGGGAAAAAATTGAGTTTCAAGCCAAATAACAAATTGTTCGCAAAATATTTGCATATCCAAATTTAAATTTTCGAACATAGTCGGATTAGTTTAAATTTGAACAAATAAATCAAAAAATTATTTAATTTGGGTTAGGGTCGGAACAATTAAGCCGAACAAATTTTTTGTATTTGAACTCAATTTTTGATTTTCAACCGAACAAAATTTTTATGTTTGAATGTGAATTTCAAACATAAAATTTTGTCCAAACTTAGTTTAATTTGAATTTCCAAATTCAATCATACAAATCAAATAATTTTGTCCCCCACGGCGAGGGTCAAAGAGTGGGCCGGCCAAATGCGCTTAGTTTTATGACTTGAGCCAATAAGAATGGCACTTTATCTGTTTATCGATTGGGAAAGCCAACACATCAAGTGATGGGCTTTGGTATGTTCTGGGTTATATCACATGAAGGCCTTGTAGATCAAAAAAGAGTCTGGCTAGAGCAAAACCAAGCCCAATTCACGCTCTTCTAACCCATTCGTGTTTTCCAAGGGCAATGCGCCAATGCCTAGCGTGCTAGTTTGGATCCCATTTTGGGCTAAGAGATTTCGAGTTGGTGAAAGAGGAAAGCTTATATGCCTTATTCTACTACAAAATTTCCAAGATTTCCCGAAGTTTGTTGCCATAAAACCCATCTTATATAGGGCGTAATATGATACAAATGGTTGGGGAAATTCATCGAACAAGTGGTGTGCGATGCTTATCATAGCCAGATTTAGTGCTCATATGAATTATTGAAATAGAGAAATCTCCCCAAGCATATCATCTCCTTCTCATCTTCAATGCTAAAAGATTAACCCTGATGTGGGTCAGTCAGTTTTTCCCACAGTGAAGCTAGAAATCTAATTGGGACCAAAACCTAATCTAATTAGGGACCATGATACAGGCCAATTACTGAAAAGGGCTTGGGGTTTCAACGATTAATGCATGCCAGTGCTGCTATCTCCTGGGACTTTGTTCAGATAAAGATTTACTGAAATGTAAATTTGCAAAAGAGGCATCAAATTCTACTCAAGGGTTGTGCATGATATGCTGCTTGGCTATACCACATCACTGTCACACATGTTAAAATCGTCACTTGTCACACAAGCTTGTCATTGTCTGCACTGCACACACCTTGTCAATGTGGAAATCATCACCAATGTGCAAGCATTAAACACATGATTGACATACATCTTATACATACAGGTGCATATATTTAAACTCAAACCTACTCACAACCTCTTATGCTTATCTTATCATAGGTATTCTTATGTATATAGAGAGTGAGAGGTCATATCATACAGCTTTGTCCAGCACACTCTGTATATTATCACCCCATATTCAAGGCCCCAACTAAAAGCGACTCTTTCCAAATTTTTTATTTGAATATTATTTTTATTATATAAAAAGTCGAATAACATATTTATTTTATATATATTTTCTATCTTATCACTCCTCAAATAAATATCAAGTGTAAATATCTTCCAATATAATTTTTATTTTTTCACTCCGAAACACATCTCAATATAAATTTTCACTTTTACATATTTTATTTCTTATCAGCTTGTCTGTACATTCCAAAATTTTCAATGTCGCTACTCTCAAGCGTCACTGCACTTGATCTATAGCATAATATAACATCACATCTTTTATTTCTTTTTTCTTATATTTTTATTTATTTATTTATTCATTAGTGTCAGTTGTTCGATTTCCATCTTCATTTTTCTTGGATCATTATGCCTTCAATTTTTTACACTCCCAATAAAGTGTCCAGGTTTGTCACAATGATGACACTTCAAGCCTTGTCTAGATTTTGACTTTGACAGTTCTTTTTGTTGATTATGGCCATTGAGATTTCTACTAGTGCTCCTCCCTTGTAATTATTGATTATCGTGCCTTTCAAAGACGAGAGTGTTTCAAACTCGTAAGAATTTCCCTCGTCTTTTTGTCGGGATTGTATTCTATCATTTACTATATCTAAGGTAAGCTTGCCATCTAGAGCAAAGTTATTGACTAACACAACTAGTGTGTCCCAACTCAACGGTAAAGAGCTCAACATTGAAACTTGCTCATGTGCTCTGAAATACTCCTCATGTCCTTGTACTTCAAATTTACAAATCATCACATCAAAGTTGTTTTATTTTGTTTGATGCATTTTTGCCAAATTTTGCCAAAAAACTTAAGCATCATGTTCATTAGCAAAAATCTGAAAAATGCTCTTGTTAATCTCACTGCATGTATTACTCTCTATACAGGTTGTGTGTCTTCGTATTGCAAAACACCTCCGTTTGGATCAGAGTATGTTGATAGAGTATAAACTCTCGTAAAACGTAAAAGCTGAGAGTGTCTGAGAGTATGAGGACAGAGTATAAACTAGCTTATATTCTGAAACAAATATTGGAGTTGATGGATGAAGAAATGGTTGAAGCAATAAATTCATCACCCATTTGATCCATGTTGTGTCGCACTTGTCAGTGTGGAAAATCTCGAGAAATGCACATGCATAAACTCATATCACTGTCACACTTCTGATGATTTGTTGTTTTTTCTTCTATCTTCATTTATTTATAGAGAAGCCAAAGTCAATTGACTTTTATTTATTGTGGGTCCCCACATGAGGTATACCGTCGACCAACAATGTACTACCACTCTTCTGAGTTCTGATCAATGAATTATCTGCTCACGTGGGTTAAATTTTTTGACCAAAATGTAGGGTTTTGTTCATGAGGCCACAAACCAGTATTGTGTTCCTGGTTCTTTATTTCTTTATGAATTTGTTAGATGCAATAGCCAGATCTTTAAGTGTTAGAACTCCCACATCGGTAAGATGTGGGAGGTAAACTCCCTTTATTAGGGAGAAGGCTCACTTCCACTATTAACAAGGCTTTTTCCCTTGTGTGGTGAGTTGGGCCCAAGCCCACTTGCTACATTTGAGGAGGAATAAAGCCTTGCGGGCCCGATGTATCCATGTGAACCGGACAACCTATATATGGGCCCGATGTATCCTGTGAACCGGACAACCTAAAGCGGACAATATTGTTGATATGTGGGGGTGTGGAATTTATAACATGGTATCGGAGCCAGGTTGCTCGGTCCAGTTACTTGGGTATGACCTCTACTCCACTTGTTGGGTCTGTGGAGTAGAGGTCACTATTAACAAGGCCTTTTCCCTTGTGTGGTGAGTTGGGCCCAAGCCCACTTGCTACATTTGAGGAGGAACAAAATCGTGCGGGCCCGATGTATCCATGTGAACCGGACAACCTATATATGGGCCCGATGTATCCATGTGAACCGGACAACCTATATATGGGCCCGATGTATCCTGTGAACCGGACAACCTAAAGCGGACAATATTGTTGATATGTGGGGGTGTGGAATTTATAACATTAAGCAAGAGAAGAGACCTAGCTGGAGAGTGTTGAGTCTGTGGACTGTTCATTGATAATAAAATATTTGTTCATAAAATCATTGTAGGAAGTGTTTCAATACTTCCATTTGAAGCAGTCTCTATATTCAAGATTTTCTATTTTGCCTTACGCTTAAGCATGAACTGGGTAGGTCACATAGAGATTGACACATACAAATGTAATTTAATTTTATTTCCATCAACAATTTATGACTTGGGATGTAATTCATTCTTCAAACACAGTGACTTTGGCACATCATTGAACATTCACTGATTCACTGTACTTTGTTCCCTAGATGAGCAAAAACATACACCTCATTAGTGGTAGGCTGTCAGCATTGTCCATGATTATTTTTAATTTCACACAAGCAAGCTTATCCTTATTATTAAGGAGAAGTACTGATTTAGACTCTCTTACTTTTTAAAATGGCTCGTTTGAACCCTCCCTTTTTTTTTTTGGTATGTTCAAGTCCCTCTATTTACAATAATAGGCTAAACAAGCCCCAAAGCTTAATTTTTGTCATAACAATGCCTACATGTTCATTAAATTATTATTTGTAATCTTGTTTTTAATTATAATGGCAAGTGTCCACATCCAATAAAAATACGCCACCTGTATTATAAATGATTGAAAATAAAATAAAATTCATGTCTAGAATAAGAAATACTTGTCTTCTTCTCCGGCGGATCTCATATTCTTCTCCTACAAGGTCTTGGTTCCATACAAGGTCTTCTCCAACAAGGAGAATTTGAGAATTTGTCAAGAAAGGACGTTTGATTATCATCCAAGAAGAAACCCAAAATGAATTTGCAGTCCCTATGAGTTAGTCCAGTTCAAGTAAAGACCCATAAGATCATTCAGAGCAAGAAGAAACCCCAAAAGAATTAAGAGTCCTTGTAATCATTTTTTATTTTTATTTTTTGATTTTCTATCACAGCATGACCAAATTTGACAAAATGAAAATAAAAATCAAAGCCCTAATCTTGTCAAAGGGCACAACGCGTTGCTGAACATCGCGTAGGATTTGAAATTTCATCACCTTTGTTGATACTTTTCCCTATTAACTGGATATGGATATAGATCCGGATCACTATCCGACCCTTAGAAATCATTGGTCTTGTGCAGGGACTTGAAATCGAGAATTGTAATGGAGAGGGCAGAGAGATGTTTGTTGTGTATAGAGAGAGGGAGAGGGGGAGAGGAGGGGATGAAAAACAACAATACATGTAATTAATAAATTTTTAATAGAAATATGCAACAAAGCCTAACGGACACTATTTGTTGAATTAAGAGGCCTTGAATAGATAAAAACGAAAACAAAAGAACTAAACGATCCGTTTTAAAAAGTAGAAGGGCCAAATGATACTTCACCCTTGTTATTAATTATTGTTATTTGATTTATGAGGAATACATTATTGCAAACAATGATGACATTTCAATATCAAACGAAATGGCTATAATAGTATGGAACAGAACACTTGCACTAGATTCATAAAACAAGATAAAACTTTAATAATAGATAACCAACACTGTATAAAGTTTCCATATTGATCAGATCGGTAACATACAACATGTATGTATGTATGTTTTACCTCCATGTAAGTATATTTTACTTTCGTGTAATAATATGTTTTCAAGAACTGAAAACGTGACCTCTAAATTACAAACTATGCAACTCTCAACCTATATTCATCTTTTTGAAATACACAAATCTTCCACTTACGATTCTTTCAATATAATAATACAAGATTGAGTAAACATAAAAGAGGCTTATGAAATGCATCAATCGTCCACAATTTTTTCATGAAGGAACCTTTAAATAACTTGAACGCTTCAACTCCAAGTCAATAGCGCTCAAAGAATCATCATTAATCCAACCATATTTCTCCAAGAAAGGATTGAGTGAATTTGTTGGAGGTGGAGGGTATCGGTCTATGCAGTCTTCCCAGACATTAGGATCCTTCAAGTCCTTCATAACCTCCCAGACACAGTTGTTACACTTAAAACCAGCACCAAGACTGATCATTAAAACCCTGTCACCCTTCTTAAGCCTCTTCTTTGCCTCCATATAACCCAGAACATACCAGAGCCCACCAGCCGATGTGTTGCCAAATCGATGGAGTGCCATTCTAGCTGGCTCTAGATCATAACCACTGAGCCCTAAACCCTTGCCAACCCCATCAATCACTGCCCTCCCACCAGGGTGTACGCAGAAGTGTTCGACTCCAGCCTTCATGTTCACTGCCACTCCATTCTCCAATTTGTTCTTGTTCTTTCGAAGAGTGGACACAATCATGTACCTAAAGAGCTCCCAAGTTGGCAAGATTTTGGGGGCAAGAACATGGAGGTTCAGCTCTAAAGCTTGAGCAGCGGCTTTAGTTAGGTCCTTGGTGAGTCGAAAACCTCCATAACCAAGCTCATCTTCTACTTGTATACAACAATTGTATGCATCGTCCCTAGATCCCAAATGGGTTCGAACCATAAAAGTCAATTTAAACATGGCTTGATGTTTTAAAGCTCGATTGTTGGTTAAGAGCATTGTGCCGCCACCGGACCGAAACAAGCAATTGGAGAGCATCATTGATTTCTCCTTCCCACAGTACCAATGAGGACCAAGTGTTTCTGTGCTGACAACAACAGCAAGTGCATTCTTGTATGTTTTGAACAGATGCTGCACCAAATCAATGGCTACAAGGCTTGCACTGCAACCCATTCCAGAGAGATTGAATGATTTAATATCCTCTCTCATCTTGTAATGGTTCACTAGCCTTGAAGTCAGAGAAGGCACCGGGGTGAACAGAGAGACATTGACAACAAGAATGTCAATTTGTGATGGAGAAACTCCTGTCTTGAGAAAAAGTCTGTCGAGTGGGGTGTAAATAAGATCATCTATCTCTGAAAATGAATCTTCCAGAGTTGGTGATTCTTCTCGGCCTGCAAGTACAAGTCTTGGACCATAAGGTTCTTCACCAATACCAGAACTGACCGTTGTTCTTAATAGAAACCTGTATTCTTCAAGGCCCAACTTCCTGTTTCTCATGACTATATCTCCACAGGCGACACTGTCGAGCTTCCTGTCATCGGTGGTGGGCTTGTAGCACTCGTAGTGTAACATGTAGCAGCACTGGTTTCTCTTCTTGAAAACCCAGTCGCAGAACCTGAAGAGGACATACAAGAGAGCCACCAAATACACTGTCATGATGATCTCCATTAGAGCTAGAGAAAACTGAGGGAAAAGATATAAACTTATACTTTGATAGTATAAAGTTTGTATGTATGGAAATGATTATCTGTTGGGTTGAAGTTATATAAGGTTTTCCTGTTGAACTATTGCAAAGTAACCAGTAGGCATCACAACCTCCGAAGTCTGAACAGCATTAATGAACCCCCGTTTAAGCTGGAAGTTGATTAATCTCTGCAAGTCTTCCTTTTCTAACGAAGTTTCAACAATCTCTGTTGGTGGATGGCGAAGTAGGCTCTACTGCCACTAGACTGACAGTGAAATCCAGAAATTGTATTTCCTACTTTTTCTACTCAGTAAGCTATTAATGGCACTAGCAGTTCCGCGTCCCATTCGGTTTCGTCCCATCCGTTTCCCACCCCACCCCAACCCACCTTTCAACCACAATTAGATGATTATAATTAATCCCAATTATTCAATCAACCTTCCCCTAAAAATATGATTTGACTGCATTTATTAAATAAAAATAAACATAAATTACAAGAACACTATTACCTTTCGGTGCCGCCATTAACAGACTATTTTACCATTCCTTCAAGTCACACGATGCCCTAGTCCAGAAAGAGGCTGCAAAAAATCATAAACCACACCTTTTGATAAGATTTACTCTTTTTTTATATATAAAAGAAGGCGATACCACCTGAAATTTATTAATAATCATTCTTTATGACAAAGGAATACCATGATAATAATGATAAGATTTACTCATAAGAACAAAATTCTGCCATTCTTTAATCAGAGCCAAAACGGAATCAGTGCTGCATCATTGCACACCCCATCATCCAAATATTTTATTCCATATAGTACTTGGCCAGCACAATGAAGGAACTGTGGTCAATTATCTCGGGATGAGAATGACAGAACGGGCATCTAATATCTGACATTATTTCCAGCCTTATAACCTATTAGTCTATTACCATTGTTGATTCGGATTATAAACGGAAACAGGGCCGGCCTTCCATATTTGGAGTTCGAGCCGGTAAATTAATTGGAGGCTTTTTAGGGCAGGGTTTGGGCAGCGCCATGAATTTATTTTTTTTGGGGTGTGGGGCTATTCCCAAGAATTTTTTTTTGACGTCTAATGTTCAATTCTAAATCAGTAATCAAATTTTAAGTAAATAGAACAACAATAAAAAAATTGATGGCTGGAACCCAATTTTTGGAGGTTTGGCCATTAAGCCTTAAATTTCATTACATTAAAATTAAAATCCATCATTACAATTGTAGTACCCTATTTTTGTCCGGATTTATTTTTTGTTTTAAAAAAGTGATAAAAAATGAAATAAAAAAATGAAAAAATGAAAATGAAGAAAAAAAGGGTGATTCAAAACCTCATGTCCTACCAAACCACCTAAAAGCTCAAATTCAAGAATTATTCTCACTACATGTCTTTTGGAGCAGAGTATATCTCATAGAGTATAAGCTCTCGTAAAGCGTAAAAGCTGAGAGTGTGAGAGTATGGGTGACAGAGTATAAGCTAGCTTATACTATGAAACAAACGAAGACAGCCTATCTAAAGGATGCTTTTAGGAAGTCTTGAAAATATTGTTATCTATACATACATACATATATATATATATGTTAGGTATGTTTATTTCAAGCAACATTTTTTGAACAATTTGATGTTTTGCATTCATATTAGACCTATTATCATATCTTTACCCCTCACATTATATATAAGCCTAAAAAATTATTTTTTTTGGCAGGACGGTCGCCCATGC
This sequence comes from Euonymus europaeus, assembly GCA_963580455.1. NCBI lineage: Eukaryota > Viridiplantae > Streptophyta > Magnoliopsida > Celastrales > Celastraceae > Euonymus > Euonymus europaeus. The sequence continues at coordinate 3,467,719 of OY756961.1, forward strand.
TGGCCCGCCCAGATCGGAAAACCTAGGTTTTTATATTATTGAGTGGATCTTCTTGCTGAATTTTAATCCCAGAAAACTCCATATATATTTTTGGAGAAAAAATGGAAAAATGATAGCCATATTCTATACGATGATTATTATACAATTTTCTTCCTGCCTGCTTCTGCTACTTTCTTTGATGAACATATGAAAATAAAGGCAGGTGATATAGGTTTATAAGTCTAAGGTATGAGCCGCTGAGAAAATTTATATCAATGTCTGATGCAACTGGTAGTTGCTTTTTTTTAGAACCCCACCGACTGATTGGTTGCTGATTGAACCACACCCCTTGCATGCAATGTTACCTCTAGCTTTCATACTTTAGAACAAGTTAATTTAGGTAGCTATGCATGAATGCATCATGAGATCCATACATGGAACCTAGTCATGTATCTTCTCATCACAATTAGTGCAGTGGTTAAGTAGCTTCATTGCAACCTACCTAGTCATCTTCTCATCACCTATTAGAACAACGAAAACAGAATTTTTTAAATCTTGCAATAGGGCTGCATGCATCACCCTTTCCCAGATTTCCTTGCCACTGCATTATAAAAAAACGTATATGGTCTTGTAAACCGATAGGTTCCTTTTTCGTCCTATCCATAATCCATGGCGAAACCCGGACCAGGTTTGAATCAAACCGGTCTTTATGTTCGAATTCCAATTTTCAAACAAAATTCCTTTTATCCAAATCAATCAATTCAATTACTAAAATTATATAGCCCGTGCAAATGAGGCTCCCTCCGGGCGAGTCTCCGTCTTCGTCCCCATACGCGCGCAACTCGGCCTTCATTCTCCGCCTTCTTCGACCGTCCGATCAACACAACTCCTAACCATCGTCCGATCAATTTTAACTCAAGTACCAATCTCCTCCGTCCAGCCTCCTCTCGTACCTTCTCATCTTGGCCACCCAAAGTCCATCCCTGTCACACACCTTTACCACCGCCCTCAGCCCCTCACACGTTATACAGTCATTCTCACGCCTGGCTTTTCTTTGTACCCATTCTGACGCCTGCCTTTTCTTTTTGATTCTACGATTAGTCGTGGGTGCCATCGCTTGAACGGAAGCTTCTTTACTCTGAGGTAATTGTCGATTCCATCTCACCGTTTGTTTGTTCATTCGTCTGCTCTCTCTCTTTGTCTCTAGCAGCCCTGTGAAAGGACTCTTCAGGGGAAACAAACGGTCCCCGTTCAGGAAGACCTGTGGGCCAACAATTGACAACTTCACTTCCTTCTTATTGTCGGCGTTTTGGATTCTTATTGCCGGCGTTTTGGACAAGTTCCTTCTTAGCTCTGTTAATTCTCTCTGTCTCTTCTTTGTTGTCATCAGGTGCTGCAAACAAACAAGAACAAGTTCAGTCACCTGGTGTGGTTCTTCTATGGTAAGTCCTAATACCGTTTAATAATTTATTTCAAGATTGATTGCTTAGATATTTTGTCATTAGCTGATAAAAATTGGTCTGTCTTGCCTCTTCTATTTTGTGTTTCTTTATTACCAGCTGCTGCTTTTGAGGACCCCATCTGATTTTTATACACTCAGCTAACAGAATTATTTGAAAGTTACGCATCCCTTAATCTCAAGTTCTACGCCACAATGACATTGAAAGCATCCATAATGGACCAAGCAGGGAGCAACATGATTGGATAAGGTATATATGTAAGAAACTAGGCAATAGTTATAGAAAATGTTTAGTGTGTCTAATCTTTCTTTTATCTGAGATATAATTCTATATGGCTGTCACAATGAGTGATTTGAATGATTTTTGTCAATTTCTTGGTATATTTCATACATGGTTTCTACTTGATGATTAAATTTGATTAGTCTACTGGACTTTACATGAGAGGAGCAAGAGTCACGATTTTTACTAGGACATCGGCAAAGACGGGGGTCTGTCCCTCTCTTTCTTTCTAAATTCGTAAATGTCGCTTCTGACATTGATACTCAGTTACAAAATATAGAACATGTTGCTTCTAAACAAAGGTAGCTCTCTTTCTAATTGTTACGATGACTGTGTTTTACTCACTTTTTCTCACTTTTTCTCACTTAGAGGTTCAAAACATGGAGGTTGTTTGAAGGGAAATGATTAAAAAACAAGTAAGCTTCTTGGAGGGCTAGGCACCACATTTAGTGGCTAGAGTAGTAGCTTTATCTTCCATCTACAGCAGTACCCCAGGTTAGTTGTATGTTAGGGTTGTTTTGCAATTTCTGTTCAAAATGACAGAATATAGTCACATATTTTGTATGTGTTACATTTTGAAATTACCATTGACATATTCTGATCATGCTAATTGCTCCTTTTCCAGTGGTCATGCTCTCCTATGGTTGAACTATGAGACTTATTGAGATGCTCAAATGAAGATTTTTCACGTGCCTTGCTTGTAGGATAACTATGCCCATCTGTAATTATGCATGATTTTTTTTTTGTTCTTACACATGTTTTAGGGTTTTTGAATTGGCTGACGATGATGATGCTTGACCCAAATTTTAGGATCAATGACAAGAGTACTAAAAAAATGACAAGAGTACTAAAAAAGCAGCAGTTGTGGATTCTGTTGAGCTTGCAAAGATTATCCCAGTTGCGACTACCCATGGTGCCCAATTCAACTCTCTCCTCACAACCAAGATATGTTTTACTGCTATTTTAAAATTCCTAATTTTCCCTTTCATTTCATCTTAAAATTGAGAAGAATCTTCCTTTAATGAAACATTTTTTTACTGCCAGTCCTCGACATCGGCTACTGCGACTACATTTATATGCTATCTGTACACTAACTATACCATTGGGTGGATTGTTTCATGATTTTCCAACAGGGATAATGCTGGTGGGAATGATAAAATGAAAGGATCAAGGTATATGGTGGTTCACTTGACAATATATAGAAATGCACTGATAAAATGTACAGTGGTGATACAATATCACTTGGGGCTGATATGAGATGTGAATATATTGTGTTTTCACACACCATGGTATGTTCCTTAGTTGCTGTACTTCGTGCCATATTAGAAACATTGGTGTCATCTATCTAGAATGATGTTGTTTAGTTGTCTCTCAACTTGGTACCAAAAGATTAATGGGAACTAATCAGGCATTATCATGGTGGATGCCGCTTGCTTATATTAATTTTGAGGGCCTCGAACTTTTAATTTATTCCACTAACACATTCAATAAAAAGGAGCAAAACCTCATTTACTACTACAATTAAGGATTAAATCTTAACATTTTTTTATAGCTGTGGAGAGAGAAAAGCAAGGCCTCAAAAGGAAAAGACTTTGAATTGTTGAAGGTGTAATTCAACTGACACCAACGTCTGCTACTACAACAATTTCCCAAGGTATTCATTGTTTTATATGTCTGCATTGTGTGATTTTTGAAAGATTTATGTGGTTGAAGGGCAGGCGCCAGTTGACTGCCATTGTAATCACTAATTGATAGATAATTTTGTGTTGATTTTGTCAGTACAGTTTTACTTAATTGATATGAATGATCAGTTATCAATTGTTTGTCAGTGGCTTTAAACGACCATACATAATTCTTAGTTGATTTGGCTTAGTCATGCTGTTGGTGAATTGTGTGGAAGAGAAATTGGTGAGCTGCTGGAGCATATGCTGCTATGGGGAATTCATGTTATGTTCATGATGGGATATGAGAGAACTTGCAAAAAAAGAGTTGGAGAAGTTAGAGACCCAATACTCAGATGATTTTTTTTATTTCTCAAGCTAATGATTAGTCTCTGTTTTACCATTCATTTTTCATCTGGAAGCTACTTACTGCACTGAACTCAGCAGAGCGCAGGTTTTTGCTAGTTTAATTTAATTCTAATAAGTATTGGGTTACATGAAGTCACGTCAAAAGAGAATGACACAACCAAAACGAATCACAATTATTTCTACACGTTGGCAGGACAAATGGGCCTTCAGCAAAACTTTCCGTGGGCTTAGAAGTCACGGGCCTCCGATAGGTCCACGGAGATTTCTAAATTTAAACTTATCTTGCTTGGGGGTATTTTGACAGAAACACCCTTCCAAAAATTGGCGTATGCCCTTTTGTACAGCGCACACACGGTATTCTTTAGTAAAAGGCGAAAGAATAATTCGCTTTGGGTGCACTGAAGGCTGCGTGAAAAGAAATAAGGAACATTTGTCCCGTCAAGTAGTTTGGCTGTATGGCAAGCTTTGTGCTTTTTTCCGATATGGGATTCATATTCTTCTAACCCATTTGTGTTTTCCAACGGCAATGCTATGCTGGTTTGGATCCCATTTTCGGCTCAAAAATTACGAGTTGGTTAAAATGGAAATACAAATACCTTATTCTGCCACACATTTTCAAATTTTCCGAAGGTTGTTGCCATAAAATCCATATTTTATATATGGTCTATCAAGCAAATGGTTGGGGCAATTCATCGACCTGGTGTGCGATGCTAACCATAGCCAGATTCAAAGCTCATGTTAATTATTGAAATAAAGAAATCTCTCTCAATAATAGCATGCCCTTCTCATCTTCAATCCTAAAGTTTAATCCTGATGTGGGTAAGTCAGGTTTTTCTATAGTGAAGCTAGAAATCTAATTAGAGACCATGATCAGGCCAATTACTGAACATGGCTTGGGGTTTCAACAATTGATGCATGCCAGTGCTGCTGTCTCCGGGGACTTTGTTCAGATCAAGATTCACTGAAATGTAAATTTGGAGAAGAAGCATCAAATTCTGACTCAAGGGTCGTGCATGATATGATGTTTGGGCTATAAATACACATTTTCTTGTTTTCTATTCCTTCTGTAAAATGCCAAAAGAAGCAGTGGAAGCCCGACTATTTGGGCGAGCCTGAAGCCTAGCCCGAAAATGTAACATACATATTACATATATATACCATATATATATATATATATATATATTTTCTTTTTAAAATTTTAATTATTTAATTATTATATATGATAAAAATAGTTAAAATTTCAGTTTAAACTCACAAGTACAAGGCCAGTCCGGCCCGAAAGTCCGAAATTTTTGGGCCTAGGCCTGGGCCCCATATTTTCGGGCCGGCCGGCCCGATGCCGACCCCTACATGTTAAACTAAAAAGTTGGTGCAATCACATGCTATAAATTGACATATTAGTGTTACTGATTTTGGAATTTGGATCATCCCCCTGGATAGATCCATTCTCACAGATTTGGTTGTGGGGTGTAAATTTGATTGATCATAGAGCTGAGCTGGCATTGATTCAGATCATATGGGCTGTTAGAAGCACTGATGCAGCTATGTTTACAACAAGAAAAGGAGGGTAGGTGGTCGTTGTAATGAGGCTTGAATGTTCAGCAGATCACGTACTACTCTTCTGGGTTCTGATCAATGCATTCTCTGCTCAAGTGGGTTAAAGACTTAAAGTTCGTGACCAAAATGTAGGGTTCTCTTCCTGAGGCCACAAAGTAGTCTCGTGTTCCTGGTTTTGTATTTCTTTATGGTGTTGTCAGATGTAGTAGCCAAATCTTCAAGCAAGAGAAGAGACCTAGCTGGAGAGTGTTGAGTCTGTTGACTGTTTATTGTGCAATAATCCAATATTTGTTCATAAAATCATTGTAGAAGTGCTTCAATACCTTCATTCGAAACACAGTCTCTCTATTCAAGATTTTCTATTTTGCCTTCTGCTTAAGCATGAACTGGGTAGGTCACACAGATACTAACACATACACATGTAATTTATTTATTTATTTCCATCAGCAATTTATGATTTGGGATCGATGTAGTTCAAACTTCAAACAACTTTGTCACATTATTGAATATTTACTGTGCATTGTTCCCAGATGTGTAGAGCTATTTACACCTAGGGACGGACGTACACTATGGCCAAGGGGGCCCTGGCCCCCTATAATTTGTTTTAAAAAAATTATATATATTAATATATATATATATATATATAGACTAATAGATCTAGGGCCCCTAGGCCATATACACATAGACGGAACTGGTAAATTCAGAACACCAAACATGAACTCGATTCCTCGATCTCTATTCTCCGATCTTGTATTCTCGTTTCAAGCTTCTATATCAAAGATGGCTAGCAATTTCTTGATGCTGGTAGTGTTTTTTGGAGTTGTTTCATGTGTTGTAGTTGTTTCTTAAATTGTGTACTTGTTTCTTATACATGACTTATATTTATATGAATGATGTTTTTTCGATCCAAAAATTAGATAATTTTTCTATAAATATCATTATAAAAAAATCGGGGGCGCTGCCCCTGAACCCCACCAAACTATTGATCCCCCACAAATGAGTTCTAGTTTCGTCCCTGTTTACACCCCCATTAATTGCAGCATTGTCCATGACTGGTTTTAGTTTCAAACAGGCAAGCTTATTGTTATTATTACTTGATTTATGAATCAGCACACAATAAGGTTCATGTATTCATAACACTAGATTCAGAAAAAACATGATAGACCATAATGATAGGTAAACAACACTCATACATAAAGTTTTCGTAGTGGGCGAGATCGGCGACGTGCAATGTGCATACTTTACTACCACATCCTATATTTTTGAGAATTGAAATATATAAATTTTCAACCCTACCACATGTTCATCATTTTGAAATACATCAATTTTCCACATTCCTTCAGTATAGTAATACAAGATTGAGAAAACATAAAAGAGGTTTATGAAATGCATAAGTCTTCCACACAATTTTTAAAAAATGAGGTTTTCAAACCTGAAAACCCCCCCAACATTATAGCAGCATTTGGAAGAAAAAAAAATGCAACTTCAAGGCTTCAATTCTAACTCAATAGAGCTCAAAGAATCATCATTTAGCCAACCATAGTTCTCCAAAAAAGGATTGAGTGAAGATGTTGGAGGTGGAGGGTATCGGTCTATGCAGTCTTCCCACACATTAGTATCCTCCAAGTCCTTCATAACCTCCCAAACACAGTTGTTACACTTAAAACCAGCACCAAGACTGATCATTAAAACCCTGTCACCCTTCTTAAGTCTCTTCTTTGCCTCCATATAACCCAGAACATACCAGAGCCCACCAGCCGATGTGTTGCCAAATCGATGGAGTGCCATTCTAGCTGGCTCTAGATCATAACCACCGAGCCCTAAACCCTCACCAACCCCATCAATCACTGCCCTCCCACCAGGGTGTATGCAGAAGTGTTCAACTCCAGCCTTCATGTTCAGTGACACTCCATTCTCCAATTTGTTCTTGTTCCGTCGAAGAAGAGTGGACACAATCATGTACCTAATGAGCTCCCAAGTTGGCAAGATTTTGGGGACAAGAACATGGAGGTTCAACTTTAAAGCTTGAGCAGCAGCTTTTGTTAGGTCCTTGGTGAGTCGAAAACCTCCATAACCAAGCTCATCCTCTACTTGTATACAACAATTGTATGCATTGTCTCTAGATCCCAAATGGGTTCGAGCCATACTAGTCAATTTAAACATGGCTTGATGTTTTAAAGCTCGAGTGTTGGTTAAGAGCATTGCACAGCCACCGGAGCGAAACAAACAATTGGAGAGCATCATTGATTTCTCCTTCCCACAGTACCAATGAGGACCAAGTGATTCTGTGCTGACAACAACAGCAAGTGCATTCTTGTGTCTATTGAACAGATGCTGCACCAAATCAATGGCTACAACGCTTGCACTGCAACCCATTCCAGAGAGATTGAATGATTTAATATCCTCTCTCATCTTGTAATGGTTCACTACCCTTGAAGTCAGAGAAGGTGCAGGGGAGAACAGAGAGACATTGACGACAAGAATGTCAATTTGTGATGGAGAAACTCCTGTCTTGAGAAAAAGTCTGTCAAGTGTGGTGAAAATAAGATCATCCATCTCTGAAAATGAATCTTCCAGAGTTGGTGATTCTTCTCTGCCTGCAAGTACAAGTCTTGGACAATAAGTTTCTTCACCAATACCAGAACTGACAATTGTTCTTAAGAGAAACCTGAATTCTTCAAGGCCCAAGTTTCTATTTCTCATGACTATGTTTGCACTGGCGACATTGTCCAGCTTTCTGTCATCGGTGGTGGTCTTGTAGCATTCGTAGTGTAACATGTAGCAGCACTGGTGTCTCTTCTTGAAAACCCAGTTGCAGAACCTGAAGAGGACATACAAGAGAGTCACCAAATACATTGTCATGATAATCTCCATTAGAGATAAAACTGAGAGAGAAGATATACACTTTGTTAGTATTAAGTGTGTGTGGAAATGTTGCATCTGTTGGGTTGAAATTATATAGGGTTTTCTATTGAACTACTGCAACCCAGTTGGCATCACAACCTCTGAACAGCATTAATGAACCCCATTTATGTTGGAAATTGATTAATCTCTGCAAGTCTTCCTTTATATAACAAAGTTTCAACAATCTCTGATTCTCTGTTGGTGGATGGCGAAGTAGGCTTTAGTCTACTGCCATTGAGACTGTACAATGTAATGCTAGAAGTTGTGTTTCATACTTTTCTACGTAAGCCATTAATGACACTAGCTCATATGGGTCCTGCACAAATTTACTTCTTGTATTCATGTCTGCAAGAATTTATTTTATAGTCATTGTTCTCACTAACAATGGTGATTGATGCTAATCTGGAAACCACCAGCCTGAAAAACAGGAAATACGTAACCAAGTGGATGTGGAAACAATCAAATGCGACTTTTGCTAACTTAAAATCGAGCAACTGCACAAAATAGAAAAAAATGCAATTAAAGTTGCAATCATCTGAAATGCCCAGATAACAAGTCTTACTCTAAAATGCATTATCATGATGTGTAGAACATGCATTGCAAGAGGTGCAAGCCGAGTAGAACATGCATTGCCAGAGGAGCATTAGCATCAGAAGAGACCAGACTGTTAAACAAGGAAAAAAGAGGAGATAAAAAATCCACAATTTTCCAAGTGAGTATCTAAAGTTGAAATATTTCAACAAACGGTGGTCAAGATGATACAGTCAAAGCAAAGGTTGTCACTGGCGGCTTCTTTAAGCTTGTTCAGCTACTTAGTACTGTATTTTCAGTCTCTTCCCACACTACTCTTCAATGGCGCCTATGGACCCTCACTCCTTCACGGACTCCACCCATCCAGTAACCACCCACGTCTCGCTTTCTCTCCACTACGATTTCTTTTCCTCCACCATCCACGGCTCTGCTCTCCTCTCACTCTCTTCCCCACGCACCGGCCCTCTCTCCCTTGACACACGCAACCTCTCCGTTCTTCAAACTCTGGACCCCCAGACCCTAACCCCTCTCCCCTTCTCCCTCTCGGAACCCGCGGACCCAATTCGAGGCACCCATCTAACGGTCTCCCTCTCAGACCACAAATCCCTTTTGATCCTCTTCTCCACCTCCCCGAACTCCTCTGCCCTCCAGTGGCTCTCTCCGCGTCAGACCTTTAACAAGACTCATCCTTATGTGTATACACAGTGTCAGTCCATCCACGCACGGTCCGTGTTTCCTTGTCAGGACACAGCTGCCGCGCGCATCTGTTACTCTGCCAAGCTGAACATCCCTTGCCAGTTGTCTGCAGTCATGTCTGCAAGACGCCTGAATCGGCGTCCGCCCACTAGTGATGATGTGAAGGACTTTGGTTATGGGGATTTTGGAATTGACATCGAGTCACTCTGGTGCACGGAGGGGCGAGTGGTGGAAGAGTTTGTGATGGAGCAGCCAATCCCTCCATATCTGTTTGCATTTGCAGTGGGAGAGCTAGGGTTCAGGGAGGTGGGACCCAGGACGAGGGTGTACGCGGAGGCTGTACCTGAGTTGTTAGACGCGGCGGCTAGGGAGTTTTCCGGGACAGAGGAGCTTATAAGGCAGGGGGAGAAGCTATTTGGTGAGTATGAGTGGGAAAGATTTGATTTGTTGGTGTTGCCTCCGAGTTATCCTTATGGAGGAATGGAAAATCCAAGAATGGTGTTCTTGACACCCACTCTAATTAAGGGGGATTCAAGCGGAGCAGAGGTTGTGACGCATGAATTAGCGCATAGTTGGACTGGGAATCTGGTCACTAACAAGAACAATGAACATACTTGGCTGAATGAGGTAAATGTCAATGCTGTGTAAAGATTAAATCTTACATTTATATAGTGTGCTGCAGAAAGAAACGAATACGAATAGGCTGGTAATTGGGTACTTTTTCAGTGTTAATTCATCAGTTTTTTATGTCCTCTTGTGGAACATAAAGATGAAAGAGGATGAATTGACTGGATATTGGATAATGGATACTCTGTTAGTGCTAATTCATTGGGTTTATGCTCTCTTCTAGAAAATTTAAACTGGGAAAGCAAAAAAAGGAAGATCAAACTAGTTATATGGCTATGGGTGTAGTGTAGATGTTCCTTGCTGGAGGAAGTATACTAGCTGTATGCATACATAAAAACTGGTTTTTATGAAGAAGTTATGGGAGTTCCTTTGTGGCTTGTGGGTGTTCTAGACGCTTTAAGGGATTTTTCAAATGATTCCTGATGAGGTTTGTTATGATCGGTGAGAGAATTTGATGTTTTGTTGTGTTCTGACATGAATTGCTCTCATGTTTATGGTTCTACTTCTAGGGTTTTACAACTTATGCAGAGAGGAGAATTACTGAGGTTGTGCAAGGGAAGGACAGAGCGGCGTTGGGTATTGGAATTGGGTTGAGAGGTTTGAATGAGGCAATGGCAAGGTTTAAGGACAACATGGAGTTCACAAAGCTGAAAGTCAAGTTGGAGGGAGTCGACCCTGATACCGTGTATTCCCAAGTTCCATACGAGAAAGGTTTCCAATTTATATGGCGCATTGAGCGACAGGCACGTGAATTGCTTTGTCTATAATTTTATGCACTATTTTGGATATTATTCTGAATAGTTTGTGTTTTTCCCTTCGAAATAGATTGGAAGGTCTGCATTTGATGAATTCCTCAGGAAATACATTTCCACCTTCAAGTTCAAATCAATTGATACTGAGACATTTCTTGACTTCCTGAAGGCAAATGTCCCGGGGATAGAGAAAGACATTGACTTAGTAACATGGACCGAGGGTACTGGTATCCCTCCCGATGCCTGTGAACCTGTTTCCAGCATATACAGAAGTATTGTCTCGTTGGCAGATGATTTTAAGCTTGGGAGGATACCAAGGGAAGATGAAGTTGCTGATTGGCGAGGCCTGGAGTGGGAGCTCTACTTGAAGAATATGCCCGAATCTGTTGAAGCTTCTCAGGTACTTCCTTTTTCTTTAGGCTCCGATTGACAATCATGGGTAGTATAAATGAGGTGTTTTTAAAGTAGCGGTTTTGATCGGTTTTGGAGTGTTTTCAAAACACCTAGAATTAGGGTGTTTTTAAGCTACTCTAATTCTGGTCAAATCTACACTACACCGGTTTTGAGGGGTTTAAAAAAATCCCCAAAACCGGTGTTCTTAAAATGTGAACAAGTAAGGTTTTTAAAATCTCTCATTTCCAGTCACTTAAAAAACTCCTCATTTTCAGTCATTTACGATACACCAAGCAGCGTCTTATGAGTTCCCCGCTGTGGTCTTTGTTCTTCTTGCCTATCTAAAACTTACGAACTTGATGAAACTTAAGTTTCTGTAAAATTATAGAAATCTCTTGTAAGTTTTAAACTCGAGAAATTTTTGGCTGGACACAATCAGTTGTACCATCCTTTTCTTTTTCCCCTTCGTTACGCTTTTTTTTGGAATGTAAAATCAGTACTTAGGAGAGTTGGTCGATGCACAATGCTCGATTCCAACAAAAATTGCTACATGAAATTAGAGTACGATCGAGGGCATACCTCTTCTTACGTTGTCAAGCAAATATGCCTGAAGGCATAGAAGTAATTAAGTCCAAGAAGCTTGATGCGAGTCCGTTCTCATCTAATTTAAAGTTTCTTTTTATATGCATTGGATGTCAAAAATCTGTAACTAGCTGGCCATGGCTAAATTGGTGTTTATATGATATGTGGTTCATTATGCAGATTTTAGGATTGGATGCACAATATAGGCTATCAGAATCAAAGGACTATGAGGTTAGAGTGGCATTTCTCCTGCTTGCTCTTTCTGTCAAGTGCAGAGATTATTATGGCGAGGTGGAGAGAACGTTGAAGGAAGTGGGAAGGTTGAAATACATTCACCCACTGTATACTGGTCTCGTGCAAGGCACCGGAAAGGAAGAAGAAAAGATTTTTGCTAGACGGGTGTTTGCAGAGGCTCGTGACTTTTATCACCCAATTGCTCGAGTAGTTGTCGAATCCATCTTTGCAAAGCACATCTAGGATGGTATATATCAGTAGATACTCAACTATCATAACATAGACGTTTTATACTATGATGGTAGAATTTTAAAAATTTTGGATGAATCTTGAATTTGTTGTTAGAAAAGTTGTATGTTTGGACCTAAGTTGTATGTTTGAAATCCGGGATTCCATCACAGTAGACCCTATAGAGTTAGAAGCTGCAAATAAAGCATAACATAAAGCAAATGAGCATTACCCTGCGCGGATCTAGAGTGCATTTGGAGCTTGCGATCTAGATTTGGGCGGCATCTATGAATGGAAGAAGGGGACTGATCTCCTAGATAAAACTAGAATCCCTCTTTTTTCCGATCTAGTTCTTCCACCATCGCCAACTTTTTGGGTTCGAAGATTCAAAACAAGCAAACCCATATAAATATAAAAGTGTTCGGCCATTTGGGCACAAACGGAGAAGACGATGCAAGAGAATTTTTTTAAAATTTCACTGGTGGTAAAAAAGTTTTTACACATCATAGTGCCACGTGGGAAGTTTGTCGGAGGTGAACAAGCTACCTCAGCAATTTTGTACGAGTCAACTTCGAATGTTGACTTGAGACAGAATTGAGTCCTCAATTGAAACATGGAGGATTGAAACGAGACATTTTAAAATTTGATTGGGGTGAAAATATAAAAAATTTATCCGATTTATTTGTACAAATTTTAGCTCCAATTAGGTCATTATTCGATTTATTCGTTCGAATTTAAACCAATCTTGTTGTCCCACGTTGGAAGATATGAGACTTAAAAATCTTGTTGTCGCACGTTGGGAGATGTGAGACTTAAAATCTATTTTATAAGTGGAAAAACTCATCCATAAAATCAACACGACTTTTTTTTCTTATGTCATGTGAGTTGGCCCAACGCACGATGCATCAATGTGAACAGGATAATTCATATATGAGACTAATATATTCAGTGAATCGAACAAACTAAAATTGACAATATTTTTGGTGTGTATGGTTTGTGAAAATTATAACAAATCCAAGTTTTGATCAATAAATTATATTCTAAATAGAATTCGATTTTAAGTCTCGAGTCTCAACATGTAAATATTTCATCTAATCTAATGTTTGTTTGAACCGAAACTCATTTCTTGCCACTCCTATGTGACACCCGGGTCGGGTTGATTGAGTTTTTAAGTACCAGACCAAAACCCGCTTTTAGAGTCTGAAGTCTAGGGGTGTGTTTGGATTTTTTTTTTAGTTTTTAAAAACGATTTTAGGTATAATTTTTAGAAACACTTTTTAGGAAAAAATTGTTAAAAAATTCTATTTGGTTGATGATATTTGACTATGATTTTAGAAACTGAAAAATATGAAATTAAAATTGAAATTTAGTCAAATGAAATTAAAATTCATTCAAATGAAACTCAAACTTATCAAAATGAAATTCAAATTCATCAATCGGGTCAAAATGAAGGTGATTTTGGGTCAACACCGGAGTAAGGCCTTCCGGTGGCCGGACGACGATGTCGGTGGAGAGAGGTGAGTCACCGTCGGGAGTGGGCGAGAGAGAAAAATAAAATAAAATAAAATAAATTCATCTTAATTACAATTATGTCACTTGAAAATCCTACAAAACAACAAAATGTGTTGTTGTGGTTTTCTAGTTTTTAAAAACTGAAAACCGTTTTTAAAAATAAATACTCAAAACAAGTTAACCAAATAAATTTTAAGCAATCATTTGATTTTTCAAAACAAAAAATAATTTTAAAAACATCAAACAAAACAGTCTAGATTTTTCTTTCTTTTCTATAAATTTATTTTATTTTGCTTTAAAAAAATCATCAATAAAGACACCCCTCCATCATCAGTCATTTGGCTTTGTAGGTCGAAAACTCGCCGAAATCCCATTCGTGCCCTCTCTGCAATCAGAATCAGAATCCCTTCATGAAACGAAAGTGAGACAAATTTTTGACGCCAAATCTATATTTCAATTACTTGTTTCCATCGAATTTGTTGGAGTTGCTGAGACAATCGAGAATGCCTCCAAAGCAGCAAGGGAAATCGAAGGTCGATTTGGCGAAGAAGCAGAAAGTTGTTGAAGACAAGACCTTTGGACTTAAAAACAAGAATAAGAGCAAGAATGTTCAGAAATATGTTCAGAATATACAACAATCGGCTCAGCCAAAGCCTGACCCAACTAAAGTCGCCGTTAAGGTTGCTTTCTTCGCTTCCCTATCCACTTTTATTTGTGTTGTTTTTTATTTGGCTATGTTTGTTTTGTATACTTCAGTGTGTTGCATAGAGTCCAAATAGTCTTTTTTGGGGCTTAGAAAATGATGATGAAACATTATGGGATGATTGACATGGAGTTATAGAAAACCATGGAAATGTATTTAATTGTAAAGATAATAAGATATCGAGTCTGGGATTATAGAAAAGTGTCCTGAAACCAAACATGGTTTGATCTACGAGAGAATTGTTTATCTTTGTTTTTTGTTCTCTTAGACTTGAAAAGGAGACTGATTATGGTTTGATGGACAGAAAAAGAAAGAGGAAGAAAAAGCGAGAGAGAAGGAGCTGAATGATCTGTTCAAGGTTGCTGTTAGTCAGCCAAAAGTACCAGCTGGTCTGTACCATTCGTATTATAAACATTTTTTCTTTTTCTTGGCTATTATTATAGATAGGTAGATGATACATGTCATGGAAAAATGGGATATTGGATAGGTGTGGATCCCAAGTCTATATTATGCGAGTTCTTCAAGGCGGGACAGTGTACTAAGGGCTTTAAATGCAAGTTCTCGCATGATCTCAACGTTCAAAGAAAGGGTGAGAAGATTGACATTTTCAGTGATAAGCGCGACCGAGGTAATTGAACGGACATGAGGTTTATGTTATTTATCATATGAAATTCTTCTTGTTTTCATTTATGTGATTTTGATAAGACTTATGAGTTACACATTTTCTTGCACCAACTTTAATTGCCTTTTGTTATATGTGATTTTGATTTTAGAAGAAACGATGGAGGATTGGGATCAAGAAACACTGGAAAAAGTTGTGGAGTCGAAGAAGAATGAGTATAACCAGAACAAGCCAACTGACATAGTATGTTTCCTTTGTCATTTGAACACTGTGGTGTTGTATGTTATATAAATACATAATTTATACTTGATCTTTTGTGAATTTGGCATCTGGACATGCACGTGTCATGCACTTTCATGTCCTAAGATTTACTTTTTTTGCATTTGTTTGCCTTTCTATCTTTTAATGTTTCAGTTGTGGTCTCTTGGATAGGTGTATTCAGTAAATGGGCTTTGGGTCATACATTTCTGTGTTGTGGCAGTGGTTCCCTTGTCCCATTATGACAGTTATCATTTTTCCATAATTTCTTGACAAGTAAATCTTTTTTGGCACTTTAGTATTAGAGAATCCAGACACCCTCAAACAAGGCTGTGTGCTCTTGAAAACATGCCCTTTTGTTATTTAAAAAAACTATTCATGCCAATTTGAAGTATGATAAGTGTTCCATTTCTAAATGTAGCTTTTGGGGATAAAATTTGGAGGAGTCTTTATTTTCTGTTGAATACATGGTGCTTGTCGTAGAGCTGGACTCTACTTATTTTTGTCCTTGCAGCATCTCTGTCTAAATTTCTGTTGTCTTTTGAATGATGTGATTTCAATGATTTTTATCTACATTCTACAAGGATTTGGAGTGCTTAAGTGTGCATTAAACTTTTACGTGGTGAGTGATCATGCACTCTAGAATGGCAATTTACTTGAAGACGGCTTACGGAATTTCTGTTGTTACTTATGACTTGGTGGCCAAGATTTTCAACAGCATTTTTGATAAATTAAAGTTCCTTAGTATTATGGATCACTATTGAATGAAAAGTTAAAAAAGGTAAACAACAGTTATAACACCCGTACACAAGGCTTTC
The DNA here is from genome assembly GCA_963580455.1 of Euonymus europaeus. Classification (NCBI taxonomy): domain Eukaryota; kingdom Viridiplantae; phylum Streptophyta; class Magnoliopsida; order Celastrales; family Celastraceae; genus Euonymus; species Euonymus europaeus. Next base: position 3,483,884 of record OY756961.1, read on the forward strand.
GCAGTGGGTGGGGTCAGGGATAGACAAGATGTATGTATGTCTTACCTAGTTATCCCACCATAATATGGTTCACTATTGAATATAGTTTGAAAATTTGAGTTTGATGCTATAGCTTTCTGGATGTTGGCAAGCTACCAAGGATAGCTGAAACTCCATGGCGAAGGTCTCTGAGGCTCCGACGAATCTATTCTGGGTAGTTTTCAGCATACTGGGTTTTAATCATCAATGACTATCTCTCTTTCTATGTTCAAACCAGTCCGACGTTACATTTAAAATTTCTGTTGGCCCTAATTCTTTTTAAGATAAACTGTCTGTTGAATATGTTTTTTTTTGTTGGCTGATCTTTTATTTACTTATAGGTGTGCAAATATTTTTTGGAAGCAGTTGAAAAGAAACAATATGGCTGGTTTTGGGCTTGCCCTAATGGTGGCCAAAGTTGCCACTATAGACATGCCCTTCCTCCAGGATATATTTTAAAATCTCAAATGAAGGCTCTACTTGAGGAAGAGACTAACAAGAAACCCATTGAAGATGAGATTGAAGAACAGGTATCTGTCATAAATTCACAATAATTACTTTCTTTCATGAATGGAGATTAATTTGTCATGCATAACTTAGCCTTCTTCCCTCTGGTTATTTCTTTGGTCTGCTCAGTTCTTACAAGTATTACTAATGTATTTTTTTTTCAGCGTGCAAAAGTAGCAACCACTACCCCAATGACTACTGAACTGTTCATGCAATGGAAAAAGAAAAAGGTGGAAGAAAGAGAAGCTGGCTTGGCTGCACAACAAGCAGAGCGGGCTAAGAATGACCGGATGAGGTATTGTACTTATTTTATTGGCTGTCTGCCGAATTTTAACATATTGAATGCTGTGTTGATTGATTTTCTATTTATATCAGTGGGCGGGAGTTGTTTCTGTCTGATTCAAGCTGGTTTGTGGATGATGCTGAGGCATATGATAAGTATCACCGAGAAGGAGAGCCAGAGGATTCAGAGCAGAAGGTAGCCTCCTTAATTTTTTTGCATACGGTGTGTTACCCTTCTGTTGTGATCTCCTGGTCGATGTATTTGACTCACTCGAGTATCTAGACAGGAGGAAGGGCTTAGTTCATTGTTATGTGTTGTACTGTTCTGCTTTTTATTTATTTGATTTTAATGACTTTTTTATATTGAATTTCGGAATTTCGGTGACAATTTGAAAAACATAATTGAACTCCTAAACTAGGTGTATTGTACTTTTTTGTTGATTTGCATGTTCTTTGGACAACAGATGATCATGTGATTGGAACATCATTCCCTTGTCACATCAAGATCCTCTATGGTCCTGTTCATATGACTCTTCATATATTTCAATTATAAGTTGGACAGTCAAAAATATATGTCCAGAGTGTGTATGCTTGCACCTTGCTTCACATTCCGTCATTCCGATTTTAAAATTAAAAAGAAAAGAAAAAGGTTTTAACTTGATGCTAGATGCTTCCTCCTCCCTTGGATGTGATGGCCGTGATTTTTCTTTCTAGGTTCCATTTATTTTCTTTATACAATGTTCCTTTAACCTGTTATGTACAATTGGCTGCACTATTTTCTAGATTTGTCAGCTTTGAGATCTAGAAATGTTTATTTCATCAGATCCAATACTTCAGATGCTGTTTAGCTAAAATCCTGCTTTAGAATAGACTTGTCATGATAATTTTAGGCTGCATAAGTAGGGTTGAAAAAATGCAAAATGTTTGAGGAGAATGAATGAATGGTTCTTTTTTTCGAGCCCTCGGAGATGAGGGTTCAGTCTAATGGGTTTAGATGCATCAATTGACGTAGGCATAGTGTGTTATTCTTTTTAGTCATCTGTTACTTCAACAGTATTTCTTCGACTAGAGATTTGCAAATCCTTTTGTTTGGACCCCCTGCACTTGCTGACTTGTTTAACGATGACGTGTGAGTCTTGCATTTTTTTTCTTCCCTTTTTGTGTGGGGTGACTTTGTGATCTCAGTGTGATTATTTTTATTTTTCAGGACAAGGACAATTCAGCAACAGCAGGGGCAAGCACTTCAACTTCAGTGGCTGGTTCTGAAGGCGCCCGACCTGAAGATGATGAAGTTGATGATGAAGATGACGATGATGAGCTGGATATGGATGAGTTGAACGAGCTTGAAGCCAGTTTATCAAAAACATCTATTCAAATTTCTGAGCCAGGTGTCGGGGCTTGAACTTAAGAGAGAGAAATTGCTGTCAGTCCACCATAGATTTGATGAGGGATTTAGAGTATGTATTCCGGCTGAAAATTTTTAAGTGTCTTGTGAAATAATGTTTTAGTTCGATCAAAGGTTCTATTTGCACTTTCTTGTTTTCATTTTCATACTGGGTATGTGATTTTCTATTTGGTAGTTATGAATGATTGCCTGAACAATATGCTCGATAGAGGAGGGGATTCTGTCTCGGACAACAACAACATGCCTTTTAAAGAAACAGTTTATTTCCAATGTGTGCAGATGTTGTTTTTGTTCCTTTTCTAATATACATTGTAAGCAAGCTACTTAATTAAGAAGCTTTAGGTGCTCAAAACTTGGCAGGAGATGAAATGCCAGAATATGAGAAACGAATGTGATATTTTTGGTTCGAAAAGTATGTGAGAAGCTTCAGTTGTTCAAGCTAGTTTCAGATTGTTAGTTTTTTAGCCTAACATTTGAGTTGTCCATGCCAATTAGAGTACTAAATTATATATATATATATATATACAGTCCGGATCATGCGCGGGATCCCCCATAACAATTAGTGCTCGAGATCGGACCTCCATTCATCATCACCAACCTTCAGCTCTTCCACAAATCAAATCCTTAGCACTTTATAAAGGAACTTCCATTAAATCAACTACTTAGCACTATTTATGTGAGCATGAATCCATAGCCAAAAAATGAAAGAGTAGATACAACAAAGCCACAACAACTACTTACCACGGTATGTGGTACTCTCATATGGGTATCCATGTTTTTTTCATTCTAGATTGACCATCTCAAGGACTCAATCTGAAGGTGGACTCTCAAAATTTCTTCTTGACTGTAAGTTCTTAACTTTATTGGAACCTGTTATGGACGATGAAAGAGATTCAATAGAGAGAACCCAATAGCTGAAAATTGAAGATGAAGAAATCTGTAAACGGGATCCCACTTACGAGATCGGAGATCCAAATGGAAGAAGACGACCAAAGACGGAGCACCCCGATGTCGTTGATGTTTCTTCACGGACGAAGATAGAGGAGTTACGAGTATCGAGAAAAATGAGTTTTTTATTATTTAGAATCATTTAAAATTGTTAAATGATTTGACAGTGTTGAAATCAATATCACCGTAAAATTGATCCGACGGATAGTATATATACCGCGGACCCAAAGTGGGGTTTGCAGGGGAAGTCGAAGTTGAAAGTGGGCTTCACCAAATTCACTCGAAGCACTGGAAGTGGTAGTCCAAGTCATTAGAATCAAATTTACCAATATCACTCGAAGGCAAAGTCGTCGGAATTGTTGTCTTAACCCGACGGCATGGCCGTGGTCTTCAACCGAAGTCGTCGGAATTGATCACCGAAGTGTTTGTCGGAAGCATGCATCATCAGTGGACGTAATCAAGAGATAAATCACTGATCCGTACTTTCGATCCGTAAATTATGTCCGTAAGAGAGAATTTTACTATATATGTATGTGTTTTGCAATGAGTGGATGCAAACTAATCGTTAATTGTTCAACGAGGATGATGAACTATCATTATACGTTTAATAATTGTAATAGTGTTGAGGGTGGAGCTACATGAGGACTAGAGGCACGGGACAAATTTTTTCCAATTTTTTATATATAATATCATACATAAAAAAATGCCTAAAATAATACAGAAATAATGAAATATAAGGCTCAGACTAGTCAACATAGTTAGCATTGAACAAAAATTTTGAATTACAAAGGCCTAATAATCCACCCAAATGTCAAAGCTCGATAGATCCTAAATCAATGATGCTCAAGTCTTACCTATCATTTTCACTCTTCAACATCTAGCCTATAGTCCCGATTGTATTAGATTAAAATTAATCTTTATGCATTCAGTAAGACTTTTGTTTTACCTGATTATGCTATAAATAAATTAAATAAATTAAATAAGTTTTCAATAAATCATTTAAAATATATATATTTACATTAAAATTAATCAAAAATTAAAATGATGACTGAAAAATTGACATGTCAACCGAAAAACGGTTTGGCCAAAATATGTTAAAAAAAAAATCGATTCAAACCGACGGTTAACACTCCTCACTTGCTTAATAGTTAACAGTGCAATTACAGTCCCACAATAGTTGGGCTGGGCCGTTTTCTTGTCTCCTCAATAATGGTATTTTGGGTGGGCCGGATCTTTTAGTTCATGGCCGACTTAAGACGAATCATTATAGGTTTAGGATTCCTATAAAAAGCGGGAATGATTTCAAATTGCCCACGAGTTAGAGGAGGAAGGCAAGGCTACAGAGGAAGAGGGAGGGAGAGAGTAATGGCGAGAAAGCTGATCAACTTGATCGACTTCCCAAGACGATCGCGAAATTATTCTCTGCGCGTCACATTAGAACGTCTAATTAAGGTGATCTGCTGCTCTGTTCAGTTCCAATTCGGATCTTGTTAATTTGCGTTCTGAAGGCTGAAAATGCTTGCTAGTGAAAATTTTATGCCAAATTCGGGATAGAATCATTCATCATGAATTTTGAATAACTATTGAGTGGTGAATTGTTGATTTGTTATTTCATCGTGATAATTGAAATTTCATCTTAATTCGTTAGCGGTAAGTACCTTTGAGGCAACGCTTTTTTTTCGAGATTGATGCTTGCGTTGTTTTCTTACAGGATGCATTATTTATTACTGAATTGGAGTTTATGGCTGTGTTAAATGTGAGATTCGTTGAAGTCACTTCTGTAATTTCGCGTTTACGACATAAGCATGACAAATTGCCTCTATATTACTTTCAGAAATTAACCTGTCTGCTACCAGTAATGCTTTATTTCATGAGGAACGTGAAAATTTGAAACCACAGTTGGGGCAATTTTCTCATTGAGAGATGAAAATTGAATAACTGCACGTCATTACTCGCTTGTCTCACTGTGAAACATGAAAAGTTTACGGGATATTTGTAATATTCGAACCTAAGCATGACAAAGTGTCTCTGTATCCTTTGTAGTAATTATCCTCTCTGTTACCAGTGATGCTTTGTTTCAATGAGAAATGCGAAAAGTTAAAACAACAGTCAGGGTTCCTATTTACTTGAGAGATGCAAATTGCATGAACCATTTCTTGCCCCACTGTGAAACATAAAATGTTTCAAGGATTGTGTTACATGCTCAGACATAAGCTTGACCAAGTGTCGCTACATTCTTTGCAGTAATTATCCTCTCTGCTACCAGTGATGCTTTGTTTGCATGAGAAATGCAAAAAGTTGAAACAACAGTTGGGGTTCCTATTTACTCAAGAGATGCGGATTGGATGATCCATTTCTTGTCCCGCTGTGAAACATGAAATTCATGTTTCAAGGATTATGTTAATGTGAAACGCTCAGACATAAGGTTGAACAAGTTTCTCTATAGTCTATATGCTTTGTAGAATTATCCTCTCTGCTTGGGGGAACGTCCATCAATTTTTTGTTTTATAAAATTGCAGTTTTGCCTGAAGGTCCTTCATTGCCTTCTAGCTTTGGAGGCTTGATGGCCATGTAATATATATATTGATGTAGAATCCAAATTCAGTTCAATAAGGCACCTTAAGCTGCTCATTAAAAAAAATGTACGATAGGCATGACTTTGTTGTCACTTCTAGTTCTTACTGACATTATTTCCCTATGATTTAATGGAAGTGCATAAATCCTCTACTTGATTTTATCAGGTTGATTGAAGTTGGGGAGAAAGGGCTGTTTCAAACTAAAGGACTAGCACAGTAGGTATAATTAATGCATATTCAAATTTACTTTCTGAAATTTGTCATTTTATATCATTTGTCATGGTACATCTTTGTTTGTGAATATGCAAAACCATTATTTCGTAGGCATTCAAGGCTCTGGTGGCATAGATCTCACAGCCTCATATGAATGGCTTTTTATTCTTTTGCTATGAGCTTTTCAATCTGCAAGCTTTGTTGACATTTGATTGTGTATGGAGTTTGACATTTGATTGTGTATGGAGTTTGACATTTGAAAGCAGCATGGGGGTAGTTTGCAGTAATCAATCAGGATTGAGTGTGCTTCCTTAGAATGAAGGCATGGTACTTCACGTTGGTACCTCAGTTGAACTGTCTTACTTTATCCTTTTTACTGTTTGAGAAAGTACGATTTGCAATTGAGTATTCACTGGTCGTCACTACAATTTTATTCTATTTATCTTTCTTGTTCAGCAATATAACACAGCCTATGGGAACGGTCCTATTGTCCAGATTATTTCCATATCCAAAATCATGTGTATATCTATCAGAAATTTGTATCAAACATGTAAAACACACTTGAAATACATTAAATAACTAATGATACAAGGATATTGCTAAACCCTACACTGGTCTCGATTCTATGAAACTCTTTGACCTAAAGCTTTTCCGAAACCCTAAACATGACATTTTCCTACTGAGTGCACATTTTGCATGAATTTGTCCTAAATGCAAATATGCAATTATTAGAGACGGTGAAACTACCTTGGCCCTAGCAGTTTGAATTGGAATTTTTTTTACAATGTTAGCAAGAAGATTCTATGTGTTATTAGTTGGGCTGATGACAGCAAGAGATAGAATGATATTGCTTATTTTGTCTATTAGTGTTGGGATAGATTGGTTGTCTAATAAATTTTTTGGTGAAATGGTCTTTCTTAAGAGGGTAGAAAAGGTATCCAGAACTAACAGAAGGGGGCAAGAAGTAAACAGAATGGCAAATGCCGCTGTTTGTTGCAAGCCATTTTTGGATATTTTGAAATAATTTTCTTGCTGATTAGCTAGGTTGTTTGTGATGAAATCAATAATTAAACAATTCTGTAAAGAAGACAACCCCAATTATGGCAATTTTGTTGAAAGTAGAGGTTAGCTGTGCAAGAAATGGCCCCTGGGGATAAGCAAAGTAAAATGTGATGTTCAAAGAATGATTATCACAAAGATGAAAACTGTATTAGATACTACCATTGTTAAATAAATGCAGAAATGGAAGTGTCGTCAAGCTAACTTTCATATTATCTAGGTGTTGAAGCTGGTATATGGTCTGCTGAAATTTATGTTGATTTTTGCTCTGTTCAGTTTGTCAAATTTATTTTCTTGCGCGAATCTTAAGTTAATTTATGTGTTATGTTTTCAGAGCAAACATGTACATGCATTACGCAGGCATCTTCATGTGTGTATTGTTACAAAAGCTATATTTCTGAATTGGAGCCCCTTTTTAGTACATTTTAAAAAGCTATATTTCTTAAGTGGGCAAATTCTTGATAATTAATACAATTCTTCTAGCTAAGACTTGGATTAGGGGTACGAGGTGATGCTATACTAATGGCATTAGCCTCCAAGATTTGAAATTGAGAGAGCCCTGATTTGTCTTAGGCATTATAGATGAATTATGATCAATGTGGTCATGAAGACCAACAGTGTTCAGCATAATTATGACCCAACTTCAAATCCAGAATGGTTATGCCAGAAATTATTGGTATGACATTGCAAGGTTATATCTGATTTTTCTATCCTTCCCTGTCCTTATATACATGGTATGAAAATACACTTAAGAATATCTTAGTATGTACTCCATCGTGGGTCAAGACAACTTGTTCTAGTTTTATATCTGTAGCAATCAAGTAAAGAAAGAGAGGTTTTAGCAATTTTTAACATATTAAGAATTGTGAACTGTGTTGCTTGTTCTTTAGCCAAAGAAGACATAAAGTACTCCACAAGATTTGTTGGAAAAAAGAAAAGAGGGAAGTATCGGGAGAGGACGACAAGGACTGCACTTGTTATTGAGGTTTCCTTCCTTTCTCCCTCGTCTTTTGCATATAATATGATTTCTTTTGACAAACTGGGTAGCTTTGTATCTCCACTGTCTCTCTTACTTTTCATGTATTGTTTACACTGTATGCATAACTATTGGTATGTGTTGAAGTTTGAAGCATTTAACGGATCACAAGCCTGACACTAGTATCTTAAACAATGCAAAAAACTGAAAGTTTCTCAAATCCTGTCTTTGATCCTGCTTATATATATATATATATATATATATATATATATATATATATATTAGCTTCAATGTGTCGTCGGCAGGCTTCTTTTATTCATTTATATTTGCATCGTAATCTCCTCGTACGTTTATTCTTTCCTATGCACCATAATATAATTAGTGGCACTGTGGCATGAATCCTATGGCCACGAAGTTTATGCTTTTTTGCAAGTGTAATTTATGTTCTCTATGCTCTAGTAGTCTTTGATCTTATTGACAGGGGAAAAGGAGATGGTACTGTTGTTGCCATTACCTTCAATATCTTTCACAGGTTGGTGAATTTCCTTAATCAAAGGTTGTCCATCCTTAAAATTCGTCATCTTTTTCCTTCTGTTCAGTGACCTTTCTTCCGTGGTTAAGGGGCAACATTTTGTTTTTTTTCAATCAGCAGTTAAGGACTAGGTAATGGATTCTCTTACCAAATTATGCTTTCGATGTTACTTGTTTAGTTTAATTCAGGGGACCATTTGCTTGTCTACATTAAATAGTTTCGTAAACCCAGGTTATATTATATTCATTTGGGCAACAAACTCAATTATAAGTAATTAATAAGCCATTGCTTGCCTAATAAAAAAGAAAAACCATTACCCTCAACATAAGTGTTTCATGATGTTAATGATTCATGTTTTTGTTCCTTTTATGCTTTTATGTTCTAGAATTGAGTTGTGAGGTTGATTTGCTTAAGTTCTTTTGTTGCATGAGTATAAAATTTTGATAACAATTATTGGAGTCGAATGGTTTGCCTTATTATTATTATTTTCTTCTTTTTAATTAAGATTGAATATATATGTTATAATGCTGGACCCATGCTCTAGTTCCGTTTCGTTTCTATCTTAAAATAAAAGAAAAGAAAAATGAGAGAAAAACATATGGGGGCACAGGGCCTGTGTTTAGGGTCTATGTATGGACACGAAGCGTCCACGTCTCTTTAGAACACTATTGCCGACAAGGTTGGGGTAGGGTAGGAACCACCTTGGCGTCCCAAAATACTTCAAGAATTTTTAAAAAATAATAGTTAATATATTTTTATTTTTCCCCAGAAAGCAATTTAGTTGTTATTAAAATTTTATTATTAAAAGGGAGCCGTATGAGATATAGGAATAATTTTTTATGTTTTGGAAATTTTTTGATAAATTGAAAATCATCTTCTGGAAAAGAAAGTACTCCAACACCTTTTCCTACAATAGGTTTCGTTCCGTCGGACAAAATAGACTTATATATGTATATATCTTAGATATAATTTGTTTTGTCTAACCTAAACCGTTGGATCAAGTTACATCAATTTTGACCTTAAGACTAAATGAGTGGGTTGGGTAGTGCCTCTCAAGCCTTAAAAGGTGAACAGACGTGGCAGAATACGAATGGTTGGACAAAGGACGGGAAGATAACATTTAGCCACCGACTACAACCAGTTAAAAGGTAACAATCATTGTTGAAGTTACCACAAATGGAAAGTAAGATAATCGAAAGATTTTAAGGAGTATTACCTTAAGAGGAAGGTACTAATAGCGTGACTAAGAAAAGCATTATTCCTCCCACTTTATATTATTCCACCGCCAAGTATGGGATGCCCCTTTGGTTTTCCTTTTATGTCCAATCATCTTAGCATATTAAGTGATTGTGCACACTATGGACAAACAACACCAAAGTTTCACACCTATTGAAGGAAAATTATCAAGGTTAGCTTGCTTGACCTTCAATGTTGAAATTTAATTGTATTAATAATATCTTTTATTCTCGAAGTCAACACCGGTGGTAAGCGCACTCTATCAATTAGGGGTGGCATAATATCCATTTTCGGTCATACAACATAAAGACTTTAAAATATTTGCGTGTGTGGATTGCAATTGCTTTGAATTTTGGGCTTAATCGATCATATTCAAACAACATTAGATAATAATTTAATGTAGGTTGGGGTTAGGGTTTGAACAATTAAATTGGATTAAATTTTGGATTTGGATTCTAACTTGGTTTAAACCTGAAAAAATCTTTGCAATTGAATCCTAATTTTGAACATCCAACTTATATACAAGTTTTATTTAATCCAAATTGAAGAAATTATGTGATTTAGATGGGAAGAGTTTTGCCAAATAACTTTGTAGATACTCCCTTCGTTCCTAGTTGATAGGCTTGTTTACGTTTTCACATAAATTAAGAAAATTCAATTAACATGAGTAAAACAATAAATTTAATTAGTTTTCTTCCTACTATACATTTCATTAAGACCACTCTAGTTACAACTTATTAGTGCTAAAATTTAATGTCAATTGTTGATAAAGATGCACAACAGATAATAGTATATTGATAAATTAGTCATTTTTACTTATTTCCAATAAAAGAATTGTTGGAAAAATTATTAGATTTTGGTCAAAAAAATTCACACGATAATAGAGAAAATTGAAATAAAAAAGTATAGTAATTACAACATAAGAATTTAATGTAGAAAACTCCAAATTCTAAGAAAAATCATGTGTTGTCAAAAGACAACTAAAATAAAAATTACACTATATAAAAAATTTGTACAGCCATAGTCTTTTGCACCAACAACATACTAATAAATTTTAGTATTTATAGTATGGTCAAATCTTCCTGTTTTATTCTATCTATGAATTCTTATCCAATATGTTTTCAATAATAAATATGATACCAATTACATGATATTAGAGATCAATTTGAAAACAAAATAAGGAAGAAAAAAAACTCGTCCAATTTTTTGATCAAATTTTTAATAATTATAATCAGTTATAATTTGAAACAAACCAAAATAGAAATGTCGAAAGCATGAGAGAGTATTAGTTAGCATTTATTGACTTTTTCTTATAATTTTGGTGTGCGTATGCATTTATTGTAATTTAAACAAGATGAAATTATATGATTTGAAATTACGATAAGAAAGTTTGTCCACGTGTACGGTCATTCTGGTCCTAATTATTTCATCCCGGCAGTCATATTGATTTGATGTGTTGGAATATAGCTAGGCGGCTCGATAGGGTAGACGAACATTCAGTTTTGGCTAGCCAACGAACTTTAATTAAACATTGGAGACAAACTTCAATTACATTGTACTTAGATTTTATGGTCCCCGATAACAGGATGCCAGCTATTTTCTCTCTTTTTTATGATTAATATATATTGATTTTAATTTTAACGTTTGTTAATTTAGGGTTATAGCGTGTAAACACCTTTTTAGGGAGGTAGCTTTGTAATGTAGAAGGGAAAATAAAATAAAATAAAGGAGATATTTTTAAGGTGAAGAGGCTTGCCCATGAAAGGTCTATGATAGATTCTTTCTTTCCTTAACCAATCATCTTTCATTCCAGATGAGGAAATAGACGGCCTAGATTTGTTCATCCAGTAGCTTCCTACTTTTGGTTTTGATGTTGATTGGTTTGATGCTTCTGATTATTTAATTATTGATGTTTTGTCATTGATAGGACTGACGTGACATCCCTGCTCCATTAAGGTTTCTCTCTCTCATTGTTGCTCTATTTCTCTCCACTAGATTGGTAGTTGCCTTTTTCCGAACGTATATACTGAAATGCCCTTTGGATAAAATAAATTATCTTCATTGTTGTGTTGTGTGGTTATATACATATCTACATCTCTTAGCCTAATAAAAATAATGAAAATTCAAAAAAAAAATCATCATAAAACTTTTATGACAAGAAGGGTATATATATATTTAGTTAGGTTCCCCTTGATATTTGATCACCTGAAACAAGGAGTGGTTAGTAGGTCCGACGATTACAATGGTAAGTGCATTTGTCATAATGCAATATTGATGGTTTTAGCAATTATATATTGAACTATGTATTTTGTTGATATGATTGTATCAAAAGACATATTATTATTGATGTGAATGAATATACGGTTTAAACTTTTATAATATTTGTGAGACCCAGTACTGATTTTAATATAAATTTAATGAAGATAATATGGATGAGAGGAGAGTTGGTTTGTCTAAAATGGGAGGGAAAGAAATGTATATGAATTTTTGTTTTGCTGATATGAGTGTATTAGAAGACTTGTTTTGCTGATGTAAATAAATATGTGAGATCACTTTTTGTATAATAAATGTGAGATCCAAAAACAAATTTAATACGGACATTTATATGTCCTCGTGTGGTTGCCCTAATTGAGGATGCTCACACTCAAGTTGGCTTTCAATTTCAAGTGGCATATTTTAAGCATGTATTTGATAGAGCGTTATTACAGTTTATACTCTATTGGACATATTTTCAAACATATTTAGTTATCACCTCTACATAAATTTATACTCCATCAATATAAGAATCGTCACTTTACCTCTTAAGACCCCATTTCATGTCACCAAATAAGGGAGATCGGCCCGTCTTCTGATCTCATCTCATCCCCAATCATGGTATCTTCCTAGCTTTCATCTTACTTGATTCTTTCCATTTATGATGCGTGTCGGGCTATTAAAGACTCTCCCTTTAACATTTAAGGTGGTGATTTTATTCCTTCACGGAAATTGCGGACCCCAAAATATAATTTTTTATGCACTCCTAATTCATTTATATTAGTCCAAAAGAAGTTCACGTTCGGTAGGTACAAGTGTATTGTACAGTAGAAACTCTCACTACAAAAGGACAACGTCGGTCATTTAGCTTAAGTAAACGACAAATCCGTATAAAGACTTATTGTTCGTCGGCTTCTTATAACTTTCTTCGTTCTTTTCGTCTTTTACCCTCCACTAGCCGTTTAAGGAAAGTACCATGAGAAGATTTTTTTTTTGGTGCAAAAGCTCTACACATTCACACGCGATTCCCCGTTAATCACGTTGATCCGTGTCTTGTTGGGTCCAATTTTATCACAGCCATAAATCCGCAAACCTTCGATTGTAAATGGATAGGATACTGTGGGGACCATCATAAAAAGTGTCATTTATACCGACGTTCAACGTGGTCCAATTTTAGATCAGGCTCGTGTAGGGAAAAAAATCTCCGTTCAATTGTTTGCGCCTATTGGCATCCGCCAAGTGTCGTGTTGTAGCTGACGTGTAACTGGCGCGTTTGGCATGGTAGTTTGTAGGTTTTTAGTTGAAATGACATAATTAGTATGAATTTTGGATATGATTTCATACCACAGCCTAAATTGGTCGACACAAGACCATAACATGTTTTTTTTGTGGAAAATAGGGAGGGGAACCCCGCACAAACACAAGTACACAACGATCACATAGTATCCCGCATGATCATTTTAGGCCACACGACACCAATCACATCTTTCCAAAGATTCCCAATTAAATCACAAGGAGGGGAATGTAAAACTTGACAACTTATGGCATGATCCAAGGCTGCAGAAGCAAGATAGTCCGCAACCATATTTTGCTCCCTATGCACATTAGTAATCTTGACTTCCTAATTCATGCTCAAAATCATCTCATACTCAATAATTAGGTTCATAAGAGAAAGCTTAGGACTACTCAATTTATTCAGCCAATTAGCTACCGAAAGATAATTCGTCCCCAAGAGAAGCCGATGGTGCCCCTCGTGCCATGCAAGATGCAACTCCCATAACACAACCCATAGCCCAGCCTCAACAGCAAAGCAATCTCCAATATGTACTGTGAAGCCTTTGAGCAATCTCCAACAGCAGCCCATAGCATGTTGAATGTAACCAACCAATCAAATTCTATAAATATTTTTTTGTCTTCATATGCATAAGAAATTATGAAACTAGGTGTTTTTGAGTGAGTGAATTAGGTATTTATACTGGGTATTGATCAGTTCGATTCTTACAGGAAATAATACTTATTAGGTAAAAATAATTATGTGCTGTGGATCATGTGAATCTGATAAGTATGTATAGATGATCAAAGAATAAATTTGTATGATGTTCCGTTGGTTACCAAAAGTTTAGGTATTTGTTCCTTCTAAGACACATATGATCCCACTCTTAACAAAACACAAAAAGTAATAATGGCTCACGAGTCAACGTATATGTAGTAGGCTGAAAATTGTTATTTAAATGTCAATCGTTCATGCTATCTTATTGCCCTAATTGGTTCCTCCAATATTGAAGTTAAAATTTTATATTATATATGGACGAATGGTAATCAAAATAAATATATTAAATTGAAAATTAAAGTACAAATACAGTAGAAAAATGATGTTTACGCTGACATGAAACTTAAATAATACTGATCTTCTACAATCTATTGAATAAAACAAGAGATGGCTTGTCTTTTTCGATCTTCTTTAATATATTATCAAACTTTGTTGTTTAAGGCTCTTTATTTATTTATTAATATTAATTTTTTATACAAAAATTTACTTTTATTAGTACGCATTCTTACATGTCCCCTCAACCCACGGATTAAATACGTGGCACATATGATTTCGACTTTTTTGTTAATTATATCCAAAAAATCTATATGTGTTAAATACGTGACTCGAATGGATGATTTAATTATTGTTTTGAATTAATTTTTTTAACAAACGATCTATGAATAACCGAAAAAAAATTCAGGAAACACTGCTCGTAGACCCCACCACTTATATGTCCCATTTATTCTAATCCTGTTTCTGCCCCTCTACATATGACTTTATTAATTCTACCTCAATTTGACTTCCAAAATGTATACAAACACAATTGCAATAATAAATTGATCATCCTAATAATGGCAACCTCATTTGCAATTTTTGTTGAAATCATTAAAGTCAACATTTATGACATTGTACACATATATAAGTTGGAAAATAATAAGGTTTATCTTTTTATAAAATGTAATGTGAGAGAGTTGTAGTGATTATTATTACAAGGTTTAGTGCACTTTTTGCCTTGAGATCATGTTTATCAAGATCTTGAATTTTTGAGTCTTTCTGATAAGCGTGCTTTACTGATTATTGCGCAGACTCCTGAGTTATATCAGTGTCTAGTTGAAGGGAAATTAATACGAATTCTCATATATAATAAATAAATAAACAATAATTCATCCCCACACCCAACTCCACCATCCAAACTCCAAAGTGAGTGTAAAGACTGCTACCTTCACATCTCTTCTTGGCAATTCCTTTTAGGGAGGTCTGTTGCTTCTCTTATACAGAAACACAACCCAACCCCATGATCAAAGAAAAAACTATCAATCTCTTTCTATCTCTACATCTGTCTTGTCTCTCAACCTTTGCAGGCCAATTCTCTCTCCATTTGTCCATATAATCTGACACACAGACCCTCCTTTCTCTTCCAAATGCACGTTCTCTGACCTTTTCTTTTATCCCCATCCGTTACACGTCAAAACAAAACTCTTCTTCATTTTTTGTTCATATATATATATATATATATGCATACTTGAATGGTGTTCTGGAAATTTTAAGAACCCAGATTGAGGATTTGAAGCTACAGTATGTTGTTGGATCTTAATCTTGATATTCTCTCAGGAACTACTGACTCATCTTGTTCAAGAAGAACCCAAATGGAAGAAGAATCTGCAGGGACTTCTAATTCTTCAATTGTCAATGCAGAGGAGGGTAATCTGGCTAATGTTGGCGATGAAGACTCATCCAACAACAACACTGCGTCTGTTTTCATTTTTGACATCTTGAAACAGAACAACAACCATGCCTCCACTATCACCAGTGATGCAAAAGAAACTGACTTTGGGTTGAAATCAGGGTTAACATCTTCCTCTGTAAGGCCACAATGGCTAAATTTATCGAGTGTGGATTTCCTTGGAGAGACAGAGCTGATAGCTCTGCAGCAACAGCAGCAGCAGCAGCAGCAGCCAGTGAAGAAGAGAAGTAGACGCGGACCGAGGTCTAGGAGCTCACAGTATAGAGGAGTCACGTTTTATCGGCGAACGGGTCGATGGGAATCACATATATGGTGAGAATTCATTGCAAAAAACATACACAGTTTTTCTGTGAATTTTATGTGAACGAGGGATGATAATTGTTTTGTTTTCTGCTTTGATGTATGCAGGGATTGTGGGAAGCAAGTGTATTTAGGTGAGTATTTTGATGTTTTTCAAGGTTTACTTCTGTGAATCATGTGGAATTTCAAGATCTTTTGTTGATTTCTCGTTTCATTTCTGGTCCAATTTTATCTTTTTTTTCAGGTGGATTTGACACTGCCCATTCTGCTGCAAGGTTAGAAAACAAAAACCATGTTATGTGTGTTTTCTGATTGAGTGGTTTACTGGTTTTCTTTTTCCTCAATTTCTTTGATCCTTGTAATTTTAGGGCATATGATAGGGCTGCAATTAAGTTCAGAGGACTTGATGCTGATATCAATTTCACTTTGAGTGATTATGATGAAGATATGAAACAGGTACTGCTGAATTAATGTCTCCATTGATTAATTGGTGTATTTTTTCTTCTTCTTTTGTTCACTGGATTGCAAGTGTTGACTGCAACTAAGTTGATCTGCAGTTAAGGAATCTAAACAAAGAAGAATTTGTGCAAGTACTTCGTCGAAGAAGCACCGGCTTCGCTCGGGGAAGCTCAAAATATAAAGGCGTGACACTGCATAAATGTGGTCGATGGGAAGCTAGAATGGGACAATACCTTGGCAAGAAGTAAGGAATCCAACTAGACTGAAAACTACAAACATTTAAGTTTCTAATTTCATTGATGTATATAACAATAAGTTTCTTCAAAAGTTTAGTTTCAATGTGTTCCATAATGAAAATTGAATCCAATTAAGATGGGAAAAACTGCAAGAAGGCCATTTTTGGTTACCAAATTATCGATGCTTTCTCGCAGGTATGTTTACCTTGGGCTGTTCGACAGCGAAGTAGATGCTGCGAGGTCCTAATTACGACCATGAATATGTTAGTGAAGTTTAAAATGGTTTGATTGAACAAAGTTGTGCATTTTTTGGTTTTGAATTTCAGGGCCTATGACAAGGCTGCTATCCAATGTAATGGAAGGGAAGCTGTGACCAATTTCGAGCCTAGAACGTACAAAAGAGAGATACCAGTAGCGACGGATAATGGAGGTACAGACGATTCTGATGTCTGTTATAGTTACTTCTGCATAATTTTATAATCACGCACAATTAACTTCCCATCATGTTGATACAGGCTGCGGTCATGATCTTGATCTGAGCCTGAGGATATCAGCATCCGAAAATCGTTCGACGGGGATTGACAACGTGAAAGGTTTTGATTTTCGGTGTAATACGGGTGAAATGCGCAACAAAGAGAAAGGAATGGTAGTGTTCTTGCTCTCCTTTCATATTCTCTTTTTACGGCTTCTGATCATTGATGATAACTGATCATCTCTTATCTTTGCTTTTTACAGGCTGCAGATTCTGCTTTTGTAGTCAAGAATGGGGAACAATCCCAAGCTTGGACAGCAGCATCTAAGCATCATCCCATACAGCCTAGCATATATACTGCTTCATCATCAAACTATTTGGTACTTTTAAGTTATATGCATGTTTTATTGGTATACTTTTGTGCCAATTATGCAGAAGGAAGCATATTGGAGTTGTGTGATTGATGATGTTAGTATGCTTTGTGTTAGGGAAGGCGGTAGAGGAGAAGGGTGAAGCGCTTTCTTCGCCGAGCATCTCGAACCAGGCAATGCAAATGCAGAGCAAAACCAATGTGAGTTTAATCCCACAGTGGCCTAATATAGCAGCATCATCAGGATTCTCTACTTCTTCTACTTTCACTGCCTCCCCGGCCACCCTTTCGCTGAATCTACATAACCGTTCTGTCAACAATATGTACCTTCCGATACCAGCCTTGTCCACCACTAGCTGTACCTCCAAGTTCTACAACTACAGAAGCTGAAATCAACAAATTGTCAATTGTAATGCTTTTGGTGTGTAGGGATTTTTGTGTAATTTGATTGGATTTAAAATTTGTCAATTGTAAAGCATAAATGGGAACAAAGTCGGAGATTTGAATGCGGAGTTGTATGTCCTTTTAGGAGTTTAAGGTCAATTACACATTAATGACAATAAAGTCAAGTGAAATGTTCTCCGGTCTTATTAGGGTTTTGTTTGGTCAATTTTTGAGCGTTCAATTTTTTTTATAGCAAATAAATTCACACACATGCAATACACTCATATAAATATGTTGTTTGTGGGATTCGAGCCTCAGACAATAAATAAAAATACACATTTTTATGTGCTAGTTGAGTTGACCACTTAGTGTTCTTATTTATACAAATATGTTGTTCGCGAGATTCGAACCCCACACAATGGACATGAATACACTTTTTTATATCGGCAGAGTTGACCTCCTGGTGTTCTTGTGCCAGCCGAGCTGAGTATCAGATGTTGTGGGCTCAATAGTTGCTATCACATTGTGCAACTTTGTTCGATTAATCATTTAGATTAGTCTCCAAATTAGACCACTGGAAGAAGATGCAAGTGCAGGAGCAAGTTATGGATTTGAAATTTTGAATATCCAAAAATTTAAAGATATTTTGATGAAGGGTTGGGCTTTTTGGGTTTGATTCTCATTACTAATTAATGGGCCAACAGATACATTTTTGGGCCTTTGTGATGTTGGTTGAGACATTTGTTGGGTTTGATTCTCATTACTCATTAATGGGCCAACAGAGACAATAAAAGATAAAAGAGAACCCGACCCAATAACCCAAACCGGAATCCGGAATCCGAACTCCGTATCCCGCAATTCACTGTGACTCCTCTGCAACTCCTACAAAAACCTATCAGTAAGCGAAATTTGGCGCACCACCATAGACGCCAACATGAAGGGCATTCGCTTGCTTACTCCTGTACGTACAACCCTCTACCATTCGAAGGCCCAAAACCCTTCTCATCTCGTCCTCCTCTTCAAGCCATCTCCACGATTGCGCCTCTTCTCTTCTTTGTCTAGTCCTGTAACGTATGCTCGGAGCTCTACGATTCATAGTCTCAGTGGGACTCAGAGAAATTTGAAACCGAATGTCGGTTTGTTCGGGGCGAGGTGCGTCTCCCCATTGTCTTCGTTGGCAGCGGAGCAACAGCGGCCGCAGACGGTGGAGTGGACCGAACCCGTCTCGTGCTCTGAGGTCGGTTATCACGGTGATGATGGTAGTGTGGAGGAAGACACCAGGCCCTCCATTCCTGTCCGGGCTTACTTTTTCTCCACCAGGTTTTTTTTGTCTTTTTCTGGTTTTGCTTCTTCTTCTTTTTTTAAAAAAATAAAAAATTTATATATTTGCGTTTGTGGTTTGGTTCTACTTTAAATTACTTATTCCGTTTTTATGAACAAAGAAGAAGTTGTTAGGAACTTCAGTTTGGGAAGTGCTTCTCTAAGACCTTAAACCCCAATTTAAAATTCTGGAGTGGAAGAACTAGAACCAAAACTTTTAAGAATGCTCTATGCAATGTCTGCAATTCTGAAGGGAATGGAGAGAAGAGAGGAAGGGTTACCACCTACCCTGGGAAGGGGATGAGAGTAGATGGAAGTTTTGTGTTATTTCCGTCTCCTGTTTGGTATTTGAACTAAAGGAGAATACAAAAGTAAATGGCTTTTTCTCTTGTGTAGGAAGGAAAAGGATGAGTTGTTAGGTTAAGTTCTGCACACCCTTTTATATCTTCATGTTTTAAACAATAAAAATGATGTGGTTATATTTGGAGCAGGGTTAAGTTCTGCACACCCTTTTATATCTTCATGTTAACTTTTTTTGTGAGCTGTAAGATTACTTGAAAAGAATTTGTTCAAAACTATGATCTAGGTGTAGTCAAGTCCAATTTATGATTCTGACACTCTGTTGCATTTGGTCATTGGAGAACACTTGAAGATGACTTGGTATTGATTTACCCAATAGAAATATAAATTCTTCACTTGGGATGCCTTTCAAATGCTGACTAATTATTTGGAGATAATTACAATCCTACTTGTGCATTTTATGACCAAAATATCCCTTAATTTCTTTTTTGCTAAATGATAATGAGTTTATGGGATGTTCTGAAAATCAGTCGTTCTTCCTTTATAAAACAAAATAACTCTTGGCTTTGCGAGAACAGGAAATGACAAGGAACAATGAAGCCGGCTGTGGATAGATGTGTTATTTTTCATAGAAGACCTTGTGTATTTACAATTGAATAGGCTGATTGGTGAATTTTCGTGGGTTATTCTTTGTATGTAGTGTGGATTTGAAAAGCCTAGTGGAGCAGAACAAACCCAACTTTATTCCACCCACATCACGAATGACGAATTATGTCATTCTTAAGTTTGGCGATCTTTCACCATCCATGGTAAGTTTATTTATCTTCTACTAGGGTTAAGGTTGCATTTTTTTTCTTTGTTCGTTGATGAAAATTTATTAAATGCGTTGTAGTACGTTTATGAAAGAAGAAATTATAAATGGACTTGATGCAGAAGTGTCAAAGAAATTGCATTGTACAATATTCAGTCCGCTTTTGACTTTCTATCCTCCCAGTGGTGAAGCTGGTGGTTTATTGATTCTTGATTTTATTTGCTAAGGAAGCATCTATTAGCAACAGGTATTCTCCTCTTTGTAAATTATCATAGTATAAGATTCTACCTCACGCCAATTTCCAGCGGATAAAAGACCCTATAGGGGTGGCTTTAGCCTCTCTATAGAGATTTCAGAGAACAGAGCACTGAGACAATGGAAATTATCTTTAAGAATCAGCTTGTGGTAAGAATTTACTGTGAAGATAATCTCCTCTGTAGGCTTTCAAAAAGATCTCATCCTCTGTGGATTTGACGGAAAATGAGAAGTATATATGTAGATTAGATTTCTTTACAAAGTCCAGCCACACTTTCTTCATCTGAAGGCTTCAAGCGAGTGTTTGTTGTAAAGATGAGCATGTGTTGAGTTTTGATAGCTGGGGAGTGTTCTGAGTTTGGGTTGGCTTCTATTTCCTTGGCCAGACCCTACTTGGTTAAGCATAAAAAATAGGAAAAAAATTGCACTCTTTTTTTTTTTGTTGAGAAGATTGCACTTCTTTTTAAGCACGTGCATACATGGTGTTTTTTCTTTTGCAGCCTTTTGCATTCAAGAAGCTTTGTGTCTTGTTTCCACACTTACTCAATCATATCTAGAGAAATATTGTCTTAGTGCATCATTTTTAAGTTGTTTTTTGACTCAAAGTAATGAAACTGTTGCCCTTGAAGATCAATTTGTCCACGACCATATTTTTCTGCTTTTTTCTGTGGAATTTCCGTTCCACGATACCTTGG
The DNA here is from genome assembly GCA_963580455.1 of Euonymus europaeus. NCBI lineage: Eukaryota > Viridiplantae > Streptophyta > Magnoliopsida > Celastrales > Celastraceae > Euonymus > Euonymus europaeus. The sequence continues at coordinate 3,505,267 of OY756961.1, forward strand.
AATAATTATTTTTACTCATGGAAGTGTCTAAATTCTTTTCTAACAGGGTTCAGGTCCATGCATAAGTGGAAGTGATTGCTCCTACATGGTTGTTTTTCAGTATGGTTCCATTGTCTTGTTTAATGTTAAGGAGCATCAGATTGACGGGTTCTTAAAAATTGCCCGAAAACATGCATCAGGATTACTCCCTGAGATGAGAAAGGATGGTAAGCTTTTCGTTGCAAGCCGCAACTCCAAGGGGTTTAAATTTCAGTTTCAATATTTAATCTTCTATCCCTTGTAGCCAATCCATGAGATGGACTTTACTTGTAGTAGCGGTCTCAACAAAAAGCCTTTTCTGCTCTTAGCTTAGCATGCTTATGATAGGCTGATGTCTCCCAGCTCCCATGGTTGTCAAAATACATCAAAGTAGAATTACTTCTTGCACAGACGAGTTAGGAGACTATTTCTTCTGTATACCTGTTTATTGGAATATGTTAACTATTGTACAATGGACAAATTTAAACTGGTTGAACTGAGTCATTTTTTATCTGGTTCAGGTTATAACCACGGTTTAAACCGGATACCAAACTTAAGCAGAATAAGTAAACCGGTCGGCCTTATCAAATCTGTTGTCCTATAGAACCCGTCCATACCTTAACTTTTCTTGTTGGTACTAAGAAGAAAGTTTATGGGTTGTTTTAATATTCTAGTTTCGTTTCTTGGTATCTTCCCTGATAAAGTCAAGAATAGCCTTTGGGCTTTCCTGTCACACATCCAGATTTTTTTTTTGAAATTCAATAATCGATTATTATAATATCATATGCTATGTTGTCCATATGATGATTTTAGACCATTTTCTTTGTGCCTGCTCACCCTTTGCATTTCTAATCCCAGCCATTGAGATTTGAAGAGATAGAATGCTGTAAGATTTTTAGTTGATGTGATCCCTATTTTTCAATGAACCTGCAGAATATGAGGTAAGAGAGAAGCCTACATCACGCATGTGGATGCAGGGTGGGTTGGACTACATTATGTTGCAATACTTGAATACTGATGGAATTCGAACCATTGGTAGTGTTCTTGGTCAAAGTATTGCTCTTGACTACTATGTGAGGCAGGTATGTACTCTATCTTCTTGGACGTGTCTAGGTTGTGGTAACTTCTATTTTTCTGATAATAATCAGAGTTTTTTCCCGCTAAAATTTGCAATGTAGGTTGATGGAATGGTTGCGGAATTCACTGATATAAATCGCGGCATGGAAAAAACGGGAACATTTACAATGGATAAGAAAAAACTTTTTCAGATTGTGGGAAAGGCAAATTCTAACCTTGCTGATGTGATTCTTAAGCTTGGACTTTTTGAGAGGTAATAGTTTTATTCTCGTGTCATATGAGGTTTTTTTTTATGCCATATTTAGCTTTTAAGATTGTGGTTTCTGTAATTCTGTTACTTTGATGAAGTCTCTTGCATGGATTGTGAACAAATTGATATACTTTCTGATTTCATATATTTTTTTTCCCTTTGAAGCTTATGACAGTATAGAAACTTTGTGCTAGTCTGGACTTTTTTTGAATATACTTTCTTTAAGCCTGTGAGTGGAACAAAGGAAGGGTAGAAGAAGAAATTTGAATGGATCTTTTAATGTGTCCAAAAATAGCACTGAAGTCTATATTTTCCAAGGATATTGGCCCCGTCTCTTAGGAAGAGCCACCGCATTTGACCCAACCTGCTTAGTAACTCTGAAGTTTACAAGTATTCAAGCATGCATCAAATAAATACTCTGATATGGTTCATCATTTTCACGATGATCTTATCTTGAAAAGGGTTTATTTATCTACTTGTATTAGCAGTCACAGACTCACAGTCAAGTGGTCACGACCAGAAGTAAGAATTTACTGGAAGAACAATTGTTACTAGGCTTTTCTATTCATCAACTTTCTGGCTCCTTATGTGGGTTTGACTGATTTAGCAATTTTGAACTGAACTTTAAATTATAATTTCTTTCTTCTTTCTGTGTATTTTATTATTTGTTTTCCATTTTCTTTTCTAGAGTAGGGGCATAGAGACGACCAACTGTTTTATAACTTGAGCTGATAGAGAGTGGTAAGCTGACCAGTTTATTCCAACTTTGTCACTCAATTGCGAAAAAATATTCCAACTCTCAATCTATAGATATGAATATTCAAAAAAATAATAGTCAGTGAAGAATCTCTGTTTGGAATTGTTGATTTCTAAATCTCAAAATTTCACTATTATTACTGCAAATTCTCCCTCTCCCTCTCCCTCTCTAGTCCTCTGAATGTTATACGGCTTGATTTGCTTGGTATACTATATCTTATTAAAGCTCTGTTGGATTGACAGATCCGACATTGCCTGGAAGAATGCAAAATATGCTCAGATATGGGAATATCTCAGAGACGAATTCGAACTACAACAGCGATTTGCAAGTCTTGATTTTAAGTTGAAGTTTGTGGAGGTATTCTCTTTGTTTCTATAATTGCTCCATCGCTTGCCTGCATCTCCTACATATTGTTTTGACATCTTATTATTCGTATTTCAGCACAACATCCGATTCCTCCAGGAAATTCTTCAGAATAGGAAGTCAGATTTTTTGGAATGGCTAATCATTGTATTGATCAGTGTTGAGATCATTATCTCTCTTTACGAGCTCATCCACAGGTCCGGGACTCTTATTTAGCTCCCTACGCAGGGTTCCTGGTATAGATTTATATTCTTCTTCGTAAAGAAGAGAGATAATAGGCTGCTGAAGCTGCTTATGTAAATTTTGGAATTGTTAGTGCAGTAATGTACTTTGGTTTTCCATATATACGAGGAGTTGGGATGAGGCCATTAATGAGTTAAAACCCAGAACAAGGAGTTGTTGTGTGTTCAAATCTCATGTGTTATTTTATTCTCGAAATTATGAGAATGTGACTTGAGTTATTGCTCAGTTTAGGGCAACTACAATGGAGTCATGCAAATGTGTTCATTAAATTTGTTTTTATGTCTCACTTCTATCGCATAAAATGTAGTTTCATATACTTATCAGTAAAACTTAAATTCTTATAAATTTATCGCTTCTTCATTTTTGGCAAGTTAACAATTTTTCTCCCCCTCCTAATGTCTCTATTAATTTTATATCAAAATCATTAATATAGGTTAAGTCATATATTCATTCACATTAGCAAAATACGCCTCTTAATACACATACACATTTGATGACTCATCAAAACTTACACCATTGCAATTGCCTTTGCGTGTACTAAAATGCTCTGCCTTATATTTTTCTTTTGTGTTTCGGCCCAAGACTTGTAGATAGAGATTTTTTGGTATTGTGTTTCGGCCAAGACTTGTCCATGGGAGATTGCAGGATCTTCAATACGACCTGAGATTGGGTCTGATTTAGCTACATGTTACCGAAAAAAAAGTTGAAGCCCAAACTTGTATCCAAAAAATTATGAACCATTTTTCTTAGCCCACTTCGTTCATTGGTTCTTTAGCAAGTTGCTTCAGATTTTTTTTGGTCAATTATTTCTTTGAAATTTTTGTTGTCTGAAGCCTTTTTTCTCTTTGTTTGTTAATTATTTTTGGTTTTTTTTTTATAAAATATATATTGAAAACCCAACTATTTTTTTCTTCAAACAAACACCGGAAATTTATAAAGTTTCCTTGGAAAAACATTTGGAACCAATTTTATGTCAAATTTAGGGCATGCGTTTTGTTCTTATGGAAACTCCACATCTATTTATTTTAATAAAAAATTGATAATTAACATGCGTGCTTAATATCTAAGCAATCGAACTAATTTGGAAAATTTGACGAAGATTATATACAGAAATAAAATTTAGTACTTCTCTACCTTAAGCGAAGATTTACTCATGCTCAAAAATTGACTCGTTCACATTATAAATATGCCTATAAAGTATATATAACATAAATGAACTCAAGGTGAATAATTCTCGTACAAAAGACTCCCGCAATGGGAGGGTCGGAAACATACATAATTTATTTATGTATGTAGGTTTTATCCATACATAATATGTGGAGCAAAAACTAATGATACATGAAAATAAGTCCAGTATTATTCCACCTTACTGAATAATCCTACAAAAAATATAGCATATATGAACTCGTGAGATTAAAATGTAAACAATTTTCGGACACAAGACTCCCGAGGGAGTGGGGATAGGGACATGAAGAATGCACGCAAACCTTATTCTCACATAATATATGAAGAGGTTGTAATATTTAGACTGCACCACTGCAATTCTACCACTGACTGGAGCCACATGAACTCGTGAGATTATCCAACAAAAATTTTCACAAACGAAATGATAATCAACCAATTTTTACGAGCTATGGTAGCATATATGCACTTTCATCTTCACCTTAAAATTAAAGGCATACACATCACTCGTGTGAGAATGCCAGTGAAGATGGTTGTGATAGTGGCAATTTAGGGTTCTTTTCTACAAATAACCCACAATCGTCCACTGTATCCTGGTGCTGTAGCAAGAAAGAAGCCCTAATAGTTTTGACAGATCGATTTGTTTCACATCTACAACGATAATCAAACAAGTTTATATAGCACTTATTACATAATATCAAAATCCCAACAACATATCATTGTTCTTTTGTGCTAAACCAAATCCAGCAAATAAAACATCAGCAGACAACAACATCGTCTTAAACATAAAAATGATCAGAAGAAGAACATGGTGGCGAACTGGCACCGGATGTAGTGTTCTTAGGTACATATTTTCTGGCCCAGAGATGTTTGCCATTGATGGAAAACTTGGCTTTTGGCCTCCCATCAAGTACAGCTTCAATCACAGACTCAGATAGAACCACAAGTTTTGCATACAGTGGCTGCTCTCCTTCTGGGACGTCTTGCATGTAAATCGATTCTATGCAATCTCCAATCATCCTAACATTCAGAAGTCATTGATCAATATATTATTATATTAATTGAAGGATAATTGTGAGAATAATTGTATGGAGAGAACAAAGCCAGATAAAAAGTCCCATAATGATAATGAAAAGTATTTTTTATATGCATTCAAACGTAGGCCATCTTATTATTTCAAATTCTAAGTAAAAAAAATACCAAATCAAAATAATAAATTTTACAATTAATTTTTGATAAGTATCAAATGCTAATATTATCATTAAAATATATGTAAAAGTCATATAATTAATTAAAATAATAAAAAAATCAAAATTCAACCAAAATTGGGTGGATTTGTTGGAGCACCACCCACAAAAGTCTCACATGAAAAAAATAATGAGAAATGAATATGACTTATAAGCAAGTGGGTGGAGACGTTGAGGGATGAGTACCAAGGGAATCCGAAGGTACATAATGTGAGATTTTAGAAATTGAGACGTGACCTAGAAAATATAAAAATGAAGGAATCTAAAAATTACTCATTAGCCTTCCACAAAAATTTAATTCTATCATAACTACGAAAGAAAGAATTTAGATGAATCATCAGTCACTGACTTGTTGAAAACTAAGAGTTTCAATCAAAAGTCATGTCTCAAATTCCAAAGGAGTTAGGATGAGAGTATTTGTCTCATTCGGAGGACGATAGAGCTCATAATGGTCATAATGAGTTGGAAGAACGAATTTCAAATGAATTGAAATTGGAAGAAGCCCTCCTCAAGGCAAAGGAAGACTTGCGAGAGAGGCAGGAGCATGCTCAAGCCCTACGGGAGTCACTGACTTGTTGGGGTATTTAGAAGCCCATGAGGCACGTTGTAAAGATGAAGAGGATGTCCCTGAAAATACATCCAATTCAAAGGTGTAGTTTCAGTAGCTATGGAAAAGGAAAACAAAAAATGGAGTGCAAAATCAGCAACATGATTGTTCACATTGAACAAGAATATTGTTGGTTCAAAGGTAAACCTAAATGTAATGGAAAGCATGGTCACCTTCAAAAGAATTGTAGTTTGAAACATAAGGCTAATTTTGCCTTTCAAGAAGAAGGAAGTGAAGAGGAGGAAGACCAGGACTTGCTTTTCTATTATTTTCTAGTAACTTCTGTCTCTATGAACAATATATGGTATGTTGACAGTGAATGTAGTAACCACATGATTGGAAAGGAAGAGTTCTTTATCAGTATGAACATGAAGAAAAACTCCCAAGTGAGAATGGGAAATGGTGAAGTTGTTAAGGTTGAAGGAATGGGCACTGTTGATGTGAAGAGCAGGGTCCTCCGAAATTGAAGATGTTATGTTAAGACAAAAACCATAAGGAGTGAAATGAGCACACCATGTGTATGTGAGGGAAGATCAAGAAAAGGAGAAGCTGATAGTTTCTATTTATGTAGATGATCAGAAAGAAGTTTTGCATAAACTTAAAAAGGAGATGAAAGAAGAATTCGAAATGAATGGTTTGGGCCTGTTGCGTGACTTTCTAAGTATGGAGATAGATCAAAAGAAAGGCAAAATATGTGTGAAGTAGAAGAGATAAGTGGAATCAGGGGGAGAAGAATTGAAACAACCCCTGTACTTTCACGAAAGTATCAAGTTGGCCTCTGAACTCTATTTTTGATCAAATTAGTTTGTGAACTTGAATTTGTGATGGAGGTTTTGTTATGGACTCCAAATTATGTACATGGCTCAGTCAACAGCTGAAACATAGTACGTCTTTACTGCCTTGGAAGCTAGTCACTCTATGTGGTTAAAATTATCCTACAAGAAATGGGATTTAATAGTGAAGAGCCTACTCATATCAAATATGACATTATGACTACCACGGTCATGAACGAAAATCTAGTGTTTCGCAACAGAAGCAAACACATGACTATAAAATATCACTTTCTTAGAGAAGCTTCAAACCAAGGTCAAATTCAGATGGAATTCTGTGCTTTTGAAGAGCGAGTTGCCGATATTTTCACAAAGGCTTTGCCTAAAGACAACCTTTTCAAGTGCAGAAATGATTTGGGAATTCAAGATCTCAATGGCTCAGCACATTAAGGAGGAGTGTTGGATGTAATGTGTTGTTGCATTGTAAGGGTATTCTAGTCATTCTTTATTTATGATTAAATTGATTTTATTTTAGTTATTATGTGTTAGGGTTTGTTCTTTTCCATTCCCTTCAGGCTTGTAGGAAATGTTTTAGACTGAAATGAATGTGTGTTTGTGTACTTTGTAAGCTTGATTGTTAATGTCTATTGATCATTAACTCTTTTCTGTAAATAAGATAATTTAAATTTTTTTGATGAATAATAAAATAATATTCATATACATCATACAAAAACAAGAGAAAGAACATACCCGGCAAAAAAATCTTTGACTTCTTTTTCTGAAATGGGGTAACCCTTAGAGAAAGTCAAGAAAATAGTCCTGTCATCAGGTTGCACCACCTCCTCTTCCTCCACACCCGGTTGATCCTGATTATCGTGAGTCCTGATACTGCATAGTCTCAAAGCTTCAATAATATCATCCTCCAAAGACCTTGTTTGGAGTCCAATATTATTATAAATCATATTAGGGTTTATTGGAGCCACACCAGGCTCTGTCATATGTGTTTGCATCGCAATATTATTGTAGAAAATATTAGGGTCCATTGGAGACATACTAGTTGCTGCCACATATTGTTGAAAATTAGGCAGCAACAGAGAACCATAAGTCCCAAGTGCACCAACATCATAGTACACTGCACCAGTACCATCACCAGACGACACCGTCTGTGAAAGACCATGATATGGAACTTGGTTCAAGCTTTGTTGTCTTGATGATTGAACATGATTAACAATATCATCGAAAGCCCTCACGCAAACATCATTCACATTACGAGTCACGTCGTTGATGATTTTGATGCGATTCTCACGTAAATAATTGATTGAGATGACATTTTTTGTTACCTTCTCAATAAGAGGGAAACATTTAGCATACTGTTCTGGCTTAGGATCAAATGCAAGGCTCTCAATGCACTTCAGGCACAGTACAGCCTCATCAACCAATAAATTTAAGATGTCATCTGGGAATGAATTCATCTGGTGAACCAAATCCATCGCGAAGCCTTCATGTTCAATCCATAGAAAAAAGGCCATGACTTGCATTGACTGTCCTATTTCAAGGAGAAGGGATAGCACTAGACGGGTGAAGAGTTTGCGGTCGATGTTATGAAACCTTTTGAACTCCTCTTGGGTGATTGGGGGTAGGTAGCTTGGTGAAGATCCAAACGATTGATTTGGGGAAGCCATTGTGGTTGGTGTTGATGATTAGGGTTTAAATTGAGTTCGTGAAATGTTGTAAGAGAAGGCAAAGGAAAATGTGAGTGGGTTTTAATTCATAGATAAATATGAAGAGATGTATATGAAAGGGTAGTGTCATTTGGTATTTTTGACAAAAAATGGTAAGATAGTTATGTTTATGGGAATTGGGTTGCAACCATTCCTAATAGGCATTATTTTAAATATCGTTTTCAAAATTATAATGGTCAGTCAGACGACTGATATGTGGTAGAATCGGTTTAACCGGTTTACAAGCCAAACAGCACAAATATATATATATATATATATATATATATATATATATTCTAGAGGATACGAGTAATAAAAATCATATTATTTTAGTAATTAATGCTTTTTTTGATAAAATTTAGTAATTAATGCTTAGGATTTACTATTTGAATATTGGCCAAGTTAATTTCTCACTAATAGTATTTTTAACATATTATTTGAAAACATTAGGATTTCATTATTTACAAAATTCACATTAGAAACAATCACGTTTTATAGAGCAACATTTGGGTGGGGAAATGAAAACTTCTCCCTTTTATTTTTATACCAGATTTTTTACCTTTGAATATAAACATTTTTTCCCGCTTGGGTTCATAGTTCATTAATTAGAAGAATATTAGATAAATATCAAGATAATTGCGAGAGAAATATGATAAAAGTTATCCATGATATGATTTGAAGTATTCATTCGCTTCGAATATTAACGACTTTTTTCATGAATGTTCATAGTTTGTTAAAAAAACATATTGAGTCATTACTGGGATAATTTTTAAAAATATGATAAAAGTTATCAGTGGTAAGATTTGAAAGATTCATTGGCTTTCAATATTAACGAATTTGACTAGAAACATATTTGGTAATTATTGAGATTTTTCAGAGAAATACGTACGATAAATTCCGTCGATGATAATATTTGAAAGACTCATTCGCTTTGAATATTAACGACTTTCCCGCGAAGATTCGTAGTTCGTTAATTAGAAATTAGGTAATTTTTGAAGTAAATTTTTATGGAAATACTATAGAAGTGATCGACTTTGAAATATTCATTCGCTTTGAATATTAACGACTTTTTCCGTGAAGGTTCATAGTTCGTTAATTTACATATTAAGTAATTATTGAGATAATTTTTATAGAAATACTATAGAAGTGATCGATTTTGAAATATTCATTTGCTTTGAATATTAACGTCTTTTCCGTGAAGGTTCATAGTTCGTTAATTTACATATTAAGTAATTATTGAGATAATTTTTATAGAAATACTATAGAAGTGATCGATTTTGAAATATTCATTCGCTTTGAATATTAACGTCTTTTCCGTGAAGGTTCATAGTTCGTTAATTTACTTATTAAATAATTATTGAGATAATTTTTAAAAATATGATAAAATTTGCTAAATTTTTTTAGAGAAATACGACAAATGTTGTCGATGATAATATTTGAAAGATTCATTGATGTCGCTCCCAAAGAAGACAGCACACTAAAAGAAGAGACTGAAAAGGATTTGATCAACTAGCCGCCAAAAACAGTAGAAACTAGGGTTCAACGTTCTTCGTCTCAGCAACGAAGTAAAGTTCTTTTCCTTTAAAAAAAGTTCCACCAAAAAACCGACCCCGACACACTCACCAAACACCTACTTAAACAAAGCTAACACAGGGCCCATCACTAAAGCATACAGTAAAAGGCTACAATTAAACTACACATAAAACTCCAAAAAGGACACATCAAGCCCATCCACATCAGACATCTTCTTCAACCAGCCTGGAAGGCTTCTTTCGTGGACGAGCACTCCTCCTCAAGCGCCTCTCCTGCATTTCCTCATATTCCTCTGCTAGTTGTTGCGCTGCATCATTCTCTCCACGTGGGAAAGAGTCGGGTCTCGAACTCAGCTCATCCTCCAACTCAGGATTATCTCCATGATAAGGAAGCAGGTGCTTAACGTTAAATACGTCAGAAATTTTTAGATGGCTGGGTAATTTTAATTGATAGGCATTGGGGTTGATTTTCGCCACAATTTCCACTGGGCCTATGCTCTTTGCTTTCAGCTTATTATACTCCCCTCCAGGAATACGATCTTTTGTCAAAACAGCCCACACATAATCTCCCACTTGAAACTGGACAGCCCTTCTTCGTTTATCAGCAAAAGCTTTATACCAAGCATTAGAAATTTCCAACTGTTGTTGCGTGTGAGTCTGAATTTGTTTCAACTCTTCTATCAAAGAAATAGCATCTCTACTTGGGCGGGACAACTCTGGAACTGAAGTTAGATCCAACACTGATCGAGGATTGTGACCAAAAATAATTTGAAAGGGACTGAAACCAGTACTTCTATTCACAGACCTGTTGTAGGCAAATTCTGCTCTAGGCAACTGAGAATCCCATGAAGCCAGATCACTTTTCACCACACTTCTCAAAATGTTCCCCAAGGATCTATTAACAACCTCCGTCTGACCGTCTGACCGTCTGATTGGGGATGATAAGCACTACTAAAATTGAGTCGAGTTCCTGCGAGCCGCCACAAGCATTTCCAAAAATGACTCAAAAATCGAGTGTCACGGTCAGATACAATAGAGCAAGGCAACCCATGCAATTTATAAACTTCCTGGAAGAACAATTTGGCTACCCTCCGAGCATCAACAGTTTTTTTGCAAGGAATAAATCGGGCCATCTTCGAAAATCGATCAACCACTACATAAATGGAATCAGCCCCTCGAGCAGTACGTGGAAGACCCAGCACGAAGTCCATACTAATATCAGTCCATGGCTTCTCAGGCACCATAAGAGGAGAATAAAGTCCAGCATTAGAGGCCTTTCCCTTGGCTAAGTAACACACTCGACAACGCTCAACAAAACGACTAGTCTCCTTCCGCATGGAGGGCCAATAAAATGAATCAGCCACTTGCATCAAAGTTTTGTCTCTTCCCCCATGGCCTTCTTCATGCAACTCCTTGATAATTTTTAACCGAAGACTACTCTCAGGAATACACAATTTAGTCCCCTTAAAAAGGAACCCATCCACCATAGAAAATTCATGCAGCTCCTTGGCCTTCACTTTGTCCATCACCACTCGAAAGTAAGGATCTGAAGGGTAAAGTTGAATAAGAGACTCAAAGCCTACTACCTTATTCTGCATGGAAATAAAGAGATTAGCACGCCTACTTAATGCATCAGCAACTCGGTTTTGCACCCCTGACATGTGTTTAATTACAAAGTTAAATTCCTGGATGTAAGATACCCATTGAGCATGACGAAATGAAAGCTTGTTTTGGCTTCCCAGATGCTTCAAAGCAATGTGATCAGACCATAACACAAACTCACTGTGTAGGAGATAATGCCGCCAATGTCTAAGGGCATGTACAACGGCATAAAGTTCCACATCATATGTACTATACCGCCCCTTAGCTCCTGTCAACTTCTCACTATAATAAGCTATCGGTCTTCCCGCTTGGCTCAAAACAGCTCTGATTCCCCCTTTGGAAGCATCACAATGGAGTTCAAATGGACAAGAAAAATCGGGAAGAGGCAAAAGGGGAGCAGAGGTTAACTGGGATTTAATCTCTACAAAAGAAGCTTCAGCCGCAGTAGACCAGATCAAAGTATGCCCTCTCATACAATCAGTTAAAGGAGCTGAAAGACTACTGAAATGAGGAATAAATCTCCTATAAAATGATGCAAGGCCATGAAAACTACGCACCTCCGTTATAGAAGAAGGTCGAGGCCAGTCACGAATCGCTTCAACCTTCTTTTCATCCACCCGGATACCATCTTTACTCACATTGTATCCCAAAAAGAGGACTGACTGAGTAGCAAATTCACATTTATGCACTGTCAAATAAAAACATTCACGGGCCAAAACCTGAAAGACTTGAGACAAATGCTGAAGATGTTCCTCGAGACTTTTACTATACACAAGGATGTCATCAAAATACACTACCACACTTTGCCCAATGAAAGGCCGAAGAATCTGATTCATCACACGCATAAAAGTGCTAGGAGCATTAGACAGACCAAACGGGAGCACCATCCATTCAAACAACCCTTCTCGTGTCTTGAATGTCGTTTTCCATTCATCTCTGGGTTTAATTCGAATTTGATGATAACCACTTTTCAAATCCATCTTGCTAAAAATCTGAGACCCATGTAATTGATCTAACAAATCATCAAGGCGAGGAATCGGGAAACGGTATTTGATCGTAATCTTGTTAATAGCACGACTATCTACACACATCCGCCACGTGCCATCTTTTTTGGAGTTAACAAAGCTGGGACAGCACATGGGCTAAGACTTGGCCGGATCAGCCCCTTCCTCAATAAGTCTTCCACTTGACTTCTGAGTTCTTCGTGCTCCTTAGGACTCATTCTGTAATGGGGCCGGTTGGGAAGAGTTGCCCCAGGTACCAGATCAATTTGATGCTGAACATCTCGAAGAGGTGGTAGACCTGTTAGGAGTTCGGGAGGACAAAGTTGAGGGAAATCCTGTAATAAACGTTGCACTAAAGGAGGTGTAGAAACCTCTCCAGCTGAACTTTGCTTAACATACAACAAAAAAATGCACTGATGTTCACCAGCGGCCCGCAAAAAGGCATTTCGTTTAACAATGAGGTTATGAGTTGACACCTCTTTTGGAACATCCATACGCTGGGGCATAAGAGTGATTCGAACACCTTTCCACAGGAAACTTAGCGTATTCCGCCTGCCAGGGACGCCCTAGAAGCAAATGAGCTGTATCCATAGTTACCACATCACAAAATATTTTATCTGAGTACTTACTGCCAATAGAAAATGGAACCCAACATTGTTTTGAAACTCTAACATCAACTCCTTTTTTAAACCATGTCAAACAATATGGATGAGGATGCGGAAGAGTTTCCAAAGCCAATTTCTCGATCACCTCTGTGGACACAACATTTTCACAACTCCCTGAATCTACTATCAACCGACAAATTTTGCCCCCAATAGTGCAGGTGGTTTGGAAGAGACTGTGTCGTAGCCACGCTTCATCATCGTCCATTCGAGGAGTCAAGAACAAGCGCCTTGACACTAAGGCAGAACCAACATCTCCCTCGACACACTCTTCGGGAATATTTTCCTCATCAAAATTGGGAACCCCCTCTATCTCTGCATATTCATCTGGAATTTGCTCCGGCTCCATAAATAACCCCTTTGCTTTACTGGCAGTCTTCTTACACTCAGTGGACCGATGACCCATCTCACCACAACGATAACATACAATCTGGGAACTAGTTGGAGGAACATGTTTGCTGGGTTGATTGTCCGCTCGAGAGGGGATAGGAGGTGGCGGCTTGGTACTGGCTGCTCCCGATTTACCGCTAACAACATCTCTTGTTTTCTTTCCCCTATGCTCTATAGCCAGAGCTTTCCCATGAGCTTCAGCTACTGAGAACACATCAAACAAAGTAAGAACATCTTGAAAGTGGGCATCCATTCCGCCAATGTACCTGAATCTGTCTCGGTGATATCTGCCCTATCCACTAGCTGGTAAAAATCATTTGTATAGTCGTCAATAAGTTGACCATTCTGTCGCAACGATGGAAGCCTTTGATAAAGCACCCTGGAATAATTATAAGGTAAAAATGAAGCCCTTAAATGCTTCTTGAGCTTCTCCCAGGACTTTAACTTTCCTTTTCCCTGTCTCGCTCTACTCGATTTTTGTTGTTGCCACCATGCCGAAGCCCTGCCTTTGAACCGAGTTGCCACTAGTGGAACCTTCATGTCCTATGGGACTTCCTTGAACTCAAGGATTTCATCTACTTGGCCCAACCAGTCAAGTAACTCATCCGGTTGAAAAGTGCCCTGAAACTCTGGGATGTCTACACGGAGGCCTGCGTCCCACCTCCCACGATGGTCCCGCTCACGGAGCACATCCGAGCTAAATGGGTTCACATCTCCGGAACCAGCTTCACGTCGTCGAAGACCCCCAGCTAGTTCAGCCATCTAGTGTCGAAGAATCTCTATCTGTTGTTGCAACCTGATGTTCTCCTCCTTCAGACTTGGTTCCTCAGTAGCGACGATCAGATTCTTTGAGCGAGGCATTTAGACCTGCATGGGCCACCAAATGATGTCGCTCCCAAATAAGACAGCACACTAAAAGAAGAGATTGAAAAGGATTTGATCAACTAGCCGCCAAAAACAGTAGAAACTAGGGTTCAACGTTCTTCGTCTCAGCAACGAAGTAAAGTTCTTTTCCTTTAAATAAAGTTCCACCAAAAAACCGACCCCGACACTCTCACCAAACACATACTTAAACAAAGCTAACACAGGGCCCATCACTAAAGCATACAGTAAAAGGCTACAATTAAACTACACATAAAACTCCAAAAAGGACACATCAAGCCCATCCACATCAGATATCTTCTTCAACCAGCCTGGAAGGCTTCTTTCGTGGACGAGCACTCCTCCTCAAGCGCCTCTCTTGCATTTCCTCATATTCCTCTGCTAGTTGTTGCGCTGCATCATTCATTCACTTTGAACACTAACAATTTCGTTCACGAAGATTCATAGTTTGTTAATCAACAATCATATAATTTTTGAAGTAATTTTTTTATAGAAGTGCTCGATTTTGAGATATTCATTCGCTTAACGAATTTTCAAGCTAAAGTTCATAATTTGTTAATTAAAAATTTATTAAGTAATTATTAAGGTACAACTTTTTATAGATCTAAAATAGAATGATTGATCATGAGATTCAAAACAAATTAGAGAAATATTTAACGTGGAAGCCTCTCTCATGGATTCATGATCAAACGAATTGAGAAATTGCACCAAGCCCAAGTTAGAGTGCGTGATGTGGATTTAGGCCCAATTATGATTAGTATAGTCCGGTTTGGGCCCAAGTGTCCGACAGACCACTGAATCCATGAAACTTACTGAAAAGGCCGATCAGTACGGCCCATAAAGCAAAAATTGCAACATGTATCGTATACTCCTCACGTGAGAAGTGAGAACCTTCCTCGAATCCAATCTAGGTTCTACTACAATCGAAGATTACTGTCGAGGGCCAGTGTTCCGTTAGGTCTAAACTCAGTTGCATCGTCGGACCATGATGAATTCATGAAGGTAGTGGGCCCGTAAGACTTTGTCAAGATAAATCCGAATAAATCCTACCTCTCCTGTGGCTCGAACTGTTACCACTGATAAAATTGAAAGATACAATTTTCAAGAAAATTTTAGGAAGAAATTACTTATTTGCGTACTAAAACTTCATTTTTTTTAAAAAAATATATATAGTAATTAATTCAATTAATGTAATTTAAATGAAGCAGGTACATCTGATTTGGGTTGGGTTGGGTCGGGTCGGGTCGGATAAGAGAGGTGAACCCAATAATTGTATTATGGATCCTTTCATTGACGGGAACAATTCCTTGCTGTCGATGTTGAATAAACAAAAAAAATCGTAAATCCCGATTGGTCACTAGAATGAAAGCTGGTAGAAGTTGTGGCCCAAAAAAATAGATTTGACTCAAATAAGTAGGGGTGTCCAAATCCGATCCGCAACCGAGGAACCGATCCGAAACCGTGGTTATTCACTTTTCGGTTTTTTGGTTAACGGTTTCGGATTCGGTTATAAATTTATAGATTTTTCGGATATTTTTTCGGATTCGGTTTTTTCGGATTCGGTTTCGGATTTAACCGAAAAAAACCAAATAACTTTTATGTTTTATATATTTAGTTATTCAAGCAATTAAAACCCAAAAATCTAAGATTTAGCCCCAAATATTTTCAATTTCTTCATTAAGGATTGAAATAATATCTCTACTCATTCTGCTCTCTCACTCGTCCATCGACTTCGTTATTTCAATGTCGATCCACAATATTTTAAGACATATGTTGTGCAATGAAATAGAAGAAATCAATACAAAAGAGACTTCATCCTTCAAGATTTTTTTTATTTTTCTTATTAGATTGATGAAATGCTTCTTAATTAGAAAATTACAATATCAAAACACATGTATTTCTATATTTTTAAAATATTAAAACATGTTTTTGCCTTTTTGTTTGGTTATCCGAAAACCGATCCGGTCTGAACCGAAAAAATTCGGTTTTTTTGGTTTGGGTATCCGAATTATATTTTTCGGTTATGGATCGTAAAATATCATAACCGAAACACTTCGGACATTTCGGTTTCGGTTAAAACCGAACCGAAAATCGAACGGACACCCCTACAAATAAGTGTTTATGATTCAAACATACTTAATTAATCATATGTATATTTATTTAAGTACATATAAATAAATCAAACGATAATTCAATTCAGGTTTGAGTCTGAAGACAACTAAATCAAACAATATTTTTGTATTTGAATCCGAATTTAATTTTTTAAACCTGATGAAATATTTGTATTTGAACCCAAATTTTAAAACATAAATTTATGTTAAAACTTAGATTTAATTCAATCTGATAAATCAGTAATTCGAGTCCTACAAAATTAGGTCACTCCTAGGTAGAAGACTAGAAACAGCTGGATCTGGTTTGGGCCGGGCCAGGCAACACAGGTGGGCCCATAAACGCTCCACCATTTAGAATCCTGTTTGGGCTGACCGAGTAAAAAGGTGGGCCAGTAAAAACATGACTAGTCTCTGATGTCTCAAATCACGCATCTTTCTCTGTTCTCTATTGCTCTCTTCTTCTCCATCGTCAGATTGTCTCTCTCGATAAGAACAATTCCACCAATCCCGTTCGCTCGCTCGCTCTGTTCTGTTTTCCACGCGCGCCAAATACAAAAACAGTCGTCTCTGTATACGGGTAACTCTTCCTCTTCTCATCTCTTCACTTTCCTTTCCGTCTGATTTTTGTTTCAGAAATCTAGGGTTTGAAATCTATTTCTCGATCCTCTCTGTGCCGTTGTTTGGCTGCACACTCATATGCGTGTTACTTTTGATGCTTAATCATCAACGAAAACAAAAGATCATCGAGGAAAAATTGCTTCTAAGAATTTGTTTTCGTGGATGAGTTTTTTTTTTATATTTCTATGATTTTTGCGACTGATCTGCTGTTTTAACTATATTAAACTCGGATTTGAATCAGTTGCTGATATCACCCTTAGATGTCCGTTCATTCTAAGATTTAAATTACGTTCTAATTTGTTAAAATAATTTTGGCTACTTAAAATTGAAATATGCGTCTGTGATTTTAGTTATTTTTTAAAAATAAATTTTTCGGTTTTCGGTATGGTGGGTTTCTTCTGTTGATTAAATCACGGGTATAGGGTTTGGGTTAGATGGCAGATGGGCCAACCAGTCCGGCTGGAGGGAGCCATGAAAGTGGGGGCGAGCAGAGCCCACGCTCAGGGGTGCGTGAACATGACAGGTACCTTCCGATTGCGAACATAAGTCGGATCATGAAGAAACCGTTGCCAGCAAATGGAAAGATAGCCAAGGATGCAAAGGACACTGTGCAGGAATGTGTATCCGAGTTCATCAGCTTCATAACTAGCGAGTAAGTCTGACACCACTTATTCTATAGCTGTTTGAGATTATTTTCCCATAAATTAGCTTGTTTTGAATTTGTGACTTTTTTTTTTGTGTATACATTTGAAACACTTTTATATGCTTATTGTTTTGAGTTCTTTGTTTTTTGTTTTTTTTGTTTTGTTTATGTAGTGGAAACAGTTTTTGTGTCATATCTGCATTGACGTCCATGCAGAACGGATTTTTTGTTCTATGGAATGTGATTTTCTTGAACTTTTGAGTTTTTTTTTTTTGGAAAATTTTTGCAGGGCTATGTGATTGAGAGTTCTCTATCCTGGAAACTTCTGACTCATTTTTTTCCCTCTGATGTTGAAGGGCTAGTGGCAAGTGTCAGAAAGAGAAGAGAAAGACAATAAATGGGGATGATTTGTTGTGGGCAATGACGACATTGGGGTTTGAGGATTATATTGAGCCACTTAAGATGTACCTAGCTAGGTACAGGGAGGTAATTGATCTTGCACTTTTGGCCCATTTGTTTTGTGTTCTTTTGTCTCTGGGTTTCATTGTTTATCTATTTTTTGAATTACAGCTTGATTTTTGAATGTTGGATTTTCATCTGTTTTATTGTGAAAAAGTTTACGAGGATCCTGTGTATCCAACCAAATTAACTGTTTAGTTATGTATATTGTTAATTGTGTATTCAAATGAAGTCAGAAATATGTACTTGTCATGTTTACTTATTTGCGACTGTATCTTTTGGGTTTGATTAGAGTGAATTTTCTTCCTAGAGTTTTCATATTAACCATAAAGAGCATGAACTTTACTTGTAATCATTTTCTGTACTGTATCTTGATTGCTTAAATATTGTGTCTTTAATCTAACTGTTTTTTTGTTTTTGCTTGGCCCCTGTTTATTGATTTGCTGGACGGTAACTTTTTTTCAGTTGGAGGTAAGACACTGATTTTTCTCATGCTGAGTATTTACTTCATAAATATTTCTTATGTTGATATAACTTGCTTATCCTTAGTTTATCTCCAAATGTTGGTAATATTTCTTGCAAAAAATGCTCATCTCGACAGGGTGACACCAAGGAATCTGCTAGGGGTGGAGATGGATCTGCTAAGAGGGATGCAGCTGGTGCACTGGCAGCTCAAAACCCAAAGGTGATAACCTTGTAACCTGCTTAAGAATTGTTTTCTAGCTGGAATTACATACTATTCAGCATCTCTTTTTGTTTTTGAGGCTCTCTCAATAAAACAAAGTTGTTGACTTATCATATTTTCTTTATGCATTGGTTGTTACTGAATGTGGCAGTATGCTCGTCAAGGGTCAATGAACTACGTCAGCTCCCAAGTAAGCTCTCTGTCACTCATTCGAAATACACACATCCACACTCCATTCTATTGTTGGGTTAAATTGCTCTTTTAAGAAACATTGTAGTTTCTTCTATCTCCAGGTCGGAAAGACCGAGCCCATTCTATTCTTGAATAATCATGGGGATATATGACCAGTTTGGTTATCTGGTGCTGATGTTTTCATTTTTCTGAAACACCATCCATTGTAGTTGTTAATCATGTTTTTAGAACCCTCTTTGCTAGCATTTTATATTTATGCTGGAGTTCATCACGGTGCTGGTGAAATCTTCCTTTAAAAGGAATCCAAGTAAATATCATGGTATTTAAATTTTAAACTCAACACCTGAATTTATATGAAGCTTGATAAATGGCTTCTGTCAATAGCAACAGTGGATCTCCCTATCTATGAGCCAGCTGCTTTGTGCACTTGTTTTTTAGCTAGAAATGTATGTTTTAACCAGTTGAATTGGTATATGGCCAGCATGATATATCTTAATTTTCTTCTTTTGGAATTTTTCCCACATCTCTAGTATTTGTAAATTGTAATTGGGGTTGTTATCAGAATTGTGCCTTGTTCACTAGGGTGACCTTTTGGTGTGCATGGCCTCGAGGAAATCATCACCTTGTGGTTGCTTCTCCACTTTAATCGTGCCAACAAAACAGGAATCTGATGCATATGTTTCCAATATTTATTCATTTTTTGCGTTCTCTGTTTATAATTAAAGGAGAAAGTACCATTCCCAAATGTGAATATATTTATTGTTAATAAATGAGGAGATAATGTGGGTGCTTTGCCTGGGTTTTTTTTTACCTATCTGGGGTCACTGCTTTAAATCCTACAAACGTGCTGTTTTTAATGCGAGGTTTTTTTTTTCATGAAAATTAATGCGAGGGTTAAGTTGTGCACATCTTGAAACTTCTTACTTGTTGATTTTTGTTTTTCCTTTCATTTTTCTTCAGGTGTACCTGGGTGTACAGCATTGTTTTTTTCTTTTGTTGAAATTAAATTAACAGAAAATTTGCAATATTTTCATGGGAGTCTTGTATCCTCCTGAATATCTGAATGGGCCGTGTTCAAAGTAGTCTACGTTGGACAATTAGCCAATGCAATTCAGTAAAATGCTACTGGACTTGGGTAGACATTTCTTATAACATCTCCTCAATGTATGCGAGATGGAGCCTCTTTAGCACAATAATAATGATGTTCCATGTTACTGGAGTATGTGTCGTGAAAATTGTTCTTTTCTGACTGGCCCGTATAAATGTTTCTATAATAATATATAAATTGTCATGCTACCTGCAAGATGG
Organism: Euonymus europaeus; assembly: GCA_963580455.1. NCBI lineage: Eukaryota > Viridiplantae > Streptophyta > Magnoliopsida > Celastrales > Celastraceae > Euonymus > Euonymus europaeus. Next base: position 3,525,590 of record OY756961.1, read on the forward strand.
TGAAATTAACGACATGTTTCTGTTATTTAGCATTTTACTGCGTTCTCGGTGGATTTGATCTGCTTGTGAATGGCGTGAAACATTAATTTTTTTCTCTTTCTAGCAGATAATCATGTCTGAATTCTGACTGCTTCGGTTTCTTCAAATCTTGCAGGCACAAGGACAGCATATGATTGTCCCTTCCACGCATGGCAATGAGTAGCAGGGTTCTGACTTCTAACTGTCCAATTTGCCAATCTTATGAAATCCTAGGTCTCGTATGTAGTTTCAGCTCTAATAGTAAGTTTTTTATGCGGATTTATCTGGCTTTAGTCTGAAATGCTATTGTATGTTTTGGGGGTTTTTCGTCTTCGAATTTTTGGAGGGCGATTTCTGAATTATTCCTTGTCCTCATTCAGTAGAGCAGCTTTCATTGTGTCTTGTATGTATATTCATTCCCCTTACTGAATATATATTCGAAGAAACGGTATAATGATTGAAGCATTTGAATTTATACCTGTGTTCTTTAAATTAAATCTTTTTACCTTCAACTAGCGTGGCTCTCTACACCACTCTTATAACCTTTTTCCTTTTGTTTTTGCATCCCTTTCAAGGGACTCGAAAGAATTTATAATTCTGTTCCTTTTTGAACATTTTGTCTTTGATTTATTTGTAGCACGTGCTGTGAAATAAAGATGGAATAGTTACTGAAAAGCATTTCCATATAGGGTTTTGCCGGAACCGGGTAAATGTGACTGAAAGAGGAAGGTTTTATTCCTCATGTTCCTTTGGCCCATTGTAAATCCTGCGTATTTGGATCGTTCATATGAACCCCAGGTACCAGATAAGTTAGTTGTAAAATGTTGATTTGAAGAGTTGAAGCATAGTCCTCAGCCAACTCGGGTGATTAATTTTTGAGCGGTGATAAATAGTACATATTTTAGAAACTCATGACAGTTCATATCTGTATAATAAATGTTAAATATAATGGGAACAAATTCGCTAAATTTTAACATGTTTGTGTATCAGATTTTTATATTGTAACTTAAACAATAAATTTTAAACCCTAAGGTGATTGGATTCGTTAAATCCTAATAAATTTGTATATTTTATGTTATAACTTAAGCAATAAGTATTAAATTCTAGAGGAACGAATTAGTTAAATTTTAACGGATTAATAATTAATTGAAAAAAATTAAATAAATGTTCAACATGTTGAGTAAGTCAGTAGAATAATAATTAGAATGGATTGATTAATACAACTAGTAATTAATTGGAAAAAATTAAATAAATGTTTAACATATTGATTAAAGTAGTAGAATAATTAATTAGAATTAATCAATTAATACAATAATTAGATATAGGATAATATGAATTCTCAAAATATGAAGTAGATATCAATTTCCTTAAATTTTTACAATCACTTGTAAACATAGTTAACCACCATGCCAAATTAACCACCACTGGCATTCTGTGGAGATATAAATATCTACTCATAAATATTTGTGATACAATATTTTTTATTACATGTAATGTAATGCATGTTTTATATGACACTGCTGTTCCAGCTCAGCAGCACGATGACCATTTGTTGTCCAGTCCCATGGGTGGGGCTAGGGACAGGGACAGCCCATTCAGGCGTCCATTTCGCTCTTTTTGATCTGGTCAAACCAAAGCATATGCCGTTTTTACTGAAATATCCCTAGGTTGCTGGACAGCTGGCCACGTTGTCGATTCCGTGGCAACATCTGGCGATTCTCACGTGCCAGATGTTCGTGGAAAACTCCTCTGATTCTGTCTCAACGGTGTCATTTTAACGAGAAATGTACGAGAATGAATATTTTTATTGATATGGTTATATTGAGAGATTCAATGGTGTCATTTTAATGAGAAATGTATGAGAATGAATATTTTTATTGATATGATTATATTGAGATACGTGTTTTGTTCGTATGACTGTTATTGATAAATTTATTTTGATGATGTGAATGATAATGTGGCTCAATTTTTTGTAAAAAATGCGGGTCTCATTATTTATTTCTGTGTAATTTTATTAGAAATTAGATGAGAAAATGAAATAATATATGATTGACTTTTATTGAGGAGGAAAAATGTATAGAATTTTGTATTTTGTGGATGTGATTATATTGAGAAAATTGTTTTGATTAAATAGGTATATATGTGGCTTGACTTTTTATGTAAAATATGTGGGACCTAACATGTAATTTTGCTAGGCCAACAAAATTTTATTATTTTGGTTGCTCTAAATTGACCTAGCAATATCTTGGTTTTATAGGGACTTTGGAATTTTAATAGATAATTATGGTAACATTTTTAGAGTATATAAATGATGCTGTTGAAAGTGATATTGAATAATATATAAAAATGTGTATTTTTATTGACATGACTGTATTAAGAGATATGTTTTGGTAATGAGTATATGATTTGACTTTTTGTAAAGATGTGAGACTCAATATTGATTTTGATATAGTTTTATTGAAAAATTGATAAAAACACTTGATGTTTAAAGATTTTCTTAATTAATAAATGTATAAAAATTTATGTTATGTGGGATTTGGTTCATAGTGGGTGGTTGGGATTGTGAGCTATGTAAAAATTAAGGGATAAAAATCAACACGAGTCATCACCAAATTATCGAGGCGATTTGAACAACCAAATATGACTGACAGGTAGCCAAACTCATCACAGTCGCACCGAACCTCTATAACGTTTATCGATTCCCATAATTAAAGGGACGTCAGTGATTGTATCTCCTGATTGGATGTCAATCAATTAATAGAGTCCAAGTACGATTCTAACTCCTAAATAGGAGGGTTTGATTTTGTTCAATTTCGAAACCTTTTTAAGTGTTAGAGAAAGAAACATTCTTCTAGTTTGAGGAGGAAATAGACTGTACAAAATCTTTAGAAGGAGGAGGACAATCAAGAAGGTACGCACAATTTTTTTCTAGCAATCACTATTTTTTCTTCCTATTTTTGAGTATTCTACTAATTTGAGCATCGAAGCATCAACGGTGGCTATTGTTACCATTCTGATAATGCTATTTATAAGTGTTTTGCAAGTTTTACAGCCAATAAACAATCAATAAGTTGTGGAAGCAAAATCCAATCGCGCAATTACTAAGTCCGATGATTTTTTTTTCTAAACAAAAATAAATTGAAAATGAAAGTTTTGGACCATTGAATATAAACTCGAAATATTTATTATTGACATGCAACCAACATTTTCCTATGGTTCCTTCAATTGCATACTTGCTGTTTATTAATCAAAATGCCAGCCGTAATAAGGTGGCCAAGCAATATCAGCGGTAGAGAAACAACGACAACTGTCCAAATCGACCGGCCCTCATCGTAACTCGAATCGGCATCGTATAACAACTGTACGGTTGTTTAGCTATCTCTCTATTATTTCTTTCCCACCCACATTACAGGATCGTGTCATCTACGCCCCTGTTCTCCCAAAATCAAGCATTTACTATGGAGGGCATGTGGTAATTCACTCCCAACTCGTGAAAAGCTTATTCATAGGCATATCCATGTACAGTTGGAATGTGTTGTTTGTAATGGAGAGTTGGAGACAATAACTCATATTTTATTTGAATGCCCCATGGCTGTGCGAGTGTGGATCAGGATGGGTATGTTTGGAATGGTTAATTATCACCTGGGGGAGGATTTTATTAGCTGGTTTGAGAGGTTTATTAAAGTAGCAGAGTCGAAGGATGTAGTGCTGGCTACGGCTATTATTTGGCTGCTTTGGTTTAACAGGAACCAAGTGCTATATGAGACAATGTGTCTAGCACCTGAGAGAGTGGTCAAGGCTACAATGGGAATTGTTTCGGATTTTATTAGCTGGTTTGGAGTGTGGTTTTTTCCAGGTGGTTGCTGAAACTGATTCCTTAAGTCTAGTCTCTCAAGTGCTGGCTCTGTCACCAAATTATTTTCCACATGGGGTGATTATAGAGTCCATACAGTCTTTGCTTTCTAAATTCATATCTGTAGATGTCAGTCATGTTCGCCGTCAAGCTAATTCGGTGGCTCATGAATTGGCTCAAATTGCTATTAGGCAAGAGCAAGACCTGTTTCTAATTGAGGAGTTTCCTCAAGAAGTCTCTACTTATGTAGCTTGTGACATTGCTAATTCGGAGTAATATATGAGATTCAATTGTGATAAAAAAAAAAGAGAAGATTAGTGGGTTGTTGTGAATGTGTTAGGAAACATGTTTTGATACTAGTTATGCATGGTTTGGATCATTATTAATACTTAATAGATGTGAAAAAGGAGAACTATTTAAAGCAACATAACTTGGTTTGGAATTTAAATTCTCTTGCTCTGTTATTCCAGTGTTTTTTTTAATCATTGTTTTTTTTAATCATTGCTTATGTTTTGTTCAAGAGCTGGAAATTTGAAAAATGTTTGATAAGAGACATCAATCGGGAAGTCAAAATATTTATGTGATTTCATGTAATTATATTTTTAACTGAATATTGTAATGACTAGTTTAATTTTAATGTAATAACATTCAAGGCGTGATGACCCAGCCTCCCAAAATTGGGTTCCAGCCATCAAAAATTTATTGTTATTTTATTTGCTTTAATTTTTATTACTAGTTTAAAACTTATGATTATGTGTCAAAAAAAAATTCTCGCCCCAAACCCCGCCTTGAGGGCCTCCAATAAATTTTTCGCCTCGGGCCCCAAATAAGCCAGGGCCGGCCCTGACTCTTCCCACTAAAAACCCTTCACTTTCTTTCTTCTCACAAACACAACCAGGTAACAAGAATCATGACGGCGAGCAGCAACATGGGACAATTCGGAGTCACAACACTAACCAAAGTGTTTGTCGGAGGCTTAGCATGGGAAACTCCGAAGGAGGCCTTGAGAGAGAGAGCATTTTGAAAAGTACAGTGACATCTTGGAGGCTGTTATTATCTCCGATAAGCTCACCGGCCTATCCAAGGGCTACGGATTCGTAAGAAATATTGGTCTCTAATTATATTTTTTCTTGCTACAAAAATATTAATATGCATTTTCTATTTAATTTGTTTTCAACTTAGGTCACGTTCAAGGACGCTGAGCCATTGAGAAGGCCTGTGAAGACACTGCTCCGATTATCAACGGCCGCCGAGCTAACAGTAACCTAGCTTCCCTGGGAGCACGCCGCCCGAGATCCGCATCCACCACTCCTCCTCAACTAGGTATATATATATATATTATACATTTATACGTATGTAATTATAATCTCTGCATTATATATAGTCTAATATATAATTGAGGGATGTTTTTAAAATGATGAAGGATCAAACGACGGTGGACCGACGTCCGCATCACCAGCTCCAGCCGATCAGGTGCACTGGTACTATCCAGCAAGGACACCGGCATCGCCATTCCCTCACCATCATTAGAAGCACCATGATATCACGCCCTTCCATTTGATGGGTTTGTGTTGTTTCTCCATCCTTAGATTTGTAGCCTGGACTACGTTATTAAAATAGCCCGGCCCTGCCTGAACATATATCATTGTTTGGTTTTAATCAGGTACTCTACAGCTTACGTTGCAACTGATATGAGTTACAACTTACAACCATATATGTAAGTAGACCACATCACAACCGTCGCCTTGATCTGTTTATTGATTGATGATGTCGATCTGTACATGTGATAACACACATCTGATGCAAAGGTTGCTGGCTGAAGAAGAGATGACTGATTAGCGGGCAGAATAATAGAATGGAGTGGAGAGGCAAGCTTTATTCACAACATTGACCATCAAGTGATGATATCCAAGGACAAGGCAATACCATATTAATTGTGCCTTAATTTGAGATTTACTGTTGTTGTTTGCTTGAATTGTTAGGGTCAAAGACTCTCTAAACGCCAGTTTGGAAGTGTCAAATGATATATCGAGTGACGAAGGGGTTTAGGATTTCATATTGATCGATGGAAAAAGAAAATGAAGCATAAAATATGATAGATCAAACTTTTTAACTTAGTAGACGTGATCTTTTGGCCAAAACTTTCAGCATAACAAATCAGTGCCAACGATATCTACCATTTCATATATCTATTAACCATCGGGAGGGACGAGTCTTACATGGGTAGTTTAATTCTCCATATTAACTCTATCCCTTTTTATAGTATTGGAACAATGAGCAAAAACATAATCAACGATAATAAGAAGTACACTTGCCTACCGCTTTATATTTTTGTTATCCATCCATCATCTTTTTTTAGAAAAATCAGAAATGAATCAGGAGTTATTTGAAGTTTATCTTAATAAAATCTTAACAAATTTGGACTAATTAATTATCTTTATTAAAAAAAAAAACATTCTCAAATTTAAATTAAGTCACTGCTGTACATACCGAATTTACAGTTTTATCACTAGTCATCACTGGTCCGACACTTTACATCACGAGTTAACAGTTACCGGAAACATTATGAAGTCCAATAAAATGTTGCCACGTTAGCATATATTTTACTTCTTCAACAAACCAACCTAGTTACTCTTACCAGTCACACGCTGAAAGTGAAAAGTGAAAAAGACAAGATTCCATTATTGATCGAATCGCGCTTGGATTCACCTTACTACTACTATTATTTAGGCCTTTTATAGATTCTAGTTAAAAGAACACCGTATTTCACTTAACCCAAACCCTCGGTCCCTCCCTCTCTCTGTCTCCAGCCCAGTCCTGGCCGTCCCGAACCATAACTTGCTAGATCTCACAAAGGTACTTTCTTTCTCTGTAATTCACTTCACTGCTTCACTTGTTTCTTTTGTTCTTATTGTTTACATGACGGAGTGTACTGTGATTCGTCTTGATTATATCTCTAGATTAGTTCGGTTAATTGCTTCTCTTTTTCTTAGGGTTTATCTGTTTTTTGTTTAATTTATCGGTATGGAGAAGGTAAGTTTTGTTTTTAATGACCTTGAATATTGCTCAGATACTGTTTCTATGGAGGAATCGAAAGAGGGAGGCGTTTTGGTGGGTAGCGTTTCAGAAACGTTTGAGGTAGCTGGTGATGATGCTGAAACCCTAGTTGAGTCCATGGATACTGAGGTTCAGGGTCAAGGTCAGGCCGGTGATGATACTCAAACCCTAGTTGAGTCCATGGATACTGAGGTTCAGGGTCAAGGTCAGGCCGGTGATGATACTCAAACCCTAGTTGAGTCCATGGATACTGAGGTTCAGGGTCAAGGTTGGGCCGGTGATGATAATGAAACCCTAGTTGAGTCCCTGGATACTGAGGTGCAGGGTCAAGGTCGGGCCGGTGATGATAATGAAACCCTAGTTGAGTCCCTGGATACTGAGGTTCAGGGTCAAGCCCAGATTGAGGGGTCTTCAGCTGAGGAAGTGCTAGAGGAAGGTGAGTTATGTGACGAGGGGGATGTTAAGGATTCTGGTGGTGATGTGTTGGGTTTGGGAACTGAGACTGGGGTGGAAGATTCTTCAATGATCAGTGATCCATCAGAAAGCCAAAATCAAGGGGCAGACGTGACTCGGGAGGAGAGTGTGGAGGGAGATAAGAAAACAACTGAGGATAAAGGTGTTGTAACTGATGACAAGGGGTCGGTGCAACTAGAAAGTATCAATGATAAAGCTCGGGATGACAGTATTGGAACTCGTGCTGATGGTGCTGCTGAAGCTGTGAGTTCAACAGAGGTAGAAAGCCAGAATCTTCAGGCAGTTGAGGTGGTTGCAAAGGAAGGTGATGCAAATGAGATCGTGGATGCTCAGGCAGTGGGAGGGGAAGAACCAGACGCTACAAAGGAAGCTGCTAATGTCAAATGTGAGGAATATTCAATTGGCACATTGGTTGAGGAGGGTGTAGACAGGATGGAAGTGGTTGATGGTGGAGTTGACATGGTGCAAGATATTAAAACGCTGGAGGCTGATAATCCGGATAATGGAATACTTAATTCTGTGACTGCAACTAAAGTTGGGGAATATAACCAAGCTACAGAAGAGGAAGCAGCAGCATCTGCAAAACAAGAGGAAGCTGGAGGTGATAATTCTTTAGATGGGACTGCTAATAATTCAAACAGGGAACAGATTTCAGTTACTAAGGGTGTCTGTGGGGAGCCTGAAAGGGAAGATGTTAATGGCACAGGGGCAGGATCATTGGATGAACATAAAATAGTTACTTCAGAAGGAGAATTTGCGGTACTTAGTAATCAGGAGTTTACGTGCTCCAAAGTTGAAGGTATGGATATTGATGCTCTCAATGAAAATTTATATTTTACATTTGAAGAACTTACATCACATGGTGAGACAAATAGTGGAAGCACTGAAAATCACTGTAACCTGATTGCAGATTCCATACCTTTGTCTCAGCCCGTGCAAGTAACTAGGGGTCTTGAAATTGCTGCAGTGGATGACAAGGCACTTTCAAACTCTGAGAAAGAGGGCTTGGATCGGAGCATGGCTCACGATGATGCTCATGTGGATTCTAAATTAGAGCCCTCAAATGATTTTGACAAACAAGTTACTCAGGCTAAACAGGTTGGTTTCCATGGAAAGTCGGAAACAGAAGTTCAACAGAGGCAGTCGAAGGCTGAGACAGTTAATGGAGATGGTGGAATCCATTTTCAAGTGCTTGTAGATGCAACCTCAGGTCAATCTAGTCCAGTGGTTGTCGGAGATAAAATTGTTGTAAATTCCAGTCCAAGTGTTGAGATTTCGGATTATGTTGACATGGATGGGATGCTATCTTGCTCAGGAAAGGAGCAGAATTTAACTGCTGAAACGGTGTCTGGAGGGACTGTAGCAGATGCTCAAGCCATTGACGGAGATGCAGAAGTTGCGTCACAGCCTATTGAAACAGAAGAGCGTCCTGCTGATAATGAGCCGTGTGTTATACAAGGAGGGACAGTAGAAGAAACCAAGATTCTGTGTTCTGGTGCAAGGGATCAGCCATTGAAGTCTGGTGAAACTGTTGATGAGAGTGCAGCCCATGATTATTTGGAGGTCAATTCAAATGTTGGGAAAGGACCGAAGGTGAAAGTCGTTGAACAAGCCATTGACGAGGATGAATTTTATCCTGATTTTAAATTGGCCAATAAACGGAGGGCTGTTGATTCTTTTGCTGATGACTCTGTAAATCAAGAAGGGAGAAAAACTATTTCCTTTGCAAAAGTATCCTTGACTACTCCATCTACTCCTAAGCATTCCTTTAAGATTGGTGAGTGCATTCGTAGAGTAGCCCCTTCAATTTTAAAATGTGACAGTGAGAAGTTGCCGAAGCTAGATGGCAGCAGTGACAGACTTTCTGGGGATGGATTTGATGCTTCTCTCCGTAATGTTGAGGATGCAGAAAAAATTGAGATGATTGTTCCGGTGGAGTACTCATCACTGGATGAATTGCTATCGAAACTTCACTTGGTGGCTAGAGATCCCTTTGGAGGATATGAATTTTTAAATGTCATTGCTAGTTTCTTCGTTGATTTTAGGAACTCAGTAGTTTTAGAACAGTATTTGGCTACGGAGAAAGCTGGTAGTAAAAGAGGAATGCCCCATCCTTTGGGTGTTTCTCCTGAAACATTTGAATTTGAGGACATGAGCGACACTTATTGGACAGACCGGATCATCCAAAACGGCTCTGAGGAACAACCCTCGCGTAAAAGTAGAAAACGAGAAATTGATCCTATCCAAGGTAATCCTAGATCATACTCTAGGAGGCGATACTCTTACTCTAATGATGCGGCAGCAGGAAAACCGATTGGTTATGTGGGTGAGAATGCACCTGCAGAATTGGTGATGAATTTCTCTGAGGTGGATACTGTTCCATCAGAAATGAATCTAAATAGGATGTTCAAGCATTTTGGACCGCTAAAGGAATCTGAGACAGAAGTTGATAAGGAGGCCAGCCGTGCCAGAGTGGTTTTCAAGAGGTGTTCTGATGCAGAAGCTGCTTTCAACAGTGCCGGAAAGTTTGGCATTTTTGGTCCGGTTGCTGTAAACTACCAGCTTAATTACACTGTATTACCACCTTTTAGAAATCCACTGGTGGCTACAACACAGGGAGATGAAGATACCAGTCTTTTACTAGAGTATTGACCATTACTCTGATATCAAAGTTTCAGGTAATTATATGGATCTGGACAAATTTTCTTTGTTTTACTGTTTTGTCTACAGCTTAATTTTATTTAGTTAGATCCTGGAAAAGAGATTTTGTTAAGTGATATCAATTAGATAACCTTTTTTATGTGGATTGGAATTTGTCTCAGCAAGGATGGTAAATGGGGGTGGGGAAAGTCAACAAAGAAAGAAGAGGGAGAATGTTACTTGCTCCGAATCTTACTTGCTTCTGACATATGAATCTCTGATAATATTGCGAATTTGCAACTGTGGGAGTATTGCGCACGAAGTAGAGTGAATAGGGGAGTAACTTAGAGCTTCAATTTATGTGGGGTAATGTCCACGTGCATATTGGATGTTTCTGATTCCGCCCACTGCTGGCATGAATCCCAATTGCCGTTGGTAAAAGCCGTAAAAGGGTAGAACTCTTGTGCACAAAGTTGCCAGTGTGGGCGGGACATTTGAGCCTGATATTTGAATATATCCTAATGCTGTAATGCGCTTCTGTGACTTAGAAGATCAGATAATGAGCAACGGTGGATCTGTGACTAATAAGACTGAATGTTGTGTATTTGCGACTGCAGGGTTTACCGGATGCATCAGTCCACTAGGTTCATCTGGTTATTTGTAGTTGTGGCTCATGGTTCTGTTTCCTTCATCAAGTGGGTTCTTCATGCTTGTTATCTTCGCCGAGTAGAAAGATTCGGTTATGGAATTGTGACTCCCATTTTATCATAATGGATCATCCTTCTACCTGTTAATTTAGAGTACTGATTTTGTATGTATTCTATTCTGTCTCAGTTGATTCTTCACAAGCACAAGTTACTAGATTCCTGTTTTAGGCATTGTTGGTTATGTTTTCTGAGAAATAGTTGCAGAGGAAGAAAACGGATTTTTTATTTATTGCAACACTAGAAGAGAAAAGAGGCAAAGATCAAGAACACAAGTAACATAAATACTGCAAACGTCATAGATAGGTAATGTTAATACTATCCCACCAGTACATAAATTGCATAAATGATCCCAGGTATATAACCCAATACTGTCAGCAACAAATCTATCCAGAATTCCACCTGCATTTTCAACCAATATAGAACCCCATAAGAAGATTATTTTTTTTAATAAAAAAAGTAGTGAGATGATGGTTACCCCACAGCCATAGCGCAGGAAGACCCCAACAGGTGGAAGGAGGATTGCCAGTACCACCTCTAGAAAAGTCGCTGAACCCATTTGAGATGATGCTCTTCTTCTTCTTCTTCTTGTTTGTTGATGATGATGATGGGAGAATTGTTCGACCACAGTGGACTCGGAGGAATTTCTTCTAATTTTAGAAAGATGGATCCTTGAAAGTCTACAACAAACAATAAATGGCACCACAGAAACAAAAAAACTGACTGCAGGTGTCATGGACAGCAGAGGCAGAGGTTGCTACGTGGGAGTCTCTTTTGCATACGTGCCACCATATACCGGTTTTGTAGTGTGTTCAATTTTGGCCAACGACAAACTTGATGAATTAACATCTGCATGAAAAAATAGGGTTTGGAGGGATCACTACCATTATTATAGTTAAAATTGGCTACAATTTCTAAAAATAATGCCGTTATATTTTTTCCTTCAATAATGACATTATCTATAAGATTTAGTATTTAGAGTTTATGATTTATATTTTAATATTTAAGGTTCAAAATTTAGAAAATAACTTGACATTGGCCTAATTGGTTACCTTGTTGGACTTAAGGCGCATGTGTCGCGCTTAAGGTCGGGCGTTTCACACCCAATTAAAAATTTGAGATTTAATTCCTTAGAGTTTGTCTTGAAAGTAGACTTGGGTCCAAATTTATGGGGATGTAAGACCCTTGTATTTATCTAAACATACTTGGGCCCTCCTTACCCAGGTTCGGTCTTAAACGTTTATCGTCGTGGTGCAAGTTGTCGTAGTTAGGCCCAAGTTTGGATTTGGCCCAGCTCCTTGAATGACACACTAAACTAGTGGTTTTTTTATATCAACAAAATTTAAGATTTGGAATTTAGTGTTTAGAATGAAGAAGCTTTAGTTGGGATAAAGTTGAATGTGGTAACTTCTTGCAAATGCGGGCTTAGACCGAGTCTCAAGATAGTGCGGACTACCTAGATAGGCCTGAATTTGGATCCGATCCGGTTATCCAGTGGGCACACTAAGCCAAGAATTTTAATTTTTAAGATATAGATTTTAATTTTTAGAGTTTAAAATTTAGAGTTTGTGTTATTAGTATATTCTAACGATATGAATACTAAAGTACTCAATAACATATTTTAAAGCATGATTTAACATAATTTTTGTGGGAAAATTGTGTGTCATTGTACCTAAAAGAATTGTAGTCCCCCCTATCCCTAGAAAATGTGATCTAACAATATCATTTGTGCGTTATATCTTGGGCTCCAATCCGATCTTAACCATGACAGTGTAAACATCACTAATATGATTTCCCCACTCTGTACTCTGTTTAAGACTCTTGTGCTTCAAGAAAATGAGACTATCATGTAAATACTAAATTAGATGACTTGCTACAGACATAATTGGTTGTCAACTGAATTCTTTTGATCTCAGCTATATGCATGATTTCATATGGGCAATCAGTGAGAATCCATAACAAGTTTGTGACTTTATTTCCAAGAGCATCACTCATTAGAAATTATACAAACTTGAATAAATCAATGCATTCGCTTACAGAGTTTGCTCCAATCAAATTTCCAATTACATTGGAAATACAAACGTTGAATTGCTGGAATGAGTTGAATGAAGAGCATGAGACCTACCAATTGTCATGGCTGATACGGCTCAGGAAGCTGAAGACCAACACTTGCTGCAGATTTTCCAAGTACTCTCTTCATTTCATCCGATCTATCAATTGCAATATTGTAGGAGAAGAGCAAGTCCTGCAAAACAGTCACCATGTAAAAATCCCAAAACATGGATATAGAGAGTGAACTGTTTCTCTCTCTCCATATAAAAAAATTCAAACTACTGATGGGTAACAAATAATATTTGGACAACAGCGGCAAAAGGATGTAAAAGCATTTCATAATACATCAGAAGTCCATTTCAAATAGCAGATACTGATCAAAGGTAAACTGAACAGGAAGAAAATAAAGAGAGCAATACAATATGATGGTGCACACTGTTAAGAAGAAGAGTGTAATCCCGTGCAAGCTTGATTTTCTGTTGAATGGACACAACATCTGACAGGTCCCGATTCTTCTGGAACTCTTGTGTTATGTACACGATGAAATGTTTTTTATAGTCTTCTTTGCCCACATGTTTCCTGACAGCTTTGAGAAGTTGGCGATACACCTTACACGCTTGCAGTGCTTCCGAACTCATCTCCAATGGTAATTTCTATTTTTCAGCACTTCCCTTTTGAATTCCTATCAAGGTGGTAAGCTCAGTGCATAATTAAAAGAACTGAAATGATAATAGTGTAATATCAAAGAAAGTCGAAGATCAAAAAAGTTTCAGTGCATACTGATATACTCATTCCAAATTCTAGCATTTAGGATTTAACAACTTCCAAACAATAAATATCGATGATTTTGAGATATTAGTGAGTACACACCGATTGTACAAATACCACAAGCATTATATTTGCACAAGATTGATGGCCAGAAATTCTCAGTCTCCCTTGCTATGTTTCCTTAATTTCAATAGTGTGAGCATAGTAAAGCAAATTCGTTCTCAATTGAAAATCAGAATCTAAGGTTCATCACATGTCATGTCTGAGGAAAGTAAGAACTGATAAACTTGACCAGAAATGTACTAATACAAGAGTCGGTTAAAATATTGAAACAAATATTGCACGAAAGAGACACTGCACTCAAACCAGCAAATAAAGTTGTTCTCAGTCTCCCTTGCTATGTTTCCTTAATTTCAATAGTGACAGCATAGTAAAGCAAATTCGTTCTCAATTGAAAATAAGAATCTAAGCTTCATCACATGTCATGTCTGAGGAAAGTAAGGACTGATAAACTTGACACGATATGTCGATATGTACAAATACAAGAGTCGGTTAAAATATAGAAACAAATATTGCACGAAAGAGACACTGCACTCAAACCGGCAAATAAAGTTGATCATCTCCATGAATGCTTCGACAAGTCATAAAATTCACGAATTCACAAACTATAGGTTCAGAGATTAAAGGTATTAGGGAGTAGATTCACAAAAAAAAGAAGGTAGTTGACATACAAGTGACCACTCACACTCTCTACTACACAACAGGGCTCCACAATCTACTATTTTAGACCAATTCAGAAGAAAAAGATCATTAATCATGCCTAATTTCAACCAGTTTCATATTGAAATGATAAACTTAAATAATATAAGATATAAAGTAGCAAGTAGACATTTCTGCATTGCAAGTAAAACCATAATGAGGAAAAACAATCTTCAAAGAAAACCATGATAAGCTTAATTTTGTTCTTCCTAAGATTCAGTTACAATAGTCTTCCATTGTATTCATTGAGGGTACCACATGATTTATCCTCAGAATCTTACCTTTCACTCCCTATCTATGCTCCCAAGTCTATCTTTCTATGAGAGATCTCAAGGCATTATTTCAAAATTCTCACAAAGACAGATGAATGCTGGTTTTGCCTACTTACAAGGTACTATTCTAGGAATAACCCCCATCAGATTGCCTCCATTAGATAGTTTTTAAAAAGGTGAAAATTATGTGTTATCTATGCAATGCTTTCTTTATTACTGGACCTTTCTACATTTTGGTGGAAATCCATGAATTCCAAGATGAACAGGGCACGGACCTTTACTTCCTATAGAAAAAAGAAATTACATTAAAAAAAAACCCAATTTTCCAAATTCAACCTAGACAAATGATCAAAAAGGTTTCAAGTATCTCTGTCTAGCTTCATAATTCCAAAAAAAACAGAAGAACATGTCAAAAGTAACAGGCTCACCTTGGCGTGATAGAATCGAAAACACTTGTTGTTGAAGAATTTGATTAACTTAATGGCAATTAAATCCGGGTTTGAAGCAGTCAGTGCAGACGGTGGAGCCGTCGAGAAGAAGAGAGGAGCGAATTGAGTCGGGCATATTTAAGCTGAATTCAAGGGCATCGGCTTTGAAGTCAATGAACGGCTGAGATTGTATATTACGATCCAACGGTTGCAAAGAACCGTTGCTTCTTAAGAAAATAGATTCTCCCGGATTTTGATCAAGTAGAGACGGAATTATGTGGCGCGACGGCGAGAGACTGAAGAGTGACGCTCTACCTCCGGCACAAGAGGTACGATTACTCTATTGTTCTCTGTTTGGTTGATGAGAAAACTAAGGAAATGCAAGCAAAATCATGATTTTGATTCTTCTACTGTATTCCTTACTCTCTCTCTTTTTTTTCTTTCAAATCACATTAGAAATTTAATAGAAATGTCAAAACATTGTTGTCGTATTTTCTCTTCTGAAATTGAAACAGTGTCGCTTTTCTAGTTTCCTGGAGAACGAAAATTATCAAGTTCTCAATGAAAATTGTCATCAGAATATAAATACTTCCCCTAGATATTGTATACAAATGTTTTACTTATTTGTCAATAGACTAAAGTGAAATTACTTTGGACTGTTTTGTGCAACTTCCTTTGCTTCAGACAATGCTCTGCTCAAAACTACCAGGGGAAACAGACGCTGCTTAATTTGGCTTCAGCTCTGGATGCATGTGCAACTGAAGCCGCCAAGGCCGAAGAAACGGTTGTCAGTCCTGACGAAGCTGATTCTAGTTCCTGTGCTTACACCACGATTTTGAATCATAAGAGAGATTTCAAGAAATGAGGGATCTTATTTCAAAAAAAAAAGAAATGAAGGATCTATTCACTCTATCAATAACCGAGCCAGGTGGAATTGATGACCAGTAACAAAAACAAGTTTTTGATAAGCAGCAGCAAAGATACATTAGCAAAAACAGAAGAAACACAACAGGGCATCATAGTAATGGCCTGGAGGGAGTCCGAACAAATACACAACAATCAGAAAAAGTAATATGCAGGAGACTAAAACCACAAAATTAGATCATCATCTCTTGAGGTTCCTTCTTTTGCCAAGACATCTGCCAAGTCATTTCCTCCTCTCAAGATATGTTGCACAGTGATACTGGATAGCTGGAGCTTCAATACCTCAATTGAATTTATAATCTGAGACATCTTCCAGGGGGTATCACACTGACATGTTACCCATTTGAAGGCATTAAGGGAGTCCGTCTCCAAAAACAAGTTAACTGCACATCAAATGTGAAAATTGGGAGGAAGATTCAAACAAGCAGGAGCATGGTAGAAGAAGAAGAAGTTCAAAATGAGAAACTGTATTCAAACTCTTGACAAAAAGGACTGGCTTGTCGCCGATGAAAGTTAAAATATACTTTCCCGGCAGCATTCCTCGCTGCTACTTTCAGCGGTGGGAGCAACCTGTATCTGCCATATTTTTAACTGGCCAACTTCTTCTGTGACAGTTGATTCCCAACAGCTTCCTCATTTTTAACCATTGCCTTTCTAGCAAGCTCATAGCCTGCAAAGTTCATCGCACCTAGAGGAGCAATCCAGAAAAACCTTGGCAGTGCCCCTTTAAAGAGACCAAGCAGCCCTTCATGACGAAGTATAGAGAAGGCCACCATTGTCATTGACAATTGTCGACCCCTTGCAGCAGTCATCATACGAGTTTTCATCACATCAAAAGGAGTAGTAACAACAGCAGCTAGCCCTCCAGACAAAGCTCCAACCGTGATCACTTCCCAGGGCACCAGCTCCCTCTCAAGAAGTCCCTGGGCAGCCTTAAAAACCAATATTGTAATGAGTAATCATATCAAAAAATCATTTTAAAACATTGAGTACAGGCATAACGCATACTGTTTACAAATGCTTGAATGGACGATGAGATGGAAATTGTCATTATGGAGGAATATGGAGAAACACCAAATCATATTTTCCGACAGAAAAGTGATTTTTAAATGCTCTCAAAGCCATTATTGATTCTTATTTCTGAAAATAAATCACCAGGAAAAATGAGGCTTCGATGGTAGTATAAAGTGGTTCTGGCAGACATGTTTCAGAAGGATTTGTATTTTTTGTTGCAGCAAGTCAGGGTAATCATGCAAAATGAGCTCGAAGATCAAATCATCTTAGAGGACATCCAATGCAAGTGGAAAACATAGAAAAAAATGACATTCGAAATCTTAAAACATATTGCTATTATTTTTTTTAAAAAAACTGTTAACATAAGTAAATCCCCATACCTTCTTGGATTCAGCGTAAAGCCCCATCCCAGCAACATAGAATGGAACTTCACGGCAAAGAGTAGCACCAGTCCCACGGAAAAAACCCTTTAGACCATCCTGCTGCCAAGTACCAACAATGGCCTCCCCCACATTGTCAAAAATGCCGGCCTGCAACCGCTGCTTTAATACCTCACATGGTATTCGCACTGCTGTTCCCAGAACAGTGCTACAGAATGACGATATTGATTGAACCTGAAGAAAATATTGGTACAACTTCTTTTTATGTCACCTTAGATAAGAACTGATACCAACACTCTGGAATTAGAGTCTTACACTTGAGGGCTCTCAATGTGAACTCATGAGAGCTTCAACTATGATTCTAATAAATCAACCTCCAATGATCGAAAATTAAGCTCTTCCCCTTTCAATTTGTATCATCTATTGGCAAAAAGAAATATGCTAGAGGATGCCCTTTGAATATAATACTAGTCTATAAGCCTCGCATGTGCATGTGCATGTGCATGTGCACGTGCAAGTAGGAGCAAACATGCACAGACACATGTACAGCCCAATAGGGCCAACCATTCTGCATGACAGCAGGTTTTACCCAAGTTACATATATTTCTTGATCTGAAGTAGACTTTCTGTTTACTATATTAACTGTCTTACATGTGATACCTGTGAAAACCAGCTGCTTGAGAAATGAAAAACTCTTTCATGTAAAAAAATAGAGTGGCTTGGACAGCCTTGAAGACAGCCAAATTAACTGAGTTATCTGAGGCATTGACATGGAATGAGGCATAGCAAACACAATAAAGCCTTAAATCGCAGCTAGTGCTTTCAGTTGCTAACGAATGAAATAGAATCTTAAGTACAGGATAATTTCAACCCTCAATGAGATCTAAGTTTCATTTTGACCCTCAATGATAAGTTTCGACCCTCAATCGCAGCTAGTGCTTTTTGACTCCTATTTTTCCATTCCAAAACAAAAATCGAAAATAATTATGGAATAAAATATCCATTATTGTTTGAATCTGTTCAATGAGGACAAGCAGAAATGTTGGATGAATAACAAAATAAAGACACTGTTTACCATCCAGATTTGACTAATCGAGCAGCAAAAACAAAATTATAACCAGAGAATATAACAATGATAACTACCTGGATATCTGGGAGTGTCGGCATGAAGTTTATCAAAACAAGCTTACTAGCCTCAAATATTCCAGTTCGCAAGCCATGGCTGTTCAAAGGAAAAAATCAGCCATAAAAACAGGATCACGGAGCAAAAGCATTGAGGAAAGGAAGAAAAAAAAAAGACCTTGTAAACTGTCCAAGAATTGCAGGAATTGAACCCCTGTATAATCCCCTAGTCCCAATTTGTGGAAGCTTTGAGATGATTTCCGGGAAGGTAAGTGTAGATGCTTGCACACGAGTCTACAAAACACAATAAATGGATAAATCATGAGAAGGCCTAAATATTCTAGTAACACTCCAAATTTATACTCCCCTCAACAACAGAACCATCCAAATTTGCAAACTATATCTGTCAAAATTCTTCAAAGCACCATGCACTTTTTTTTTTTTTTTTTGCCTTCATATATTTCCAGAAATAGCTATTTAAAAAATATATTTCAGGCGAAGTCGCAGAATGTTTTTGAGTATTAAAGAGAACATATGAAAAAGGGAAACGAATTCTGCCAAAAGGTGCATCCTTAGATAAGTATCTCGATAATCCTAATATACTCTCTTTTTGCATCAAATGACCATCTGGCAGCCCAAAATTTTAGTGTGAGAACATAGTAAGTCATGCTCCTATAACATTCAACTCAATGCATAATGTTATTATAAGACAGATCATAACCGAGTTCGTGAGGTATATGAAAATTGAGATTAAGAGTTTGCCTTTATTGTATCAACTGGGTGCATTAAAGAAGTGGAAAGTGCACATGAAAGCCCCCCAGCCAATGCAGATTTCAGAACACTTCCTGCAGGTATTTCCACAGGCGGCGCAACTGCAACTACAGTTGCAGCTTCAAACCATATATTCCTGCGAGTAAGACATAAAGGGGAAAAAGAAAAGAATAAGTTACAGTGGTTATAAAATTATCTATAGCAACTTAAGTATCCATTCAGGTTCTTTTCTCATGAAATATGTATTGATTACCTAGAAAAGAGAAACCATTACCATCCTAATTGAAGCGCCAAGCACTAGAGTAATTTAAGAATCATCTTATCAAGTGAATATAACATGCTTCCAAATTAGATGAGTCAAAGCTACAAAATCGCAATTTCATACTTCCTTTCTAACCAAAAGCAAATATATATAGGTAAACAACCCCCTGCACAAGGATCCTGCTGTAAGCAGATCAGGGACATGCAAGATGTATGCAAATCTTATCCCGAGGTGATTTCTAGAAATTGAACTTATGACTTCTAGGTTGCAGCCTTGCAATTCTATATATACAACTAATCTTCTGCCAAACCTTTGTCAGCCAGTGCTCAAATGAGCTAAAAAAAATCTTACCGGGGATCATCTTGGAGTCGATCAGAAGGAAGCAGAAGCATAAAATCCCGGAAATGTCCATAAGAAACAGATTTTTCTGTGTCTGCATTCAGGAATCGCATCATGGCCACCGCATTATCTTCATTTGCTGGAAGCCCAACATTTTTAAGTGATGCTAGTAGTTCATTCTTTTGCAATGTCCCAGACTTGCTTAAGCAAAGAGAAGTATAAGCTCGTAGAATCGTTGGTTCCCTCTGTTCCATCAAGGACAAGAACTGCTTCCAACCAAAAGATGTGGAAAATAAGTGACTTCTAGCACGGCACATAAATTCTCGAGCATATCTTTGCGGCAACTTTCTCTTTCTCATTGCAATCTCAAGATCTTCCAAGTTTACTTGACCATCACCATCTCTATCCAGCTCCTCAAAGAACCTCCTTCCTGTAAGATAGTGCAGGTCAAATTGGATAGGAATTGCTAAACAAAGGAAGTGTAATTGACAGTTTTTTAGAGGACAATCAACAGATAATTCGATCCTTTTAATAGTGGTACTTCAAAATAAATGGATTGGACAAATTAAACCAAATAACCTTTCATCAAACAAGTCTGTGTGGGGTAATAGAGGTACAGCATGTATCACATGTTAACTCCTTACAATGACATGTAACATTTCCTAGCTCATCATTGCAAAAGTACGAACATACCTATTATTTCTTGGCAGTTTATGAAACAATATATCAGATTGCACTTTGTAGCGAGAAACTGAGAAATATTTATATGATTTGTAATTCTTGGGTTTGCACCCCTTGGTGCTCTTAATAAAATTTTCCATTCAAAAAAAAACTGTTAATTTCTAAAATTCAACTTTGGGAAGTCAAAGCCAAATATAAAAGCTTATACATGTTTTTTATCATTCAATCAAGATAATATTGGAAAAGGTCTTCAAGTAACTGCAAGAAAATCTTTAATGATAAGTGATCATGTCACATGGCTCCAGATACATCTTTTCGGAATGTGGTTCCACGGACAATATAATATAAGAACAAATTAAATTATATCTGTAACAAAATACAATCACAAATCTCTAGCCAACAAGAATGTTTTATTTTTATTTTTAATGTAACAAGAAAGTTCTTCAAGTTTACATAGAATCAGAGAGAATATCTATGAAAACACATCCAATAGCCATCTGATTCTTTTGCTGTTCCTGCAGCCCCATTAACAATCCTGCATTGCATCATAATGATGGGAAAATGTTATTTTTTTTCTTTTAAAGATGTGAGTGGTTAAGATATCGATTTTATTCAGCTCAACCAAAACAGACACCTAATAGTAAGAAATGAGAAAATTTACAACAATCACGTTGGCCCAATCAGCATGAAACACTCCTCGCACTCATTCACATTCCACCAAACAAGGGTGAAACAAAACAAAAGTGATCACCTAGCCGCATTAAAAGACATACCTTCAGACTCTGTGTATCGAAAGAAATCCTGGACAGAAATTAGTTTCTTCTTGTCAGGATAGTCGTTAGAAGGTCGCCCCAAATGTGGCACAAGCTCAATCAGTTCAGCGAATGAAACAGTTGACAATGTTGATTTCAAACGCTCCACATTTGACAGGGGAATACTAAGTAATCCACCAGCCCTCTTCTGTTGAGAGCTATCCCCTGCTTCCTCTGTACTGCCAGTACTAACAACATTGTTACTCTCTTCACCAACTGAAGAAGATACTCCAACAATACCTGACGATATGACACCCACCCTAGCGAATTTCAAATTCCCGAAAAACCCATTAACATCAGCCTTTCGGCCTTCCCAAATACTCATCAAAGCCCCTAGATGATCAAACTGAGAGGTAGGAGGAGGGTGCAGGGGAGAAGAATCAGAACTCTTCTGTTCCGTTTGCTTCCCCTGATCAAGTTTCTGAAGATTTTGCACCAACTGATCATATATAAAGCCTATTACGCATTCAAGCGACACATGATTTCCATCTCTATGTTTCACAGCATAAGTATTTGATAGTGCATCAGACTGATCACCCTTTAGTTCTCCATTCTTTGCTTCCCATTGAACCTTTGATGATTTCATCGAATGCACGCACAAGCGTGAATTCCCTTTATTTTCATCCTCTGTTTTCTGAGACTTCTTCTTACTCATTTTGAATGGGCTCTGAAAAACCTGAACAAAACTATTAATCAACAAATTCCAAGTCACTGCAAACCGCAAGCAATTCATGCATGATCCTTCTTCATTCCCCAAATCCTTCCCTTTCAGCCCTTTCTTAGGTACCTCCACTTTGCAACTAATATTGGCATTCACAATATTTGGTGAAAACAACCAAAACAAGTTATTGATGGGTACTTTGATTGACAACCCTCCTTTCTTCTTCTCTTCACTATTCACCAAGAACTGACCATTACGACCATTACTCTTCAACGCAAAGATATGAATCCTACCATCACTATCCGCAGTATTCACTCCATTCACTAATTCTAGACTCTTAGCTTTATTCTTCGGCACTGCCCAGCAAGTTTCTAGGTCTTTGGCAGCTTTCCGAATCCCCGATTCAAGCGGCGAAAGCGCCACCTGAATCGAGTTGAAAAACGACTCCGCTGGATGATAACTTGCGGACACCATTATCACTCTCTCTCCTTCACTACCCTTCCGTTGCCAACTTCAACAACAATCACATATGTTACCGCACAAAAAAAAAAAAAAAAAAATCTACACCAGATTCTATAAGAAATCAAAGAAGGCGCAATTACAGTGGTCGACCTGAACCGGAACAACTGAGATCCGATGAAGGAACCGCGAATTCAACTTGAAACCTCCGATTGTAAGGACAAAGAAACGATTGGCACCGTGAAGATTGTTTCTTCTGGCATTAATCTCAGGCAACAACACAGCATACAAAATGAGTTACAGAACAGCTAGTTAGAGAGCTTAGTATCAGAATGGACACGGAAGAGCTGAACCCATAACCAAAAAAAAGAGAGAGAAATGAAGATTCTGATTTAGATTGAGAGGAATAAAAAGGGTATGAAGGAAAACAGGGATTTTGTTTCTGTTTGAGAAGCGAGAGATATGGTGGCAGAGGTAGAAGAAGAAGAAGAAAGAAATTATGATTTATGAGATGCAAAATAATCAAGAAAATAAAATATATTTTAGTTTTTTAGTTTATTTTTATTGGATAATGAATAATAAACGAATGGATAAAAGCTGACGTGTCCTAGTAGGCATGGAGCCGACTTGGGTTAAAGACACTGTGTAAGATTTGGATTTTCACGGAAGAAGGGAAGGAAGAAGACGAAAGTGTCAGGGACAAGATAGAGTAAATGCAAGTATTTATTTTAGTGAAAATAGTTAATGTACGACAATATATGTTTTTATTATTGAGATATGTGTTTTGTTGATGTGGATGAGTATACATTTAATTTTTTGTAAAAGATGTGGGACTCAATAATGATTTTTATGTAATTTTATTAAAGAATGAATGAGGGAATGAAAGTGTAGATGTTTGAATAATGATTTTGTATTGAGATATGTGTTTTAGTGATGTGTTTGTATTGAAATATGTTTTATACTCCCTCCGTCCCATTTTAATTGTTCCCTTCACTTTTTTACACAGTTTAAAAAAATATTTAATTCTCTTTCAATTTGACGTTTATACCCTTATTTATAATGTACATGGTTATTGAGTTAGTTGTTCAGCTTTTCAAGTTAAGAGAAAAATGGTAAAAAATAGCTTTCATTAATTGAAATGGACATGCATTTTGGGACATCCCAAAAAAATAAAGGACAATTAAAATGAAACTAAGGGAGTATTAATTTAATTGTATTGAAAAATGTGTATTTAGTGTTTATAAGTGAGACCTAATTAAAAAAATAGATGTTTGTTATAGATATTCTAATTAATATGGATGATCCACCAACCCATATTAGCACCAACCCACATTAGCACCAACCCACAATGATCCACCAACCCACATTTGACAATGTATTGTTGACATTTACATTGCTAAATATAGAAATATAATCTTCTATATATATATGTAATGTAATACATGCAAGTGTTGAAGTAATTGGAAGAGAAATATATTGGAGTGCATTTTCTTCTTCTTTCTTAGTTCTAAGTCTTTTGTCTATTATTCTCTCTTTCTATTTAGAAGAAATTAAGTCATTGTTATTTCAACACTAGCAATTGTTATTTAATTACAACACGTTATCAGCACGAGTCTCTGCCGCTGTTCTGAAAGCAAGCATATCAGGTTGTAAGTAACAACTCCTCATATCTATATTTTTCTTAGATTCTTATAATATTTCATTATGTCGAAGTTGAAAAGCTTAGAGTTTACGGCTCTTGATATTTCTGGAAGAAATTATCTTTCCTGGATTGTTGACGCCGAGACTCACCTGGAAGCTGTGGGTCTTGATAACACCATTAAAGATGGAAATACTGAATCCCAGAAGGATCGGGCGAAAAGAATGATTTTCCTTCATCACCACCTTCATGAGGAATTAAAAACTGAATACCTCATGGAGAAAATTCCTCTTCAGTTATGGAAGGATTTAAAAGAGATGTACGAACACCAGAAGAATGTCATCCTCCCTAAAGCTCGTTATGACTAGATGCACCTGAGGTTGCAAGATTACAAATCAGTCCGTGAATATAATTCTGTCATGTACAAAATTAGTTCACAACTTGATTTTTGTAAGGAGAATATTACTGAGACTGATAAGTTGGAAAAAACTTTTTCCACATTTCATGCTTCCAATATGATATTGCAGCAACAATATCGTCAGAAAGGATATACGAAGCATAGTGAACTAATCAGTGTTTTACTTGTGGCTGAGCAGAATAATGAACTTTTGTTAAAAAATCATCAGTCTCGTCCTACTGGAAGTACACCGTTCCCTGAAGCGAATGTTGTGGTACATAATAATCGAGGACATGGACGTGGTGGAAGAAGAGGTCGAGGCCGTGGTTATGGTCGTCGAAACCATGGAGGGAATTTTGGTTTTCATCCATACCACCAGAAGAGGTATGAGAACGAAACAAGTCAGGCAAATAAAAATTTGCCAAATAAACCCCAAAAGGGTAATGATGAAACTTGTTTCAGGTGTGGTGGTTAGGGGCATTGGTCATGTACTTGTCATACGCCTAGACATCTGGTAGATTTATATCAAGCATCAATAAAAGGAAAGAGCAAAGTGGTGGAAACAAACTTTGCACAAGTTGATAATAATAATGATGTTAATAATTCTGATGATCTTGAAGATCTTGCAGATCTTGCAGATTTAACACATTTGGATGTTTCGGATTTCTTAGAAAATCCTGATATTTATAAATAAGTTTATTTCTTTGTTAAGTTTAATTGTTGTGTTATGTATTGAATTACAAGAAATAAGATTGTACTATTTTATAAATATTATTTTGATAAGTTTAAAAATTAACTTAAAAAAAATGAAAAGCAAAAGTCCGGAACTACTGACGGTTGGTTCGATCCTCGGACCTTCTTTTCTATTTTATATTTTATTGGATCTCGCCACCACTCGGCCACCAGTCCCGGACTTGTCCAATTTATACGATTAATATAGTTATATACAATCTAATATTTATTTATGATACTTTTGGATTAATATGTGATAAATATTATTTTATTTTCTTTAGAAATATGGTAGACGAAGATATATGTTTAATTGATAGTGCAACAACACACACTATCCTTAAACATAAGAAATATTTTCTACATTTGACATTGCTTGAAGCAAATGTTGATACCATTTCAGGCACATCAAAAATAGTTGAAGGCTCCGGAAGAGCTAATATCATATTGCCTAAGGGAACAAAAATATATATTGAGAAGGCATTGTATTCTTCCAAATCAAAAAGAAACTTATTGAGTTTCAATGATATTCGTCACAATGGATATCATTTTGAGTCTGGAAGAGAAGGTAATAAAGATTATCTATATATTACTTCTATCATTTCAAGCCAGAAGTTTGTACTAGAAAAGTTTGTGGCATTCTCTTCAGGTTTATACCATGCAAGTATAAAATGGATTGAAACACATGTTGTGATGCACCAGAAGTGCCCTGATTCAAAAGAATCTATACTTTGGCATGATCGCCTTGGTCACTCAGGTCCTACCATGATGTGTAGAATAATTGAAAATACAAATGGACATCAATTAAGAAATCAGAAGTTTCTTTTACCTAAAGATCACTTGTGTGTTGCGTGTTCACAAGGAAAGTTAATTGTGAGACCGTCCACCCTGAAGGTAGGTGTAGAATCTCCTAACTTTCTGCAACGTATTCATGGAGATATATGTGGACCTATTCATCCATCATGTGGACCATTTCATTACTATATGGTTCTAATGGATGCATAATTTAAATGGTCACATATATGTTTATTATCTACTCGAAATGTTGCATTTGCTAGATTCTTAGCTCAAATTATTCGTTTACATGCACAATTTCCTAATTATCCTATTAAGTCTGTCCGACTGGATAATGCTGGTGAATTTACTTCTCAATCACTTAATGATTATTGCATGTCATTAGGTATAGATGTTGACCATCCTGTTCCACATATTCATACTTAAAATGGTTTAGCAGAGTCACTAATAAAGCGTCTTCAATTGATTGCTAGACCGATGCTTTTGAAAAGTAAATTACATTTTGATACATGGGGACATGCCATATTGCTGCATCATTAATTCGAGTTAGACCTTCTGCTCATTATTCATATTCACCTTTACAATTGGTATTAGGTCATCAACCTAGTATTTCACATTTTCGTATTTTTGGTTGTACTGTTTATGTTCCCATTTCACCTCCACAACGCACTAAGATGGGACCACAACGTCAACTTGGTATTTATGTCGGGTTTGATT
Source organism: Euonymus europaeus (assembly GCA_963580455.1). NCBI lineage: Eukaryota > Viridiplantae > Streptophyta > Magnoliopsida > Celastrales > Celastraceae > Euonymus > Euonymus europaeus. The sequence continues at coordinate 3,552,317 of OY756961.1, forward strand.
CGCCTTCTATTATTATATATCTTGAACCACTAACTGGTGATATTTTCAAAGCTAGGTTTGCAGATTGTCACTTTGATGAATCTATTTTTCCTTCTTTAGGGAGCAAAAATTCTCAGCATCATAAACATGATGATATTTCTTGGAACACTATGACACAATCTCATTTTTGATCCACGAACAAAACAGTGTGATCTTGAAGTTCATAAAATTGTTCATTTACAAGGTATGGCTAGTCAATTACCTGATGCATTTAATGATACTTCAAAAGTTTTACAGTCACATATTCCTGCTAGAAATTCTACTGCACGTATCAATGTCCCTGAAGGACAAACACCAAGTGATGAATTAAAGCCACATCAGAAACGTGGAAGACCACATGGAGCTAAAGATAGATTTCCCCGAAAAAGAATTGTCCAAATTTATACCAAAGCTTTAGCAGAGCATACTCCAGAAGAGCATATGTCTCTTGTAGAGATTACTCCTGAAGAGAATACACTTACTGAATCTCAACCTTCTAGAAAAATATCTCTTGAAGAGATATATGCACCTGTTGATGAGAATAATGAGCGCTCAATAACTAATGAAGGGAGTTTGGATAGAAATAAGATTATTGTAGACAATATATTTGCATATGCAGTTGCTACTAACATTACCAGAAGTAATGAGGATCCCGAGCCTAAATCAGTTGATGAATGTCGACATCGAAGTGCTATGACAACTAAATTAAATTCTCTATCAAATAAAGAAGTTTTTGGACCTGTAGTTCAGACATCAGAAGGTGTTCACCCAGTAGGATTCAAATGGGTGTTTGTTCGCAAGAGAAATGAGAATAATGAGATTACTCGTTATAAAGTAAGACTTGTTGTACAAGGTTTCTCGCAGAGACCTGAAATTGATTATGATGAAACATATTCTCCTGTCATGGATGACATCACTTTTAGATTTTTAATTGATCTAACAGACACTGAACGACTGACTATGCGTCTTATGGACGTAGTAACAGCTTATCTATATGGATCGCTGGATTAAAACAATCCGGACGTATGTGGTACAATCGATTAAGTGAATACCTTATCAGAGAAGGGTTTACAAATGATCCGATTTGCCATGCGTATTTATTAAAAGATCAGAATCTGGATTTGTTATAATCGTTGTTTATGTTGATGATTTGAATTTAGTTGGGACTCCTGAAGAGCTCACTAAAGCTGCTGAGTATTTAAAGGCAGAATTTGAGATGAAAGATCTAGGACAGACAAAATATTGTCTTGGTCTTGAGATCGAACATTTACATAATGATATCTTTCTTCATCAATCTACCTATACTGAAAAGATATTAAAGCAGTTCTTCATGGATAGAGTACATCCCTTGAGTTCTCCAATGATAGTCCGTTCACTTGATGTTAAAAAAGACCCATTTCGAACCCAAGATGAGAAAGAGACATTACTTGGTTCGGAAGAGACATTACTTGGTCCAGAAGTACCATATTTGAGTGCAATTGAATCTTTGATGTATTTAGCCAATTGTACCAGGCCAGATATTGCATTTGCTGTGAATTTATTGGCCAGGTATAGTTTTGTTCCTACTCGACGTCATTGGAATGGAGTTAAATATATTATGCGTTATCTACGAGGTACAACCGACTTGGGTTTATTCTACTCATAAGAACTCAAGTCTCAGTTGGTTGGATATGCAGATGCCGGTTATTTATCTGATCCTCACAATGCCAAGTCTCAGACTGGCTATGTATTTCTTTTTGGAAATACTGCTATTTCTTGGAAATCAGTTAAGCAAACACTCACAGCAACTTCTTCCAATCATTCTGAGATAGTGACGATTTACGAAGCTAGTCGGGAATGCGTATGGCTGAGAGGAATGATTTCTCATATTCAAGAGAAGTGTGAATTACAATCTGTTAAAAGTATCCCAACGATAGTATATGAAGACAATGCTGCTTGTATAGCTCAGCTCCGCGGAGGATACATAAAAGGTGACAGGACTAAACACATCTCCCCAAAATTCTTCAATACACATGAACTCCAGAAGAGTGGTGATATTGATGTTCAACAGATTCGTTCTTGTGATAATCTGACAGATTTATTCACTAAGGCGTTATCACCGGCAACATTCAAGAAGTTGGTCTATGACATTGGTATGCGGCAACTCAAATGTCTACTTGAATCAGGGGAAGTAAAGACATGAAGACAGTGATATGAATTGTACTTTTTTTTCCCTTCGTCCAATGGTTTTTCCCACTGGGTTTTCCTTGACAAGGTTTAACGAGGCAATTTCTGCACTGATCTTACTCAACTGATATACAAGAATAATGTACTCTTTTTTCTTCACTAGGTTTTTATCCCACTGGGTTTTTACTTCTTAAGGTTTTAATGAGGAATATTCTTCGTATATGTGGTCATCCAAGGGGGAGTGTTATAAATATTCTAATTAATATGGATGATCCACCAACCCACATTAACACCAATCCACAATGATCCACCAACCCACATTTGACAATGTATTGTTGACATTTACATTGCTAAATATAGAAATATAATCTTCTATATATATATGTAATGTAATACATGCAAATGTTGAAGTAATTGGAAGAGAAATATATTGGAGTGCATTTTCTTCTTCTTTCTTAGTTCTAAATCTCTTGTCTATTATTCTCTCTTTCTATTTAGAAGAAATTAAGTCATTGTTATTTCAACACTAGGAATTGTTATTTAATTACAATAATGTTTGTATTGTTGCATTTGCTGAATGAGGAATTTTAGATGTTTAATGAAGTCAGGGGGTGTAATAGTGTTCATGCCGTCATGCGGGTTATAATTGTGGGCCTGCGCGAATTAAAGAGTTGGAAGGTTTAGCAGACTTAGGTATCGGCCCAAATGTATGCAATTTTTTTTAGCCCAACCTTCGTCTAGGCCCAATTTGGATTGACCATTTGGGCCTTAAGTTGGGTCTGGCCAGGCTTGGGACAAAAATAGTATCCTTTAGAGCAAATATAATAAAACATTTCTAATGATGAATGAATAATGTATGAGAATATGTATTTTTGTTGATGTGATTGTATAGAAAAATGTGTTTTGCTAATGTGTTTGTATTGAGAGATATGTTTTGGTGATATGGATTATGATATGGCTTGATTTTTTATAAAAGATATGGGACCCATTATGAATTTTGGTATAATTTTGTTTGAAAATGAATGAGAGAATTAAAGAGTAGATGGTTGAATAATAATTTTTGCATTGGAGATACGTTTTGTTGATGTCGCAGTATTGGAAGATATGTTTTTTATAAAACTAGAATTATCAAATAACTTATTTCTAACTTTATCATCCGTTTTTCATAATATTTCTCAAATTAGCACTTCAAACCACAACTTTTCAGCTTTGGTACAATAATACCACCAACAATTTTAAAAACCACTTTCAATCACCTCTTTCTCTCTCTCTCGCTACAGAATCTCTCTCCTATTTTCCAAACCTTTCGATTCTCTCTCTTCTTACCCAACCGTCCGATTATCTCACCTGACTCTACTAGTGATTCTCTCCCACCAGCCAATCCTCTCATCATCAAGAATTGGAACTTCAAAAATGGGTTTCTCTCCGATCTAATCTTTCTTTAAGTCTCTATTACTCTGCATTCGACTATCGATCTGCTCCTTCAACATCTGTTGATAGCTTTTTTAGATATGGATTCATACCGATTCATACAGCTTCTACTATCGATCTGTTGATTCTCACTATTTCGTTGCCATATATGAATGTGTATGCAATTTCCTTCAAAAATCAGAGCTGATGATTTTGTGGAAGATGGCGCACCAGATTTGAATCCATGACTACTAGAATTCCAAGAAGACGCCATCGAAGTAGATCTTGAACCCAAAAATTGGACCTGATGATTTATTGATAATTTTTCATTGTTGAGGATTTTTAATTGATAAAAACGAATTTTTGGTTTTATGCATTGGAAGATGTGTTATTATGAAGTTGTATTATTAATGATAATTTGTAATTGTTGAAGAATTTCAAAAAAAAGAGATACAATATGTACACACGTACAAAACTAAAAGACAAATTTTTAATTGTAAGATAGTGTGGGCAATCCGGGCAGTTTATGGGCAAGGTTGACAAGGTGGTTATTTGTGTATTAATATGGTATTCAAATACCAAAGCTGGAAAGTTAGGCATGGGATGCTAATTCTGGAAATATTATGAAATTGTTGTTAAAGTGAGAAATAATTTGTTTCAGGATGTTACTTTGAGAAAAAGCTCTATATATGTATTGAAATATGTGTTATATTGATTTGATTGTATTAAAAGTTGTATTTTTGTGAGATATAAATGAGACTCATTTTTTGAATTTAATGAGCCATCAAATGTTTCTTATTGTATTTGCTCTTAGTGACAGATTGGGTCATTGTGAGCCCGATTCACACTTCAGAATGCCTACACCACAATTTCATATCATATGAAAGCAACAAATTATGTCTCCCAACCCATTTCAACTACACAACAAATAGCATACATAAGTTAAGTTGTTAAGAAGAGCAAAGATATGATCACAAAGAGAACAACTGGTAATATGGTGAGCATATTTTATATTGTTGTGCAAAATCTTGTAATTTGATGCACGTTATTAATGCTAGAGTGAGTGATCTTTGTAAGATATGCTAGGTTGCTTTTAAGTGCAACGACTGGTAACCTCCTTTAGCATGAGCGTCTCTAGATGGGGCTAGATGGATAGTTATCGCCGCTCAAGACATCATCATAGTTTCAACTTTCAAACACATTAAAACTCCATTTACAAAAAATCAACTCAATATAACTCACCACAATATAAGTTAACAAGCAACAAATAAATTCATTTAAATCCTTTTTAATTATTTTTTACGATAATATTTTGTTAGAGTTTGCTCCAAACATCTCATCTAGATTCAGGTATGTCATTATCCTTTATGGCAAAGAGTATATAATGTCACGGTTTGATATTTGAGTAACGGTGTCGTTTGAGTCCTACTTGCCGCACAAAGGTTTTGTCTGGCGCGAATAGACCAACTCCACCGACTGAAAACCCATTTTTATCCCTCTAGTTCTAACATAAATACCTATATATCCCATAAGCAAAGCTGAAAGCCCTATCATAAACCCACTACAAACCCTTGAGCCCCGTCCACCCGTGAACAAGCCGTCGATTTTTCTTGGTTCCTACTCTGAAATCTGAAATCGGTAATTGCGAATTACAGTTATTTTCGACGGATTATTGTACTGATTATGACATTAAATTCTCTCGATAGTGATAATTATGTCTTTTGAGTTGTCCAGTTCTTCTTTCTTCAGGTTAGGAGTGCAGGAATTATAAAATGGCGAAGAAGATGGGAACGAAAGCCCGAAAGTTTGCAAAGAAGAATCTTCCAGCTGTGTTCAAGAAAAGACGCAAATTGAAGTCTACATTTAAGAAGAGAATTTCTAAGAGTAAGCAATTTTTATGTATAGCTTGATAAATCACCTTGTATTCAAGTCTTGTTTGCTCGTCACTATAATTAGCATTGGACTAAGAGAATAGATTGTGCAAATGCGATACTGCTAAGCGTGTACAGAGTCAATGCTGGACCTTTTGTAGGTTAGTGAGATGGACTTATCACTTTGTAAACTTTTAGGTTAGTTGGTGTTAGGTGCCCGGGATCTCTTCTGAATGCTGCCCTAACTTAACTGTTGGTTGCCAATGAATTGGATTAATGATGAATCTAATTTTTTGTGCATACTTGTGCAAAAGTTCTTCAATCCTGGATCTCACCCAAGAACAGACCATAGGATCCATTGATTAGCCCATAATGAAGTTAATACATCTTGTTTTATTGTTCCTTCACATTTGGTGGACAAACTATTTACACGTCAGTGGCCATTCTTGCAATATAAGCGTGGGTTAAATCATTGCGGTTCGATGCTAATTCTCTTGTTCTTCCTTTTCTGCTCCCTGGTGGGTTTGAATTCCATTCACTCTAGGAGATGACCGGGTTGTCACTGAAGATTCAGAAGGGAACAAGGAGCTGCTATCTAATGGAAGGTAAAAAGGTGCAATTAATACCTTTAAATCCTCCTCCAACTGTATTCTTTTTATTTATAATTTTAGTAAGATTTGCAAAGGATTATTCACCGGTGCCTCACTTTTGGTTTTCTGACTTTGTAAAACCTGTGTTGCTTTCAGGTTAGATTATTTTATTAGAATTTCTTATGATCTGCTGTCTCTAAATATATGTACATGGGTATTTTATTTCTCATATTATTTATTTTTGCATGAGGAGCACCACTAGATCAAGTGGTCAAGCTCCTCGACACTCTGCCCCCAAGATAGTAATTTTAATACCCATCTCTATTGAACAAGCAAAGATATTTCTTTATTTATGTATATGTATGTGGACAGACAACCCCATGTGCTTTTCTAGGAGGATTGTAAATCATTTCTAACCAGTTCTTGAAATTTTCTGCTTTCAGACTCTTTGAAAATGATAATCTAGAGGAGACTTCCCTTGATGCAATATTCTGTGAACATGACAGTGAGGAAATCCAAGATGATTCAGGCAGTGACGGATATCTTTCACAGGTTTTGAATATAGAACTTGTAACTTTATGAATGCAAAGTAGAATTACGTACATATCATCATTTAAAATCATATACACTTAATGATCAGGACTCCTGCTGTACAAAGATCTCCGAAAACAATTTCAGTGGTTATGATGAAGGTGGGGACCTTCTAGTTACTACTTGTTGTCTATATATTCCTGCCTTTGCCATGTCGTCAATTTTTTTAATAAGTCTTTGTGCACTGTGCAGGTAGCATTGTTGGAAGTGCGTTATCTATGCAGATTAGGGAAATTCCTTTGGAACTTGTAAAGAAAAAGAAAAAATTGGAGAAATTGAAAGCAAAGGTACGGTACATGATTTTCCTGAAAGTTGTTGGTTTTGTGGCTTAAGATCCCATGTTATACCAGAGGGAGAAGCTTGATGATTGGAGATGACCTTTGTTTGGATTTTAATTTGCCTCTTTTCTCGACCCTGGATTTGAAATTATTTTGCTATTGATTTACTATCGATAAGATTAAGAATTCATATATATCTATTATTTTGTTGAATTTTTTTTCCTTAAAACTTTTTCAGGATCCAGACTTTTCTCAGTTCCTAGAAAGCTACAATGAGACGATTAAGGCATCCAAAAACGAGGAGGCTGTAAGTAATTGTATTTGGGTTATCCTTTCTATGAGATTGATCAACATCTTGGTTGTGTAGTTCTTATTGAATGCTAGTTGGTGTGGAAACAAGTTGCATGTTAATATATCAATTTCATTTTTATTTATGCTACGTATATGTATTGTGAATAGAGTATGTAAATGGAAATCTAATAAATTTTTGCCTACTATTCCACATTTGATTAGCCTTATAGCCTTATGCTCTCTCCCGCCTTCTTTGTAAGCCTGGACGTTGATAAATTTCAGCCATGCAAACCATATTTTTCTACCACGCAATGAAATCTAAGAAAGAAATATAATGGACACAACACTGTCTCACTGACTGAGGGTGCCTCTTTCTATTCTTCTGGTTGCTTTTGTTTATACGCTTTCGAGCAGGGAATATTTTTCTTTTGTCTCATGAATGCTGTGTTTGTTTATCACCGAGTTTTCTGCTACAAAAGATACCTCCGTGAACATTATGTAGGACGGTTTGTTTTAAGTGAGAGTTTGGAAATTATGGCTTTAAATAGCATATGTTAGAGACGTGAATATGATCTGGTTATATTTTCAATACAATAATTTTTTGGGATGCCCTAGTGAAGGATTTCATAGTTTTGGATGAAAGTGAAGAAAATTCTATGAATTGGATGAAAGTGAAGAAAATTCTATGAACCTTGGTCAGCATTGGTTTTCCACAAGTCTGGTTCCCTTTGCCACATTTTAAACCTGAAATGTTTATTTTAACCATTTATTCCTATATGGCTATATGGATTTTCAGTAATGAGTATGTTTGGCTATGCAGCAGTATTCCGATGAAGATGTGACAAGTGGCGATGATGTGCAGCTGGCGGATGAAGATAGATCAAATTTGATAAAGGGCAAGCTGTTGACAAGATCTGCCATTAGTTCTTTGTTTCAACTAGTTAAAGAGGAGCATAGCGTATCAGCTTTTACTAGCCTCTTAAATGGGTATCGGTACGCCTGCCACTATGGTTGTGATTCAACAGACAGTAACGATCTCGATTCATCCCGGAGAATTGAAGATGCTGAAACTTTATGCAATATTTTGTCATTTGTACTCTATGAGGCTGATAAAATATTCAGGGAGCTACTGGGAGTGTCATGTTCAAATTTCAGGAAGGAAGCCATTTTGGAGTTGAAAAATACTTCAAAATGGAAATCTTTAAAACCATTGGTGAAGACTTATTTGAGGAGTACCTTGTTTCTTGTTACTCAGGTTATGGACTCTAAGATACTGGCATTTGCCATATCTCGAATCAGAGCTTCCATAATATTCTTCACGCCCTTTCCTACTTTACTACGCAGACTCATCAAGGTATACTTATGCGCAAAATAAGATGCATGTGATTTTACCTTGGGTGTGTCTATATCACTGTCCACTGATGTAGTAAAAAAATATTCCCAATATTTTAGCATTTCCCAGGGAATTCATATTATGTGGAGGAAAGGCTTCCCCAACCCCGTCCATTGTAAGAGTTTTGTGCACGAGAGTAGTTTACTTTTTTACCAGGGAATTCATAGTTGTCAGTTCACAAATCTTCCAATAATATTTTTTCCCGAATGTTGTCATAACTTGTTAAGTGATAGTTGGTCCATAATTTAATTTTTACAGTGTCATGTTATGTGTATCCCGATGCATCCCTTTTGATGTAATTTGTTGCAAATTGAATGCAGATTGTGATTCATCTGTGGGCAACAGGGGAAGGGGATCTATCATCAAACTCAATTCTAATCATACAAGATGTCACATCTGCATTTGGCTCGGATTGCTTTGACACTTGCTTGATCAAAACATATAAAGCCTTCATTGCTCACTGCAAATTTGTAGAACCATCTTTGTTTGAACATTTACAATTTCTGAGGAATTCTTTTGTTGAGCTGTGTTCTCAAGATGTGCACAAGTCATCTACTATAGCAAGTGCTTCTATCCGACTTCTTGCTAAAATTCTACAGCAAGGACTACGAACAAAGAATGAGGTTGTTGGAAGCTTATATGCTTTGTTTTCATTGCATTATTATATTGATTCTTTATTTTTTGATTAGATCTGCATGCTATGTGTGGCTTCTTGTGTCCGAATTCTAGTATGATTGTACCTTTTATTGAATGTTTTTCATTGTTTGCTCACAGGAAACTGTGAAGAGGATATGCAGTTGGCAGTACATGAACTGCATTGATCTCTGGGTCACATTTATATCAGTAAATGTTCTTGATTATGATCTTCAACCACTGCTTTATATGGTTACTCAAATAATTTATGGTGTTGTTCTTCGGTTCCCGGGTCCAAGATATTTTCCTATGAGAATAAAATGTGTTCAATGGCTGAATCAACTCTCAAACTCTAGTGGGATTTTCATTCCTGTTGCATCATTTGTGTTGGATATATTGGAGTATAACATTGGAAAGGATGGTGGGAAACCTGGAAAGGACTTTAACTTTTCTTCTGTTGTTAAGGTTAGAAATTATTAATGTCTTTATTTTACATTCTTTGTCTTATCCTTACCGCTCAGCATTATTGGTTTAGTTGCCTTTATATTTAGTTCTACAAGTTGCTTCACTGTGACCTAGGGGTCACACCCGCACATGTTCAAATCCTAGAACCTCCTTCTCTTTGATCCGTGGGATAAAGCTATGTACATCTTCTCCTTGCTCACAACTACAGGAGTCGTATGCACTGGGGTTATTTAACCTTTTAAAGTTGATATTTGATGTCTGGTTGGTCTCTGAATTAAAGGAAAGATATCGATTAAATTATGCTGTATTTTTTCCACTATGACTAATCTTTTTTTTTTTTTGTATAGTTGCCGAAACATTGGCTGAAATCTCGAAACTTCCAAGATTTGTGTGTCTTTTCTTCCCTTGAACTACTCTCGGCGCACTTTGCAAAGTGGAGCTACCACATATCTTTTCCTGAGCTGGCGACTATAACGCTTATCCGCCTGAGAAAGTTTGATGAGATGACTGATTCTGAGCGCTTTCGGCGAGTTGTGAAGCGTTTCATTGATCAGGTATCTGTCCTCATGAAAGAATTTAGTTTTAGATTTTTTATCTTCCTTTGCTAGTCTGGCTGAAAAAACTAATGTGAAGCCGTAGCCTAGTGAGACTAGGTGTTCTTTAGTGAAGCCTGAATCTTGATCCAGTTTCACACTTTCAACTGTAGCCCAAGCCAGCCAAAAAAAAAATTATTTTGAGACTAGGCCAAGCTTGGGCCAACCATGTTTTAATTTTCTTTTCCCCAGCGGACAACCAGTTATGGTTCTTCGCAAATGATGGTGAATATGGTTATAAAGACATTAATCTAACATCATTTAAGTTTCTATGAGGATGTTTAAGACATTGGCTACTCATGGCTTAAATTTAACGTTGTTGAAAGTGAGATGTCGGTCCATCCATATTATGTACAAATGGCTTTTGCTTAAGCACCTTATTGAAGATATTGATTGTCTACTTGTCTAGTAACTCAAGTTTGCTGTTTAATCTGAATTCTTAGCTCATGATCTTATCACTTATTTAATCATTGCACTGTTTTTATGACTCCACGCACAGGACGAATAATGTTCTCATGTAACATGATTTGACACTTCTTTTACTGATACCGTAGGTGGAGCAGAATATTGAGTATGTGCGGAAGAAAAGAGATGAGGTGGCTTTTTCTCCAAATGATCAGCAATCTGCTGACTCATTTCTTCAGGTTTTTTCCTTTGTATGTGAAACTTTTGTGCATTTAGTTCAGAACTTTTCTCCATTTGACACATGGTTGATGTACAGCTTGAAAAGTTCAGTGGCAGTACACCATTTACACAGTATTATAGAAACGCCATGGAAAAGGCCTCTTCTAGGAATCTGGTTATTAAAGAAAAGACAAGGTAAATGTCATGAATTTGTTACCATTTACTCCTATTATGCATCATGGAATATTTTCCATTTATGCCTTGTTGTTGATTGGTCATTTAAAATGCACAATAAGTCAATAACCTATTTCATGACTTAGTTTTATGGTTTGATGCCCTTTTCTGGTGAAATTCTTGCTAAAACCATCTTTTGGTGTGCTGCTTTTGTTGCAAGGACAATCAATGATTTCCATTTTGGCCCTCTGGTGATGAGGAAGGCAGAACTAGGGGTTGTCCTTGTTATATAAACAACATTTCAAAATTTTCTTGCTGTTTTGTGACCCAATATGTTGAAATGGAAAATCCATGACAATATGAGGGTGGGGTGGGGGTTGGAGGTTGGAGGAGTAAAATGTTATCTAGGAATGTAGGCTTGTCCTGCTATAGCAAAATGGCTTAGTCTTTGACATTGAGCCTAAACAGGAATCGATGGCTTAATGCTAAAACCTAAAAAATGGGATTGGATCATTTTTACTCGTGTGACAGGCGAACATGTGGCCCAACATGTTTGCTTAGTGGTAAAGTTGCAGTGGTGCAACCTAGAGGTCATAGATTCAATTCTTGGAAACAAGGTCTCCCATATTATGTGGAGATATGATCTACGTACATCTTGTCAGTTCCGAACCACTGTGGGAACCTTTTGTATAGGTGGTGTTTACCATTTTTCATTTTTGTTTGGAACAATGGTAACATCAGTATTTGTGGCACTTGGTTCCTGTCATACATAATGAGGAATCACCGAATCACACTTAAAGTGAACACTTCCAGTTCGTAGAGCCAGATTTTATGCCAATCCTTTTTAATGTTGGCTTTTCATTACACATGCCATGAAGATTTATAGGTTGTCTGTGGAGCTCCTTCTGTCGAACTGAAGCTTGTTGTTTTGATCAATGAATAAACCTAAATGCATATTGAATCAAATCTTGAACTTCTTTATAACTCGGTGCACAGTATTACAGTATGAGGTAACCATTATTTACGGTATCTGTTGCAGTTTGGAGAGGAGATCAAAAAAGAGACCAAAAACAATATCATAGACGCTGTATGTTAATATTGGAAAGCCAGCTTCAAATAAAAAGTAGATATATCTGTTGATGATGAAATAGTGAGATCGGGGATCTTTGAAGGAAAGAGAAGCTTCTGAATGAATGTTGCGTGCATCCTCATTTTCATGCTTTGTAAGATTCAACAAACTGCATTGTTTTTTTTTAGTGTTTCTGTCATTATTTCATAGCAAGTTGATTACCGGTTTCCCTGAAGACTTCTTTTTAGTTACAGACAGAGAGAGGTGCCAATTTTGTTGAAATAGGCATCTATCAGGTCCGTATATCTTGTGTGTTGATTTTTATATTTATTTAAATGGATTAAGGCATTTGATATTTGTAGAGGATATTGTTTGTTTAATTAATGTTTTTTATTTTGAGGATTTTAAACCATGGAATCATATTCATATACGACACTGGAGAATGTTGTGTCATTGAACATAGAAGTAGGACTTATTGCATTTGCTTGTATCTTTTGACTTGAAATGCTGATGACATAAACCAAATCTATTCCTCTGGCTTGCCCCATACATTCAGTGTTTGGCTTACATAGAAAAGTGAAGAAGTTCCTGAATTTTGAAACTTAATGATAGTTCCATGTTTATATATGCAGTCATATGGTTTTTGTGGCATCAATGTAAAGAAGCTGAGAACATAGTATCTCATGATAATACTAGTCAAGCTTTTCTTGAAATTGTATTGAATTAGAACCGACAATTTCTAGTAAATTATTAACATTTTGTGCGAGCCAATATACCGACGACTAAGATATCTGGTATGAGATGTGAATCCTTTGCATAACTGATGTTCATATCACTCTGAATACAAAATTGGGTGTGCTATACATTTTATAATCTCATTTTTAAGTTACTTTACATATGAATATCTAGTTACATTGTCCAGCCATTGCTAGTACTCTAATTATACCTCTGGCATGCTGCAAACAGGGGTAGCCTTCACTAATCTGTCTGTACGTCTATCTGTACTCCCCAACATTCTTAGAAAACCCTATGAACCCTTCCCTGATCTCCTCCCCTTTCCTTGTATAACTTCACTCTTCTCAACAGTCCGAAACATCCTTGCTGGACTTTTTCGGCTCTGTTCTGTCTTGATAGCCCTTAGCTCCATTTCCATGGAACATCTTGGCTACTCCTGAGTCGCTAGGATCGATAGGCCATACTTTTCTGCTTGTTTGTTTGTTATATAGCAATAGTTCTTTTGTGATGGCAAAATTATTTGATTCCTTACTTGTTGAAGCCTTGATGAAGTGACAGAAGTGGCTCCTACTTTGTTAAACGACAGTGAGCTTCTTGGAGCCTTTGTGGTTGTGTTGAATCTGTATTTGCTGTCCTTTTTCGTTTTCTTTTGTTGTTAGCTATGTCTTTACCACAGAAGATGATCTTGTCAGCAGGATAACTAGAGGCTGCAGCAGCAGCAATGTCTCCGCTAACGAACTTGAACTAACCATCATCGCCATCAAATGATGATGAGCTTTGATCTTCTCTGTTGGAGTATTCTTTCCAACTGGAATCCCTCTTGGTTAAAGGAAGTTCAGACTGAGAGTATCTTCCTCTATTTTTGTGACTCTTGGACTTTGGATCAGTTAATGTATTTAATCCTAAAGGTTTCTCATTTAAGTGATAACTCTTTGGCTGGTTCCTTGAAGAGTTAGATTGACAAGGATGGCTTGGCTTCTGGATGAATTAGACTAAATCTTGCAATTTACAACTGAAAGACGAGCCAGCGAATGGCACTCTTTGTATGTCTCTTCTAGAAGAGCAGCCGGAGAGGCCAAAAGTGGTCATACATGATTAATTAGATTACATGTGGTGAAGGGAGAGAGACCTCCAACAGACATCCCCAAACCCTTCTAGATGCCTTGAAAATCTTTCTAGGCAAGTGTAAGAAGGGGTAATTACCCATTTTAACGCGCATGGATGTGTACAAATGTAGATGGTCGCAATAGCTAGATAATATAGTAAGACCTAGAAGATTTTTGAAAATGCAGAATATATGGATTAGTTATTTTAAGACTGCTCTTCGTATTAATACCTTATGAGACGAATAGGATTATCTAGATGTTTGAGGATTTATGTGAAACTAAGACTATAGTCGAAAGAAGAGTTCACGGTGACTGGCAGGGTCGACCCGACCATAGGACAGCCAAAACCCTAGGTTTGGGCACCAGGCCAGAATGGGCGATTGCTACTAAACTTTTGTTCATGTGTTAAAGTTTTGGTCAAATTATTTAATCGGTTATTAATCGATTATGTCGGTTTTTCAATTTTTGATCGGTTTTGGTATATATAATAAAAAACTGATCAAGTTGCTTGATTTCAATTTTGTCGATTTTTTTGACACGATTTGTGCATCAAAGTGACTGGGCCTGGCCTAGTGACTGAGAAGGGGAAGGTTTGGGAATTTATTCCTTGGAGACTGGTTTGTTCATATGACATGGTACTTCGATGTTCATAATTGTCAAAAATGATTTCTTTTGTTTTCCTTTTACCGACATGGAGCCCTCCTCGTAAATTCATTAAAATGGACAAGATGCAACAACTTTCGAGATGGAGAAGCTGTGTTTTGCTTGTTCATGACATTCATTGTGCAAATCGTTTTTATAATGTCTGAAGAACAAATTGACAACATTAACCTTACATTCATGAACCCTTCCTCTGTAATTTCAATTGTATCATGTACAACTGAATGATCTGATTGATTGGATTTCTAGTCCGAACCCCAAAATGGAGAATTCTAGAGCACCACCGGACATATCCGGATGAACGGTTCCAGATTCAGTCTTTCCCATTTCCCAAATCAATTCAATGAAATTGGCATTTTTTCTTCCAGTAAATTTTAAGCCAATTTTAATCTGAAGGGGATTCTGGGGAATCTTGATCCTCTGTTTCTGACTTATTCAATGCAACCAAAGGGGGATTTGCTCACTGTGCTCTTTTCAAGGTTTTTCTTGAACCCCAAAAGCCCAAGTAAACCCCATAACCCCTTCCTTGATCTCCTCCTATTTACTTTGATCGTTTCAAGCTTCTCGACCATCTGAAACATCGTCGCTGGGGCTCTCCGGCTCTGTCTCATCTTTATATTCTTCTGCTCCATCTCCATTGAATACCTTCCCATTCCGAAAGCGAAAATGTACCATTTCGACTTCACTTGTGGATAAGACATTACAGATACCTTGTTGAGTGACCCTTGTGATGACAAAGTCTTACGATGCCTTGATGAAGTTGTTCGTAGGTTTTGAAATAAGTCACCCTTAACCTCTGCACTGAATTCTTGGCTTTGAGCTTCTCTGTCCATTGTTGCTTCTTCTTCTTCTTTGCTGCCAATGACTTTACCACAGAAGATAATTTTATCCTCCGCTGCCGGATAGGTGGATGCTGTGAAGTCTTCACTGAAGAATTCGAAGAAACCCTCATCACCGAATGATGAGTTTTGGTCATCTTTACTGGAAAAATATTCATCCAAGTTTGAATCACTGCTGCTTGTTGTTAAAGGAAGATCACACAAAGAGAGTGTGTCTTCTTCTTCTTCTTCATAATAAGGATCTCGGAATTGATGATCATCGGTGGATTGTTCATGTAGGCCAAGTTGTTGTGCGACCATTGTGAGAGAAAGTATGTTGAAGAAATTTTGTTGGTTAATGCCTTAAAAGGGTTTTCAAGCTTAATGAGAGGATACAGGGTTGTTCGTATATATGTGTGTGTGTATATATAGACACACACACACACATATTCATATAAATATATATAATTGATTGACTATTGATGGATTCTAGATGAATAAGAATGATAAATAAACAATAGAAGAATAAATTGGTGTAAGAGAGGATGCACTCTTTTTCTGGGTGGCCCTTCCTTCTAGAGGAGCTGGCGGAGAGAGGCCAAAATTGTAAATTTATAATAGGCTTTCTAGAAATAAAAAAAATTGGCTTTCTTAGAAGAATGTGGTTCGCAAAATTTGACTCTTTTTTTTTGATGAAGTCACAAATTTTGACTTTATCAACTCAATTGTTTGTGATAAATTAGAGTTATTTAAAACTTTCGGTTATTGAGAGACACATCTCAACTCGATCATTTAGAGTCCAAACGTTTCAATCGTGATTTTAATTTTGTGTCAAAATGCACCTTTGATCAATTTTTTTTTACTTTACGGTCAGATCAAATATTGACATGGCCACATCACTCAACGAGAAATTGTTAAAATGGCTAGACGGTGCTGAAGTGGCATGAATTTTAATAGATGCCTTTGAAATCTTAATGAAATTTTTTCTTTAATTTCTTCAATATTTTTGTCGAGACATATTTGTTTTCTTCTGCTTTTCTTGCATGTTACGTTGGGGTCGGCCTATTTGCATAATGTTTGGTTGGGGTCAACTAGCTTTGTCTCTGCGTGCTTGTTTCTATTGTACATGGACTATGAAAAAGATTCCGAGGAAGCTCTTAATTAGTTGGTCGGGTCTCTATTCTACACCACCAGTTGGACTGATTCTCTGTTGGTCCCGGTGGCTTACGAGCAAGGGGGAGGGGCACTGTATTCGGGGTTTGGAATTTTCTTTGATTCCGTTGGGGACTTTTGTCAAACAGCTTATGTGCGGCGCGCATTTGATCATGTAGAAAATGAGTGCCCATTTATTTGAGGCCCAATAACAAGGCAAAGGAGAGGCCCAAATATAAAGGCCCACGCGAAAGAAGCCGAGCACAACCAATCAACTGAGACTTGGAGTCCAAGGAAAATAAAATAAATCTTATCTTATGGAGCAAGTGTGGACTCCCATTACTTGAAAAGAAGGACATTTTAGGTATTTTATCTCACAAAACCGGGGTATTTAAGGAAAACAGAAATAACAAACCCTGATATAAGAAGCCACAAACCCTTCTTTTCAGTTCACTTCGCTGCTCCTTAT
The DNA here is from genome assembly GCA_963580455.1 of Euonymus europaeus. Lineage (NCBI taxonomy): Eukaryota > Viridiplantae > Streptophyta > Magnoliopsida > Celastrales > Celastraceae > Euonymus > Euonymus europaeus. The sequence goes on from OY756961.1 coordinate 3,569,423, forward strand.
CGTTCATTCCTCAAGCGGCTAGGGTTATAGCTAGAGTTCACTCTTCAGGTTCCATTTTCTTGACTTGGTTGTCCAATTATTTTGTAAAATCTGTTCAATCGATCTGTATTTTTACGAAGTGAGTTTGTATGCTAATTGATTCGATAGTGTTTTGTCCGGATGATCTATTTCTTGATAGCATTTGATGGTTCTGGTTTGAATTTCACTTTGATTATTACCTGAATATGATATGTTCTTTCTTCGATAGCATGAGCTAAGGTGGTGTGTTTTTTGTGAATTAGCCATCTGTATCCTATGAACTTCGTGCTTGTGCTTTTATGATGCCACGTTTTTAGATCTGTTTATGAAGAGCAGTTTTCTGGATAATTGGTTGTCAAATCTGTGGTACTTTGTTATGGTGTTTCCGTGTTTATGACGAGTATTTTACTAGGCTTTAGAATTTTTGTTTTTAAAATTTCCTTTTTCCCCGGGCTTGGAATTATTTAGAACTGGTTGTGAAAGTTGTCCTCGCAGGCTTGTTGTTTAATCAATGGAAATGTATTATTATTAATTGTATTCAGTTATTTTCATAAGCCGAATTAATCTAATGCATCTAGATTAATTAGTATTTGTTGCACTAAATATACTTTTTTTTGTTTGATTGGATAATATTTTCCTCCATTTGCACTGCTATCATATAGCATTAGCATAAATGTAGTTTGATTATAATGTTGTGATGTGGTGTTTTATTTTTATTTATGGATAAATGTTTTTAGTTTCTTCAGTGATTTGCTGTCAGTTGTCTCCTAATTTTGAATATTCTCCTGGAAATTTAGTTTGCTAGGGTGATAATGGATCTTAATACAATTGTTTCGTTAACTGCAGCTTGAAACTAAGACTCAGACAATGGGTAAAGAGAAGGTTCACATCAGCATTGTTGTTATTGGCCATGTTGACTCTGGTAAGTCAACTACTACTGGCCACTTGATCTACAAGCTTGGGGGCATTGACAAGCGTGTTATTGAGAGATTTGAGAAAGAAGCTGCTGAGATGAACAAGAGATCATTCAAGTATGCTTGGGTGCTTGACAAGCTTAAGGCTGAGCGTGAACGTGGTATCACCATTGATATTGCGTTGTGGAAGTTTGAGACCACCAAGTACTACTGCACTGTCATTGATGCACCTGGACATCGTGACTTCATTAAGAACATGATTACTGGTACCTCCCAGGCTGACTGTGCTGTTCTTATTATTGACTCCACTACTGGGGGTTTTGAAGCTGGTATCTCCAAGGATGGGCAGACTCGTGAGCATGCTCTTCTTGCCTTCACTCTCGGTGTCAAACAAATGATTTGCTGCTGTAACAAGGTATTGTTGTTGCCCTGTCTAGCTAGACCATTATCTTGTTTTGGATTTTTTTTTCCTTACTATTTCTGTCTAGGTGAATACTATGAAGTTGTTGGTGTTGCAAGCAGTAACCTCTTAATGTTGTGGATTGTGTTTTCCTTTCTTTCAGATGGATGCCACCACCCCTAAGTATTCAAAAGCTAGATATGATGAAATTGTTAAGGAAGTTTCTTCTTACCTGAAGAAGGTTGGATACAATCCTGAAAAGGTTCCTTTTGTCCCCATATCTGGATTTGAGGGTGATAACATGATTGAAAGGTCCACCAATCTTGATTGGTACAAGGGTCCTACCCTTCTTGATGCCCTTGACCAGGTCAATGAACCCAAGAGACCCTCAGACAAGCCCCTCCGCCTCCCACTACAGGATGTATATAAGATTGGTGGAATTGGAACTGTTCCAGTGGGACGTGTTGAGACTGGAATCATCAAGCCTGGTATGGTTGTTACCTTTGGTCCCTCTGGGTTGACAACTGAAGTTAAGTCTGTGGAGATGCACCATGAAGCTCTTCAAGAGGCTCTTCCCGGTGACAATGTCGGTTTCAATGTGAAGAATGTTGCTGTCAAGGATCTCAAGCGTGGTTTTGTTGCCTCAAATTCTAAGGATGATCCTGCTAAGGAGGCTGCTAACTTCACTGCCCAAGTTATTATTATGAATCACCCGGGGCAAATTGGAAATGGTTATGCCCCCGTGCTTGATTGCCACACTTCCCATATTGCAGTCAAGTTTGCTGAGTTGCTTACCAAGATCGACAGGAGATCTGGCAAGGAGCTTGAGAAGGAGCCCAAATTCTTGAAGAATGGTGATGCTGGGTTCGTGAAGATGATTCCCACCAAGCCCATGGTAGTGGAAACCTTCTCTGAGTACCCTCCATTGGGTCGTTTTGCTGTCAGGGACATGCGTCAGACTGTTGCTGTTGGTGTCATCAAAGCTGTGGAAAAGAAGGATCCTACTGGAGCCAAGGTGACAAAATCTGCAGTCAAGAAGGGCAAGTGAATCGTGCTGACTGGCAGTAGCCGTAGAGAAGTTTATCATCATAAGTACAATAAAGACTGGGTTCTTGTCCAGATTTCATCGACTGGATGTTCACTGCTTTGTTTTGATAGTTCTACTTTTAAGAAGTCGCCATCATCGCATTCGTACTGTTCGCAGAACTGGGTACTGGACCGACGGTGGCGTGGTTTTTTATTTTTTGGTTTGTGTCGTTTGTCATGTTGAACTTCGAGTATGTTGCTACTGTTTCCTAAGCTTTGTTCATCTGTTGGACAGAGTGGGTATTCTATCTGCATTTTTCATATCTAGTATGTGTGTTAAAATTGGGGATTTCTTTCTGCTTATTGTGGCTTTTTTGAACTTGTTGAAGTGGTTGATTTTTAGTTTTTGTGCATGGCAAATCTTTTGAGGAATTTTCATTTGTTGGTCATTTGGTGGGTTATCTGTATTTGTGCTTAAACAACCCATCTATGTTTAGAGCTAAGATGATATTCTTTTTCTTCTTGGTCTTCCTTTCAACGGTTATAATATGACACGACTCTCGAGCTAATGTTATCAATGCTGATTTTGCCGCAATTGGATTGAATTATTCACTAGTGGTATCACTTTATGATGATAATTCAAATCAGTGGGTCTTGCATTTAGTTTTAGTTGAAAGGAGACGTCTTCCGTGTTTCTGAGTTCTTTAGATAGAAGAGAGACGAGCCGGGGGGGTGATGAAATGCTGTTGCTAAGTAAATATATTCTTGTGATGCTTACTTAATCAGAGCTGGTGTACTTCCATATTTTGGGATTGGGTTTGGAGAATTTTATCTGAATATCTAATATCTTTCCGTCTGCCAGGCGGAGCAAATCGTTCCTTAAATGCAAAAAGAAACCAGAATTTATATATACGTTTGCCAGGCAAGATTCAACAAAGCAGTGAAGTCATTAGTCAATCTTCAGAATGCAAAAACATCTCATATTTCCACAGAGAAACTACTCGATCCTTCCTTCCTTTTCTACGCGACAATTCTCGCAAACAGAAAGAATAGAAAGAATGTGTGCCCAGAAAGGTTCAAAACAAATCAGGGCTTATCACAATCCATCAACTAAAGTTATCATATACTCCCAGTAAAAAGTACTGCAAGACTAGTCATCTTAACATCTACCCATTACAAGTTTTTGAAAGTCGACTACTTAACCGGTGGTTTCTGCGGTGTCAGTCTTGCCAGCAATGTCTTGTTATGGCAGTGCCCTGCATCGACAAAGTAGAAATTATCATTGGCCTTAAATGTCACAAAAGGCCTATTGGTTTCAGCCGGTCGAATGTCAGAGAATTTTATAGTCTTTTGTACAGTAGTAGTCAACCAGGACATCATCTCCACCTCAAAGCTGTCAGAACCAGGCTGCCATCTAAGCTTGTGAATATAAGGGCTGACAAACCAGTGCAGGACACCGGTGGTTGAGGCACTAAAGATTATCACGGAAGATGCCACTGCTACTTTCAAAATCATATTCATTTCAGGAGATGCCATGAAGGTTATGACAGGACCCAAGGACGCGGAGAGGCAGCAGGTTGAGAGCGAAAGCAATTTTACTTTCTTGATGGTTGATGAAATTGGACCACGATAAACAACACCAGCGTCCTTTTCGTCTTCCCCAGCCTCCTTCCCTCTACTTGGTCCAATGCTGATCCTGTTGTCATCTTTTGTGGCTGTAGCTTGAGAAGCCCACCTTTTATGGAGAGCATCAAACAGGCCAGGAGAAATGAAATTTTGTTTGGCACTCCCAAAATATGGTTCTGTTGCATGCATACACGGTTGACATCCTATAAAAGGAAGAAAATAAGTAACAAGCTGATAAATGGGCAAAGAATCTGAGGGTCAGCTAAGGTACAGTGGCAGCATTATCAGTTCATTACAAGAGAAGAAGGGAAGGAGAAATGAATGAATTTTGTCTAATTCCCAAACGACTATGTGCATGAGAAACAGTGGTTATAGGTAGACATTCTCAATTGTAGATTTTGAAAAGGGGGCAATGGTGCGAAACATGTAGGAGAGATGGGTTTTAGCGAGTTGATTGAATTTTTTAGGTTACAAATTCCATAAAAAATACAAAAATTCTAATCTGAAATATACCCTTAGTCTCACATTCTTATATAGATCACTGTGATCCTAATTCTATAAAAGTTAAGGGTTTGGAAAAATGCGATAGGATTGACTAATGATAGGTTTGCAAAATGCAGTAAACCACAAATTACTTGGGCACCCGCGTGAGATCAATAACTTGACCTCACTCTCCGAAAGGGAAGACGACGTCATTAGCTACGGAAATAGGCAAATCATTTTGGCCAGACAGAAAACAAAAACTGGTATGATATGGCATCAAAGAGAAATGATACATTCTTGTTCAGGCAATAGCTTTTGGAAAGATACACAAGTTATTCTCTAACCATGTTACTCACACACCAAACGCCATGTTTCCTCATCCGATTCAAGGTGCAACGTACAAATACCTTCAAATAAGGCCATTACAGATACAGAAAATGAATAAAACTGAAGTATGGTCTAAGTTGCAAGAAAGAAGCTACCGAGTGCATAGATGGTGAAAAATAAGAAAATCAACTAGCAACTAACTAGATTGGTCAAAACACTATTACTCGTCTAGCAAAGAAATTAAAACCTCAACAAGATTTTGTATAAATTTTTGGTCCTAAACACGGTTCACAATTTCAATAAAGGATTCTGCCCAAAAAAAACCAAAATCTAGAAAACAAGGAAAATTATGTAAGGGGTAAAAAAGAACAATAACAGAACCATAGAAATGACTACTGGACATATACATATGAATCGAATAGCGAGTAATCACATTTCAGAGAAGATTTGAAGAGACTGAGATTTCAAGCAAGGATGAAAAGAAACAAACCCGAATCAAAGCTTCCGCATGAGAGCCGCCTCGCTTGGAATCGCGCTAATTGAAGGATAGCGGCTCTCGCCATTTCTGTCATCGCGCTATCGAATTCTTAATTCACAGCTTCATCGAGCAAGGGTTTAGAGTCTTTAGACTTGCTGCATTTTTCGCTGCTCATAAACATTAATGATTTTTTTTAAATTAAATTTCGTCAACAATGGGCATTTGGTCTAGTGGTATGATTCTCGCTTAGGGTGCGAGAGGTCCCGAGTTCAATTCTCGGAATGCCCCGAGTTTTCTTTTTCATTCCATTTTTTTATTATTTTATTATTTGTTGTTAATTTGACCCTATACTATTGGCTGGAATAAATAAGATCTGGTAGCCTTTATATCCCACCAAACACATTGTTAAAGCCTTTTTTTTTTTGCATTTAATTTGTTTTTTTTCCATTTGCTGTTAATTTGGCCGTATAATATTGGCTGGTAGTCTTCTAAGTGTTTTTATTGCACTCTCATTTGTATTACAATAAAAATACGACTCTTAATATAATAATATTAATAAAATATATCTTTTCAATATAATTTTTTTACTTTCTATTTATAGGCACTCCCAATTTTAAATTTTGTTATCTAAACTCTAGTCTAAATTTAATTATTATTTTATTTATTTTTTTAAATTTAATTTTTTTTAAATAATCAATTTAAGTAAATTTTAAAATTCAAATCAATTCATATTTAAACATACCATCATTTTTTTTTCATCTCTGCCAAACGTGACCCTTAAAATGGCAAATAAGTATACAATAAAATTGAATCACGCGTCAAACGTGGCTGCCAATCGTTGACCCATGGGTTAAGGCTAAAGCCACTATTCCAACTTGGAAATAGTTCAAAGGCGTGTGCTAAGCACAATACAACGGCGTCGTTTAACTAGTCCTCCATGACGAATTAGAAAAAAGTATCTCCTCTCCCTCTTGTCAGTTTGTCACCAACTCTTCGATTACTTACGTGATAGCCATTTCAATCTTCTCTGCTCCTCCTCCTTTTGCTGTCTTTGCTGCCACAAACGAAACGAAAAGGTAAGCAAAGAAATTTGTTAATCCTTTCCTTTTCGCCGTAATTTTTTTCTTGCATTTTTCGTTGATGACGATTAATTCTTATGCTTTCTGATTGTTTTCGTTCTGCTCCAAGTTTTGGAATTCATTGTCTGGGTGTGATATGCTTGAATGATCTTTTTGGGGTTGTGGCTTAATTTCGGTTTTTGACGTTACTTATAATTCTGATTGGTCTTGCCTGGGTACGCTGGATTGCTTGTGTTATTGATAAACGAGCACTTGTTTAATAGCTGCTTCTGTGCTTTGCACAATTGAGTATTGTAGGGTTTCATGTGAAAATTAATTTGCTCTTGAAAACTCATGAGTCATGAACAGTTTCTTCTTCAGTTGATGGATCTTTGACTTTCTAATTATGATTTTAAAAATTCTAGTGTCTATCTCCTTCAATCCAGTTTTTTTCCAGATATTTAAAGGGTCTTCTAGATCCATCTCGATCTCCAGTCGGTTGTTAATTCTGGTTTTCATTGTTGATTTCATTTCTGCATCCTCATGTATATCATTCTTCTAAATGCTTGTACTGCATATGTTGCATCTCCTTCTTGTCTTAAACATATTTGCTTGGCTTGGATTGTTTAGATTGCTTAGTGGTTGCATTATGTTCACTGAACCTTTTTTACTGGATATGGTCCTGTTCGTGATTGCGTATGTATGCATTGGGCATATTATTACGTAATCAGAGGACTGTTTTATATACTATTTCTGGGAAATATTGGATCTGTTTCTTGTGCAAAACATTTCATGTAGATTGATCACGTTTTTTTATCAATGCCATCTTCAAATGTTCAGCATTGTGATGGAATAATTGATGCTACTCCTTCATTGCCAGGTGACATTTCTTTGCAGTAAAGATGGATTTTATCTCCAGAGGACTAATTGACGAGTCTGCATCTTCCCAGCCAGAAATGCTCAGATGTCCGTTTCTGAAGAACATCAATGAGCCTACCAATTTTTCCTTCTCCTCTTCAATGGCTTTCCCAATGCCTGTAAGTAATTGAATTTTTTTTTAACTTGGCCTTACTTGATATATTGATGTTGTTTTGTAATCTCAAGCAAGTTGTACTAATGCATGTTGCTTGTGATGCATATGGTTAATTACCTTGTGACAATTCTTTCAGAAATGTTCAAATTAACAACCTAGGGAGTCGAGAGTTTTTTTATAGAATATGGAGCCTAAAATGTCAGACCATGACCCTGCCCCCTTGTTTGTCCCCTATATTGAACGTTCTCTGTGTCTAACTGTCATTGTGCTACCAATTCACTTGGAAAATGACACTTCTAATATTTTTTGGTAATTTCTTTCCTATTAAGGTTCACTCCAGGAAAGGTCCAATATTTGAAGATGGCCCCAATTTTGAGACGGCATTCAGGCTTTTTCATGGACGTGATGGCGTAGTCCCTCTTTCTGAAAGAGCTCTCTTGCACTCTGAGAAAGTAGTGCCTGAGTCTGCTGCACCCCAGTTTAATCCCTTGGCTGCAAAGGCAGCCACCATCAGTCTCTCATCCTTTTGGCCTGGAGGTCCCTTTGGCTTTAATTCATTTTCTGAGAAGTGGAAGAATCAAAAGAGAAAATCCAACTCATCCAAAAAAGAGTCATCTAAGAAGGTAGACATTCTTTTTTTAAATTCAACATGACAAACCTGAAACAAACAACAAATTTTAAGTCTTTCAACCTGTCACAGATACTCCAACCATTGAATGTCATGTAATTTAGTTCAAAATTCCCTCATTAATTTGTATTGCATATTTGATTGCTTTTTGACAAAATTGAAGTGTAGGCTGCTCCATTTTTTTTCTTATTATCTTATGTCGTTTTTATAATTCAGGGAGGGCATTCAAATCACGAGGCATTGAGCAATGAGTGGCTACAGAGTGGAAATTGCCCAATGGCAAAGTCATACAGGGCAGTTAGCAACGTCCTGCCGCTTGTTGCAAAGGTTTTACAGCCCCCCCAAGGCATGCATTTCAAGTGTCCGCCTGCTATAATTCAAGCACGAGCAGCTCTATCTCGAACAGGTTTTGCAAAGAACCTTCGGCCACAACCACTGTCGACAAAAGTTCTTGCTATTGGGATGTTGGGCTTAGCAGCAAATATTCCTTTGGGGATTTGGAGGGAGCACACTGAGAAATTCTCACCATCCTGGTTTGCTGCTGTGCATGCAGCTGTGCCATTTATAGCCATGCTTAGGAAGTCTGTGTTGATGCCTAAGTCTGCTATGATTTTTACCATAGGAGCATCCGTGTTGGGACAGATAATAGGTTCTAGGGCAGAGCGATACCGGCTGAAGACAGTAGCTGAGAAAAAGCTACCTCTTGCAGAAACTTTCGTGGGAACGTTGCCCCTTGTGGAAACTTCAGTTGGTAGGTCAAGTCAGTTACAAGTTCTTACCACTAAGGGTGGGCATTGTGGAAATCTTGTGGAGTGGGAGAAAGCTTCTGTTCTAATGGCAGGATCGCCTTCATCGGCGGATCAGGTCTATTGAGTCTATTTAACCGGTGAGGTTGGTGTAATGTCTTTGTGCTTTTTGTTGTGTAATTCTTCAGAAACTGAACGGTGTGTCTATTCGTTCCTTATTATTTTCTTTTCTTTTCATCATACATTTTGTGAAAGACACTGGACCAGTTCCAGTTCCTGGCAATTGAGTTAAATAAGAGATGATGAATAAACAATCTTCTATTAATTCAAGTTTTTACTTCTTTTTATGGAGCCCTTTTCTTTAAATCTAGTGTTCGTCGATTTTGAAGGAATTTCCTGCGCAGATTGAAGTCAAGACCTTCGATTAAAAATTGAAACTTTGGTGATGTAAACAAGATGAGATAATAAGAAACTAAACAGAGAAAGACCAATTTGTGGTACTCTGTGAGATTAGTCATCATAGTTTTGTATATAATTTAATTAAAATGGTTAGACTTGATTTTTACCGGACTGAATATTAACAAATGACATAAATAGGCAAAAAAAAATTCCGGTCTTGCACATTAATCCCTATAAAAGATCAAATTGGAGAGGTGGATGGAGTTGGTACGGAGCAGGTTCAACCCCTTCCCAGAACTTTCAACAAAACCTGTTGTTATCTAGCGTCAAGATTATTTTGTTTTGAACAAATATGTTGACTTTGTAAAAAGAACATTTATGATGTGAAGTTGAAATTTGCAGTGAAGATATTCAATACTTCAAAGAAGGTGTATATTGAATCTTATGTTAAAAGAGTACAAGGCTATGAAGCTTGGTAGTACAAAAGGCTAAGAAGAAAAGAGGTTAAGAAGATAGAAAACAAGTCTAGCTTGCTTATCTTTTATGATCACACTTACACAGAATATATGAACAAGATAAAGTGACCGTTGCTATAACGGACACTTGCAACTAGACGTTGCACAGAGAGCTAGACATAGAACACAGAGAAAAATTCAAGCAATGAAGACAAGACATATGACACCTCTTAATAAGACTAAGCCCAACCAATACATGGGCCAAGAAAATAAAACAAAACATTCTAAATAAGACCAAAAACGAAACTGGCCCAATTGGCCCAAATATTAGATGAAACCAACTTCATCTTCTTCAACGGAAAGCACAGAGAACATCGTAAATCAAGATCGACCGCTTCAACTCTAACACTTTGTCTTATGATTCTCTTATATGACTGTATCTGTTCCATAGGAAGATTGGTTTCTGGAACTAAAGTTTAATTGTTGCGGGCACCATGCTCCTTCACGTCTTTCTGTAGTGAGAGCTGACCGAGTCTTTGAAACCCGCCATTGTTGACCTGCAGTCCAACTTATTTTTTGTGTCAAAATACAATAACATAATAGAGTGTAACTCGGTGGACGTACACTTCAAATCAAAATCACAATTTGCTATCAAGAAAGAAACAAAAAATGAGCGGACTCTGATGCATGCACCAGCGCCTATATTATAGGAATCAACATGAAGGGTCTATGAAGAAATCTCTTGTACGCGGAACCATAGTACATCCATAAGAACATCATATATCATAAATCCAAAACTTAGAGAAAAAGTTATCCAATCTAAGAGCATTTCCAATGGTAGCCTCTTCAATTTTTTGACCGTGGTCCCATTTTTATTACTGTAAAACACGACTTTCGATACAGTAATATCAATAAAACACATATTTCTATACAATTTTTTTCAATTTTCATTCACAAACACTCTAAATATCAAGCATTAACATCATTTATCTTATACTTTTCTACCATATTTCACTTTTTTTTTCTATAATTTTACATATTTTTCAATAGATTTTTTTCAAATCACTCTGTACACGCTCCAAAATTTTCAGCATCATTATCAAGTGCCTCATTACACTTGCTTTAAGAAATTTTAGCTGCCTCTTTGAATTTCTCATTTTCCGAGGTGTTAGAAGCTGCCTCTTTGAATTTCTCATTTTCCGAGGTGTTAGACCTTAACTTGAGTGTTGGAGCGTGATGAACCACATGTTGACTCTTTGATCCTTAACTCGTGTTTATTTTACAAAATTATGTAGAATTAATTAATTTTGGAGTTGCTCATTATATTACTACACCATAAATAAATTCCCTCACCTCACAATTATTTGAATTAGAAAGGGGAGTGATGTTAAATTCGAGATTCGAGATTATATACGATGAAATTCTTCGCACCCATCATTATTAATTAGAACCGTAAACCGTCGCAAAAGTTTATTTAAATCATTTTTAAATTTATTTTTGGTCATTTATCAATGACACATTTATAATAGAACTACGCACATCTCCGCGGGGACATGCGTTAAAAAATACTGCATCCATTATCCTTTTTTTTAACTTTTTATTTTGGTAATCGCCGTGGTTGTGAAGTGGTCGGTGAAGTTGCTTTGCTTTTCTGGTCCGTACAATGTCGAGCGACTCTTCAAAAGCAGTTGGTGGATCTCCTCAGTTTCAGGTTTTCGGGCTACCTTGGCCAGATCTCAACGACGGACTATTGTATAACGACTCCGTTTCATCTTCTGACTCCGGTATCTATGTCTCTCCCCCGTCTCCATCATTATCTTTTTCGTCAATTTCGACGTTTTTGTGTGTGTGTGTGTGAAATGATTGTTTGTTTGTGTTGTGTTGCGATGCTTGTATTCGTGTAAATGCAGAGTTGCGGCTGATCGAGTTCTACTCTCGCAAGTACAAGAATTCTGCTCCGCTGCAAGGGTGAGAATACGTAGTTTTGTCTTTGCGTTTTGTGGAATTTATTGATCTGTTTGGTTACTGATGATCGAGCAGATGGTTGCAGCGTATACAGAATGGACAGACAACCATCGATGGTGGAGTTGTTAAAGATCCAAATACAGTTCTCAGGTTTCTTAATAAAGACTTAGATGTATTGTTATTGAATATTTCATGCTTACGTTTTTACAGATAAATATTATTATGTTTGTTATGAAAATCTCCATTTTCTAGAGCTGCTTCGGAATTAGTCTATCACAGGCTCCCTTGGAAAGAGCCTGAGGCACCGCACTTGCTTCAAGTGTTATATGAAGATGCTGACATTGTAATGGTCTCAAACTAAGCAGTTATTCTACTTTTTCTTTTTTAATTTTATTTGCATTATTAGATGTAAAATATCTTGTTTTGATTGTTCTGTAACTTTTGAAAGATATCCATGCAAGTTTAAAATATGTCAAATGTGTCAATATGAGTATCTTTTGCTTTGTAACATTCGCTGTTTTTTATTATAAATTAGGAACAATTTGAACTGTTTCAATACTTAAGTTTTATGCAGTCAGTTAGTGTCATCTGTTGTGATTTTGGTAGTCTCTGGTTGATGTGAAACTATGATCATGTATTCAGATTGCTCTAAACAAACCATCTGGTCTACAAGTTCTTCCGGGTGGACTTTTCCAGCAGCGAACTGTTTTAACTCAGCTTCAGTGGAGGGTGAGCAAGCAGGGATCTTCCCTAGAAAGCCAGGAAACTCATCCTGTTCCTGTTCATCGCCTTGGAAGGGGAACATCGGGTCAGCAAATGAACATCCCTTTCCATTTTCTTGGCTTTAATTCCTTATGAAATAATTGAAATACTCTTTCCCACTTATCAATCAATTAGGGGCAATTTTCTGGCCAAGTTTAGTAGTCTGTGACTGCCAATCACATTAGACTGCAAATCACATTAATCTTGTTGTCAATTTCTGTTGTATGCGAGATGAAACTTATTAACTTTCTGTTCATGAGAAAGTAAACTTCAGTCTTATGAAACCGTACTAATAACTTTCAAGGAACTGTATCAACATTGGTAGCTGGCAAGTGACTGGAAAAGACTTACTTTATAGATCAGTTGCGTCTAATGATTTCAGTAATTTATGCAAGATGTGGTTCTTGATATTTGGAGCGCGTTTCTGAAAAATAATTAATTGCTAGTCTATATGATGTTTTCTTTGCAGTAAATTTTAAATTTTTGGATGTACTTTGATGGTTTCTCTGGGTTGATTGGTCTTTGATTGAACATTAGGAGTGTTGCTTTGTGCCAAGACAAAGGTTGCGAAGACTCGGCTTGCCTCATATTTTGCCGATGGAACATCTCTCATTGACAATAACAGGTAAGAGGAATGTTTGATTGACTCGGTCATAGAGAATTGAATTTTGATTCATGAGTCTGACATATTTCTGAAGTGTTCCTTGATGCTACGACAGTAAAGACATTTTATATTTATTAAGTTTGTTATTATGAATTATGATTAAGTTGCTTTCCTAGTGTGTTGGAGATTTATGTGCCATTAAACCATTTCATATTTATAGAGTAAATCTTCTTCCTAAAATTAAGGTTATGCCTTCTTGATTTCCAAAGCTGGAAATCATGTGAAGGGCCTTTAGCTTCTAGATTAGACAAGTATGATTAAGTTAAGCATTACTATTTCCAATGCAACTATTGATGGCATACTTAAAGTACTTCCACCGTTGTTTTATGTGCTTCTTTACCCCATGGGTGAGATGGCTTAAATGCTCTGCTTAGAAATATTATTCTTGAGAGGTCCAACCGGAGGAAAAGAATGGTGATTACCTACTTGCATTACATTGATGTGGTTTGCCCCCGTGAAATAGCAATAGAGCTTTTCCAAACATTAGTACTTCGTGATCTAATTAGACAACAGCTTGCTTCAAACATAGGGGGTTTCTACAAAATACTTACATCTGGAGCTAATTTCTATCCAAGCCATATTTTTAAAGAATAGCAGTTGGATTCAAATTTTAGATGAAACTGAAACTGCAGTATCCTATACTTTCTTTGCATGTCTGCCTAATATATATTATGGAGTTGCTTTATTATTTCACATGCGCAGTACTATCAACATCAAGCTTAGTACAAGGAGGAAAATTTCAAAGATATATCGTGCATTGGTAGATGGGATACTCTTGGAGGATGAGGTACTTCTTGTTTTTCTAGTCATTATAGTGTTCAATTTTGATTCAAAAACTATTTCTTATATTTTCTCCTTGGGTTATCGGTGGACATTGGAAAGTAGGAAACCATCTCTGTCCGCAATTTTGTTTCTCTAATTTTATACATGTCAAATACTATTTGTGCACTTTAGGTTATCATCAGGCAGCCAATTGGGACAGTGCGATACCCTGGGGTGGCAAAAGGATTGTATGTTGCTTCTCCCTCAGGTTCAAATTTATTCCTGGTGTCATCAATACTTTCACAAAATTCAATAAAGTTATGACACCATATTATGAAAAGTTTTGTGTTTCTATGTCATAATGTGGCATTCATTGTTTCATTTGGATGCTTGTTATTGCATGTTTGTGTTTAATTCAGGAAAACCAGCTTTGAGCAAAGTCAGAGTCCTTGAGAGAGATGTACAAGGAAATCACACCTTGGTTCAGGTGACCTATATGCTTCATTTTGTACAGATGGGAAGGCCTTTTGGAAATAAAATATATGACAAAAATTAGAAATTTCATATTTCTAAGGAAAGTTTGAAGGCTCATTGATAAAGTTGGAAGATGGATTGATGAATTACATATAAAGGAATGTTGCAATAACCTGGTTTTCGAGGAACCAGTACCTCCTTTTCATTTACTGAATATTTGTCTCCCTTACAAAAACCACCACTCCACTACTTAACCTACTGATGAAAAACAGAATAAAAGCTAGATCATATCAGATCATGACAAGTGTCCCAAAACCCCTTACATATGTGTCACAACATTCCCCTTATTACCCTTCCTCTTATAACATTTGGTAATAGGTGTAACAATACCTTCCCCTAATGCAGATACCTTGTCCTCAAGGTTTAAAGAAGGAAACTGAGCCTTAATATCATCAGTGAGCTCCCAAGAATTGTCACAGTCTGGTAGGCCGTTCCACTTCACTAGTACTTCCACTTGCCCATTTAAAAGTTGTCTGACCCTCACAATATCTTCAGGAGTAGCAAAAAGTTCCATATCTGCATTAAGGATGGCAGGCAACGGTTGAGGCGCAATATCAGAAGAAGGAGATAATTTGAGTTGAGAGACATGGAAAACATTGTGAATGGAAGTCTCAGGCAGTAACTCCAGCTTATACGCGACTTCACCAATTTTCTCAATTACTGGATAAGGTCCATAGAATCTGGGACTGAGTTTCTGGAATGGCCTCTTGGCTAATGAATGACATTTATAAGGTTGTAATTTCAGAAAAACACGATCACCTAGTTGAAAAGATACATCGCGTCTGTAAATTGTCCTTGAGTTTTGCTAAGATAGCATTGCGCTTGAGCATGAGCCTATTCACATCTTCCACCAAAGAAACATCCCCTGTGAACTTGAACAAGGTGGGAGGAGCTCTCCCGTAAAGAGCTTGAAATGGGGTCATGCCAGCTGAGCTATGGAAAGAGGTATTGTACCAACACTCTGCCCAAGCCACCCAATTAACCCACTGTTTCGGCTGAGTAAAGCGACGTAAGTTATCTTCCAAACAACGATTAATCACTTTGGATTGTCCGTCGGTTTGTGGATGATACCATCCACTTTATCTTTGCCTTTATGCGAAGGATCTCGGGCCTGTAAAAGATCGCGTATCTCTGCCATATAATTTTTGATTTGATCCATATCAAGTTGTAGATGTTCCACCGAGCCTTTGAGGTCACTAACCTCCTTTTCAACGCTATCTTGACGAGCTTCCATACGTGAAGAGACCATAGCAGAGAGAGAAACGAGCCCTCCGATACCTTTGATAAAGTTGGAAGATGGATTGATGAATTACAGATAAAGGAATGTTGCAATAACCTGGTTTTCGAGGAACCAGTACCTCCTTTTCATTTACTGAATATTTGTCTCCCTTACAAAAACCACCACTCCACTACTTAACCTACTGATGAAAAACAGAATAAAAGCTAGATCATATCAGATCATGATAAGTGTCCCAAAACCCCTTACATATGTGTCACAACATTCTCCTTATTACCCTTCCTCTTATAACATTTGGTAATAGGTCTAACACTCATTTTCTGATATTTTAGTGTTTTACAGGTCAGGATTGAGTCTGGAAGGCCTCACCAAATCCGCATTCATCTTTCTTACATAGGGCATCCCTTGCTGGGTAAGCGAACTTTGAGATGCTGATAACTCTTGGTTCCTTAACATTGAATGAGCTCCGACTTATTTTTAGACATGGATGCCTAATTTTCTTTTGATGATGTGAAGAAAAGAGGAGATCTAATGGAATGAAGTAAATTTAATTTATAATTTTGCATGAGGGGTTGAGCAGTTCACATCCACGCTCTCCCAAGAAAATCTTTTTTGGGCGTAGAATTTCGGCTTTAGGGTACAGTAAATGACAGAATGAGGAAAGAGAGAATATTTAGCTGGTGCCTGATACATCTCAATTATTTGATATTTCATCTATATGACGGGGAAAAGTGAATGTGGTGCTGCTAAGTGTGCAGTTCAAGCAAGCTTGTTTTAATTTTCATATTGTGATTTAATTTTCCCAAGGTTGTGAATGATAAGGTAATGTTGCAATTAAACCATATTATGAGTAATAAAATTTCACCCATATACAATCTTTTTTTCATTTGACAATGTAATTTTCTGCCAGATGTGCCCAAAACACTCTGTGTGTGGGGGCTGGTGCGGCTGAAGAAGCATCATTTATTGTTGATTTTGTACGTTACTCTTGCTTTCAAAAAGAAGGAAAGTTATGTACTTTATCTTATATGAGCGAACACCAACTGGTATATTCTGCCAAAATCACTGATTATATATACAAGTTATAAGTATGGTCAGAAAACACACAACTGTCTTGCAAGTGTTTTTGTATTCTTCCCCAGCTTGTTGCTTATTTTATTCTTCTCCAGTTTGGTTTATGCAACCCGTCCATAGCAGAGTCTTCTTAGAGTTTCTCATGTGTAACTTAGTGCACCATATTTTTCATCTTAAAACTGGAATTTCTGCTGAAGTTAAGGCTTATGGTATCTGTCAGCAGGCCAGAAGGTAAAGATTGACCTTTTATCATTTTCTTTTTTGCAGGTGATCCTCTCTATGTTGCTGGTGGGCAACCAAACTCCTTTGATTCTGAATTTGTTGATGAAAGTTTTGCACAAGATGGGTAATGAAGCATTGGACTCGATTATTATATTATTCATTTCAGTCCCCTTTTTTTCTTTAGCAGCTGCCAACTAGCATGTTTCTTTCTTATATGGAATTTTGCTACCACTCTTGTTTGAGGTCAGAAGTAATTTGTTCATGCAAGAAAGCTGATATATGAACAAAATTGATTGTGTCAAAGAATTGTAGGCACATATACCAAGTTCGTTTCGAAATCTCAACTGATATATGTTACTTACATATTAATTTGGAGCATATTTTTCAGTTGAGATCAGGACAGAGAAGTTTAGGATTATGACATTTTGAATTGCGACTTGAAAAAGATTGTTTTACAAATTTTCTGTAGGGGGTATCAGAGACCTACGAAACCTGTTCCTGGGGACTGTGGTTACTACTTGCATGCGCATCAACTGATACTCTCGCACCCAATTACAGACGAGGTATGTGAAATGAGTGGCTTTTTCGGATGTAGAACATAAACACGGAGCCATTTATGAGATCTCTTTATTAATTTTACCATTCAATGAAAGTGACAAATCTGAGAAATCTTAGATCCTCTTTTATAAAATTCATCTCAACATCTAGAAACTGTTTCTCACCTGTTTGAAATTATACAAACTTTCAAAAGCATACATCTGCACATGTTTTCATCTCGTAGGCTCCTGTACAATACCTGCCAGTCTACAAAGGTTTGAATATTACTGTTCATCGGTATTGTTGACGTTCACGACAATTGACCGCCAAATGATGCATAGGGAGCTGCCTATCCAACATGCATGTGAAAGGCAAAGATTTTGCAAAACTTCACCAAAATCTGTTGTTTCCCTGGCTACGTATAATATATTGCACTTCTCTCAAGAAATCTCTTTCATTGACCCCTCTGTTTTTCCCTGGCTGCAGGTTACAGAGATCATTGCACCCCTTCCACACCTACTTCAAACGCAGAAGGAAAGGTAGCAAGTTGGTCGGCAGTGTTTGATGCAAAAGGTGGATGTGCCCATAGTAGGTTGACGGATGAGGAGAACAATGATGCACTTCATGACAAATTAATCACATGGTTTAAGCTTGACACCCAAAACTGACATTTTTATTTACCATGAAAAGCCACAGGCACTGGTCTTCTGTGGGCACGCAAAGGAGAACCTTATTGCAAAGTAAAACTAAGTTGGCTAACCTGGTACTAGCCATCTCTAACCATGGACAAAGTGGATATCAGTAATGGGTTATCACAACTACATTAAAATGGGTGGTATAACTGATACCACTCCCAATTTTTTGGCAGATTATTTAGTATTTTTTTATCTCAGATACAACAAATATAAAGTTGCCTGTTATAAATGCTAAAAGTGCCTAAAGTATCTTAACAAAAAGACGAAATTGAGAACTTTCTAATGCCCTATAATTCCATTGAACAATACAAAAACTATAATACAGGATGACGGCAAATAAAGATATTTACCAACGACGGCCTCTTAAGGAATGCCCTCTCTCCTACTACCTGCCTATGTGTCCCCATTGCCTCTCCATTCCTGCTCCCTGATGATACCACCACTATAGCCACCATATAGGTCGGTTTTGGCATAATGCATCTTGATCGCAGCTACAGGGTCCGAAACACCTGTGCAGGGCCCCCCTACAAGGATTCCTCCTCTTCCCAAAACATTCATTCCTGCCATAGCCCTTCCCTGCTGCTGTTGCTGTGAGCTTGAGACTGCTTCATAACCATTTCGTTTTTGAAGTTCGGCAAACAATGCTTCCTGCCGTTGTCTCGTATCTACTGCAAATGGATGCACTTTAGTACCATCAGGACTCCTGTACAGCTGATAATCTAATAGGCCATTAGCTCCCCCCATCTCCCAAGGAGAGAAGATTGAAACACCATTCCCAATTTGTTCATTATTCTTAACGACAGCCTGCAATGATTGCTGGTCCACTTTAGATGTGGAACCTGTATAATTGGCAAATGCCGCAGGATATGTAGACAGCAAATGAGTAGAATCAGGCAACGCTGAAAAACCAGTTTGTATCCGATTCCCCTCCCATAAGCCATAACTTCTAATGGGAACATTCTCAAGGCCCCCCATATAATTGTTCCGGTCAAACTTCAGGACACCTGTACTTCCATCTGCAATGGGATGACTAGTGAATTTAAGATTTGAAGTCTTGCTACTCTGTCTAGCATGTTGAATCCCCTTCTCATCATTCTCATGAGTAATAGAAATGGAATCCATCTTCTGTGCAGAGGATGGATGACTGAGTATCGTACCAAACAACTTGAAATCACCATTCCCGCATGGCTTTTCCGTATCAGATAAACTCTTTGAATGGCCTCTTGGATAACCAGCAATTTGTTCTTTCTTTTGGGACGCTGACGCAAACTCTGCGACCGTACACAGAGGATTTGAACCATTACACTTTTGAAGATAGCAATCCTGAGTCAAAGATCTACCAGTCAAATTCCCATCTGACTTGCAGTAGTTATGGACTTCAGATAACTGTCTGCAACTTGAATCAATCGTCATCTCCTTCTTAGTTGGAATTTGCAATGGATAACCAGTAATAATCTGAGGAAATTCAACATGGTTCAACGAAGGATGGACAGACAAATGTTGTTGGCAGTCATCCTGGCCAATGGATTTGTGACCTTGCTTATCTGCACAAGCCTGAATATCAAGAGTCGATGACAACATATCCTGGACAAGCATTTTATCCCTCTTAAAGACATCTGAATCTTGTGCAACAGAAATAGAAGTAGAAACACAATTCTCCTTAGGAATGCACACGACAGGAGGTTTTTCCTGGCTATCCAACTTAAGCGAGACCTGTTGCTCATTTTCAGGGATTGGCCTTGATCCTGAACAAGCACTAGTATCTACAGATAGTTGAGGAGTATTTACGCTCACATTTGGATCTTGCATCAAGCCACTAAAGCTGCTTGGGTCAGCACAGTGGTTTCTACACACTTTATCATTCAGGCTTGGTAATAAAACTTCTCTCTCCAAACTCTTTCCACTGGAAACCTCCCCAACAGCCTCTTTCTCAACCATAGTATTTGAACTAGATGCACCTATGTCAACTGCCTCTTCGACTGAAGCCGAGTCTGCAGTAGCAAAGCCTCGTTCAGTCACTTCATCTTTTCTAGCTTCAGTAGTGGCTGATTCAACTGATGACTTTTGGTCATATTCAGGGACTTGCTCAGCCCTAACCTCTGTCTGGCACATAACAGGTATCATAGTTTCCACTGTCTTGCAATTGTTAGATTCTGGAGGTCCCATCCAATCCCTTCCTTCTGATCCGTTCAGGTCGGTATCCAAATCCATGTACTTCATAGGATTGGATTCATCCTGTTTTAAATTTCTGACAGACAATGGCAAGTCCTCGTCCATCTTAGAGCCCATCTTATCACTGCAAATGGTTGAACCTGTCTCCAAAATACAAGCATCTTCTGCATCACCGCTGCCTCCATTTGCATCATCACTAGCTGGTGTTCCCACATTGTGGGATTCAGGATGAAGCATATCCAGTCCAAGGCACTTACGAGCCTTGCTAAAGAAGACCTTGCACTGATCCACAGACCTAGTTCGAACGCATCGAGCAATCTTCGCGAAATCCTTACCATAGGATGACACAGACTGTATAAAGATAGACTTCTCCCCATCTGTCCAATCAGTTGTTTCCATTTCTCCACTACTCTCATCTGAACAAGTCTCATAATCAACATACTGTGTCACATCAGACGTTGAAGGACCTTTTACGACAGAACTGGACCAGGAACTGTAAATGCCTGCTAACACATCAGCAGCAACAGTTTCTCTTTCATTACCATGAATATCAAAGCTGCCCGGCCTTTCCATCAAGACATCATCAACCTGAGATACTCTAGAATCATTATACCCTCTCCGGAAGACATTACCAGGACACATCTGCTGGCCTCCAGTACCATTATCTACATTAGCTGCCATTACCGAAGCTGCACCCAGAATTTCAAGTGAGGCAGCATTTACCTCACGATTCCATTTCTTCCCGGATGCCACCATGTACGTACTATTAGTGAAAGACTTCCTTTGCTTACCGAGACCAAGCTTCTTCTTCTTAATCCCCTCAAAACAATCAGATTTGTGATTTTTGTAGTAAAACTCAACACAGTCTGCAGTAGTCTTGTGACCAAGAAAAGAAGCAATTTTTCTGAAATCCTTCCCCAAAACTACTAGCTTATCCATGAAAATTTCTCTCTCTTCCGAAGTCCAAGGGTTGACAAATGTTTTCTCCTTCTCCACAGCCAAAGGATCTTCAACTAATCCATTACTAGAAGTAAACCGAGATACCATCCTCCCCTTGTCTAAAATTAATGCTGGCATCTTCAATGCCTCCCTGCAATGCTTGACTCTGGAATCAGAGAGTAGCTTGCTTGTAAAATTAATTACCTCCGTGGTAGGGACTAAGCCCACATCTCCTGCTGCAGATACGAGTTTTAAAACAGAAAGAAAAATGAGCGACTTTTGCAGGTAGTTTTCGAAAACAAACAAGCATTGAGAACCCTGCTGAGTAAATTCAGATTTTATCTTTGCATAGCATAAAATGACAAATATATATATATAAATATATTATATATTAAATCAAATTTTCCTAGGATTATTATTATTATATTATATCCCTGTTCGCCAAATCAAGATCCTTTTATAGTGTTCACAAGAGTGGATGATTATTATCAATATTAATATTTGTAGTGGTTTAACTAAGCCTATCTATCCCGGCATCCTTTTACCAATAGTTTTAAGTACAATACAGTTATCATTACCATATGAACCAAAAAATAAACTGCCATGATTACCAATTACCAAACGACAGCACAATAAAAGGAAAGGTTTCAAATAGTTAACCAATTACCAATTAAAGCTTCAACACAAGAAAAAGGAAGCAAATAAACTGGGCAATCATATCTGAAGGGGAATGACTAGGGTTACGAAATTGATCTCGATAATCTATGGTCAAGTTGATCACATGATCATAGGTTCATTCCATACTGGAAGAGACTGGAATAGGCTTATAAACGTTTTCAGTGTGGAGAAGGGATCATTAAAGCATATCTATAGGTTCAGAAGTCAGAACCTTAACCAACCGAGCTTACTTAACTAAATAGAATAATACAAAAATCTTAATGCTGATCAGAACTTACCCTTTTTATAAAAGCACAGCAGTAACATTGACAACCTAGGAAAAAAATTAAAAAATAGGAAAGCGTAATAGGAACAGATTTCACAGATCATTACCAGGAACAGAGAATTTAGAGCGAATAGATGAACGATGCTTCTGGTATCCACCATGCGTCGTTTGCAAGCCTAATTCACTTTTTTTCTGAGATTTTGCTCGGTATTTCCTTACAGAAAGTAAACGCATCTCCTCCCTCCAAAGGTGCTGGAAAGCTTTGAACTTGAGGGTGACAACTCTCTCCTTAAATCGTAAAAATCGCTGCCTCCTCGCAAATCTCTCTTTAACAAATGAGTCCTTCCTCCAGGATGCCAATTTGGCAACACCTGTAAAATCACGTTGCTCACTAGGCAGCAACTCATTTAATACTTCAAATGCTTTATTCGCAGACTTACTATTTTCAGTTAATATCGCATCAGCTAGTTTGTGCTCTACATCAGTATAAAAGCAATCATCATTAGAAATAGGGATTCTATCATTCATGACCTTCAAAGGTAAACTTTCTTCCTTGTGGGAAGATACTACAGCATCTTTCTCATTAGAAGTATTAACCAAGCTCGCCACACAATCTTTTGGTTGAGATGCATCTAATTCCCCACAATTTTCACTGCACTTCAAAGATACTGAAGATACTGCCTTAACCAAGGATATGGATTCAACAAATTTGGAAGTAGCAGTTCCAGGGCTCTCAATATCTTCAGCACCAGCATGGACTTCTCTGTTACATTCCTCCCCAATTGCATCAGAAGTATCAACTTGCAGGGTGGGAGGTCGAGGAACCATGGCAATGTTTGACCCAAGTGCACTACACAGTTTTGCATTTTCCTCAGTGTGCACAGAACTGGACGTTGCCAGACATAAACATCCATTTTTTGATTCAGATTTCAGGAACTTAAGTTCATTTTCAAGCAAATCAATTTCTGATTCAGTCTTCTCCAGAACCTTTAATACATCGCTCTTGCACAAAAGCAATTTATTCATGGCAGATGATCTCGCAAAACTAGAATGGACAGAAGGGTCATCCGTCTGAAGCAGATCAACAAGTGAAGAACCTAAATGAATTATTGAGTTAATATCCAACTTCTCTAAATTAAATGAGAATCCCTCAAGAAAATTCTGAGATCCAAGATTTGGTGAACCACAAAAGGTACTGATATTATTACTCATATTTACTGCTTTGCCAGAAGATTTGTCCTCTACAGCTGCAACAACAGAAAAAAATAATTCTAACTAGGGAAGAAAATATCAAGTAGTAATCAACTAAACATAATACGAAGAGAAATACCAGTTACCAAAATAGAGCACCAAAAATCACAAAGGAAAATTAATTTTATTTTACATGGAAGTCGATTATGTATTTATGCACCCAATTTATTACATTAACTATGAAATCAAAACATTGCAATAGTTCCCAAACGATGAACCAGAAATTTGGCATGCATTTCTAAGACTAAAGGATGGAAAACTTAGTCGGCCAAAATAATTCACGGTTGAAAAACATTGACACCACAACACCAGAATCAGAAAGTTCCAATCAAATGGACATCTAAAAAATGGTCAGAGCCCAAGAAATGACTTGACAATTGAAGAAGTACAAGACATAATGACACACGTTCAATAACAAAATCCAAAAAAATTGATTGAGAAAAATAAATACAATGAAAGAGAAACAAACGCAAACAATGCAGCAAGTACACATGCAGTGAACAACTATGGAAAACTTACATCAAGCCAATAAGAGTATTATTCCAAAATAGGGTAGAGTAAGAGATGCAAAACAGATGACAATGGAGGTACAAGTCTAAACTGAAATGAGGAACCAGAAAAGAAAAGGAATACAATGAAAACCAAGCAATTAAATAAATAATGGAAGATGATCTGACTTAGCGCGGTAGCTAGACAATAGCAACATAATAACAGTGCCAGCAACACTTCCATACAAGTTTCAGATGCTGCCATGCAGCTCTCTAACATTTAGCTTGCTACCATTTAAAGTTTAGGTACACCACACCTGTACCTGAACTCCATGTAATTGCGTAATAAGACACTAAAGGCAATAGCAACAGGCAGTAATTAGTTATCTAAAGGATATTAGCATTAGAAATAAGTCTCATAACTTACTTTATTCATGCCGAAGTTCAACATTTATTGCTTTACTACTTGTGCACATAAACAATCAACATAATTGGCGTAGAACTCATTAAAAGATACAAGCAAATCAGCTCTTACCTGGAGAGGAACTACAAGCAACAGATGACACAGTTGCAGGAGATGCACAATCTGAAAAACCCACGACTTTAGGACTCTTGTCAGCCAAGTTAGAACTCGGAGAATGACTGAACTCTATATTACTAGCAAAAACAGTTCCCTCTCTATTCACACACACATCAGGGCGCTCAACCTTCTTCTTCTCATACTTTGCAAGTCCCTCGCCCCATCCAAGACGTGGCTTCTTTCTAGAAGTTGTATCTTCAAATGGCACCAAAGACGTCACACAGGCAGCACCATCAACTGAAGGTGATTGGATAGGAGAAGCAATCTTATGCAGCAATTCCGCCTTTCTTTCATTGGAGTCTGCACCACCTAGGCTCTTTGAGCTGCTTGAATGGCTGAAACCAGAGCCCCGTGAAGACAAGCTACCAGAACGGGTCCATTTTAGAGGTTTCCAATCCAGTGAGTTATCTCTCTCAGATCTCTGGCCTGTGCCCAACCCACTGACAAGGCCTAACTTAGTATCATGTCGTTCTTTCAAGTGAAGCTGATCCCATGTGTTCACAATGTCAGAATGAGGCACATTATCAACTGAGCTCTGTTCGCCATT
Organism: Euonymus europaeus; assembly: GCA_963580455.1. Taxonomy (NCBI): domain Eukaryota; kingdom Viridiplantae; phylum Streptophyta; class Magnoliopsida; order Celastrales; family Celastraceae; genus Euonymus; species Euonymus europaeus. The sequence goes on from OY756961.1 coordinate 3,594,386, forward strand.
ATTATTGACATCGCGCAGCCTCCCAGATGCATTCAAGGACCCGTTGCTCGTTTCCCAAGTGTGATCTTTCCATTCTATGGGAGTAAAAGACCCTCTATTCTCACGACTGTTCCTTCCATATTTTCCATCTCCACGCGAAATGGATGCTTGATCATCCTCCAGTATCTTGACACCAGACCGCGAGGACGAATATCCATGACCATTTTCCTCAGCAAACATGTGCCAACCACCCTGCTTACCATGGCCTTTCATATAATATTTGAACAAAAAGAGAAAAAACCATGAAAAAATTAACTTGGGAATAATAATCTTCTTTCCATAGAATGAAAGACCAATACTTTCACAAAAGACATTCCGGAAAAAGGAAAAAAATATCTTTTAGCAACCAGAGAAAATATAACCACAATACCTAGTTATTATTTTTAAAGATTCAGTTTATAAAAAATCAGAAAATACTCTAAATACCAGGCAAAAATTTCAAACAACAAAAGATACAAGATCTGTGATACTAAGAAAAAAGGCAAATAAGCAGATAAAAAACTCAGAAAATACATAAAAATCCCAACAACAGCATCAAGGTGCAAAACAAAACCCTGGATTTCGGAAAACTATATAAAATTAAGGCATATAAAAGTTAATTTTTTTGCAGATGGAGGAGTATGCGGAAAACACACCAGGAGCTCTGCGAAAGTCCCCAGATCCCCATCGTGCAAACTCGCGCGATCCGTGATAAGAGGGGGAGTCCCTCCACCGAGAGGCGGAGCCTAATGACTCGGGCCTCTCGTCCTTCCTCTCCTTGAAGAAGTCCTTCCGATCTCCCGGTACAGGCTCTGGCGGCATGAAAACAAACCCGCATGAGCCAAAAACCCCCCACAACACTGTTATATACGGTGCAGCACCGAATCCAGAAACGAAAAGAGCGCCGCCCCAACCTAGATCGAACCAGAAATTCAAGCGGCAGCCAAGCACCAAATCTAGGGTTCGCGTGCACAAGAAGCTGAGAATAAAGGAGCTCAAAAACTGAAATTCCCAGGTTTGAAGCCAACAAGAATCGATAAGGTAGACCGTGAGAGCCTGCGGCAACACCAGACCGCAAAATGGTTCAAAGATTCTCAACAAAAAATCTCAAAAAGGGAGAAAAAAGCCCCCAAAGAACCTGAGAGAAGAAGTAGCGATGTAGTTCAGGGATTTCAGGATCAGAACGTTGGAAGAAAGACTGCAAACGCCATGAGGACTTCTGTAAATGGTCTATAATCTTCTTCGCTTCTTTCCTTTGTCTGCCCAAACAGCTCAGTGAATTTTCTCGGATTATCTCTCGGTTTATCTGGCTGGGGAAGATGTTCTCTCTGCGGCGATAAAGTGAGAACGGCGAGACGATAATGGACAAAGAGAACCTTGAGAGAGGAGAGAGATTGGTATCCGGATCTCAACAGCGCCACTAAACTATATTCCAATCTCTTTTGGCGTCCGCTTCTAAAACACTAAATATTTTAATATCCTTTTTTCTGGTTTTTATATATTTCTCTCCCTATCTTTGCTTTTTTTAAAATTGTTGTCAATCAACTTTAGCTTTTTTACTCTGGCCCCCCATGTTTTCTCCTTATTACCCAAAATGCCCTTGTTTTAGTCAATCTTTTCCACAAAGATCAAAAGGTGGTGTGAAGTTGTGAACCGCACGCATGGCTCGTGTCCCTATGTGCCGGTTTTACCCCTATAATTAATACCGTTTTAAATTTGAATTTTATTTGAAGATCTCGCTGATTTTGTTTCCATATACGAACGAAATATTTTTTCAAATCCTATCAAAAAAAATAAAAATTCAAATCGAATAATTATATAAAAATGTGTTTGAAATTTTGAATTACCCATGCATCTCTTGTAAATCTTAATTACAAATATAATTTTATTTTAACAATGAATAGGAATTGACTTCCAATAATGTTTACTTACCACTCTGACGTTCACGTCTTCAAACATTTTTTTTGTCTAACTGTTTTTTTATTATTCATAATCTCTCGTTGATACACAGATGATTATAATGATTAATAACACTAAAAAAATACCTTAGCATATGGTAAAATTATAAATATGAGCTAGGTTTAATTTTAAAAATATTATCAAACATCCGACAGCTTATAACTTAATTTTTTTGTTTACATATTAATAAGCTACCTTATTTTGTCAAATGGACCCTAATTGTTGTTATTTCACTTTAATACTTTATAACTATCACTTCATTCTAAACCAACCAAAAAGGCCGAAACCTCATTTTTTTTCTATTTAAAAAGTTGAGATGGCTAAATCATAACTCATAAGAGCTCCTATGCCTATAGAATGATATATAATAATAATAATAATAATAATATTCACATGTAAAGAATTAAGTTGGAAGGGTATATATCTCAAGCCCATAATCAGATCCAAGATACCAAAGCCCATAGAAGTCCAATTTAGTCTTCAAGTTAAAGGGTAGATATCTCAAGCCCAGAGTCAGGTCCAAGATACTTCAGCCCATAGAAATCCCCAACTTTAGTTTTCCAGCGGTGTATTTTTTGCGATCTTTCTCTTTGATGCACCACAAACTGGTTTTCCCCACCGCGAAATCCTTGAATTCCGAAAAGGATGAAATGGAACTAGATCAGAAGATCATTGCCGGGAGACTTCACTCTACCATGGAGCGCGACTAAGATCGGTCGTGACGAATGAGAATCTTTGAACCACTGTGCGGAGAATCAAAATTAGATGAGTATTGGGCAAAGAATGAGAGGAGATGAGAAGAAAGGCATTCCAATATTATTATATTCTATCCCCACCCAAAGACGACCTAATAATATATATTCCTGGTTCTAATCATAATTTTTGCATAATAAAAAGCTACGGAATATGATCCGTGCTTAATAAAACGACACTTTTTATCTCAATGTCTCACCTAATTAAATAAAGATAGACACTTTCGTAATAAAGAAGAGGACTCTCGGGACATATGGTTTAGAGGTGAGCTGGGGGCGTGATTTTTAAGTGAGAATAATAGTCTGTCTGTCAGCGTGTTTTATTGTTCGAGTTCGAGTCGCGTCACGCTCTTGATACTCCAAGTCGAGATAGGACAAATTCTTGAATCCCATCCCAATGCAATGCAAGAGGGATTGAAAACAATATTATCACCAAAATACCTACTATTCTTCGGTTTGGGGTCGAGAAACCGAGACCCGTCTGCCAGTTCCCTGCCCTGGGAGTCACTGACAGATGTAAGTCGCAGGATGTGCAGCCTTACGGTAGGGACCACCTGCCGCTTCAGAAGTGGTCGAATGCCTCTACGAGGGCTCGAACTCACAACCTCCACTTCTCCCGTTAAGGATTTTGACAAGGTGGGTACCGCTCAGCCATATGCCCTGAGGGCGAAATATGGGTTATATGTAAGCGTTATGGCAATTAAATCCAATAACGTGCCACTTCCCCGGCTCGACCCAGTGACCTCTTCACTCCCAGAGCACTAAGGTTTAGGACAAGCCGGTGGCCACCAAGCCAAAAACTTGGTGGTTCAAAATACCTACTATTCTTTGTTTGCCTCTCGACTGTTGCGCATGAATCGATGCCTCTATTAATTAGTACTAAAATTTGAAAATCTTTTTAAGAAGTCCCAAGTTTTTTTGAGATTTTTCTTAACAAATATTTTATATTTTGTAAGGTTAGTAGAAAACGTAGCTTTGGATAGGGAGAAAGTGGATGTACATTTCGGATCATGGAATCTTAAAATTCAACCAAGTAAAATAGTAAAAAAAGCAATGGCACCCATTAAAGGCGAGAGTATTAAAGCTGATCAAGAATTAGACACCATTCACCAACAAAAGAAAAAGAAAAAGAAAGAAATAACGCACAAACAAAGTGATAGAGATCGATCAATGTATCGATTCAGCAACACTGTTATTGGTTTCTTGAACCTATTCACTCTCTTAGCTTCGATACCGATAATCGGAGCCGGACTGTGGATGGCAAGGAGCAACACAACATGTGAAAGCTTCCTCCAAACCCCACTCTTGATCGTAGGGTTTGTTGTACTTGTAATTTCTCTGGCTGGTTTCATTGGAGCCTGCTTTCATGTGGCGTGGGTGCTTTGGGTGTACTTGGTGGTGATGTTGTTCATCATTGCAACACTACTGGGTTTGACCATATTTGGGTTTGTTGTGGCAAGCCAAGGTGGAGGTGTTGAAGTTGCCGGAAGGGTTTATAACGAGTACAGGCTTCAAGATTATTCACCATGGTTGAGAAATAGAGTCAAGGATCCTAAATATTGGAGTACTATTAGGAGATGCATCTTCGGTTCAAAGACTTGTGCCAATGTTGCCTTTTGGACTCCGATGGATTATATTGAGAAAGACATGTCCCCAGTTCAGGTAGGTGATCTTCTTCGATTTATTTATTTGTCTCATCAAAATCTATAAGTCTTTATCTCAATAGTTCAGGGTCGCTCTACTCGAGTCTATGAAAAAATCGACGAGACTCCTTGATTTAGATCATAAATTATACATTCAAATACTCCTATTAAATTTATATCATTTCTTATTACTTGAAACCATGTATTTTTTAGGTCTTCCTCACCGTCTTTTACTCTTTCCTATCCAAAAGTTCCCTTGTTTTTCTTCACCGCCACATCGCTCTCTCTATGTTGGTTATGTACGTACATACCATCTTAAACGATTTTGTTATTTGTTTGTCTAAATCACATATATATGGAGTTGAGCGTCTTAATAATAATTAGAAGTCATAAAACAATTAAAACATCAAAATCATATTATTTTTATTGTTATTTTTGTGGCGCAGTCTGGTTGTTGTAAGCCACCAAGTTCATGCAACGACAACAACATGGCTGCAGCAATGGTGTCTCAAGATCCGGATTGCTACAAATGGAACAGTTCGCCCACTATGTTATGCTACGAGTGTGATTCTTGCAAAGCTGGAGTGCTTGAAGACATAAGAAGAGATTGGCACAAGCTGTCTGTCCTCAACATTGTGGTGCTTGTGTTTCTGATTGGAATATACTCTATTGGTTGCTGTGCTTTCCAGAACACAAAACGGGCCGAAACCGATTACCCGTATGGAGAGAATCGGATGACCAAAGTCCGACCCAGATGGGATTATTACTGGTGGAGGTGGTGGCATCACAGGAAAGAACAACTTTACTAGCTGAAATATTCTCTCCCATGTGTATTATTTTCCACTGTGTTAATGTAGTTTTGGTGCTTTAAATATGGGACAATTAACTTGTTTCTCAGTAGTTGAAATCTATTGAAGTTTCTAATAGATTTAGCTGTTTTTTTTTTCTTTTCAAAATTCAATCAAAATAATGTTTTGAGGAGTCTTAAATCAAAATCACCTCTGTAAACATCATTGAAATATTCTTTTAACCAATATTTTTAAACCCGGATCGGCTAACGAACGAACCGGTGTGATCACCGGTTGCCGGCCGGTTGGAAACAACAACAAAAACATTGAACTTTTAACATATTAAATTAACAGATGATCCTTTCAATTTTTGTCTATAAAAGCCAGTCATCAATAATTCAACATCACCTCAATATTCGTGACAAATTATATATATAATCGAAAATGATATTTGCCCATGTATATATAAAACAAGTTGGTAACACGTACATACCTTCAAGTTTGTTTATATATATAGAGCCTTACAACAACAACAACGACAAAAATTGTTTATATATTGTTCTTGGTTGGTTCGGTTCCTAATTTTCTTTTTTTGCTCCACGGTGGTGGTTGTTTGCTGGGGTGGCTTTCTTGCTGGTTTCGTGTGGTTTTGGTTGCAGTTTGGCTGTTAGTTTTGGCCCTGTCGTTTTGCAATTGTGTATGCTTTGTTTTGACTGGGGTATTCGTTTTCTTTGTGGGGGAAAGGCATGTTGTTTCTTTGTCTTTTTCTTTCCTAATAAAATCAGTCCATGGATATAAAAGACGCACCTTTCTGTAGAAACAACTTGTTGTTTGTCTTCAAGTTTTAATAATGGTAGTTATGTAATTTTATAAAGATAGCTGGCCCATTTCCTTTGACATTTATTTGTATATATATATAACAAGAAGTTGACCTAAAAACTACTATTATTATTAGTCTTATTGCAGTAGATGAGATCTGAAGACTTTATATGTATATGTTATATAGGTATCAACTATCAGGGAATTCCTATATGGAGTGAAAATTGTGCCAAATAAGGACGGGATGAGAGATTTATTAATAACAAAATCGATATGAGGAGTGATCTAGTTCATTGACGTGCGAATTCGTAGTCACTAATAGTCATAAAATTATACGCCAGATACCCACGTGTTAGTGATAATTTTATGTACAAATTCGATAAAAATCAAATACACGACTTCCGAATAGAAATGACTCGTTCCAAATAATTAGGCTAAAAGTTAAATTATTAATTTAAATATTGGATCCAAATTACTTCCTACATTTTAAACTAGATCTAATGGCAGACGGATCTGGCCTGGATAAAAACTATTTTTCAAACATAAAAGACAGATTGAGATTTGTTTGATTTAATTCATAGCCATGTAGGACTTATTGTTTTCTTGGTCAAACTTGTACACAGAATCTTTTAGGCGGTCAGCCAACTATCGCTGAATTGGTCAAAGTCTTCTTCTTCCTTCAATGTATTTATTCTTTTTTAGAAATACAGTCTATATCTACAATCGTAGCAGCATGTATATAACACACACCAGTCACATGCTGAGATAAAATATATTCTCTGTAACGAGCTGTGCATAGATTTATGTGAGCATCAATAGAAGCTAAGACTGCAATTAATGGCAACACAAGTGAAAGAGAAAAGCTTAGAAGAAACATCAACATGGGCTGTTGCAACTGTGTGCTTTGTTTTGGTTCTTATTTCAATCATTATTGAACATGTCATTCATCTTGTAGGAAAGGTAAGCAAACCCAGATAGTATTTTTTTTAAGTTCTTCATATTTATGATGCAATGGTGTTTGGCTATATGCCTCAACCAACTCCAGCGATTTATCTGTCGATTATAACTGAAGATTTTGCATTTGAATGCAGTGGTTGAAGAGTAAACACAAGAAAGCTTTGTTTGAAGCTCTTGAAAAAGTAAAAGCAGGTGAATAATCTTATATGAGGCTCATTTTTTCCTTATAAGTTAATTATATGCTTCAAACTAATGAGTTTTTCTTCTTCTTCTTCTTGTTCCAGAGCTTATGTTGATGGGATTTATATCATTGCTTCTGACAATGGGACAAGATCCCATCTCAAATATATGTGTTTCAAAAAGCATAGCATCAACATGGCATCCCTGCGAGAGGAAATCCAAGACTGAATCATCAGGAAAAGAGTCCGATGACGGTAACAGTGGTCGAAAACTTCTCCAGTTCTTAGATTCCGGCTCAAGCCATAGACGAAGTCTAGCAGTATATTATGATCGATGTGCTGAAAAGGTAAGCTTATTAACTTTTCTTTTCTTGTGCATGTAGTAAAAGTTCAAGTTACTAAGACTTATAGGAGTTGTGAATCGTCATCTTTCTATAATATTTCTCTAAAGAGAGTCTGTAAATCGGATCCGTCGGTGTTTGTTTGACATTTATGTGAAAAAATGTTTTTCAGGGTCAAGTTGCCTTTGTATCTGCATACGCTATGCACCAGCTCCATGTATTCATCTTTGTGTTGGCTATTAGTCATATTCTTTACTGTATCACAACATTGGCGCTGGGCAGAACCAAGGTATTGATTTAAGAACAACACTTCTCGCTGTCTCTATCTTTTTCTTCTTCTCTCTGTTCTTAGAAGGTTTAATTTGTTTTTCAGATGACAATGTGGAGGGTTTGGGAGGATGAAACAAAGACAGTAGAATTCCAATACTATAATGGTAATATCAACTTTCCAAAGTTTCTGACTAGACTTTTGATAACCATGATGTATATCTCCAATGTCGGAAAAACCAGCAAGTCGACAAGTCTTTGTCAATAAGACAACCGTGACTCCTAACAAAATTTAAATGAGCTGCGTGTCTGTGAGGTAGATTACTAGCTGTGCCCGGAGGATTGGGGTAGGGGATTTTCTTTGGGGATTATGGGTGTTATTACCCCTTGTGGGGCCTTAGATACAGATAGAAAGAAAATAAAAAAGCAACTTAGCTTTGTAAGCTGATAAGGAGAATGAAATGTCTGGAATAGCAATTTTAATATATATCAAGTATTTTTTTTCCCTAACTGGTGATGGTGGACTAGGTCAGCAAGTCCTATTTAATCTTCTGGAAATATTGTATTAGCTGCTTAATATTAGTATTTTCTGATAACATGAGGGTGTTTAGTTGTTTACCTATTATAATATGTGTTTGACACTGATTACGTTTGTCTTGTTCTTAATAACTGCAGATCCTGAGAGGTTCAGGTTTGCGAGAGATACGTCATTTGGTCGAAGACATCTACATAAATGGAGCGAATCTACAGTTTTCATTTGGATAGTAAGTACCAGCATATGAATTTACCCATGATTAGCTAGGTACCTTTTATATGGAATATTATTTTGTATGGTCATGTATAAGAGCAGAACTTTATGGATTTTCAATTTTCCTCCATCAGGTTTGCTTTTTTCGACAATTTTTGGGGTCGGTAACCAAGGTTGATTACATGACATTAAGGCATGGATTTATCACGGTGAGTGCAAGTAGAATGATTTGGTTAAAAAGCAAATTTGGGTACTGTTACTTCAGCATTACAGTTCAAGAAACTTGCTCAAGTTGTAATTTCATATGATTTCAGGCACATTTGGCTCCTGGAAGCGGAACAAGATTCGATTTCCAGAAGTACATTAGCAGATCACTTGAAGAGGATTTCGTCGTTGTGGTGGGAATCACGTAAGTTATCTCGAACTTTTGAAGCATTTTCATTTTCTTGTTTGTTTATTGTATTTCTCCAATTTAACCTCTCTTTGGATACAATTTATGCAGTCCACTCATATGGTTCATTGCAGTGTTGTTCCTCCTCACAAATACACATGGTAAGCTAGCACTATATATGCAATATTTGCATATATACAAAATATATATATCTAAGGCCAGATTTTAAAAAGATGATACTTGTTTCCTTGCTGACTAAGAACTGTTTCATTCTTTTCCTACAGGATGGAATACTTCCCTTTGGTTACCATTTCTTCCATTAATTGTAAGCACAAAGATGAACGAACAATCTTTCGTTCTTTCTTTGCTTTGTATTTTTTTCTTTCTCTTCATGAAAAGGATGCAAGGAAATTGCAATAATGATTAGGGATTTGCAGGTAATTCTCATGGTAGGGGCAAAGCTACAAGTCATCATAACTAAAATGGGATTGAAAATTCAACAGAGAGGGGATGTTGTGAAGGGTGCGCCTTTGGTTGAGCCAGGCGATGACCTTTTCTGGTTTGGTCGTCCTCGCTTTCTTCTCTTTCTCATCCATGTGGTTCTATTTCAGGTACCGCAGATACAGTTTTCTCTTTTCTGTACTTTCCTTCACATAACAAAAATCAATAACTACTGTCAAGTGTTTGTGTTTATGTCTTGTTTATACATTTGCTTTCTGCAGAATGCATTCGAACTTGCCTTCTTCGCCTTTAGTTGGGTAAGCATTAAACAATCTCTGGGTTTTGAATTTGCTTATTGGAGAACTCGAGCTGAGAGTTCGCTAACACTTGCTGCTAATCTATTTCTTTCAGTATAAATTCGGATTGAAGTCTTGCTTCCACCATACAGATAAAGATATTGCCATTAGAATCTCAATGGGGTGAGTGAAATTTATATTCTAAGATGCTTCAATCTCTACTGGAAACAGTAGTTATTTTGACTGGTGATTGTCTGAGTGTCTAAAGCATTGTTGCTGACCTCCAACATTGCAATTTGCAGGATCTTAATACAGATTTTGTGCAGCTATGTGACTCTTCCCCTCTATGCTTTGGTGACACAGGTGAGAAATTAAGCAGAGTAAAAATTATATCTACTATCTTCTACTCTTGCCAGATTCATTTCATAAAGAACTAAATATCCATAAACGCGTCCAAGATGTATCAGAGAAAGTGTTCGATCAAATGTCTTGTTGAAATAGATTTTGATAATCCAGAATCAAACATGACCGTAGTACTAATTGATCTTGATCTCACACTGATTTGTACGTATGGTTTTCGTAGATGGGCACGAATATGAGACCGACGATCTTTAATGATCGAGTGGCAGCAGCGTTGAAGAATTGGCACCACACCGCGAAGAAACATACTAAACTCGGCAAGCATTCCGAAAGTCACTCACCAATGTCAAGCAGGCCAGTAACTCCTACTCATGGCATGTCGCCAGTTCATCTCCTGCAAAATTACCGCAGCAGTACTGCTTTTGATAGCTATCATGCATCTCCAGCTCATCCTAGCTACCATGAAAGTGAGAATTGGGATCCCGAAGCACCTTCACCGTCCCCGTCTCCTCCTCGCCATTACAGACAATTTCAAAATGCTCAGCCTGTTCATGTTGAGGAAGAAGAGATGACAGCAACTCAGGAGCTCAGCACCACACAACTGCCTCCTGCTCCACACGCCATACGGACTCAACATGAGATCAATGTACATTCATCAGAATTCTCCTTCAAGAGAAAGGATCAAATGTAAATTTTCACATGTAAATTATCTCATGCTTGTAGGTTGCAAGGATATATTGGTTTTTGAACACTTCCTGGAGTTTATATATTTTTCTTGTTTTGGCAGCAGTTTCTGTCCTGTAACTTGGTATGCAGTGTCTCATACATTAAATCAATATCTTCATTTTAGAAATGTCCCCCTCTTTTTAAGGTTGCAACTCAGCATTACATTACATGATACCAAAAGTTGCACAAAGCACCATGAAAGTAACCTAAATTACAAACACCCGACATTGTCCCTAATAAATCCAGACATACTAAACAAACAAACAAAACACACATTGACAGGATGTGCGGATCTAGATTCTTAGTTAAATTTATATATGAATTTGAGTTAATATAAATGTATAATGGTTCTTATATCGAGCTTGAGTTAAATAACAATAGTCATAATGAAAATTGGGCTTAAATTAAATGTGTTTGACCCATAAAAATAGCACCTCATTCTCCTCCGAGGATTTAAGATGTATAAATTAATATTTAAATTATTATACTCTAATTCTTTTAAAAAAATAAATAAATATATTCACAACTATTTATTCAAAGGGAATTGGGAAATAGATACGATGGGGCTGCACTATGATCAAGTATTCTCAAATAATTGTATTTATGTAGTTGAGCTAATCAGCGTTGAATTTTATTTCTTTTAAAAAAATAAATAAATATATTCACAATTATTTATTCAAAGGGAATTGGGAAATAGATACGATGGGGCTGCACTATGATCAAATATTCTCAAATAATTGTATTTATGTAGTTGAGCTAATCAGCGTTGAATTTTATTATTAAAAAATTATCAAAATCTTAATCATTAAATTAATAAATTAATTAAAAACTATTACACTCTTACATTCATCAAAATACCCTTATTCATCTGCCTATTGTATAGTACGATGCATCCCCACCCAAAAACAGCTATCAATCACCGGAGACGGTTGTTCTTGGATTCTCTCTGTTTCTTTGTTAATGAAATACTGATCACAGTCTTTCATCAAGTGGATCAGTGGAACAAACTCCAAATTGTTTGATCGAATTTTTGTATCGCGATCTTGATAATCTTGTTCGATGGAGGTTCGACCAAATCCGACTTCCGATAACTCGACGATTGCGAGGCAACAGCAACAGCACCATCAGCAGCGTAGTGCGACTGAGAATCCATCCAAACAAGCTTCTCCTCCTAGCACAGTTGACACATCGTCCGTTTCGCAGAGGTCAATTTCCGTTTGTCCGTTTTGATTTTCAGTTTTCTGTTTGGTTCTCGAGGAGGAGAAAAAACAGAAGAAGAAAAGAATTAACAAGATTGGATGAACGAAACTATTTTCAATGTTTCTACGTTTTTTCCCCGTTCTGGTACTATCAATTGAGTGAAAACCCAGCCTGATTACTCTATAAGCTTAATTTATGTCTGTTTTCCAATGCTTTTCAGATTGCAGAAGGAATTGATGTCTCTCATGGTATGTCACCTTTCGTCGCCATTTTTATGTGTGGAAATCTCTTTCTTCTTGTTGACTGCCGAGAGATATAGACAGAGAGAAAACTATGTTACTCTTTACATTTCTTGTTGGCCTCATCACTGCTTGTTGATTTTCAATTGCGTGCGTTTTGGAAGTGGAACACGGACTGAAGTTATTAGGCTGTTAATCCACTCTGAATTGAGAGAAATGCAGTGATTGTGTGTAGTTCAAATGTTTTGTTTATTGAACTAGGATAGAGATCAGTTCACTCATGTTTTGGATGCTGAATATCCATGATGTAAATTTGATAAAGCACTGAATTTATTTCGATCTATTGATTGTGATGATATCTGCTCTACTGTTGTTTGTTTCTGCAGATGAGTGGGGATCCTGGAGTGTCAGCATTTCCTGAAGGTGAGAGCATTTTCACATGGATTGGAACAATTGAGGGTGGGAAGGGAACTGTGTATGAGGGCTTATCATACAAACTCTCTTTACGTTTTCCCCTGGACTATCCTTTCAAGCCACCCCAAGTCAAGTTTGAGACGATGTGCTTCCATCCAAATGTTGATCAGTTTGGCAACATATGTCTTGACATTCTTCAGGTATTGATCAAATTGGTTGATATGGATTGTCCTGTCGTAGGCTAGTAAGCCAGAAAGTGAGAGGCGAGAAACCAACCCTGGTGTCTCTGTTAGTTATGGGTTGACATTCAATTACGGGAGGGGCATATGATCAGCAGTTTAATTTAACATCGAGTTGAAATTGGGTAGAATTTTAACTTGAACATAAACTTCACTCTTATTGAAAGCTGTGATGGTGGCTTCCTGTATTAACATTAGCGTATGAAAATCCTGCCTTCTTGTTTGTGTATTATTCCATAATGATAATGTGATTTACCTTTGATTGTTACTAGGACAAGTGGTCTTCAGCTTATGATTGCAGAACCATTCTATTGTCAATTCAGAGTCTATTGGGAGGTATTCTTTCTTTCTTGCATGTCTCAGCCTCGTCTTCTACTTCCTCAGGCTTGCTTTGTTACTTTTAATTCTCAAATGCAGAGCCCAACCCAGAGAGTCCTCTCAACAGTTATGCTGCAGCTCTATTGAACGACAAAGAAGGTCTTATACTTGTCTTGTCTTGATCACCGCCCTTATAATTTTCTGTTGGTGATTTAATATAAATGAATGTGGCACTTCTTGAGTTCCTATTTGCATGTCCTAAAAACAGAAACTGACTGCTTAAATTCACTGATCAATTCGAACTTTCACAAGAGAATAATGGGACAAAAGGAACATGAAAGGCTTGTTGCTTCTGCCTCTGCTTTTCACGAAACCAAGGTCTTACTGAACGAAAAGAATGAAAAATGGTGTTTAAAATGTGACTGAAACTAGAATTGTTGTGATTTTCAGTACTATTTTATAAGGTAGCATTAATCTAATATTTGAAGTATTGGATATCCCAATGTAACTACAATTTGATTTATGTACAGTTTTGTTTTGGCAGAGTACAAAAGAATGGTTCACAAGCAGTATTTTGCAGGATAAGTGTTCGGGGGGATGATCTGTAAAAAGTCTCTAGAGCACAAAAAAATGTTCCTTCTGTTGCCAGTCTTGCCACTTTGATTTTTCATAAACCTCTCTCCATGAAGAGGTCGATTGAATGCCACATGGTATGGAGTTTATTCCTGTCTCCTTGTTCAAATGATTTCTTATCATGTAAATACAAAATAAAGTTCTGCAAAGGTTGTATAGTTGTCTGAATTGATTCAAGCTTGCTCATATTTTATGCAAGTACTTGAGTTCTTTTGCCATTCTACGATTAATATGTTACAAAATGCCCCCCATCAATTATAAATTACCCAATTAGTTCTCATTTAATCGATTATATTATCTCTCGCCCAACTTATGTGGGACATTGATGTTGGACATTCTCTATTTCTATGAAAAAAAATATTGAGAGTAAGCACCTTCGGAAAACAGGACTTTTCTATTATTTTAAAACAAATCACTCACCGATTGGTAAAGTCTTTTCTTTGAACTTGTTAGAGATAATTAGATAGACGTGATGAAGTAGTTAACAAGGAGGAGAGCATTTATTAATAATTTATTACCAGGTGTCCAATAGAAATAAAAGGAAAACTCATTATCAAGAATTCGTAGCACATCTCGAGATGCATATTAAATATTCCTAGTCTAATTACATGAAGCAGATTTGAAAATAAATCGTCGTTCATGAAACATAATGGAGAAAATAGCAAATCCTATTTACCACAAGGATCACAGTCCGAGGAAGAATGAAAACAGAAAACTGTCCATAATTCACAACGTACTTATCTCCATAAGTCCATATACCGCACAAGCTTCGGACTCGTCACCGGAAATACAGGCTTACTTTTGTATTGGCCGATATTAGAAATTGTATACGTCAGATTTTCAAACATTTTCTGTGGCATCTCTTTGGGAATCTTCTTCATTCCGTGCGGACGCCAACCTCTCAGCTGCCAGCCTTTCCTCCAGAGCTCTTGCGCCTCTTTCTCTGCAGTGGGCAGTTGGGTTAGGATCAGACAACCCAAGTTTCTTTTCTCAAGTTCATCCATGTTAATCCTAGTCCATTACTATTATAGTTTTTGTGATAATGCAAATACTTTCCAACTTACATGTAGCGTTTCTGATTCCAACTAGGTAAATTTATCAATAATGGTTGCTATAATCCAATTACCATTGTCATTATTGCTACATGCTCACACCATTACGATTTACGAGCAATGTAACCATCAAATGATTTCTAAATACTTCTTGTTTTCTACTTTAAAATAAGATATTTGAAAATCTCACTAAAACAGACAATAAAAATGAAACATTAATGCATTAGCACTTGTCCAAACACTCCACAGCACATTCTAAATGAAACTTGTTACTTGATTGCCATCATGTCCATCAACAAACGACCACAAACAATATTTTTTCTATTTTGCATACGCCGGTAACTGAATCTTCGCAAGTGCAATTGTCTTTGGCAAAAGATAACTTTAGATACTAGTGCCAAAATCAGATTAGCAACGCCTTAAAGAATTGACTTTGTAATTTAGAAACTAGATAGTCCGGTTCAAGCAACAGTTGCCACAAGTTCAAAGTTCAGAACCAATTTTGCTCATAGTGCAGGAAAAAACATTGAATAATTTCAAAGGAAAAATGAGTTATGAAATTACAGCACAAAGCAAGGAACATTACCTCCTCCTAGATGCCTCGATGGGGTCAGAACCAGGCAACGAGGCACTTCCCAAGGTATAGCCATGGGCATCAGTAGAAGTTTCTGATCTTCCACAGAGTAGGCGATGAAATATTGACGCAATTGGATCAATGACAGGTCTGCATGTTTATGAATATGAAAGACTTTGAGAGAGAAACAGAGAGAGACATGTTGCCTTCTTGTTATTATACGCCAAATAAAATTATGTGGAAACATACCTAAGGAATTCAGGGAAGAATGAAGAAAAGGAGAAATCATCACTCGGATCACCCCTAAGTTTGGTTTCAGGTTTACTTTGCAGATATCTGAGGTAAATCCAGCCCATATAAGTACCAAATACTAATGTCGGCAGATAAGTTGCCGACTCTGCTGTAAAGAAGCTTATGGTAATGGAAATCAATAGCATGATAGACGGCAACCACTGCAAAGCATTGAACACAATACAAAAGAGAGGATGTTAGGGTCTTAAAGGTGAATATGTTTTCTTGAGAGAAGGTTAACAAATTGAAAAATAAATCTTAGAGGACCACACCTTCGCCTTTATTCTTAATATAGACAGCTCCTGGTCTGGCACAATTTGCTTGACGCCAACCAAGAACCCTGATAATACGCCATGGAAGCCAGAAAGAGGCATATAACTGGCAACAAAATCCAAAACTCTATCAACCATAAAGAGGAGACGGGCAAAAAGCTAACTTAGAGAATGCATATCAAGGTGCTAAATGTAACAAGACAACAAATTCGGTCAAATGTAAATGATAAAGCATTTAAGGTTGCTTGAGCTGATGATAGCACACACATCTAAGAAAAAAATATGCAAATAAATAATATAATTGAATATTGAAAGCACAAAGCTCTATAGTTGATTAAACAAGGACAATCACATATATGTATTTGAATCTCATATTTATTTTCTTTGTAATTGTTATTAATTTTTGACAGGTAATCCTCCACCTAAGTGCATACACGGTTACTCAAATGTAAGCATTACATGAAAAAAAATACAGTAACCATCAAAGCACCCCTAGTCGTGGTAGCAGACCAACTATATAAAATCTATGACACATAAAGCAAGCAAAGTACTTACAGGTAACTTTCCTGCCTTGTTATGTAATACAAGGCAATAGCAGTAACAAAAACACAGAGGGAAGTCAGGAAGTTGACCACAAAAATGAACTTTAAGAATTCCTTAGAACCCCATACAGGTTCAAGCAGCTTCCCCATAAGAAGAAGACCGATCAAGCTGAAAACAACCTAGGGAACAAGCATGACCGAGTGTTTATGATAAGGACATCTTATCAGTTAACTATAAGGAGATCACCAGACAGAACTTACAAGAAAAACAGTCATTAAACCATACCAATGTTCTTTACATAAGAAGAATAGCATACCCCATATACTGATTGTTCAATGTAACCATTGGTTATAAGGTTCCATGCAAAAGGAATCGTCCTACAAAATAAATAGTCAGAAAAATGAGTTATTCAAGTAAGGCTTGCATATCTAAAGTAATGTGTAGCTCAGTGGTGGTCAGGGACAATTGAGCATAGTTGTCTCAATAACTAAACAATTAGCATAAAAATTGACTACTTTTACGTCATTAGCATTCAATCCCATTTGCAAATACGAGAAGAAGAAAAAAAACTGTAAAATGCAGGCAGCAATACATTTTGGCGAACATATATCAGATAAGGGCCACAAAAATGCCATCCAACAACCTATTGTTTTTATTCTATGACCAGTAAATCTAACAATAGCATGTAAAGTTCGCTTTTCTCTCCTAACAAAATAATTAGAAACCATGCATATTCTGATTTAATGAAGGCTTTTCTTAGCTACTGATTTCAATTTTTTTATCTGCATTTTTTTGTTAGGGTGTCAACTGCCAACACCTACCAAACTCTTTGGGGGAAAAAGACATGACAAGTTGTTGGCACTCGGCAGATAAAGGAAGCTCCACCAAAGGAATAAGGGTTCACCATTGCTATGGCCCCAAGTTCAAAATTGCCATAATTTTCCAGAGTGGGTGCATGTACAAAAAGGATAAAGAAGAAGGTAATTAATTAAATGGAAATATCTTTCCTTTTGTGCAATGAAAAAATATATCAACTTACGCCATTAAAATACTTATCTCGCTGATTGAATAGTAAATAAGTCATCGTGCCAACAAAATCTCAAACAGTTTCTGAATTCATGCTTGTCAAAGGGTGAACAAGTTGAAAAGCAATCTATAATCAATGTCAACGTGTGATCAACATTATTTACATTTCCCTAAATTACCAGGGGACAAAGCTTCAGCATCCATAGCCAAGGTTTTCATGTAATCGAAGTTTCAAGTAAAGTTCAAATTCAAGTGTCATCCAAAACCATGGAATCCTAACAGATTGCACTATGCAAATTCAAAACTTATATAGTTACTTCATCTTGTCTTTGTTAGCATTTTACCAACCAATGTGAATGCCAAGTCAATGAACAATCCTCCTAAACATCGCACAAGATAAAGATGAAGTTAATCGAATAGTAGGCATTTAGATCGAGGAGTACCTAGCAGGAATAAGAGCAAGATAGGTTAGAGCCGAAGGCAAAATCTGAACTACGGCATGGCCACCGATGAGTACCACAGCCAGGCCCTTGCATAGCTTCGTAAATCCCGCGAAAAAGCTCGCTCCCTACCATGTCATTGAATTAGCTAATTAATTTCCAACAAAATATTCAATGATGCAAGAGGCAATTACAGGTAGTGAGATTTGGATGAACAATTTCGAGAAATCTCGGGATAAAAAAAAAACACAAACATACATAGAGAGAGACAGGTGAGAGCTTACTCCTGAAAGAGCCGGAGAACTCATGAGTGAAGGATGACTGCGTGCAACTGCTGCCTTCGATCTGGCGATGGCGGTGATCTGGGGTTTAGTGTCTACGTATGGTGGATCGGAGTGCCGTATACGGGCGTCGTGATCTAGTGTGACTAGATGTAGCGTTTTAAACCATGTGTTGCAGGCGCAGGATACCAGGAGGAGTTTACGTTAATGGTAATGCTCCGTTTGTTTAGCCAAAAATATTAATTTTTTAATATTTTATCAAATATATAAAATATTTTTTTCATTGTTTATTTTTTATAAGGAAAATATATTTTCAAATTTTCTATTACTTTAATGGTAAAGAGTAATTAGAATCTCAATAATAGATAGAATATAAATTTCTTGACACATAAATTTTGATCTAGAATAACAATAATTAGAATTTCAATAGTTAGAAAAAATTTAATCACGTTCGACATTTTAGACCATAACAAAATAAAAGAAGTATAAACTCATATGAGTACCAAACATAATAGCAGATCATCAAAATAGAATCATTACAGTTTCATCTCTATTTATTAATGTTCTCAAAGTAATTAAGCATGAAATAAAAAATATCAAATGCAAATAGTGATAAAGCTTTGGTTGACGATCATAAAATCTTTGAGTTCGATATCCCAAATGCAACTCAAAATCCAAACTTCTCCGATCTACAAGTGAAAAGAAAATTAATTAAAATGGTTATAAGATGAACTAAAGTTTCATGAATGTTAAAGTAATGGAATGAAAAAATTACCTACAAAAATTACTCATTCAATCAACAAAATTCTCTATCTAAATCTTCCTCAAGTCGATAGGTTTTGCCACAAATGCCTTTCCTTGCTTCTCATTCTCCACCAAATAATCAAATGCACTAGCAAGCACATTCCGATAAAACCCCTCACATTTCATAACTTCTTCATAGAGTTTGTTGATATCAAAATATTGATTGCGTTGGTTTTGACTCATCACCTTAATAGCCTTTGCCATCTCTCCTATTTGTCCACATAATTCTGTCATTTCATTATTCTCCGAGTGACTCCGCTTTCAATGAGACCTTGATTTGGTTGATGCCCCGCTTGAAGATCCCTCCACCTCTACAGAATCAATTTCATTGTCCTCCGCCATCCGATCAACGTCAACAAAAGACCTAAAAAAGCTCCCAGTAGCAAGGTCTTTATCGACCACCAAAGCCATCTCATCATACATTTCAATTTTCTTGTTTAAGTATTTCCATGCATGGGATGTGCCTATTTCAAACACATTAATAAAGATGAGAAACAAATGCACAAAAAATACGATAAAAAATAATAATGATATATATAATTAAAGAACCATACCGAAACTTCCTCATCATATACTTCATTCCCTTCATTGATCATCTTCAAATTAGCATCCCATCCAAATCCAGTTTTCTCTCTCAAAGTTGTTATGCTAGTCCATATTTTCTTGATTGTTTTCAGATGATTCTCAACATTGTCAAACTCGCAGTCAACATTAAACTTGTCAGAGATTGTTTTCGCCGCTTTCACCATTGAGTCATGTTTAAACATATTAGATGGCTTGTTTCTTTGTCGAGGAACCTCGACAAGAACTTCAAGTAATGAACGGTCCATCGAACTAGTCGACCTAACTTGCTTACCCTTAGAATCCTTTTGTTTCATTTCTCCAACCTGTTTTCTTGAGTCATAACAAGTAAAAAAAAAAAAGAAACGTAGGAGCATAACAGATAATAAAGTATTCCAAACCTGATTATGAAGGTTCTCAGTCTAATCGACCTGAGGCTTTATCTTTTCCCCTCTATCAAGAACCTACAAATATAAAATCTGGTAGCATTATAAATAATAAAGTAGCAAGCAAGGAAACTAAGCTATGGGAAATGACATCTTGTGCATGTATTTAAATCTCACAAAGTCATGATCAACATAACATAGATCCATATTTTCTTGATCAACAACATATAATATTAAAATACTAAAAGACACAATAAAAAGTCAAAGAAGTCTACTCCTATTATAATCATTCCATATTGTCAATGCTATCTCATCCCTTTTTATTGCCCACTCTCGATTTTCCTCTCTCTCTCTCTCTCTCTCTCTTCTCTTTGTGTTTGTTGTGTTATTTGGCTCTCAACAAGGGACTCCGTTTCACGGTCTACTTGTTGTATAACTAAATCATTAGATCAACTCCCATGATATAGTTATGAATGATACAACAAGCCAACACAACTTTACTTGATGTTCAAAGGACCAAAATGGTTCAGCGTCCAACACACGAAAATGCCCTTTCAAAACTCTGAATCCATGCTCAACAGTTGTTCGTAATGAAGAATGACGATGATTAAACAACTCCTGATTTTCAGGTAATTTATCTTCAAACTCGTTCAAGTG